>JBAMCE010000141.1:11451348-12048848 GCA_037075305.1 Drosophila kanekoi
ATAATGTATTCATTTTTTATATGTATGCTTTATTTTGGTCATATCGGAAGCAGTAGCTTATTAGTAAGAAATGCCAGTGTGGTCACGAATCCAGTCCAAGTGGTAGGTGACACGCTGGAAGCCAGAGGGGTGTCCAGATTGGCAACCGGCAGAAGAAACCCAGTTGGTAACACCGACCAGTTTGTTGCCGTCGTGTGTAACCAATGGACCACCGGAGTCACCACCGCAGGTGGATTTGCCGTCGGGAGTTCTCACACAGAGGATGTTGTCACCAACAGTTGCTGAGCCGTAAGTCTGCTGGCATTCGGAGTTGTGCATGATCTGCAGGTCGACGCACTGAAGATAGTCGGGCAGTGGGCTGCCATCGTAGGTACCACCCCAGCCGCATGCAACGGCCCAGTTGTTGTTGTAGTCGTTGTAGCGATCGTTGTAGCTGGGCAGCTCCACCTTGTTGACCATGTGCCAGAAGTCCACATGGGGAATGCGGATCAGAGCGATGTCAGCGTTGTGGTGGTTGATGATGTCATTGCCGCTGACCCAGTGGGTGAACTGGGCGTTGGTGCGCCAGGTGGCACCGAAGTAGACGGTGACGTCAGAGCCTGTGCAGTGCTCGGCAGTCAGGACCCAGGTGTTTCCAATAATGGAACCACCGCACCACCAGCCGCCGCTGAAGCCTAGTCCAACGGTATAGGGGGCCTTGCCCTCAGGTGCTGGGTAGCCATTGGTGATACGGCCTTCGATCTTGTTGACCTTGGGAATGTCCTTAAGATGGACGACCGACTCGAATGCCGAGGCGGAGGCAACAGCCAAAGCGAGAATTGTTAGAAACACCTTCATGTTGTAGGTACTACTTGTAGTTCCATAGGTTCCAAACCGTTCTTTTATACTTGTGCTGTTTCAATAGAATTGCGATTTGGCTTATCTTGCTGTCAAAGGGCTCATAAATATTCCTTGAGTTCCATAAAACTCTCAAAGATATTTCATCGTCATTCTGTTTATGTATATTAAAGAGATTGTCCTGACTAACTGATGTGTAAGACGCATAGCCCAAGTCGTAAGAGCTACGAAGCTGAAAACTTTAGTTCGGACGAAAGAGCAGGTCGCTTTGACCTGCAAGCAGTACGATAAGGATGGGCAACGAATGTATTTCATATATGTGTTCTAAGCCAACGAGATATAAAAGCAGAGCGTGGGACAAAAAAGTAGAAGCCCGGCGGTTCCAAGCCCAATATCGGTTTCGCAGCATGGTATATATATTCTTGGTCATCATCAACAGTTGAGTCTATCTAGATTTATCTGTCTGATCTTCTGGCCATTTTATGAAAGACCGATATCAGAACTATAAGAACTGGACACTTGATGTTTGGAACGTAGGGGCTCTCAGTGCTCTCGCACGATTTTGTTTCTGTAATTCGAACCTGTTTCCGATCGATAACTGGCCTCGTGCCCAAGCAATTGATTCTTATCGATATCCAAATCGCAGTAACTTTTTTCTATTTCCTTTTTTGGATACCGACCCCCAATCACATAAAATCATATACATAAATATACCATGTGGAAGCACATCTTATTTAAGGCCATGATTTAATTTCTCTGTATACGAAAAACTCATCTGTTTCATGAAGTCGTCAGAATTTGCTGCGCTCGTATCCCAACCGTAACCCAGTGCCAGTATCTCTTTATGAAGTTTTCTAGCATAACAGAATTGATATTTAAATAATGGAAATGATATTTAAATGTGTTATCATCAAATATTCTTAGAAGAAATAAAAGCTTTTGAGTGGCCTCTTGAAATGTTGATTGACGATTTCAAACGGACAGCAAATTTATATTTTGTTGGGCTTCAATTGTTTGTAATTTGAAATGAATATATACTATTATCAGAAAAAGTCAGTTTTTAATTGGTTTATCAAAATGCCGATTAACTATGCACTTATATAGTATATATATATATTTATCAAAATATATTCGAGCCCGCAAGTAATATAAAAGCTGCCTAATTTTCATGTATGACCATGAGTTGTTCATTAAACATGAAGGCTTTCATAGTTCTCGCTTTGGCTATTGCTGCCGTCGCTGCGGAGACCGTAGAGCAAGTCCATCCCAAGGACTTGCCTAGGTCTGCCAAGCTCGAGGGTCGCATCACCAATGGCTATCCAGCCTACGAGGGCAAGGCGCCCTACACCGTTGGCCTGAGCTTCAATGGCTGGTGGTGCGGTGGTTCCATTATTGCTCACGACTGGGTGCTGACTGCTGCTCACTGCACCAACGGTGCCAGCTCTGTGACAATCTACTACGGTGCCACCTGGCGCACCAACGCCCAGTTCACCCACCATGTTGGCAGCGGCGAGTTCAGACAGAACCACAGATGGCCCAATGAGAACGGCAATGACATCGCTCTGATCCACACTCCTCATGTCGATTTCTGGCACATGGTCAACAAGGTCGAGCTGCCCAGCTTCAACGACCGCTACAACATGTACGATGGCGCCTGGGCTGTTGCCTGCGGCTGGGGCATTACCTCCGATGGCGGTTCTCAACCCGACTGGATGCAGTGCGTCGACCTGCAGATCATCAGCAACAACCAGTGCTCTCAGACCTATGGCCACCAGCCCGATGGTATTCTGTGCGTTGCCACACCCGGCGGCAAGTCCACCTGCAGCGGTGACTCTGGTGGTCCATTGGTTCTCCATGATGGCGGCAGGTTGGTTGGTGTTACCTCGTGGGTTGCTGGCAATGGTTGCACAGCTGGTCTTCCAGCTGGGTTCACTCGTGTCACCAATCAGTTGGATTGGATCCGCGACAACTCTGGCGTTGCTTACTATTAAGGTGTTCTATGAACTGCATTCAAAATAAACCTATTGATCATCTCGTATTTAAATGGAATATTTATTGGGATGGGATTTCTCCTAGTGTTAAGCGTGAAAGCCACAAAACAGATCCCTAAAGAAAACTGAGCCATTCTAGTGATTCCCGAGATATAAATTGACAGTTATCATATTATCATCAAATGTGAATAAATTCAAAAGAGTTTGCATAAATCGTGACTCGTTATCGGCTTGTAAAATTATTTTTTATGATCGGATTATATATAATATTTATGAGCCATTCATATTAAGATAATGGCGAATAGAGTTTGTGCTTGATTTTCGTATAAAAGCAACAGCAGGGTCCACCAAATCTCAAGTTGTACCTGCAATATGAAGGTGTTCATTACAATTTTGGCTTTGGCTGTTGCCTCCGCCACTGGAGCTGCGGTGCCTGCCGCCACGCAGAAAGCTGTCCATATGAAGGACATGTCCAGCCGTATCACCAATGGCTACCCAGCCTATGAGGGCAAGGCCCCCTATACCGTTGGATTGGGCTTCAGCGGTGGCTGGTGGTGCGGTGGTTCCATCATTGGAAACACCTGGGTCCTGACTGCCGAGCACTGCACGGGCTCTGACGTCACCGTCTACTTCGGTGCCACCTGGCGCACCAACGCCCAGTTCACCCACTGGGTCAGCCGTAATGACATCATCAACCACCACAACGCTGATATCGCTCTGATCCGCATTCCCCATGTGGACTTCTGGCACATGGTCAACAAGGTGGAGCTGCCCAGCTACAACGATCGCTACAACGACTTCAATGAACGCTGGGCCGTTGCTTGCGGCTGGGGTGGTACCTACGATGGCAGCCCACTGCCCGACTGGCTGCAGTGCGTCGACCTGCAGATCATGCACAACTCCGAATGCCAGAGGACCTACGGCTCTTCCGTTGTAGGAGACAACATCCTCTGTGTAAGAACTCCCGACGGCAAGTCCACCTGCGGTGGTGACTCCGGTGGTCCATTGGTTACACACGACGGCAACAAATTGGTGGGCGTTACCAACTTTGGCACTTCCTCGTGCACATCTGGTGCTCCTGCTGGCTTCCAGCGTGTCACCTACCACTTGGACTGGATCCGCGACCACACTGGCATCGCTTACTAATACATTTAATATTAAACATAAAATAAAATTGATTTAAATGCATATAATAGTCGTTTCTTATGTTTATTTGTTCTCTCTCTTGAGTACAATAGTCAGGCTTTAAGAAACCAGAACAGATTTTTAAATGTATAAGGACAAAGGTTAATGGTTCAAGGGGTCAAAACAGTTGCAAGACAGTGCTCTTGATAAGTGTTTCTATCCTTCACTTTTATTCCATGAGGAATTAATTTACTAAAAGATTTCCCCAGTTCCTTTTATGTTGTGTATCCTTATAAACTTTTTATAAAGTGTACTGTAACATCTCAAACGGCTTGTCGTGACGCTCTGTTTCATTGACTAGTCGACTAACTGATAACTGACTGACTGACTGGTGATCAACGAGCCTTAGCAGGAAGCTGAACCTATTTACGTTTCATTACGTTTTCTTACATAAATAAACACTAAGTGTTTCTGAAACTACCCAGTGTCGAAAATGGGCGACAAACTAGACAAAATAGTATAACGTATTCATTTTTTATATGTATGCTTTATTTTGGTCATATCGGAAGCAGTAGCTTATTAGTAAGAAATGCCAGTGTGGTCACGAATCCAGTCCAAGTGGTAGGTGACACGCTGGAAGCCAGAGGGGTGTCCAGATTGGCAACCGGCAGAAGAAACCCAGTTGGTAACACCGACCAGTTTGTTGCCGTCGTGTGTAACCAATGGACCACCGGAGTCACCACCGCAGGTGGATTTGCCGTCGGGAGTTCTCACACAGAGGATGTTGTCACCAACAGTTGCTGAGCCGTAAGTCTGCTGGCATTCGGAGTTGTGCATGATCTGCAGGTCGACGCACTGAAGATAGTCGGGCAGTGGGCTGCCATCGTAGGTACCACCCCAGCCGCATGCAACGGCCCAGTTGTTGTTGTAGTCGTTGTAGCGATCGTTGTAGCTGGGCAGCTCCACCTTGTTGACCATGTGCCAGAAGTCCACATGGGGAATGCGGATCAGAGCGATGTCAGCGTTGTGGTGGTTGATGATGTCATTGCCGCTGACCCAGTGGGTGAACTGGGCGTTGGTGCGCCAGGTGGCACCGAAGTAGACGGTGACGTCAGAGCCTGTGCAGTGCTCGGCAGTCAGGACCCAGGTGTTTCCAATAATGGAACCACCGCACCACCAGCCGCCGCTGAAGCCTAGTCCAACGGTATAGGGGGCCTTGCCCTCAGGTGCTGGGTAGCCATTGGTGATACGGCCTTCGATCTTGTTGACCTTGGGAATGTCCTTAGGATGGACGACCGACTCGAATGCCGAGGCGGAGGCAACAGCCAAAGCGAGAATTGTTAGAAACACCTTCATGTTGTAGGTACTACTTGTAGTTCCATAGGTTCCAAACCGTTCTTTTATACTTGTTCTGTTTCGATAGAATTGCGATTTGGCTTATCTTGCTGTCAAAGGGCTCATAAATATTCCTTGAGTTCCATAAAACTCTCAAAGATATTTCATCGTCATTCTGTTTATGTATATTAAAGAGATTGTCCTGACTAACTGATGTGTAAGACGCATAGACCAAGTCGTAAGAGCTACGAAGCTGAATGTCTTTAGTTCGGAAGAAAGAGCAGGTCGCTTTGACCTTCGACAAACTGTACGATAATGATACAACATGAAGGATGCTCTCAGACCTATGGCCACCAGCCCATGCGTTGCCACACCCGGCGGCAAGTCCACCTGCAGCGGTGACTCTGGTGGTCCATTGGTCCTTCATGATGGCGGCAGGTTGGTTGGTGTTACCTCGTGGGTTGCTGGCAATGGTTGCACAGCTGGTCTTCCAGCTGGGTTCACTCGTGTCACCAATCAGTTGGATTGGATCCGCGACAACTCTGGCGTTGCTTACTATTAAGCATTCAAAATAAACCTATTGATTTAAATGGAATATTTAAATGGAATATTTATTGGGATGGGATTACTCCTAGTGTTAAATGTGAAAGCCACAAAACAGATCCCTAAAGAAAACTGAGCCATTCTAGTGATTCCCGCAGTTATAAATTGACAGTTATCATATTATCATCAAATATGCATACATTCAAAAGAGTTTGCATAAATCGTGACTCGTTATCGGCTTGTAAAATTATTTTTTATGATCGGATTATATATTTTATTTATGAGCCATTCATATTAAGATAATGGCGAATAGAGTTTGTGCTTGATTTTCGTATAAAAGCAACAGCAGGGTCCACCAAATCTCAAGTTGTACCTGCAATATGAAGGTTTTCATTACAATTTTGGCTTTGGCTGTTGCCTCCGCCACTGGAGCTGCAGTGCCTGCCGCCACGCAGAAAGCTGTCCATATGAAGGACATGTCCAGCCGTATCACCAATGGCTACCCAGCCTATGAGGGCAAGGCCCCCTATACCGTTGGATTGGGCTTCAGCGGTGGCTGGTGGTGCGGTGGTTCCATCATTGGAAACACCTGGGTCCTGACTGCCGAGCACTGCACGGGCTCTGACGTCACCGTCTACTTCGGTGCCACCTGGCGCACCAACGCCCAGTTCACCCACTGGGTCAGCCGTAATGACATCATCAACCACCACAACGCTGATATCGCTCTGATCCGCATTCCCCATGTGGACTTCTGGCACATGGTCAACAAGGTGGAGCTGCCCAGCTACAACGATCGCTACAACGACTTCAATGAACGCTGGGCCGTTGCTTGCGGCTGGGGTGGTACCTACGATGGCAGCCCACTGCCCGACTGGCTGCAGTGCGTCGACCTGCAGATCATGCACAACTCCGAATGCCAGAGGACCTACGGCTCTTCCGTTGTAGGAGACAACATCCTCTGTGTAAGAACTCCCGACGGCAAGTCCACCTGCGGTGGTGACTCCGGTGGTCCATTGGTTACACACGACGGCAACAAATTGGTGGGCGTTACCAACTTTGGCACTTCCTCGTGCACATCTGGTGCTCCTGCTGGCTTCCAGCGTGTCACCTACCACTTGGACTGGATCCGCGACCACACTGGCATCGCTTACTAATATGAATCATAAAATAAAATTGATTTGACTCCATTTGGTAATCGTTTCTTATGTAAATTTGTTCTCTCTTTTGAGTACAATAGTCAAGCTTTCAGAAACCAAAACAGATGTTAAATAAGGACAAAGGTTAATGGTTCTTGGGGTCAAAATAGTTGCAATACACTGCTTTTTATTAGTGATTCTATCCTTCACTTTTATTTCATGAAAAATTCTGTGTGGTGTGGTACTCTCTCTGGTTAGACAGTAGAAATGGTCTTTTGATCATTTCATGCAGATCTTTGTTTTCCTACTCGATGTATAGGTATTCCTAACCTTTTTCCTAGTTGCTTCATTGAGGTATGCTGAAAAAACCATTTTCAAAATCGATAGCTATTGATATTATGAAAATGCGAGCTTGATCTGTGATTTTCATATTCTCATATATTTCTCAACCTTGCGATTCTGTCATATGTTTTGTAGTGTCCGATATCAAAGTTCCAGCAGTTGAATAGGATTTATTTCTTTCATCTTATTGTTTAACTTATTTCGATCAAATAATTCCACTCCATCTATTTTCAGGAGGTAATTATTTTCTAATTACTATTTTCATTCAACCATTCCTCCAGCCGAATTGCATCTAGTAATTCGTTCTAGTAATTCGTTTTTGCACTTTAGTTTTTACCTTTTCAAGTGAACCCTTTCGTTATCTTTAGCCAAGTGGATTGATTTTCACCACACACAATCATTCCCAAAATAACTCCAATTAAAGAACTAAATCATAAGCCCCTCTTAAAGGTGAAGAGATTAAGTATTTAGTTATCTTTGATGCATTAATATATAGTGCTGTCAGAGAATATTTATAAGGCAGTTTAATTATCTTAATACTTGAAAATATGAGTGCAATAAATACACTGGCTTATAAAAGCTCGTTGAAAATAATGCCCAAACCAAGTACTGTTTGAGACATGAAACTGTTCGTAGCTTGTTTGGCTTTGGCCCTTGCTGCCGCCACGGCAGCACCCACTGAGAATGTAGTGCATCCCAAGGATCTGGCCAAACCCAACAAGATCGAGGGTCGTATTACCAACGGATATCCTGCATATGAAGGCAAAGCACCTTACACGGTTGGCTTGAGCATTAATATTCCCGGTGGTACCACCTGGTGCGGTGGCTCCATTATTGGAAACACCTGGGTCCTGACTGCCGCGCACTGCACCAGCAACGCTGAAGCCGTGGGTGTTCACTTCGGTGCCACGTGGCGCACCAACTCTATATTCACCCACTGGGTTGGCCGCAGTGAGATCATCAATCACCCCGTCGACGATATTGCTTTGATCCGCGTTCCTCATGTGGACTTCTGGGACTTGGTTAATAAGGTTGAGCTGCCCAGCTTCAACGATCGCTACAACGACTTCAATGAACGCTGGGCCGTTACCTGCGGCTGGGGACGTACATATGATAACAGCGACTTGCCCGACTGGATGCAGTGCGTCGACCTGCAGATCATGCACAACTCCGAATGCCAGCAGACTTACGGCTCTTCCGTTGTAGGAGACCACATCATCTGTGTAAGAACTCCCGACGGCAAGTCCACCTGCGGTGGTGACTCTGGTGGTCCATTGGTTACACACGACGACAACAAATTGGTGGGCGTTACCAACTTTGGCACTACCTCGTGCACAATTGGTGCTCCAGTTGGCTTCCAGCGTGTCACCTACCACTTGGACTGGATTCGCGACCACACTGGCATCGCTTACTAATACATTTAATATTAAACATAAAATAAAGTTGATTTGACTGCATTTGATATTCGTTTCTTATGTTAATTTCTTCTCTCTATTGAGTACACTTGATTAGTGCTTAGCTTTAAGAAACCAGAACAGATTTTTAAATGTATCAGGACAAAGGTTAATGGTTCTTGGAGTCAAAGCAGTTGCAAGACATTGCTCTTGATAAGTGTTTCACCTTTATTCCATGAAGAATTCTTTGATTCAAAAGATTTCCTTAGTTCCTATTGTTTTATATTTATAATATTTATAAACTTTTTATAAACTTTCGTTACACTCTGTTTCATTGGCTCGTCGGCTAACTGAGTAACTGACCGACTGGCTGGTCACGAGCCTTAGCAGGAAGCTAGATCTGTTTACGTTTCATTACGTTTTCTAACATAAATGAGCACTAAGTGTTTCTGAAACTACCCAGTGTCGAAAATGGGCGACAAACTAGACAAAATAGTATAATGAATTCATTTTATATATGTATGCTTTATTTGGGTCATATCGGAAGCAGTAGCTTATTAGTAAGAAATGCCAGTGTGGTCACGAATCCAGTCCAAGTGGTAGGTGACACGCTGGAAGCCAGAGGGGTGTCCAGATTGGCAACCGGCAGAAGAAACCCAGTTGGTAACACCGACCAGTTTGTTGCCGTCGTGTGTAACCAATGGACCACCGGAGTCACCACCGCAGGTGGATTTGCCGTCGGGAGTTCTCACACAGAGGATGTTGTCACCAACAGTTGCTGAGCCGTAAGTCTGCTGGCATTCGGAGTTGTGCATGATCTGCAGGTCGACGCACTGAAGATAGTCGGGCAGTGGGCTGCCATCGTAGGTACCACCCCAGCCGCATGCAACGGCCCAGTTGTTGTTGTAGTCGTTGTAGCGATCGTTGTAGCTGGGCAGCTCCACCTTGTTGACCATGTGCCAGAAGTCCACATGGGGAATGCGGATCAGAGCGATATCAGCGTTGTGGTGGTTGATGATGTCATTGCCGCTGACCCAGTGGGTGAACTGGGCGTTGGTGCGCCAGGTGGCACCGAAGTAGACGGTGACGTCAGAGCCTGTGCAGTGCTCGGCAGTCAGGACCCAGGTGTTTCCAATAATGGAACCACCGCACCACCAGCCGCCGCTGAAGCCTAGTCCAACGGTATAGGGGGCCTTGCCCTCAGGTGCTGGGTAGCCATTGGTGATACGGCCTTCGATCTTGTTGACCTTGGGAATGTCCTTAGGATGGACGACCGACTCGAATGCCGAGGCGGAGGCAACAGCCAAAGCGAGAATTGTTAGAAACACCTTCATGTTGTAGGTACTACTTGTAGTTCCATAGGTTCCAAACCGTTCTTTTATACTTGTGCTGTCGCCTTAGAATTGACTTAGTCGAAGGGCTCATAAATATTCCTTGAGCTCCACCAAATGCCTAAAGATAAGTTTTATTGAGGCAAAGATTAAAATACGCTGTTTAATAGATTTTAATATACAATTCTATAAAAAGTTATCCTTATCAGATTTCTATACTTCTTGCTTCTTTTACTCAAGTTCATATTCATAAAAGATTTCATTCACAATAAATTTTTCTCTCAAGCAGCGATTTGAATGAAACTAAATATAAATGCTTGTTTACGCTTTTGGCTTAATTCATAAACTCGACGGGGGTCTATAATTTTGACGATGGCGTTTTTTAATTGACCTACTATTGAAAAAGCCTGACGGGTCGTGGTACTTTCTTTGGTCAGTCAGTACAAAATGGTCTTTTGATCATTTCAGGCAGATTTATGTTTATTTTGTTCGATTTTAATTCCATCTATTTATTTTAACTAGACACTTTGCCTATAAGATCCAATATGATTTTGATTCCATCTATTGATCTCACTTCTTTATCCCTCCTAACCATTCCACGTTTTGTTCATGTCTCTATTCTCCACATTTATTACAATTATGATTTTGGCCATTTTTTTCTACTTACCTTTTCCAACTATCCATACCATCTGTTGAATGGCATATATTCCTTTCATTCAATTATTATACTTCTGTATCCCAAATTCCATCTGTTTTCTAGACGCTTTTTCTATTTACTATTTTCCCCCAACGTTTCGTTTTTGCACTCTTCTGTTGCATCTAGTTATTTAACTTTTCAATTGGTTCTTTTCGTTTTCCTTGGCCAAGTGGATTTATATTCACCTTACAAATTACTTTGTATAATCATTTTGAAAATAATTCCAATTGAAGAACTTAATCATTAAATGTGAAGAGCTTAGGCCTGGTATTTCGTTATCTTCGATGCATTTATATATAGAACTGTCAGAGAATATTTATAAGGCAATTCAATTTACAAATACCTAAATACTTGAAAATGTGAGTGTAGTCAATGCTCTGGATTATAAAAGCTCGTTGAAAATGAATTCACAAACGAAGTAGTGTTTGAGACATGAAACTGTTCGTAGCTTGTTTGGCTTTGGCCCTTGCTGCCGCCACGGCAGCACCCACTGATAATGTAGTGCATCCCAAGGATCTGCCCAAACCCAACAAGATCGGGGGTCGTATTACCAACGGAAATCCAGCATATGAGGGTCAAGCACCTTATACTGTTGGCCTGAGCATTAACATTCCCGGTGGTACCACCTGGTGCGGTGGCTCCATCATTGGACACACCTGGGTCCTGACTGCTGAGCACTGCACCGGCAACGCTGAAGCCGTGGGCGTTCACTTCGGTGCTACGTGGCGCACCAACTCAATATTCACCCACTGGGTTGGCCGCAACGATATCATCAATCACCATGCCGCCGATATTGCTTTGATCCGTATTCCTCATGTGGACTTCTGGGATTTGGTCAATAAGGTTGAGCTGCCAAGCTACAACGAGCGCTACAACGACTTCAATGGATGGTGGTCCTTTGCATGCGGCTGGGGACGTACATATGATAACAGCGGCTTGCCCGACTGGATGCAGTGCGTCGATCTGCAGGTGATGCCCAACCATGAGTGCCAGCAGACTTACGGCTCTAGCGTTGTGGGTGACAACATTGTTTGCGTACGTACTCCTGAAGGCAAATCGACATGCAGTGGAGATTCTGGCGGCCCATTGGTTATTCACGAAGGCAAGAAGCTTATTGGAGTTACCAACTGGGTGTCCTCTGCGGGTTGCCAATCTGGACATCCATCTGGCTTCCAGCGTGTCACCTACCACTTGGACTGGATTCGCGATATAACGGGCATTGCTTACTACTAAGCGATCAGCTCTGAATTTAATTGAAAATAAAAAGAATTATGAAAAGCTGCCCCTTTTTTTACCAGTATTACTTTATTATTATGCTCTTCTACCAACACCAAATGCAGGACTTGCTTTATTCCTTTGCTTAAGCATTAATAAAACTCGAAAATAAATCACCCTTTAAATTACAACTATGCTAAGAATTGACTCTTGAAGAAACATTTAAGCATACATAAATACATGCATGAATACTTACATGCATACTTACATGCATACATACATGCATACATACATGCACACATAGATGCATACATACAAGTGAAATAAATCACACACAACTTGATAATATCACAATTATTAACAATGTGAATTCATGAGAATCGCATAGTAAAGCGCTATCCACATATTGGCTTTTTCATTTGCAACGCAGTAAAGTTCTTAATCACAAGTAAAGCAAACTTGTATTGCGCTTGGCATAAAGGCGAACATATTTACACACATCCACAATAAGTTAGATAAAATTTCATGATTTATTGATCATTAATTAAAAAAATTATATATATTAATGCAGGAACATGTGTGCAAATCTTAAGAGACTCTTGGCAATCATTATCATTGTTTTTTCCTCTATCCGTTTAAACAATATATTTACGATTCCACTTGTGTTTTGTAAAGATAATACAAATAAATAACTCACATTTAAAGATTATTGAGTGCAGCACAGCTTGGCTATAAAAGTGACAAGCTTCAAAGCATAGTCTAAGTTGTGCAAGCGACATGAAAGTGTTCATTACAATTTTGGTTTTGGCTGTTGCCGCCGCCTCAGCGGCCCCTTCGGCGGGTAAGGCCTATCCCAAAGACCTGGCCAAATCCTCGAAAATCCAGGGACGCATCACTAACGGCTATCCCGCATACGAGGGTAAGGCACCCTACACGGTTGGCCTGGGCTTCAGTGGCAACGGCGGCGGCTGGTGGTGCGGTGGTTCTATCATTGGCAACACCTGGGTTCTGACTGCCGAGCACTGCTCTGGCAGCGCTGAGTCCGTGACTGTCTACTTCGGTGCCACCTGGCGCACCGACGCCCAGTTCACCCACTGGGTTGGCCGCAACGACTTCATCAACCATCATGACTCTGACATCGCTCTGATCCGCATTCCCCATGTGGACTTCTGGCACATGGTCAACAAGGTGGAGCTGCCCAGCTACAACGATCGCTACAATGACTACAACGAAAACTGGGCCGTTGCTTGCGGCTGGGGTGGTACCTACGATGGCAGCCCACTGCCCGACTGGATGCAGTGCGTCGATCTACAGATCATTCATAATTCCGAGTGTGCTGCCTACTATGGCTCGATCGAGGACAAGATTATCTGCGTGCGCGTTGTCGATGGCAAGGGTACTTGTGGTGGTGACTCCGGTGGCCCATTGGTCACACACGACGGCAACAAACTGGTTGGTGTTACCAACTTTGTGCCTGCCGCTGGGTGCCAATCTGGTGGACCATCTGGTTTCCAGCGTGTCACCTACCACTTGGACTGGATTCGTGACCACACTGGCATTTCTTACTAAACAGTTTTTGAATAAAAAATCATGATGATAAATATGCACAGTTGAAAACTTTCGTTAATAACTTATTTGTATGGAGTTAAAACTAAATGGTTAAGGGCCTGTAATCACTGATCTCTATGCTAGGTAAATATATAGATTAATCATCTTGACTTGGGAATATATTCAATATATTCAAACAACTTATAAAATTAACAAACGAACTAATACATAGCAAATTATAGGCATATTGAGGTGTAAATATTCTTTAGCATACTTTTAAGCATAAGCTTTTTCACAATTTGTTGATACCATGCACCTTTTTGCAAATGTCATTTGAGCAAATGTATGCAACAGGCAGAAGGAGGCTTTTCCCACCTTTCCCCTTTCTCCCACCTATTATTGGTGAGCATCAACAGCCCAGTCGATTGAACTATGCCTGATCCGTTCGACCTGTCATGTCTATTTATGTATGAGCTTTTATTTACGTTCTTTTTTTAGCTTCGGTACCTATTGTCCGATTTAAAGTTCGAAAATATCGTCAGTGGGTTCAGTATTTCAGGTATTTCCAAGTCGGGCGCTCCCGATTAGAGCACACTTGTTTTTTTAGATTGATGATGTTTATAAACATGTTGGATGACAGACAAGTTCGTTTAAATGACTGGAAAATTCAAAAAAACCCGTGTTTGATTATCAGAAGCAAGATATAGTATGGTATATTGAGAGATAATAATTATTTATACCCTAGCTGAGGGAGCTATAAATTTATCACAAGGCGTGTGGCGCATATTCCCATTATCTTGTGGTGTATATTCTTGATCAGTCTTAATGCTCTATTAATAAAACTTGCTGCTGTCATGTCCATCGTTATCTTACATAACCTGAAACAATTGTCCGAACTTCGCCGGTTGGACAGTTAGAAAGGATAAAGAGATTCCTGAAAGTTAAAGGGTTTTGGATAACACAACACACGATCCCGGAAAGTGGTTGCCAATAATCGGTGCTATGTCTCGAGCTCTCGTAACGAAAGGATTTCGAATAAGTTAACGGCTACGAATAATATCTATTGAAATATTTTTAAAAGTGAACGCAAACGAAATTTCACAATTTTTTTGTATAGCTCGGTTTATTTGGAGTATCTTGAAATATTCCGTAGAAAGTGCATTTAGTAGGAAACGCCGGAGTTGGTCTTGATCCAGTCCAAGAAGCTGGTCACACGGGTGAAGCCTGCTGGGAGGCCAGACTCGCAGCCAGAGCTGGACACAAACGAAGTGACACCAATGAGCTTGCCGGAGCTGTCGAGGACCAATGGGCCACCAGAATCACCATTGCAGGTGGAAGACTTGTTGGGAGTGGCGATGCAGATGACCTTGGAGGTGGCGATCAAAGAGCCATAGGTGCCCTGGCAAGTGGGGACAGACACAACATCAAAGGTCTGGTACTGGAGGACGTTGGTCACACTGGTAGCGCTATCGGAGGTCTTGCCCCAGCCGGAGGCGGTAGCCTTCTCGCCGGCATAGGTGGAGTAGCTGCTGGCAATAGCTGGCAACTCAATCTTCTTGATGTAAGACGTGAAGGCGACGGATGGTGTCTGGATCAGCGAGATATCGTTGGCCAAAACAATAGAGTTGTAGCTGGTGTGCTGCTTGAAGTTGGAGCTGGAGACGGTCTGGGTAAGCTTGGCGTTAGTGCGCTGAAGAGCTCCATAGTAGATGGTCACCGAGGAGGCACTGCAGGCAAGGATACAGAGTCGTAAGGGTGAGTGCGAAGTCTTGGCAGGACACACTTACCCGCTGGTGCAGTGAGCGGCAGTCAGCACCCACTGGTTGTCAATGATGGAGCCACCGCACCACCAGCCGCCGCTGGAGCTTGAGAAGCTTAGTCCCACCTGGTAGGGGAACTGACCCTCCGTGGCGGTCTTTCCGTTGGTGATGCGTCCCTGAATCGAGGGCACGGCGGGCAAGTCACGAGGATGCACGGGTGCATTCTGGGGCATAACGCCAGCGGAGACGGTGGCAAAAGCCAGAGCAAGAACTACGAGTACTTTCATCTTGATCGTTGTGGAATGAACGAATGATTTCCCACTGATCACAGCTGTATTTTATAGTCGGTTCTAATCAGCTGTTATCTAGCCTTATCAAACGAAGCTTTTAAGATTATATTTCAAGCAGGAGACATCAATGGGACACTCAGAACTATGTCTGGATGCCTGCCACCTTTATCAGCTTTCCCACTCAACACTAATGAATAATCAATACTCTTTATTTCGAGAATTTCTTAATTCAAATGGATTTTCTATTACTTGAACTTATCATATAATTTTTACCTACCTCATTTTTTTCATTCCATTTTTCAAGCGTGTTAAGAATAGATTCATCAAAATACCCTGTTTCAAATAGTGCATAATTCTTTGCATAAATACAACAATTATTCTTTTTACGCTGACGTACTATACGAATATATATTAATTTTAGGAAGACACATTTCCCTTCTTTCCCCGCCTGTTTGAAACACTTTTACCACTCAAATATGCCTTTATCTTTATGGGTACAGTGTAAACGAAAATTTCGCAAAACGAAATAAATCAAACTATGGAATAGATTAAATGATAATTGATTGTGCTTCTTAACATTGCTATTATTACTGTTTTTGGGGAATTTCACAAAAATCATGTTTCGGCTTTAGCTTAATTCAAGTGTCGGATATTCCCAGAGATTTGGCACGGCCTTTAGAACATATTCCACATACGCAACGTTGTCGCAAGTGTTGCCGATTTATTTCAGGAAAAATTATGCGTGGGCGCTGGTCAGTTGAGCATAGGCAAATTGAAATCAATTCGATTTGCTGCTATCCTTATATCTTTTGAGATTATCATAACATATATGAATTATTTATGCAGTTCTCTTTATAAGCTCATGAGCTGTAACCTGTAACCCCCAACCTGCTTAACTTTCTTCCCTATTAATTAATGTTTTTGGGATCAGAGTGCTGACTGACTTAATCTTAACAGATTTTAGTAAAGATTATGATTCGGTTAATAACTCCTTGCTTTTAAAATATCTTCTCGGTTGTTCAGTTAACTTTCTTAACTGGATGCCAGAGCAATAAGACCCCGATAGTTCCTATAAACTTATCCTGGTGAATATCAAGCTAACCTTTTAAATCGAAAACTCTTTCCAAATAGCTTTTTGAAAACTTGATAGCCCTGGCCCCATTCTTCATCAGAAACATATTTTCTGATGTCATGTTATGATACCGATCAAACAGGCTATTCTGGGATTAATCAAATGAAGGTCCAAGGAATAAGAATCTACCTACACGCCAAAGACTTTTGTTATGTTCCAATTTAGAGACATACTTTTTGGGTGGTTAGGTAACGATATTTCAGATTTAGTTTTTGCTTTGCAGGTGTAAAGCATACTTTTCAGTGTGATTTTAATTTCTATCCAAGCATATGAAAACTTCGGAATGCTATGAACTTGTGTATGGCAGACACATTTCTACGGATTACTGGCAGTATAAAAAATTGCCAAGAAATGCCAATATATTTTTCTGTTTATATGTGTGTATGTAGCAATTTCTTATCCCCATAACTTGGTTTTCACGAGCTTTAGCTCTTTGTTCATGGTTTGGCCTCTAGATAGCAATGCACGTTCCAAACTGCTCGTTGAAAAGGAGATGTTCGATATTCGAATTAGAGGATTTAAATCTTATGCCTTACCGATGGGTCCCTCTGGGACAATGTCCAGCTACCTCATATTGAAAAATATCGAACTCGTTAAGCTTCCTTGATTAATTTGATCTAGTTAAAGTAGAACGCAGTGGGTGGTTACGTTTTCTGAAAAGCTATTTTATTTGTGGAGCATTTTGAAAATGCATTTAGTAGGAAACGCCGGAGTTGGTCTTGATCCAGTCCAAGTAGCTGGTCACACGGGTGAAGCCAGATGGGGTTCCAGACTGGCAGCCAGCGCTGGCCACAAACGAGGTAACACCAATAAGTCTGCCGTTGCTCTCCAGGGCCAATGGGCCGCCGGAGTCACCCTGGCAGGTGGAAGACTGGTTGGGAGTGGCGATGCAGATGACCTTGGAGCCTGCGACAGCAGAGCCATAGGAAGCCTGGCAAGTGGCGACAGAGACAACATCAAAGGTCTGGTACTGGAGGACGTTGGTTACACCGGAAGCGCTATCGGAGGTCTTGCCCCAGCCGGAAGCAATAGCCTTCTGGCCAGCATAGGTGGAGTAGCTGCTGGCAATAGCTGGCAGCTGAATCTTCTTGATGTAGGCGGTGAAGGAGACAGAGGGTGTCTTGATCAGCGAGAAATCGTTGGCCAAGGTAATGGAGTTGCAGCTGGTGTGCTGCTTGAAGTTGGAGCTGGAGATGGTCTGGGTAAGCTTGGCGTTGGTGCGCTGAAGGGCGCCATAGTAGATGGTCACCGAAGAGGCACTGCAGGCAAGGATTTAAAAACATTTAGCAATGGGTTAAGGAAAACACTTGGATGGGAACACTCACCCGCTGGTGCAGTGAGCGGCAGTCAGCACCCACTGGTTGTCAATGATGGAGCCACCGCACCACCAGCCGCCGCTGGAGCTTGAGAAGCTTAGTCCCACCTGGTAGGGGAACTGACCCTCGGAAGCAGTCTTGCCGTTGGTGATGCGTCCCTCAATGGAGGGCACGGCAGGCAAGTCACGAGGATGCACGGGTACACTGTTGGGCAGGACGCCGGCGGAGACGGTGGCAATGGCCAGTGCAAGAACTACGAGTACTTTCATCTTGATCGTTGGGGAATGAACGAATGATTTCCCACTGATCACAGCTGTATTTTATAGTCAGCCTAATCAGCTGGATTTTCTATCACTTGATCTTATCATATAATTTAAACCTAAAGTATCAGTTTTTCATTTCATCAATTCGTACACACTTCTCTACATAAATACACAAAGAATTCTCCAGACGCTGACGGACTATAAGATTATATATGACTTTTAGGAAGACACATTCCTCTTTTCCCACCTGTTAACACTTACACAACTCAAATGTGCCTTTATCTTTATGGGTACAGTGTAAACGAAAATTGCGCAAAACGAAATAAATCAAATTATGAAATTGATTAAATGATAATTGATTGTGCTTCTTAACATTGCTATTATTACTGTTTTTGGGGAATTTCACAAAAATCATATTTCGGCTTTGCTTAATTCAAGTGTCGGATATTCCCAGAGATTTGGCACGGCCTTTAGAACATATTCCACATACGCAACGTTGTCGCAAATGTTCCGTGGGTGCTGGTCAGTTGAGCATAGGAAAATTGAAATCAACTCGGTTTACGTGGTGAGCATGCAAACAAATTTTCAAAATTTGCTGCTATCCCTAAATCTTTTGAGAGAATCATAACATATAAGAATTATTTATGCAGCTCTCTTGATGCGTTTCTCCTTATAAGCTCATGAGCTGTAACCCCCAATCTGCTTAACTTTCTTCCCTATTAATTAATGCTTTTGGGAACAGAATGCTGACTGACTTAATCTTAACAGATTTTGGTAAAGTTTACGATTCGGTTAATCACTCCTTGCTTTTAATATATCTTCTCGGTTATTCAGTTAACTTTCTTAACTGGATTCCAGAGCAATAAGACCCAGATAGTTCATATAAACTTATCCAGGTGAATGTCAAGTTAACCTTTTAAGTCTGAAGCATGCTAAATGTAAATTAGTAACTTAAACGAAAACTCTTTCCAAATACCTTTTTGAAAACTTGATGGCCCTGGCCTCATTCTTCATCAGAAACATATTTTCTAATGTCATGTTATGACAGCGATCAAACAGGCTATTCTGAGACATACTTTTTGGGTGGTTAGGTAACGATATTTCAAGCAAGCATAGCAAGCAAGTAAAGCATACTTTTCAGCGCAATTTTAATTTCTATGTAAGCATATGTAAACTTCGGAAAGCTATGAACTTATGAATGGCATACACATTTCTAGAGATTTCTGGCAATGTAATAAATTGCCAAGAAATGCCAATAGATTTATCTTTTTATATGTGTGTATTTAGTTATATCCTTGAGATACATATGTAGCAATTTCTTATCCCCATAACTTGGTTTTCACGAGCTTAAGCTCTTTGTTCATGGTTTGGCCACTAGATAGCAATGCACGTTCCAAACTGCTCGTTGAAAAGGATGAAGAGATGTTCGATCCTCGAATTAGAGGATTTGAATGCCTTACTGTAAGGTTCGGCCTGGGACAATGTTCAGCTACCTCATAATGAAAGAATATCGAGCTTGTTAAGCTTCTTTGATTAATTTAAACTAGTTTAAGTAGAACGCCGTGGGTGGTTACATTTTTTTGAAAAGCCTTTTTATTTGCGGAGTATTTTGAAAGTGCATTTAGTAGGAAACGCCGGAGTTGGTCTTGATCCAGTCCAAGTAGCTGGTCACACGGGTGAAGCCAGCTGGGAGGCCAGACTGGCAGCCAGCGCTGGCCACAAACGAGGTAACGCCAATAAGTCTGCCGTTGCTCTGCAGGGCCAATGGGCCGCCAGAGTCACCCTGGCAGGTGGAAGACTGGTTGGGAGTGGCGATGCAGATGACCTTGGGGCTGGCGACGGCAGAGCCATAGGTGCCCTGGCAAGTGGCGACAGACACAACATCAAAGGTCTGGTACTGGAGGACGTTGGTTACACCGGAAGCGCTATCGGAGGTCTTGCCCCAGCCGGAAGCAATAGCCTTCTGGCCAGCATAGGTGGAGTAGCTGCTGGCAATAGCTGGCAACTCAATCTTCTTGATGTAGGCGGTGAAGGAGACGGTGGGTGTCTTGATCAGCGAGATATCGTTGGCCAAGGTAGCGGAGTTGTAGCTGGTATGCTGCTTGAAGTTGGAGCTGGAGATGGTCTGGGTAAGCTTGGCGTTGGTGCGCTGAAGGGCGCCATAGTAGATGGTCACCGAAGAGGCACTGCAGGCAAGGATTTAAAAACATTTAGCAATGGGTTAAGGAAAACACTTGGATGGGAACACTCACCCGCTGGTGCAGTGAGCGGCAGTCAGCACCCACTGGTTGTCAATGATGGAGCCACCGCACCACCAGCCGCCGCTGGAGCTGGAGAAGCTTAGTCCCACCTGGTAGGGGAACTGACCCTCGGAAGCAGTCTTGCCGTTGGTGATGCGTCCCTCAATGGAGGGCACGGCAGGCAAGTCACGAGGATGCACGGGAACACTGTTGGGCAGGACGCCGGCGGAGACGGTGGCAATGGCCAGGGCAAGAACTACGAGTACTTTCATCTTGATCGTTGTGGAATGAACGAATGATTTCCCACTGATCACAGCTGTATTTTATAGTCAGCCTAATCAGCTGGATTTTCTATCACTTGATCTTATCATATAATTTAAACCTAAAGTATCAGTGTTTCATTTCATCAATTCGTACACACTTCTCTACATAAATACACAAAGAATTGTCCAGACGCTGACGGACTACAAGATTATATATGACTTTTAGGAAGACACATTCCTCTTTCCCCACCTGTTAAAACACTTACACAACTCAAATGTGCCTTTATCTTTATGGGTACAGTGTAAACGAAAATTGCGCAAAACGAAATAAATCAAATTATGAAATTGATTAAATGATAATTGATTGTGCTTCTTAACATTGCTATTATTACTGTTTTTGGGGAATTTCACAAAAATCATATTTCGGCTTTGCTTAATTCAAGTGTCGGATATTCCCAGAGATTTGGCACGGCCTTTAGAACATATTCCACATACGCAACGTTGTCGCAAATGTTCCGTGGGTGCTGGTCGGTTGAGCATAGGAAAATTGAAATCAATTCGGCTTACGTGGTGAGCATGCAAACAAATTTTCAAAATTTGCTGCTATCCCTAAATCTTTTGAGAGAATCATAACATATATGAATTATTTATGCAGCTCTCTTGATGTGTTTCTCTTTATAAGCTCATGAGCTGTAACCCCCAATCTGCTTAACTTCTTTCCTTATTAATTAATGCTTTTGGGAACAGAATGCCGACTGACTTAATCTTAACAGATTTTAGTAAAGTTTACGATTCGGTTAATCACTCCTTGCTTTTAATATATCTTCTAGGTTATTCAGTTAACTTTCTTAACTAGATTCCAGAGCAATAAGACCCAGATAGTTCCTATAAACTTATCCTGGTGAATGTCAAGCTAACCTTTTAAATCTGAAGAATGCTAAATGTAAATTAGTCACTTAAACAAAAACTCTTTCCAAATAGCTTTTTGAAAACTTGATAGACCTGGCCCAATTCTTCATCCCAAACATATTTTCTAATGTCGTGTTATGACAGCGATCAAACAGGCTATTCTGGGATTAATCAAATGAAGGTCCAAGGAATAAGAATCTACCTACACGCCAAAAACTTTTGTTATATTGCAATTTAGAGACATACTTTTTGGGTGGTTAGGTAACGATATTTCAAGCAAGCATAGCAAGCAAGTAAAGCATACTTTTCAGCGCGATTTTAATTTCTATCTAAGCATATGAAAACATCGGAAAGCTATGAACTTGTGTATGGCAGACACATTTCTACGGATTACTGGCAGTATAAAAAATTGCCTAGAAATGCCAATATATTTTTCTGTTTATATGTGTGTATGTAGCAATTTCTTATCCCCATAACTTGGTTTTCACGAGCTTAAGCTCTTTGTTCATGGTTTGGCCTCTAGATAGCAATGCATGTTCCAAACTGCTCGTTGAAAAGGATGAAGAGATGTTCGATCCTCGAATTAGAGGATTTGAATGCCTTACTGTAAGGTTCGGCCTGGGACAATATTCAGCTACCTCATAATGAAAGAATATCGAGCTTGTTAAGCTTCTTTGATTAATTTAAACTAGTTTAAGTAGAACGCCGTGGGTGGTTACATTTTTTTGAAAAGCCTTTTTATTTGCGGAGTATTTTGAAAGTGCATTTAGTAGGAAACGCCGGAGTTGGTCTTGATCCAGTCCAAGTAGCTGGTCACACGGGTGAAGCCAGCTGGGAGGCCAGACTGGCAGCCAGCGCTGGCCACAAACGAGGTAACACCAATAAGTCTGCCGTTGCTCTGCAGGGCCAATGGGCCGCCAGAGTCACCCTGGCAGGTGGAAGACTGGTTGGGAGTGGCGATGCAGATGACCTTGGGGCTGGCGACGGCAGAGCCATAGGTGCCCTGGCAAGTGGCGACAGACACAACATCAAAGGTCTGGTACTGGAGGACGTTGGTTACACCGGAAGCGCTATCGGAGGTCTTGCCCCAGCCGGAAGCAATAGCCTTCTGGCCAGCATAGGTGGAGTAGCTGCTGGCAATAGCTGGCAACTCAATCTTCTTGATGTAGGCGGTGAAGGAGACGGTGGGTGTCTTGATCAGCGAGATATCGTTGGCCAAGGTAGCGGAGTTGTAGCTGGTATGCTGCTTGAAGTTGGAGCTAGAGATGGTCTGGGTAAGCTTGGCGTTGGTGCGCTGAAGAGCGCCATAGTAGATGGTCACTGAGGAGGCACTGCAGGCAAGGATATAAAACCATTTAGCAATGAATTAGGGCAACCACTTGGATGGGAACACTTACCCGCTGGTGCAGTGAGCGGCAGTCAGCACCCACTGGTTGTCAATGATGGAGCCACCGCACCACCAGCCGCCGCCGGAGCTTGAGAAGCTTAGTCCCACCTGGTAGGGGAACTGACCCTCGGAAGCAGTCTTGCCGTTGGTGATGCGTCCCTCAATGGAGGGCACGGCAGGCAAGTCACGAGGATGCACGGGTACACTGTTGGGCAGGACGCCGGCGGAGACGGTGGCAATGGCCAGGGCAAGAACTACGAGTACTTTCATCTTGATCGTTGTGGAATGAACGAATGATTTGCCATTGACCACTGGTCGTTTTTATAGTCCATTCTTATCAGTTGGCCCACAACTTTTGTGTTATCAATGGAAGCTTTCAAGATTATATTTTGAGCAAGAAAGATCAATGGGACTCTGAAGAGCTGCCCCTGCCTTGCAGCCTTCCACCTCTCCTGCCTGATAGACTAAACTGAAGTGTGTTGGCCAAAACATGTTCCTTATCTATGCTTATCTATTAAATTATTGCGATTATAAACCACAGGCCAGCAATTAAAGACACTTGAGCTGAGGGCCGGACGGGGCATACGTTCGACACTTGAGCGCTTGAAAGTGATTTCTACTTATGACGGCAATTGAACTGAAAGATTTCTTTCAATTTCTATTCAAAAGATAGTTAAGACTTGTTTTTAGCTTAGAATCATTTACGTGTCTTTCGATTTACTTTGAGTAAGAACATTTTATTTATTACGGAAATACGCTGGCTCGCAATGGCAAACTTTAGGTAACAAATCTTTGCTATCTATTATCTCAGGGCTAGCTGCCAAATGTTATCGAAATATGCTCACAAATTTTTGGTATTATTAAAGATTTTAAGAGTTTTGTTAAGAGCTTACAACTTTCAACTAAAATTCCAATCGCTTTTGATAGATAATGAAAACATTCTGTGAAAGCCCAAATAAATTTTCGTATCACTTGAAAATTATCTGCCTGCTGATATGATATTTGATATTTAGCTGAAATTTCATAATTATTGTGCTCAACTCTGTTGAAAGATGCTCGACTAGTAGATGCCCTCTAGACAAAGCAGCTGTGGAAGTCATTAAGACGAATCAATGGCAAAATTCGTCAAAATAACTTTCTCACAATTCATGTAAGTGCATAGTCTAAACTTCAAGTAAATATCTTAAGGGGGAAGCGAAGTTGATATCTTATGCTTCCACGAGCTGTATTTAGTACCTCTGGGATATGCTCTACAAATCAGATCTGAAATTAGATAGTTTTTATTTTGAGTAGGTTTAGATGGTACGAAAGATGTTAAGTTCGACAAAGGAGAGCCAAATTTTAAAATTTGAATGCCTTAGCCCTTTTATATATTCGAGCAGACAGACATCACACTATACATATTCATCTTATAGACAGATGTCGGCAAACAGACATCTCGGATGAAGAATGTGAATAGATTGCATGAAGGCATCTCTACCTTCTTTCGCCTTCTTTCCTATAACAAACCTTTGCATAACTCAAATACATCCTCTGCATCTCTTCATTCTTCCCTCTATTACATGCCTTTGCACAACGCAAATAAACCCTTTGCGCCTATTTTATGGGTACAGGGTGCATGAAATCAGCTTTCAATTTTTGCCTCACAAAACAAATCAAAATACTTATGAATTTGATTAAACGATAATTGATAGTGTTTCTGAAAATTAGTTTTATCGCTAGCCAAAATCGTTGCTTTACGCTAAGCAATTCAAGTGTGGGATATTCCCGGCGATTAGCCAAGACCCCTAAAACATATTCCGCATACGCAACGTTGTCCCAAATGTTGCCAAGTCATTCGGGCAAAGTAGACGCCTGGGCGCTGGTCAGCTGAATCTGGAAAATTGAAATCAAATCGCTTTACGTGCTTAGCATGCAAACAAATCAACTGGGACTGTGTTGCCAAACAGGAACAGGGACTGCTTTGGATAGGGGCATCTTGGGAAGCGAAAAGCGGTCTGCTGCCAAACTGTGCATTAGCACATAAAAACAATTCATTGCCAGTGCTGCTGACACATGTAAGTTGTTGTCTCTGAATCTGGCTGGCTCATAAATGCCGACTCCAACAGGATGTGTGTGCGTGAGTTGGCTAAATTCAAATAGTTTACGGCCTGGCGACATTTTCGGCTTTAACACAGCGCCTCAGCTTGGCACTCATTCTCTTGGCTTATTAGCTCATTTATGTACTCGCAGCTTGTTTGCATGCTAAATACCCTGACAGAGGATAGTGTGATTGTGGGACGTATCTGGATCAAGTCGCCTCTTACTTGACTTCTATGCAAACTTTTTGATCAGCTTTAAAGCTACCGTCATATAACTTGGCAGAGGTCTGTCCTGATCTCGGGCAGATCAGACCATCAAATTATATACAACTGTTTAGGTTTTCTAGATATTATGACCAGACATGGTACCTACGAGTTTAAACATGATTCATTTATTGACCAAGCTCAGCAAGTCCTGGCGTCATATTGTTGCTTGTCTTATGAGGAAAATCTTCTCATAGCTTCTGTAGTGTGTACCCACGAATACAAATTGATCGCAAATCTTGCATATATATACGAGGGTATTTAAATTTCGACATCTAAAAGAACAGCTCTTCTTTATATACTTTGATTATTTAGCTAGCTGCGTTGTTTTTCTGATTGCTTGATTGCTGCTCAAATTTGCGCTTTTCTTGTGCCTCTGTTTTTTCTTTTAGCAGCTTTCTTTCCGTCTGTCATCAGTTTTGTGAAACAAAAGAAACTAATTTTCTTGAAATATTTGCCTTGATTATAGCTAGCTGCTTAAAGTATGAAGGCGGCGCATCAATTTTCGCAGCGGCACTTTAAATTGCCAGGCAGCATTTTCTATATTACGTATACGTAATGCGCTTACTACTTACCCACTCACTCAGCGGGGACATACTCACACACGCTTATTAGACGCATATCCTGCAGCAATAGCAGCTCTAACAACAATGTCCAGTCGCAGCTCAAGTATCCTTGCCATGATATATATATATATATATATATATATATGTACGAGTGGCATTCGAAGTGTCCCCCAGCAGCAGCAGCAGCAGCTCCTTTGACGACGACAAACAAGATTGCAGCAATAAAATTTCGACAAGTGAACAACAAATGATAAACGAAGCAGCACACACACACACACATCCACACACGCACACACGATAAAGTGGAGCAGTCCTGGCCAAGTCAAAGGCGCACTCGAAATGCTGGTGGCTGGCCAAAAGGACAACTCTCGCTCGGCAAACCTAATGTGAGCCGCATCGATTACGCTGCCCTCCGGACGAAGGAGATGCCCGTTTTTTCGGGCTGCTTTTTCATTACATTTATTTGCTGGGTCCACTGTTAGCTGGCAAATGGGAAACTTTGCACACAGTTGCGTTAAATTGTCATGAAATCGTTGGCGCTGCGCTGTGGTCAGCTGCTGCTTGTTGCCCGAAAATTAATGACAACTGTCTGGAACAGCAGCAGCAGCAGCAGCAGCAGCAGCTGACCTGTCTGGCATTTTCGTTGATGGCTTATCACATTGCCACACATTAAATAGCTAGTCCCATTTCTGGCTATAATTCAAAATATCTGAGAAGCCTTCTCTCTTCGCTTGTCAACGGCAGCCGTTTCATTAATCATTACGTGTGTACAACTAGTCGTATGAGTAATGCGTTTGTCAACGTTGCCAGGACCTGGCACCAAACACTGCAGCCTGTCTCAAGATGTTGCCCTGCTTGTAGCCGAGGCAAATGCATTTTTAAAACTTTTCAACAGCAATTTCTTGTCGCACATGATTTACCCCCCACACCCACACACACACACACACACACACATGTAAACATATACATATACATGTACATCTATCTTTGGCGTGATCTGGCATGCACTTGGCTCTCAGTCCGTGCAACTGGTCAAAGTTTGTGTCGCAATTTTCAACTCGGGTTTTTAATGCGCCAACGTATTGAAAAAGTTTTATTGGCACAGCTGGCTCGGACTCTAAAGCATAATACCTGAACGCAATTTTCATTAGCCCGCGTTGTCAATAAATTGATGCAAGCCTTTTCCCTTTTACATGCTTAAGCTTTGGCAGTCGAGTTGCCGCAAGAAGCGTTATGCTTATCACTTGACTGATGAATGCGGGCATACTATATTTGCTTCTCCCTTGTGGTTTCTTTGTTTTCTTTTTCCCAATGTTTTCTGCTGTTGTTGCTTGTTGCTTCGTTCATTGATTCTTTCATCGCTTTTTATTTATCTTTCTACTCATCTTTCTCTGGGATTCCGTACTTGCTTCTCACTTTACTTAGCTTCTCCATTTATTCTTTGCTGCCATACTCTTCTCCCTTTTTCGCTTGTCCCTTATCATACCTGTTTAGTTCTTACTTTGCTAGTCACCTATTTGCTTTTTCTCTTCACTTTCATTGCTTCTCCCTTCGTTTCTTTCCGTGCTGTTACATTTGCTTCTCCTTTGCTTTTTACTATTTTCTTGGAATTTCTTATACTTCATCATTTCTTTTACCTTTTTTTTCAGTTTGCCACTGCTTCTCTCTGTTAGCTTCTCATTTCGCTGCTCTTTTTGCTTCTTAAGCTGCCTTCCTTTTCTATCAAATTTTTTCTTCTCTATCATATAAGCAGTAGCTGAATAATACATGTGCAAATATTTGCAATGCTTATTGCTTTGCTTCTTGCACAGCTTCTTGCTGCTACTTGAGCCTCGTGCCGTGTTACACATACGTCCTGTTGTCGCCTGCTGGCTTGCAATAAGGCGCCTCTGAATAACTGCCAATATTTTGACACAAATCCGTTGAACACAGACGACAAACACAAGTGGCAGGCATTAAATTTTATGGGCAGGGATCAAACTATGTAATATTCCATATAGCCAGGCTTTGGCACAGCGCGTTGCCAGCAAATATTTGAGAGGAATTCACGACAAACTGTTTTTTCATTTTATTTTTGGCCTCTTCTATTTGGTATCAATAAGCTGACTTTTTGCATATGAAAAAGTTCTCGTCGTCGTATAAATATAAATATATATATGTATATGTATATATATATATATGTATAAATTGCAGGCGCACAAACAAATCCCTTTCGATAGGTTGGTTTGCCTTACGGCTGCTTATTTTTTTGCTTGTATATTTTTGTATATTTTTATTGTGCTAGAGCTTTTTGTCTACTCGACAATTGGATTTTGGAGCAGCGCCTTGTGCCATAGCAATGCGAAATTGAAGGATTTGTTGGCATCGATTTCGAGGAAATGGCGAGACAAATACGTGTCCCAGTCTGAGACACTGCTGAGGCTTATTGGCGCATGCAAAATGATTGCGATGGAGCGTATCAATGGCTGCGATTGTGCTTTTCTTTTTTCTGACAGCTTTTCTTTTTGGGCCAGCAGCAAAATTGCATATTTCTTTTCGTCTAGACTCTCGGCTGTTTAGCTGGCTCGGCCAGAGTTTTGCCAGAGTTAATATTAAATATTATCAAAGAGCTACTCGGCGCTTTCTGCGTCTGCTTTCATTCATAACTAACCCTAACTAAATGAGAAGTAAAACCTTTGTTACGACTTTATTAAAGCGCCTGCATTTTTTTTAAAACACAATTTCAACAAAGGCTGTTCCATAAAATACAACTACTCATCAAATTTTAGCATGCAAATATATATTATTTATGTACTCTTCTTTTTGGCATCTGCGTCGGGGCAAATGCTTTATGGCTTATGAACATTTTGTTTGCCAATATTTTTCTTGGCTGTCGTGTGTTTGCTTTTGTTGTAATTTCGGTTTATTGTTTTCTATATATTTTTCTGCTTGAACGCACTAAAAGCTACTCGAATGCCAGTCAACCAAACAGTACCTTGCATGCGCTCCTCCCGCATATACTCGAACCACTTTTCAACTTCAGTTTTGCTTGGCAAGGCATTTGTTTGCTTTATGTCTTTATTTTGTGCCATGCTAGAGGAGTCAAGAGCGTACATGTATTATTTTTTATACTCTTTCATGGGGCATACTAAAATGCTGTCATCATGTGTGCTATGCATCAACAGAGGCGTTTTCAAAGCCATCGAGCATACCTATATACCTGTATTACTTCTTAGGACAGGGCATAATAGTTTGGAAGGCAGCCTGTGCATTGTTCAATTTAGATCTTGTTGTATTGTAGTTTATCTGTGCCTAAGTTTTCTCACTGATAATCAAAAATAGGGCTCGAGGTTGTTTCTATGTTGTGAAAAGCCTAGTCCATGGCGCTATTAAAGGAATTGATTGGGGCCTATTAGAGGTTACATAACAAGTTAAATAACCCAATATATAGTTGAAATTTGCCTCTAGATTTGGACTAACGACCTCCCGCTTGGTAGTTCGACGTAGTTGACACACATGCCAAAGAGGACAAATTCTTAATGTGGTCTCGATCCTGATATTTTCTATACAAATTTTGTCCACCAAATTCCGCCCCTAACCTTAGCTCTTTCTTTAATAATGAAACACATTTGCATGCCAAGTAAATCTACTAAAAATAACATTTTAACCCCATCTATTTTGTGTTTAAACATTATAAAGGGCATTCAATCTTCGGTGCAGCGCTCTTAGCTGTTCTTTGTTGTACATTCCTGTTTGTTGCAGTTCTTTTTTTTGTTTTTGTTGAATGATGGCTGCCATTCGGGGGAGTAATGGTAGTGCAGGGATGTGAGTGTGTTTGTGTGTGTGTGTGTGTAAGAGCTCGTTGAGCGGCTTTGTATATGCAGATGTATTTGTGTCCCTTCAGCCTAATACGCTCTCTGATAAGTGGCAACTTTTGAATATGGCCAAATATAACCAAAAATGTTTTAATTATTGTCCAAGTACTGCCAAATTTAATATATATACTCTTGTATATAACCAAGGTTTACTCTGTAGTTCTGCGCAGAGCACTTAAGCTATTAACTTTTGCTGTCAATCAATTGTCACTCGCAACAAACATAACAAAAACACGAGCACAACAGAAGAAGCAAGAGGAGCATGACAAGACCTTTTGGTAAGGTGAAAGAAAGAAAAAAGAAAGCGCAGAAATTGTAATCAGTTGAATTAGTTTGAAAATATTGGGGACTTAAGGCTACCAAATGCCCTATTTTAAGTATATTAAGTTTGTTTTTTATACCTTTAAGCTGCGGCTTTTCTATGCGGTTTTTACCAAGTTCCAATTTATTTGTGCTTTTTAATGCCGCCCTAAGCTCATGTAAATTAAAGCTAATTAATGTTTGTATTTTCTTGCTTTCCATATACTGAATGCGGCACCTAACCTGATTTTGATAATTTTGCGGCCTTTCTATGTGATTCTCATTAAAATTGTAAGCCTTTGTTTTCTGCTTTCACGCCTGCCTTTCACTCAAAGCTTTAGCTGCAATCGCTAGCTGGCGCTGTAGGGCATAAAAACCAAAGGCGAGATATCCACAAAGACCAGAAAAGTATTACCACTCAATCAGGAACAACACAAACCAAAACAACAACAAGAAAAGTCTTTGTCTTTGTGTGAACTGTTGGGAAAAAGCAGCGAACTTTGCCGTCAAGTCATTGTTGTAGAAGTTGAAGTGGCGCAGCATGAACAGAGAAAGAGAGAGAGAGAGAGAGAGAGAGAGAGAGAGAGAGAGAGAGAGAGAGAGAGCATGGAAAAAGGAGGGGATTGGGCCAGGGACGACCCTGCCTGGAAGGCAACCAACCAGGCTGCCGCAGACAAGTCAAGCCAAAGTGTTGTTTGGATTTCATTATACAATTATCTTGTTACCAGAAATAATGGTGTCGAGCCGGGCAACATGCCAAAAACATTCAATGAGCCTGATGCGCCGTCATGTGGGTGTCACGAGTGCCACATGTGCGCGGGTGTGTGTGTGTGTGTGTGTGTGTGTGTGTGGCAGCCGGAAGCTGAGCGCGTTGGCAAAAGCAGGAAGTCATTAGCCAAAAAAAGAGAAAAATGCTGTGCAATGGTTACGCTGGGGTAAAGTCAGTATAATGCGATAAATAAATGAAAATGTTTGAGTTAAATGAATTAAGTGAGCGATACTCTAAGCGTGTGTGTGTGTGTGTGTCTGTGTGTGTTAGTTGTGTATTAGTGTGTGTAAGGACTTTGTTAGAAACACTTTCTGTGTTGCCTGTCAGCGCAAGTGACAGCCCGTTAAATATACACAGAACTTGAGGGTAAGTGCTCTTGGCTAAGTGAGTCTCCTGCTAACCAACCTTCCCCCCTTCTCACTCACTCACACACACACTCTTTCTCTTTCTACTATTTGCTTTTTGTGTGGTAGTTAATTACCCAAACATCGCTCAATGTGTCACAGGCAAAAAGTCAGATACTTTTGCTTAGTTTTCCAGGCAATACTTTGTTGGGTCATTCTCTCAATAGTTTTCTCTCGTGTAAGTTTTCGGCCAGTCATTGTAGTTGATTAATCATTTAACGGTTGCTTTATGATAAGCAAGTTGTCCAGTTGAATTTGCCAATCATGTTGCGTCAATATCATTATCATAATGATTATTAAAATTCAGATTGCGTTGGGTAGGCCAGGAGCTGCGGCTGCGGAGGCACAGTGGCGCGCCTGCAGGGGGTCGGACTAAATTTATGTCATAGTTAAGCAATGCGAATGAAGTCAGCTTTGTTATTTACATAATCAGAGTCGTATAAAGTCTCTTAGGTTAAGAATTCGTAGCTTCAAGTGAAAGGAGGAGAAACCACAATTAGCATAATATACCTGCGAAATTGAATCTAACGTAAGGCCCACTCTGCAACATTATAGATAACTATGTACATTATAGAGAACTATAAACGTCGTGCTGAATTGCATCTATCGGAAAATCCACTCAGCTGCGTGGAAAATAAGTGACTTACGTCCTGTAGAAAGTTTTCCTCTATCTAAAGCTGTAGATGTAAAAATAATAAAAAATTGTTGCTGAATTCCGCTATACAGTCCTTTGTGGATAAATTTCCAGCTCATTTTAAAAGCTATGCGGAAACTCCGTGGAAAATGATGAACAATTCGAGCTGAACTTAAATTGATTCGCCCTTTGTCAGAAAGCTATGCTTACAATTCAACTAAAGATCTTAATTTCTTGAAATTTATTTGAAATAAAAGCTTCACAGAGTAAGAATTATTCGCACCCTTTTCGTACCCGCCACTGCATCTAATTAGCAATGCTTGGTTTTAACTCACTGTGTGTGTGCGTGTGTCTGTTTGTGTGTGTGTTTGTTTGTGTGTCTGTTTTTGTGTCTGTTTGTGTGTTTGTGTGTGTGTGTGTTGCTTGCGCGTGTGTTAACATGAGCTGTCCTTTCAACTTTCATCTCGCTCGTACATGCATATCCCCCCGCTTGGGTCCTCTTTTTTTTTGCCTTTGCTCGACTTAATTAATTATGTAGCCGACTAGTTGGCCAACCAAAAATCGTTAATTAACTTGATTGCTTTGAATCGCCTGCGATTTATTAGCCAGCATTGCATTGACTCTTGAGTCAAAAAGTTTTCAAACACACCCACACACACACACACACACACACACATACATATATATAGACACACACACACATATGGGAGGCTGCTTTAATTGATGAGCTGCCTCTTTGTTAATTGATTTTGCTGTACGGCAACAACTTTATAACGAACCCAAATTGGTTTTATTAGCTGACTAAATAATTGATTGGCTTGGCATTCGAAACATTTTACATTTTGATTTTTGTGTGTCAAATGTGCTGACCCGAATGCTAAGGCTCCCACAGGTGACAGACAGACTGTCTGTGTGTGTGTGTGTGTGCATAAATAAATTGAATTGCCTGGACCAGGCCAAATAATTTTATGTTCAAGTCTCTTAGTTGGCTGAGCCAAGGCACAGCCACAGAAACTGTCAGAAGAAAATTTAAATGAACTTGTTCAGTTGTCAGCTAGACAAGTTTTCTGTGGACCAAAAACCGAAAAGCTGAAATTCGAAATTCCAAAGTGGAATTTAAATACAAAAAAACTTTGGCAATAAACGCTCGACCCACGCGGCGTATGTGCAACCAATTGAGAATATGTTCCGTCAACTTGGCTGCTTTGACATTTTAACTAACTTTTCTCCTCACACACACACACTCACTCACACACACACACACACACACTAGTGTGGTATAAAAAAAGAACTGTGCATATTGTAACTTTCTGATTGTATGTGCACTATTTTGTCATATCTCTAAGCCACAAAAATACGAGCGCAACTTTTTGCTGCTGTAATAAATTTGTGGAATGCAAACATTTATCAGCCTGACTGGATACGCAGCCAGTTAGGAGCATTCGCTGCCTTTGATATTTAAAGTTGCCAGTCCCTGAGTGCTGCCAGCTCCGCTCAGTATTCACGCTCTCAAGTTCAGCTGCTTCGTTTTGGCATAGAGATGGGCGCGTGACTCGACACGACACGACGCGACACCACACGACACGACACGCTATACATTCTGGCGAGCAGGAGCTAGCAAATTTTAGTCACAAGCAGGGTTATAATTGAAAATTATTCTTCTTTTCTGTTAAACATTTTTCATCCCAAACTTGTATTTAAAGACCTTTCTGAGCAATCATTTCGGACGTACTTTCCCGTTTTCTAAGAGACGTGGATGGGTAAATGTTGGGATGGGAGATGGATTTGATTTACGGCGCATAAATTTGTTTCCGATTTGACTTTTTTGCTTAAGTACTGTGTTAAACTTTGGTCTATGTTGAAATACGCTGAAATGGTTAAATATCATTCTAACAATTATTCACCACGATGACCGTAAAATGGGTGGAAATCAGAAATAAGGCTGGATCAGGCTTCACCTGCCTTAACTTTGTAAAGTTAATACCAAATACAATATTTTTCGAAGTTTGTATACTAAATATACAGAAATTATAGTTACGATGTCGAGAGTCTATGATTTTGAGACAGCTTGTAAGTCGTGCCTGCTCGTGTCACAAAAGCAAACAGTTGCAGAAAAATATTAGGAAAGTATATGAAATGCAACTACAAATGTTCTATATTAGTCTAGAAGAATGTCATATCCAATTATTGTTTTCTTATGATATCATAAAAGTCGTGTTGCATTGTTTTTTGTTCGTGTCACGAAAAGACGACCCAACTCTAAGTTGGACATTGTTGAACAAATGGTTTCTATGCAAACCGCAGCAGCATATGCGTTTGCCAGTTCCAGCTCCTTGTACGTGTGTGTGTGTGTGTGTGTGTGTGTGTGTCGGACCACTTCATTGTTGGACAGTGTTTTTCATTGCATATTCATGCGCGATTTTATGAACATGCATGAGATGGCGAAATTTGAATACACGTATATATACAAATATATTTTGTACTTAATTTTATGAATCTCACTTCTTAAAGCGTTTGTGTGGAAAACTTCGGAGATGTGCTTCAAAAAATGTGCCCTGCAATTTTCCAGCTGAATGGTAAAACTTTGTACAGAGAATAAATGCTCGGAAAAAATAAAACAATCATAAAAGTGGAAACTCAACAAAACATAAAGAAAAAAAAACGACAACTTTTGCCATTATTTAAATGCGTTGTAATAATTTAAATGTTGACATATTGTCAGCTGGCCACGCCTACACAGCATACGCCCACTTTCACTTGAATGAATAACTTTTCGCTGTTCTTGCTGCCATTTTCCTCAAGTGTTTTTTTATATTTTTTTGCTTCTTTTATTGTGTTGCCGCGTAAATTTAATGAATTTTAATGAAAACTTATGTGCTGAGCGCTCGTAACAGCTGCTGCCGCGCCCACTTTCCCGCCCCCCGCTTTGCATGCCCAAAACACTTTCAATTGTCGTTTAATATGTCAATTTAAACTTTTGATGCGAACGCCGACATTTTGTGAATTCATTTCGTGAGGGGGAAAATAAGTGAAAGCGGTTTGCATATTTTGTGGAATGAGTTGATAAAGTTGGCGGGATGCAGGATCGAGTCCCTGGTCCTCGACGAAGGACTTGGGAGCCGTTTTATAGTTTACAACCTTATTCTGAGCAGGTTGTTTGTAACACAAAACTAAGAGACTTGGCTGCCATCCCTAGCCTTGCAAGCAAGCAAAAAAACTTAAACATAATAATAATAACAATTTGAATATTTAGTTAAAGCTTTTAATTGGGTTGAAGTTGAAGTTCCTGATATTTAGTAGGAGACGCCAGTGTTGGACTTGATCCAGTCCAAGTAGCTGGTCAGACGGGTGAAGGCAGCTGGGTAGCCCTTCTCGCAGCCAGCGGCAGCACCGAATGAGGTCAGACCAACCTGGACATTGTCTGATTTCAGCACCAATGGGCCGCCGGAGTCGCCGTTGCAGGTGGACTTGCCGTTGGGGGTGGATACGCAAATGTTGCTGGCGGTGACAATGCTGGTGCCGTAGGTCGAAGCGCATACAGTGTTGGTGATGACGATCAGATCGACATACATCAGGTCGGAAGCAACGGAGCTGGCGGAGTCACTGGTGCGGCCCCAGCCGGAGGCGACCACGGTCGAACCGGCATAGGTCGAGTAAGAGCTGGCGATGGCGGGTAGCTTGGCGACCTGGATCTTGCTGGAGAAGGCGACAGCTGGGATCTTGATCAGAGAGATGTCGTTCTTCAGGTTGTTGCTGTTCCAGCCGGAGTGAATGATGATGTTGGAGCTGGAAACGGTGTGGCTAACCTCGGGCGAGGTGCGCACGGTGGCGCCCAAGTACACGGTCACAGACTGAATACTGTAAGCGATTCAGAATGAGCTGCTGCAGCTAGAACCAGCTAGTTGATGCACTTACCCATCGGTACAGTGAGCAGCGGTGAGCACCCAGGTGCTGCTGATCAGGGAGCCGCCGCACCAGGCAGAGGACAGAGCACTAACCTTGAGGGATAGACCCACCTGGTAGGGGAACTGGCCAACGGAGGCCTTGTTGCCATTGGTGATGCGACCCTCAATGTCGTCCGACACGACGGGCATCACACGGCTGCGGTGCACCAGCTCGCTTTCGGGGAAAGCCGTAACGGCCACGGCCAGGGCAAGAACGATCAGGAACTTCATGTTGTTTTAGTTACTTGGAACTCAACTGGCTGTTTACCTGGCCACAGTGCCACTTATATAGCAATTCACCAAACATTGCTGGCCAAGATTAGGCTACGTTTCAGGTATTAGACCAGATAAGATATGCCCGACATGGGCACCCGTCACGTCTGGTCACGACGTCCAAGTCGAAGTCTAGTCTTATCTCGTATTTTCAGCACCAATTTTGTTTCGGAGCTGCCTGATCGACAGATACAGTTTATTTGCGACAAAAATATAGGCAGGCAGCTGCTGGCTTTAATCAAAAATCTCTTGGGGTTTATTTATAAATTTAACAAATTATGTTTTTGAAAATTAATCGATTGGGTTTTTTTGTTGTTGTTGACTTTGGCCCGATAGGATCCAGTTGCTTGAGAAGGGAAGCAAGAACTTGCTAATTAATTCGACTTGTGGCAAAAATAACTAAGTGCTGCTCGCGAGTGTTCACTGTACTGTCAATGATGTGCATTAAAGGGTATCAGATTTAATTCCCATCTATCTTATCAATCGATTTTTATCAGCAAAAGAGTTAAGCCGGCGGTTCCGCTGGACTTGTAAGATCGACCATAAGTATTTTGTAAGATCTGCAATTCAAATAGTCTTAACTACGTTTTATCGGTCAGTGCGCCTCAAAATGTTAACTTTTTTGGCATACTTGATCATTGAGATATCAAAATTACAAATTATTATTATGTGTAAGTTTAAAATTTTAGGACTTTATAGAGTATATCTTAGCTCTATGCACTCTAGCTGGGCTAAGATTGGTTTCAGCGCTTGGTTTCTTTAAAAACGTAACTAATAAATCGATAATATATAACTGATTTATCCATGTATATCAATGTAATGAGTATAATTTTGTCATGAAATGTGTTACGCATTCAAGGAGTCATTTCCGGTCCCATAAAACATATATACACTAGATCAGCATCAACAGCCGACATCCGTTTCTATGCGAACAAGTCTCTCAGTTTTTCTAGTCTCTTAGTTTCTCATATTTCTGTTGCAAGCAAGACACATGTGGGCATTAGCCGGATCGGGCTCCTATATCATATACTTGACATAGATACGATCGTATGAAAAGTTGGTTCTTGTACGTCTTGTCTTGTATGGACAACATTTTTGGTAATCAGGATCAATCAGTTTTTGAAGACATTTTCATTAAACACGGCATTTACGAGCTTCAATATTCTCATATATATCTGCAAAAGGCAAGTATCTGCAAACGTGTTAAGTCTTCTTATCACAAAACAATAGCAGTCCAGATAACCTAACTAGAAGTTCAAGCTCTACAGCTCAAAGCAGCTATCTGGGTTTGAACTTCAGCGGTTCAAACCCTGCAATACACTTATAGACCCCTCAATTATGACAGCTTACATCTAAGGCATTACAAAATTAACGAGAATTTCAACCTGTGTTCTTCGTAGTGCAAATGCACTCATTATGTTCATTCTTTCAGAACAGAAATCAGTGAGACTTCGCGTCGCATTAGCTGATATCAAATGTGTGTCTGTCAATAATTGATATTACTTATAAAAATAAACCACAGCTGCGCTTAGCTGACCACAACAATTTGTTTTCGGTCATTCGCATTTATCAACAGTCGCCGCGTGATTGCGCGAGCTGAGACTTTGATTTGCTTTTTCTGAGGGGTTGGCACACGAACTCAGGGGTTTTGAACTGCGGTTGATTGGCAATTAAAGGCGATTAGCAAATGTGCGGAATATAAAAAAATGTCAACACAGGCGACAGCACAATTGCAAAATTAGCTGCGATTCGAAAGAAACAAGTTCGATTGGCCTTACTCTTTTTTTTTGGTGCCATTTTTATGGGCATGTTTTTAAGTATTTGGATGCCATTTGATTGTTTGTTTTAATGTTTTCTGATTGTTATTTATAGCTGACAATTTTCATTTGGCAGCAAAGAGCCCATAAAATGGCACCCCAAGGCAAAGTAAAACGCGTCCGTGGACTCGATTTCATTGTTAGTGTTAAACTAATTGGTCTTATTGTCAGGACATGCCAGCCAGCTCCGTGGCTGGCTATATTGTTAAGCAATTAATGGCCAACAATTAGGCGTTAATTGCATTTAGTTGACTGTTGACTGCTGCTCTCTTGGCTTGCCACGCCCACGCCCGTTTCGCCCACAATCCAGTCCAAATAGGCAGCGACGCGCGTGTAGACAGTCGGGGCGCCCAGCTCACAGCCCGTTGTGCTGCCAAATGCGGTTACTCCAATCAAATAGCTGTTGTTGCGCCACAGATAAACCAACGGACCACCGGAATCGCCCTGGCAGCCGCCGCGTCCATTTCGTCCGTCGGTGCAAATGTGACGTCGAGTGCTGACCAAGCCGGGCAGAAAGTTGCAAATGCATATCTCTTGCTCTAGGACTGGCACATCCACAAAGTGCAGCAAATTGGACTCCCCCTCGAACGGTGACTGGTTGTTCGGCTCATCATCATCCCCCAAGGCGCCCCAGCCGGAACTGCTCACCAATTGACCCTCCAACAGCGGCGGCTGCATAAACTCCAGCGCCAAAGCAATCGGCTGCACGCATACACTGGGCCTGGCCGGCCGGGGCAGGCGTATCAGTGCCAGATCATGATAGCCACCAAAGCCCGGATAGCCGGGATAAACCTTAAACTGCGGCTGTTGCACCTCAAACACCTGAGCAGCTGCTGCAACATCTGCATATGTATTGCTGCCCAGATAAACGTATGCACTCTCCGCATCAATCAGGCAATGCGCTGCGGTCAGCACAAATTCCAGGCTGATGAGTGAGCCACCGCATTGCCGCCCATCGCCCTGGCGCAGCTGGAGCAACAGTCCCGCCTGGTAGGGAAACATGCCCGGCTCGGCCAGTTCGCCGCGTGCGATGCGTGTTCTCACCGCTGGCTCCTGCTGCTCCTCGGCCTGCTTATACTTCTCGCACAGACGCTGCCAGCGCTCGTAGCCCAGCTGCCAGCGTATGGACATGAGCTCCTCCTCCTCCTGATCCGGGCTGGCATCGTGTTTAGCGCTCCACGCCTGCGCCAGACCTAAGACGGCCAGGCAGAGCAGCCAGGCGTGTGGGTAAAGCATCTCGCTGCTGCTGAGTGTGCTCTTCACTCGAGTAGTTTGTTGTTTTTATAGACACGGCACGTGTCCGGGACCCTTGGTTAATTGAATTTGCGAATTACACGCCGAAACACACAGAAAATCGGCAGCTGTTTGGCATTCAATTTTAGCCAGTTTCATGTAATTGCCACACGTTTCAGCGATTATGTTGCTTAGGCCTTCGTCTTTAACTACAACAAAAGACAAGTCGAAGGGTTCTAGCCGAGGTAAATACCCTGCACGCAGCTTCGAGCTGTCTTTACATAATCGATTTTCAGAGCTTACATACTCCATCTAAATATACCAAAGATTTCCAGCCTATCTTAAGAAAGTCCCGATCTTTACCGCATTTCTCCTAATCTCCGAGACAAAGATTAAACAAAGTTAAAGCTGAAATCGATATTTATCGATATTGTAAAAATGCTCTTCAGCTCTTTTACTTTCTAGTCGTTTAGTCCCTAAAAATATAAAGCTGGAACGTATATAGATATCTACAAATATCTTCCAAATATGTTTCTCATCTCCTTCTTCAAGCAATATACCCATTTTCAGTTGAAACAGGGTATTAACTATATGTATGTAAGCCTCAACAGCAGCATTTCCATACGTTTTGAATAGAACTTGTCTTCACTGCAGTTGCCTTAATTACACGACGGCTCATTGAGGCTGCTTTCAATTGCATGCTTTAACCCCTGATTTGGTGGTGGCTTTGGCAGCATTTATCAACGGTTTGTTTATTGTTTATTTTATTTTATTTAATTTCCTTTGTACGCCAACAAAAGTTGTTGAGCCAATCATAAACGCATTATATTATATATGAGTTTTTATTTAATGAATGATATCGCGGGGAACTTATCAATGGGTTCTGAGAGCCCATCGTCTGTTTACATTGTTTTGGTTCCGGGTATAATTGAGTAATGCTTTTATCGGACAGTGTAGCAGACAATCTCAAGTTATATATTTCAAGTATCGACTGACACGAGCAATCGAATTTTTATATTTGTTTAATTGCATGGTACTTGAGACCTTGAAGACAGTACGAAAACCCATGTAATATTGTAAGAATATGAAATTCTGGTCTTATTCTATATACTTTTCAGAGATATATTTTGAATTTCTGAGGATTACCTATTTAATGCATTGGGATTCGAATTGTGATTGGGATTTAGATATAATACTCATAAATGCATAATGGGATTGTAATACTTTTTGGAATCGAACCGTTTCGATCTCGAAATTCCAATATATTGAACTAGCAAGAGAGATCGAATAACTTTTGAATACTTTTATTTGTGTTTTAAAGTTTTTTAGGCCCAACAAATAGTTGAATCTAATCTTGGCAGACTGTTTGAAAATTGTTTAACTGCATCACAATGTTGGCGACATCAATGAACTTATTTATGCTCCATTCGCCAGCCTTGCTCTATGGCCAATTTTATTGGTTTTCATTTGTTTGCGTGCTTCAATCGACTTTCTTGTTGTTGTTGTTGCTGCTTGAAGCTTAGCTTCTCTTGCTCTTCATTCGCCCGCCTCTGTTTTTATGTTTATGCGGAAATCTGCAGAAATTGTGTCAATATCAATAAAATTAGATTAGTATCGACGGCAGCAAACAAGCAAAGTGTGTCAGGCAGTCAGCCAGGCAACAAATAACCCCCACGCCTGCCCTCATGTGTGCGTGGGAGCCACTTGGAGCATCCACATCCGCTCTTTCTTTCTGTGTGTGTGTGTGTGTGTGTGTGTTCGTGAGGAAGGGTGTGGAGGGTTCACATCCGGCCTGCGGCCTACACAGAAACTGCCTCTGTGTGCGTGTGTGCGACAAATGCTTAAATGCCTTGAAATTGTTGTAATTTCGAAGGAACCCTCCTCCCAAAAAGGCAAAAAAAAGAAAACAGAAGGGACAAGAAAAAACTTTCACTCAGTTAAAACATGCGCCACACTTAATCTCAGTTAATTTTCTTAATGGAAAAGTTTTCACGGCTTTACTCGTTGCCACATTCTATTTTATTTTGCCTTCTTTCTTTCTGTTCGCTTTGTGGCATTTTTGTCGCCTTTCGCGTAGGCTCAAGGATCCCGAAACGTTGAAGGGCAGCCCTTCAAAATTACATTTGCCGAGCCGTAGCCTTTGTTGGAATTTTCTTCTTTTTTTTTTTTTTGGCTGTGGCTATGCAGATAATTTTCATAATGCGAAAATTAGAAAAGTTTGGCGAAAGTTTTGCGCTGTTCGGTTTTACAATTTTATGGCAATTGGAATTTTCTTTTTTTAGAATTTTTGTTGTGATTTTCCATTAAAGCCGTTTTGCTATTGATTTCGCATTCACAACATTTACGTGCCATTATCGCATCGCTTACAAAGCCGGCGATAGCCCAAAGCGACTCCATTTCCATTGCGGATGCTGTTCTTGTTTTTTCCGCTTTTCAGCGCTTTTCCATCCCCTCTTTCCCATTCCCATCCTCTGCTCGAGCACAATGACGTAATCTTTTATATAAACACAGTCGCGCTCCAACACTTTTCCAGCTGCTGTCCAGCAGTCGCATTTGCAGCAGCAGCACTTGCCTGGCAGTCGCTTCTCTCTTTACCGATCCGCCCCATCACTTATCCAGCCATCATTTGTGCTCGTTGGGAACTGGCTGAGAATCACGTGACGAGTGATTGAGTGCACTTCTGTGTGCGCTTTTTCACTTAAAAATGTGCGATTTCAATCACTAAAAGCAAAGGTACACATCGCCCAAATCGAATCAGCCACGGCTGACTGATGTCCTCCTCTTCCACCTCGTACATTCGCTGAGAATAGGTGGAAACTAACCGCAAAAGGTGAATGCTGAAACAAAAGAAAAAACGAAGCCAAAACATGCAAAAGGAAGTTGGCAATAAATGTTAAAACAAGTTATGTGCAAAATGTCCGGGACACGTGACAGGCCAGCGAAGCGCTCCAGAAATCAAAAACGAGGCAGCACAAAACATTGCTTGAAAGACGATACCGGCAGATACCCTGTAATACGGCTTATAGTAGTTGAAAATGCTTTGAGATTGAAATATGCGTTTATGTATAATCATAAATGACTAATCAGGACTTTAAAACGTGCTTAAATTGAACTGGAGCGAACACGGAATTTGAATATATCTGTAAGTAAAAGAGGCAAGAGCCAAAGAGAGCTATAGATGGGTTCATAGATGGAGAGCCCGGCTCAGATACCGATTCTAAAACCTGGCTTGACACATTTTATTTCCGTGCATTATAAGGTGAAAGAAAAACATGTATATGCTCACTTGCTGCTTACTTACATTTAGCTACATATATATATATACATATCTATATATATAAACATATATATATTTGGAGGAGCTGGAGCGTGGGCAGCAGGGTGTTGCACATTCCGCACATCAAAACGCCACGCCACTTAACAAATCCCAAGTTGTCGTTGCGTGCCACGTGACTGGAATAGACGAGCGCAGGTTGAGAAACAATAGCTTTGCTTTGGCCAGTTGGAATTTGGGTTCGTGTGTCCGTTCCGCAGTTGCTTTATGGCCAGGACTACTGGAGGAGTCGGATCGGGTCGGGTTGTTGGCTGTGCGGGCTGCCGGGATGCCGGGAAAACGCTTTCACGCACGCTCGCCTTGAAGCGTCGCCTGGCGACCTGCCGCGCTTAATTTCCGCTTGTAATGGACGCACGATAAATCTTGGCCAGCGTTTCCTTTGCCCGCAATCTAAGACCCGAGAATCTCAAGCGGCACGCTATTGAAATACATCTTTTGTTTGAACTTCTTGTTTTGCTTACACCTGAGCGTGCACCCTGCTGCCAGCCAGGAGTTTTCAATTTCTCAAGTTTAAAGCTGAGGCATATTAAACTTTGGGGCAGGGAAACGAAGGCGGCAGTCTATAGGCCTCCAAATTAGCGGCATAATTAGGAAACTTTGCCTTGTGGGGTTTTATTTAAAACTTAAAAGACTGAGTTTTTAGTTGGGGAAAATTGAAGATTGGGTTGAAGAACTTGCTGCATGGGTTTCCAATAGGTACTCTTTACAGGAATTTGTATGTTCTTACATAATAATATACTCTCACCTGCGATCTGGCAGGTGAACTCCTCAGTTCCTCATGAACTGAAACATTCTCCACCTGCAGCCCACATGTGCTTAGTTCTCCCATTGTAAGCGTCTCCACTTTATGCGCCTCGTCCCATTTGATACCATAATTTAAAATGGCAAATCCCTTTTAACTTGCCACCGCAATGTGCCAATTGCCAGGGCAATTTTTATTGTCGCCTCGTTAGTCAGGCGAGTGTCCGGGAGAGAACTATTTTGCCAAATCCTCGACTGTCTCCCGCTGGATGTGCGTGTCGCTTAAGCCGGGCGATAAGGTGTGCACATTCGAAAGCCCCCCGCTCCGCTCCCAGCCACAGCCCCTACAGACAGGGCCAGCAGCAGCCGGAGTTGTCGGTACGTGCCTTTCTTTGCTGCTGCGATAAATTGCTATTGGTTTCCTGTGTTTAGGGCGGGGCTGGAGCTCAAAGGTAAAGCTGCTAATTTATTAGAGCGAGCGGCAAACAAAACGCCAGAAAAACATAAATAAACGAATGGGTGAAGCAGTTGGCAGTGTCTGACCTTAACATTCTTGAAATCGAGCAGAGTTGGCAGCGCTCTATCACACACACACACGCACACAAACAGACTCTAGCTGTGGCTCTTTGGCTTTAATGTGCGGCTCGGCAATGTGTGCAAGCGGCGTATAAATTTCAATGGTCAAAATGCGCGCTAAGCTGCACCTTTGTTTGCAGGGCCTGGCCTATAGGGTGTGTGTGTGTGTGTGTGTATATGCCAGTGCATGTGTGTGTGTGCGTGCGCCAACAATGGGACAACGGCAACGCATATTCAATAATGTCCTCGCTTTCAACTTTTGTGCCATGGAAATGCAAAATCTGCATGACATAAAACGATAGAAAGAGATAGAGAAGGAGTGAGAAAGGGAGACAGAGGGAGAGAGATAGAAGTAGAGAAGAGATAGCAACAATTTAACAATGTTGCCAAAGCCTGTGGACTAAAGTTCTTGCCTGTGAACAATAGAAAAACGAATTAAACAAAAAGCCCGGCTAGCTTTGTATGAGTATGTAAATGTGTGGCGGTGTGTATGTGTGTGTGAGTGTGTGCTGGCACAACAACAATAACTAGAGTACGGCGACAACAACAACGACATTAGCAACAATGGGCCACGTCATGAGCAGCTGCAACAATGGCGAAGAGCAAAAATGAATGCCAGTTCGCGCGCGAATGTGTGAGTGTGTGTGTGTTTGCTACTGTTTCTATACGACTATGTCAGCGTGTGTGTGTGCGTGTGTGTGAGTATGTTGCTGCTAAGAAGGCAGCTACTGTTGCTTTAACTGGCTTTTGTTTGCAGTCGCCCCACTCTGTCAACAGCTGCCCCCACAGCTCCCACAACCTTTTGATGTTGTTGTAGTTTATTTTGTTATTGTTGTTGTTATTGTTGTTGTTTTTGTTGTTGTTGTTGTTGTTGTTGTTTTTGTTGCATTAGCAAACGTAGTGCATTAATGCCGCACGCTGTGAATGAGTGTGTTGAGTATGCGGCTTATGAATATAGTTCAGCGTTCCTTTTTTGCACTCTCTGCAGCACTTTGACGCATTTACCGATTGAACCGATTGCCCTAGCCGATTGCTTCAATCATAGATAAGGCATTGTAATGCCAACAGATATTATAATACTAGTTCACAGAGTGAAGAGAGTATGTTGACTTTGAGCTGGATACGCGACATTCCTGGCATGCCCAGCCGCGTAAATGGACTTTCGAGTCTATTTCGAAAACTAACTAGTCTGGGTGTCTATTTCCTTTTGGACTTCTCACTCTCCAAGCAAAGACCCAAAAGCATTTAAGACTTCAACAGTGTCCAGAGTATGGAAAAAGGGTTACATAAACTGAACCGTTGTTCCTCGAGGAATCGGGTGGACTTCTCTTGGTCTAAGGGAGCCCTCGTCTGTTGCACTTACCTAACCCATTTTATATGGGTATTAGTTATGTTAAATGTTTTCAAATTGTTGCAATCAGTCATTAGATATGTTGCTGACATATTGAAAGGTCTACATCAATCGCTTTGATTGCACATATTCAATACGCCTTAAGGCAAACTCTCCTTCCATTAGCAGCAACCGCCTCTCGACCGAGTGCGAAACTGCAAAAATGTTTTGTTGCATTCGCTTTGTTTTTGTTTTTATTGTTTTCTTGCCACCAGTTGTGGAATTCTCTTTGGCGCTACTTAAAGTTGATCGAACCGGCTGGCGGAGAGTGTTTGGAAAACTTTCAAGTGCCATCGAAGTGGAAAAGTTAATGCAAAATTTCGAATGCGACGCCAACTGGCGATCCTTGGCTGACTGCTGACTGCTGCACACAGCCAGCCGCTGGCCTCTAGCCGGCTGCCATATTACGAGGAAATGTTGAATTTTGGTCAATAGCATGCAATTTGGGTTAGGCAAACAAGTCAACAGCGTGGCCTGGTTGAAGCCAGCTTCGAAACTGGCAAACATTGCGGCATAATCAGGGAGATGTGAGGACCGAGCCATAAGAAGGGGCAGGAGCATACGTAGCCGGGGCCACGTTCACATCTTTGTCTGCCGCATGCGATTGGCCTCGGGCATGGGGCAAACTCTGCCAATTGGCCAAAAATGCCACAAAAACATATTTGGCAATGCTGGAGCGGCAGCAGCAGCAGCAGCTGCAGTAGCTACCAATACCACAAACTGCTGCTGGGTCAATGTTGATGTTGATGTTGATTTTGGACATGAGACGATGTGCCGCAGTGGCAGGGCCATAAAATCAGGCAGTCAATGAGCCCGAATGGCCAAATAGCTGTTATTGTTATTGCCGCAGCCTGGCAAATTAATGAGGTGTCCTGTTTGGCCAGCCAGGCATAATCACAGCGCCCACCAGAATGCGTCCGCCTGTCAGCTGCAGTAGCTGCACTCTGGTAATTGGCGATGGGAGGGGGAGGGCGTGGGCAGAGGAGGGGATATGCAAAAGAGCCAGCCAGCAATTTGGCCAGATTGGCATTGGCTTTAAGGACTCGATTTTACGGTTTGGCACTTTAAGCACGCCAGCGACTGACAAACGCCAGACAAGATTAGCAATTTCCACCGTTTTTCCCAAACACTTTCAGGGGGTATTCAAATTTTCACATTCAATGTGTTACGCTTAGAAGAAGATGTCTCCGTCTCCTCATAAAGAACATAAATGTACTATTTTACCTAGATTCTATGTTTGATTTGGCCGGATCGTGGAACTATATCATGACTGCCACCTTGGAGATAGGTCAAAAATTTAAGTGATCTTGACCTTGATCCTTGAGCAAACACTTTATCATATAGAATGAAAGTCGAAAACTAAGTTCATTCAAAGCATTTCTAGTTCTCAAAATGCTTTTGGAATCTCATCCATTTCGAACTATCCTAACATGTCTTCAAAGTTCGCTCCAACTTTCCCTTATTACATGGAAAATAAATAGGATAAAAGCCTTCCCATAAATTCATTTCTGCTTCGTAAGTCTAGTAGAGTATTTGGTGTTCGGGTTGCCGTATATATCCGTTCTATCTTGTTCTTTCATATTTTTGTTTAACTTTTCTTTCGTTCTTTTGACAGTCCAACATTTCCCCAGACAATATTTGCATGAAAACTGTTACTGCCACTTAAGCATATCCTTGCCAAAAAACTTCCTGTGAGCACTCACAAAAAAAGTAAAGAGAAAAAAAAAACGGAAAAACTCTTGGTTGTTGCTTTTTATTGTTTTGCTCTCATATAATTTTGTTCTTTTTTTTTTCTGGCAGCTATTTTGTTGTAGTTTTAATGACAACCTCCGAACCGAGCAGCACTCGAAATTGTCGCCTTAATCTCAGCAAAGACGTCGCGACGCCTCAAAGTATGCAACTTTTTTGTGAGCGTTTTTTTTTTTAGGGCTCGACAAAAGTTTTTAGTTTTTTTTACTTTTATGCCGGCCAAAGTTAACCGACACAAAAATACAAAATGTTGGATAGCTCTGTGGTTTTTAGTTGGATTTAAGTCTATGGCAAACTGCAAACGCTTCAGTTGCATTCCGAAAGTTATGACTAAAAAGTTTCGACACTTTCGAAATGTTTAAAAACAGTTCAGTTGCTGATTCGCTTCATGCAGCTTCAGAAAGGCTCGCTTTTAAATTTCCATAAAGTATTAATATGTATATTCATGGTCAGTTTCAATGTCCTAATGGATATAGACTTGTTCATCAATCTGACAGTTATCGTGGTCAATGTAGGTCATAATGGCCAGCAAGAACAAGGCCTCAATAGAAACTAACAAAAGGGGAGCCCCATAACCTAGGCCCTTCCTTAATAGACGGTAAACATCGTGATTTTCAAGCTGTATATGGATGCTTTGATAGCAAAGTATACGTATCTAGGATACTATTCCCACCTAAAACATGGGAACTCTTCAACTTTTCCTATAATCAATTAAGGATTCAATGGGAGTAGAAACTAACAGTAATCCGTATAGCCTTATGCCATAGCCATGACTTAAAGCTGATCCACTTGATGTGTCCTCCACTCACAATTCAGACTTTCATTTGCCGTTTCAAGCTCCAGCTGCATTCGACTCGCATTTCAGTTAACAAAGCGCTGCTGCTGGCATTTAGATCCATTTAAATAAAAGTTACAAAAAAGTTGTTGTCTGTCGCCGCGTTTAGCTTGCAGTCATAAAACACTCAACGCTCATACGCCATGTGTTACAGATAGCCCAAAAATTACAACAAAAAAACAAAAAAAACTGAAGGAGGGGAAAAACTTTCAAGACAGCGCAAAAGCAGCCCAAACCACAGTCAAACATTTTTAATTAGCCTAATGAAAAAGTTCAAAAATGTGAAAAAAAAGAAATACAAGAAAAAAATGCTGGCAATTTTCAGAGCTGCGACAACAAAAGGCGACGGCTGCTGACAAATGAGGAAAACGCAGCGCAAATAAGCGAGCAATAATTTTCGCCATTGTTCCGCTGCAGCAGGCACTGAATGCGATGGGTGAGGGGTGGAGGGGGGCTGATGGGCGTGCGAGGGGTGTTTTGAGAGCTGAGAGTTGCAAACAAAGAAATGCAATAAATGAAGAGAGAGAGGGAGAGAGAGAGAGAGAGACAGAACGAAGCGCAAAATAATGTTGGTAAATAATACAAATATGAAAAGACATCGTCACGGGCAAGGACATCCACCCACTTCTCTCCACCCTCCTGCAGCTTCAAACCCATCCCATCCAGATTTAAACAGCTTGAAGCCAAGCGCCGCAGCTTCTGCTTACGGCCAGGCTACTTTATTTGCCTTTGTCCTTCGGCCTTCCACAAGCAAACAGCGCTCATTAAGTAAATGGCGACGGGACGATTGGAAAATGTTCAATTAAAAAAAAACTCTTCATATTTATTGAAGGACATGCATAAACCACTTAAGAATTATAAGCAGTCGACTCGAAGCTGCCTCAGCATCAGCAGCAGCAGCGGGCAGCAGCTCATAATTGATTTTCCACATTTGTGTTGTTGTTTTTAATACCCTGTAGCAATTGAAAATGGCCAAGGGATGACATAATTCTTTTGCATATGTATGTGACAGGTAAAAGGAAGCAAGGTGTATATATTCTAGATCAGCATCAACAGTCGAGTAGATTCCGGAAAGTTGTCTCTCAATGCTTTGACCCCAGGTCACTGGATTGTGAATCTATAGGAGCTAGCAACATAATGTACATTTTGAATATCTCCCTCAGTTTTCACCTGGAATTATCAGCTAATATCACAGGGAATTCCCTGAGCTTTGGCTTATTCACACATTTCTAAGCCATATTTAAGCCCAGAAATCTGTTTAACTTTGTGTCTGGGCGTGTTTGTACACGCTTTGTATACCTAGAGAAGATAGCTTGAATGTTTCAGCCGATGCTTGTTACGGGGTAACTGCTAGTCCAGCACTTTCTTGTTGCTGTTGCTGTTATCATTCCCTGGCCACTTTGGCTTATTAAATATTTAATGGCAAGTTGTCAGAAACAGCCAAGTGAAAGGCAGAACCCTCATCCCAGCCTCACGGCCCTCACACTTTTCCTGTTTGTCACGGCAACAATTGACAAATATAACGTAAATTGAAGGCGAAAAGTTTGGCTCATGAATACTTTAGGCTGCTTAGTAGGGCAATTCCCGCTGTCCAACTGCCAATTCCGCCAATTATTTAAATGTTCTTCGCTCTGAATGGATATTTTTGCCTCCTTTTTATTTACGCACGCATTCGTGTGTAGCCAGCCCGATAATTGCAACAAAGCGCAACTTTTCTTTTCTATTTTCAAGAACATGAAAGCAAAGCAGAAAAAGTCGCCAACACTTTGACACCAAACAAGCAAGGCAGCAAAAAGTATAGCTACAGAAATAAAATCGGAGTAAAAAGAAATCGCTGTTGGGCTAAAAAGTTTCGCCCGGCGCAAAAGATTTGCTACAACTTTTGCGACAACTGAAAGAGGAAGAAGTCTTTGGCCGACGAGGTTGCAATTAAAAAAGGGATTACTACGTGGCCAGGCCGGGACTTTGATTTTAGCCGGACCGGCGCTCTGCCACTCCCTTTTCCCTTTCGCTTTTCGATTAAAAGTTGAGCAAATTAAAATTGTATAATGACGGTGATTAGGCCAACAACAGACGGGAAATTGTTCAACACAAATGGCCAAAAGCAGGGGCTGACATTTGCCGCAATTGTTTCACCTTTTGTGCCTAGACCTACGGGAATGTACTTATTACACTTTTTATAAAAATTAACTTCATACTTACCTTAATTGTTGATTGAAAAGTATTGAAAACTAAGCACTAAAGATTTGAGTTTAAGGTTCAAACACTACAACGAAGCATGGAAACATTTGTGTCCAACTTACAGTCATGAGGATAAGTCATGAGGATAAGAAAGGCATATGGAAGACCATGGAGCTTCTTCTCAAAATCGAAAGGAAATGAAATAAGTCTTCAGAATGATTCAAATGACGAGTCTACAAAGTAAAAGCCTCGCAAAATGCTGAATGCGATCAAGATAATCATGATAAATTACTGAAACTTGCACAATTAAAAGCCTTTTCGTTTTTCGCTTATAATTCGCAACAAGTTCAAGCGTTCGGCGACAGAACGGGCAGCTAAAAATAGCTTTATAGACGATACCTTTGCAAACTTTAATTAGTTTTCGGCAAAATACAATTTTTAAATTCCATGTGGAATTGGGTAACGCATGACATGGCCATAAATATAAATCAGAAATGATGTCGCACTTAAAAGGCCAACCCATAATTAACGTGCGAAAATTTATTTGGCCGCGCAGCTGCCGTGCACAAAATTTGCATAATGAGAAATTGATTACCATTATTAAAATTCGAGTATTTCATTTATGTGTGCGATGTTTTATTTATTTTATTTCATTTTTTTTTTGGTTTCTCGGTTGTATATAAATTAAATAACTTTATTTACTCAATTATGTTACGGTAGTGAATTATATACAAATTTAGTTTTTTTGTTTTTGTATTTTTGCAATTTGTTTATCTTAATTTAAAATATGCAATTTTTGCTTAGTACATTTATTTACGCTTAACAATTGAAGCAGCAACAACATTTAACATATAATTTGTAATACATATATATCATTTTTAATTAATTATTATATTAATTATTTAGTATAATTTTTATTTGCTTTTTGTTTTCTTTTTTTTTTTGCCAGGTTTTGCGCAATGGAAAATGTATGAATTATGGAATGAATAATTGGATTGGACACAGTCAGAGAATCAAAACAAATAAGGTAAGAGTTCAAGTTTCAATTAGTTAAACTGTCCGTAGTCAACATTCAATGGGTGAACCTTGCTTAAGACAATTTGCTTCAGTTTCCGCCCATTTACGTAAGAGCTTAGAAAGTTCCCACATTTCGTACTGGATCGATGCATTTTCCGAAAAGTGTGCAACGGGCTTTTTGTGCACTTTGAAACTATATTGTAAACTATTTGGATGGTAAGAAAACAAGTTTCCGCTAATTTTCCACAATTGCAGGTGAAAATGGTCATAATTACTCCGTTTCAACTTTCTAGCTCTTCGGGCTCAGGCTGTGCGTTGCGCACCAATCAACCCACTCAGTCAGTCAATCAATCAACCAATTAGTCCGTCAGTCAGTCGATCAATTATTCTGGCTGCCAGCCAGACACATAGCTAGTAACTCAATAAGTCAGTCAGTCGGTCAGTCAGTCAGTCAGGCAGTCAGTCAGCCAGTCAATCAGTCAGTCAGTCAATCAGTCAGTCATTCAGTCAGTCAGTCAGTCAATCAGTCAGTCAGTCAATCAATCAGTCAGCCAGTCAGTCATTCAGTCAGTCAGTCAATCATTTAGTCAATCAGTCACCAGTCAGTCAGCCAATCAGTCAGTCGGTCAGTCATTCAGTCAGTCATTCAGCCAATCATGTATTCAGAGAGTCAGTCAATCAGTCAATCAGTCAATCAGTCAGTCAGTCAGTCAGTCAGTCAGCCAGCCAGTCAATCAGTCAATCAGTCAGTTAGTCAGTCAGTCATCCAGCCAGTCAGTCAGTCAGTCAGTCCGTCAGTCAGTCAGTCAGTCAGTCAGTCAGTCAATCAGTCACAATCGCTTACATACAATCCCATATGTATAGAAGTGGAGGAGGATGGGGAAGTGTCTTTCACATTTTCACTCTGCCTAGCCTTTTCCATTTTCCTTTTCCATATTGCAAAAAAAAAAGCAAACTAAACTAGAATTATTTTCACCATTTATCAGCTAGGCGTTTCATTTGCAGTTATTCGTGTTGGGTAGTGTATTTGATGTGTATGAGTGTGTGTGTTCTTTGTGTCCTTTGTCTTTTCATAGAGTATCACATTTTTGGTATAGAATATTTTTATGCAAAATTATTTTGCTTTTCATGCTTACTTAAATGCAATCTTGTGCTAGAGTTGTAATAGTATGAGATCCGAGTTCCGTATAGACTTGAGTATAACTCTCTGGCTACGGCTACTGCTCCGTTTCGAGATTCTTGGCGCGCAGATACTTGAGCAGCATCTGCAGCGAATCGTAGGTATCAAAGTCGTCCAGATTGCGCCGCGATGAGGACATATTTGTCGGCCTGGGCATGGCCAGCGGCACGGGCAGCAGTTCCGGCATTACGGAATGGTGGGTTATCAGAGCCTTCAGGCTGGAGAACTCCTTGCGAAAGCCCTAAACAACGGTCGAGCATGGGCAAAACTAATCGAAACCAATGTCAAATGGTGACTTACCTTAATCTTGTAGCCTCGTGGCGAGCGTAGTATTATATAGTTAGCTATCTTGGGTCCTGGCGGCGAAGGCACGCGCAATGTCAGCGCATAGCAGCCGGGCTTGGAGCTGCTCTTGCGCACCAGAAATGCGCCGGGACTCTTGCTCTGCAGCACCTCGATGGCGATGTCACGCGAGATGCCCGCCTGATACCAACAAGCATCCTTCAGCTCCGTATCCGACTCCTCCTCCACATCCTGCTCGTGACTGTGTGTATTCGCCAAGCTGCTGCTGCGCTGATTCGCTGCCAGCGTGGCCGCTGCGGCTGCTGCGGCGGCTGCTGCTGCATTGTTCACACGCAGGCGATTGGCAAAGATCTTGGGACTGGAGTTGGCTGCAAATGGAGATGGTTGCAATTGCAATTTGATCTTCCGCTCTCTGCGAAACCTACCGCTGCTGGTCTCGCGCAGATAGCGCTTCTTCAGATTGAATTCGCTGTTGTCGTTCAAGTTGACATTGTCCAGCATGGGTATGGCTGTCAGGGATTGGCGGCACGAGTCGCCAAATTTGCTATCGATGTACGAGTCCTCATTGATGTAACCGTTCGAGTAGATGGGCTGGCTGCTCTCGCCTTTCAACAATGCAGCTGCACTCAGTGGGGTGACATTTGCCACCAGCGGGCGTGACTCCTCGTTGTGGCGCAGCAGACCCATGGTCAGGCGCTTAACCTGAAAATAAAGCCGTAGCCGTAGCTGCTTTAAAGGATCTGTATACAAAGGCAGAGCGCGTTCAAGTGGCAACAAAATTAACTACAATTTAAACACCTTGTAAGCTGAGCTACGGGCGGGCGTGGGCGTGCCGCAGACAAGCTCAAAAAAAAGGAAGGAGAAAAAAAGCGCAAGAATTTATTACCAAAAACCGCAACTAGACAAAAAGTTTTGCGCCTGCACTTAAACAGGAAGCGGATGCTTGGACTAGGAATTACCAGAGAGAAGTGCACCCAAAGAAAAGGGCTGGCCATAAAAGGCTGCCGCATAAATTGAAGGCCGACCAGGAGAAGAAGGAGGATTCAAGGGGAAAAGAAGGAGGTCGCCGTCGCAGTCACAGACGCCGACTCGCATTGCACGCGGCGGACGCTGAAAATGTTGCAAGGCATCGGATGCGGCGGATGCGGAAGTGGCGTGCTAAGCGGAAATGTGCCGCAGGACTAACAGTAGTACAACACAAAAAAAAAAAAAAATAGAGAAAGAAAAAAACTATATGGGCATAAAGGAAACTGAGAACAGGCGGCGATAATTCAGCTGCACTTGTGCGCGCATGTTGAGATCATGTTCGCCACGCCTGCCTTTCCATACACTGCTAGAGAGGGTATGCACATATTGTCATGCAGTCTGTGACGCACTGCGGAAAGCAGCGCTGAGTCACTTATATAGCCAAAACAGGGTATAGAAAAGGCAGTCTTCTTCCAAGCAAATCGGTGAAACTTTCTAGATAGAACCTGGCATAGATCCGATTGCCGAAATCGGCTGGATCGTTTCGCTATATCATATAATTGCTGTTACAGCAACTATTTGTCGTAGATAAAGATCTTGTATTTTCGGTTTTTAGAGATCTCTTGACCAAGCTAGGCTTTTATTAGACTGTATAAGCTCTCTACATATCTTATGCACATCGTGCTACTATATCATATCGTGCCTCTATATCATATAGCTGCCATAGGAAGGGCCTGTTTAAAATAAGCTTATGTGAAAACCTATTTATTGTTCTTTCAGATATCTCGACTACACTAGACATTTGGAGGATATAGTATACATATATATACATATATATCTGTCTTTTATATATATCTGTCAAAGGAAGACTCAGCTTAAAGAACCTTTCTTGTATGACAAATTATTTTTGTTCTTTCCGATATCTTGACCAAACTTTCGCATTTACCTGCTGATAGCAAAGGCATTATCCTCCTTCATCCATCAGTCAAATAAAATGTACGATATACTTCTTTTTGACAAAATATCATAACCAAAAAGCCTTTACGAGCTCAGAGTTCCATGTCATATAATTACCAAGGAAGCTTTATAGTGAGATTTTCTATGGAAACTTTGTTTTGTGCTTATGTATATATAATGTTATATGGCTTATACATATAATATTGTCTATATCTGCCAGGGTATTTAGTCATTGGCATTCCAGAAAACTAATTTTCCTGCTATTTTTCTTTTTCGTTTATTTTTATTTCCCCTTTTTGGGGTCAGTGGCTTTGAAAAGTCTGTCTGGCTGTTCACAATGGCTGCGTCTGAAAGTAGACTACAGTTTTGTGCGCTTCGTGTCCGTGTGCGTGTGTGTGTGTGTGTGTGGCATAATTTAAGGCGACATTGACAATGAGACGTGGCGGCGGCGGCGGTGCAGCTTTCATTTGGCGGTTGCCTTTACTACCTGGCAAGCCTGACAGCAATTGTTTGCTCATTGCTGCATAATTTAACGGGCGCGAGCGCTGCATACTTTTAGGCTGCTTAAGCAAACATTCTTTGCATATTTCACGGCGCATTGCACACTGATTTCGCACAGTGCGAAGCTCATTTTTACACAATTTACGCGGCACCACACACTTGGCTATGTAAACAGCATGAAAAAGCTTAGCTGAATATGCTTGCTGCAGCATTTCTGTTTTCGTATGGAAATATAAATCTTTCTATGTAAATCTTGCCGTTTAAGCTAAGTGCTCCGACAGATTGCATGGCGATCAATGCTATTCTCAAAACTGAAAGAGAAAGAAAAGTAAATCCCTTCAATGGGATAATATCGTGTACTTATATGAAATCCATTTGACAACCCCTCCAAATGGTATCCTTAAAAGCAAATAAGCTTAGGATCTTCGTATGATTCTATTATACATAAATATGGATAAAATGCAACCTTTATTTAAACCAAAATTAAGACAAGCAAAGAAAGGACAAATCAGAAATTGGAGTCTTCTTTGCAGTACTTGCTGCAAGTCGCGCACCTGGGCATATTTCATTACCTATTTTTTGATTAACTCGGTATTTGATTTTATTTTTATACTTGTGCTTCTCGCTGTGCTTCTTCTCACTTACTTTTGCTGGCTTGTCTTTGATATGTTTCCTGGCATGTTTCAAATTGAATTTGATTTCAATTTCATTAGGTTTCTTCCCATTTTACATTTGCTGCCGTTGCCATAAAGAACTGTATGACAGACTAATTGGAACGCTGGCTTAATGAACTGGCAGTCGGGACATTGGCAGCAGCTGTTGCCTGGCAGCGAGCTGCCCAAATAGGTGGCACGTGCAGTGTGCCGCATGTGGCATGCGGCATGTGGCCGTGCAGCATTTTCCATTCGAGCATTTATGCAAATTTAATAAACTGTTTGCTTGGGGGTCAGCGACGGGCTGCATAAGGGGCACAGCCCCACAAAATTGGTAAAAGTCAGCCACGTTTAAATCAGGCAACAGATTGAGGGCTGGCGACTCTGTGGCCTTTGTGGGCGTGTCTGGGCGTGTCTGGGTGTGTGTGTGTGTGTGTGTGTGCGAGCGAGCGGGCCACAAAATATTATTTATGGTAGTTGAGCCAAAAATATTATTTGGTCCTCCGCATGATACCAGCAGAAGTAGGCGTGTCGTGCCCCGGCCACATGTGGCTGTCTGTCGACTGCTGTCGCTCAATGTCAGCCAGGAAATGGAGGCTGGCACAGCGATATATTTGGCCTGTGCACTCTCTCTGGAGTTGTCGTGTTGCAGTTGCTAAACAAACATTTAGCGGCAACGAGTCAACAGCATCGATGCATCAACGCCAGCAGCAGCAGCAGCAGCAGAAGCGGAGGGCAACACGGGATCAGATCCAGCAGCAGACAGCGCGTCATTTCCGGCTATAGAGAGAATGTGTGTGTGTGTGTGTATGTGTGTGTGCCTCTTGTTATGCGGGTGAAGTGCATAATGTGCCCCATCGCATTTGTCTTTGGTCGCATGTGCAACTTGCTGCTGCCTGCTGCTTTATTTTGCTTATCTGAAATTGAATCAGGCTGCCAAGCAGCCAAGCAGACGACGAGGACGATGGAAACTTTGCCGACGGGCACAATTAGGGTAGCCGCTGCTGCCATGCCTCGCTCCTCCCTCCAGCAATAGCAGCCCCTATCGACTGAGCGCGCCAAAAATTAATTTGCTTATCGCGCCCTGCCACAGAATGATGTTATTGACAGCGCCAGGCGAGTCGGAGGCATATTGAAAAACTATGCAAAGGCAGAAGGCAAGCAAGCAATAGCAAAACGGTTGCCACGTGGCGTATGCGTGTTATGTTTTTAACAAAATTGATTTATTGACAAAACAGCAGGCAGCTAACTACAAACATCGACTGCACAATACTCTGTTTACAATGAAATGGCCTTGGTTACAACAACAGGTCGAATAGAGTCGACTTGATATTGGGCTTGCTAGCAGACTGGACACTGGGTGAATGGAGTCCACGGATCGATTTCAGGTAGTCTCCAGTAACTGTCTTGAAAAAGAAAGACAACTAATGCCATTACCAAACCCCTCCCCTAAGGAGCCAATATGCCTCCGGATGAACTCAAACAGCAGGTCGTTGAGTTGCGGACTCCTCAACTAGCTTTACAGCATTTTTGGCTGGCCATGGAGGATTTGTCAGTCAGAAGGAACTGGCACAGAACCAATATACCCGCTTTAACTTTATGAACTGCGCGTAGAACAACCAATATGAAAAATGCCAAAGCTGAACCCTTTTTTTCGACATATGTGTGTGTTGCATATACGTTTTTTCTTCTTGTTTTTGGTTTTTTCCTTTTCGTTTATGTCCTTGAGGCAAGCATTTTGGTATTTACATACGGGGAATGCTGAAAATATTTATGGCTTGCCATTAGAGCCAACTGATTGGTTTTCGCTTTCGATTTTAACCATGCTGCAGAATTTCAATTTTTTCGGCAATTGCTTCAAGTGTGACAGGCGAATTGAGTTTGGCTGTCGACTGTTGATTTTGGCTGCACTTTTGCTCCATTTAAGGGCCATTAGCTCAAAATGTAATCATCATAATGCGCGCCAGTAGCAATCGGGCCATAAATAAGACAAACACATTACGCATACGCCCTGTGCACGGAGCACATATAGCACACATGAGCACATCGACACACACGATTCTCTAAGAGTCTCTCTGTCTCTCTCGCCAACTTTCTCATATGAATAAACTCGCACGTACTTATCGCATAGACTATGCCCGACTGCGCACAGCTGCCTCACTATATGTAGCCTGTCTCGGTATGAATATTTAAGGCGCAAAATTTATGAAAACAACGTGCCTCAGCTCAAAGTCGAAGACGGGGCATCAGCATCAGCATTCAACTGAAGGCCAAAGTTGTGCAATGCTAAGTTTCTCGGCCCTGTTCCAAGGAAACACGTGACAGAAAAATAGAAATGACAAAACATTTGATAAACATTGCACATGTGAAACAGTTCAACGTTCTCCTCCGTCTCTCTATCTTTCCAACTCTCTAACTCTCCTTCTCTCCTGTACGTCTTATGACAATAGCCAGAAATACGCGTTGTAGGCGAACAATCACAAAGGCCGCTTATCTCATAGCACAGCAAAGTTTGAATACCCTTTCAGAGGTTATGCTACAGAGCCTGCTCAACTAGACGTGTAATCACTTGAACATATAACCCGAAAGGGGTATTTAGGGTATATTATTTCTATGCACATAAGTGTAGCCATATATAAGAAATTAATTAGATAGATAACTAATACTATTTGGTATTTGCTAAACTGTGCATATAATCAGCTTTTATTGAGCTACCCTACCGTTGCATAGTTGACATAAAAACTGTCATACCTTACCCATATCTTAAGTGTATATAAATGACAGCAAATGGCCTGTAAGTCTGCCAGAGAATGGGACAGTTCAGTTTGGGGGCTGCTTCAAAAGTTACCCAACTTTTTTTACGTTTCCCACACTCAAAAAAAGTTGATAGCGATTTGGGGCTAAAGGGCTGGGTCTGGCCAGAAGAAGCCAAAAGGAGCCAAGCCGTCGGGTTTAGCTGCGCTTAGCCAAAAGCTTTTGATGTTTTTCTTGGGCGCACACTTTATTTTGCCAATAATTCATAGAAAGCGTCAAATGCAGCGGAATAAACAAAGCAAAAATAGGAAAACAAAACAACAACAACAACCACAACAGAAAAATTCATAAATTTTGGAAATATTTGCGCACAAAATTGCGTATGACAAGAAACCAATAAATGGCCGCAGTTGACGGGGTTAAAGTCACCCTTATCAAAGTCAAAGCACAAACATATCAAATATGCAATGATTGAGGGCTGTTCGAGTGAGAGAGAGAGAGAGGGGGGGAAGGGTGGTGTGGGGTTTGGGGTTGAATTTGAGTACTTCGATTGAAAACTTAAGACGATTTGGCAGCCAAAAAAAAGGACAAATATGCAAGTGTGCTCTAGAGGGAATGGCACGACTAGGAGATACCCGTTTTAAGCGTTCGAACTATCTTCAATGCATATATATATGTATAGATAGATATAGTCAGAAATACACATACACCCAAGCGTGCAGAGGCTGCCCTTCTTCTTCATTACACACACTATTTATAAAAAAGGCAAACTCGTCCGGATAGATCGTCGCACTGACAGATCAAGAATATATATGCGCTTGTGGTCGGATATGCTTCCTTCTGCCCGTTACATACATTTACACAAAACTATTATGCCCTTTTTGCATACACATTTTGAAGGGATACGGAAACTTTTTTGGGTTTTCTTGAGGTTTCTTGGGGGTTAGTTGGGGGTTACTAGGTGGTTACTTAGGCATGCTTGGGTTTCCTTGCGGGTTCATAGGGCTGACAATGGAGCTTTATTTGGGCTCCTTTTACTCACCAGAGGCGGCTTGTCCGTGAGGCGCTTGCAATTGTTCAGCTCTGTGGGCGAGTTATCCTCATCGGAGCTGGGCGTTTGCGCCACCTTCTCGTTCTCATTGCAGCTATGGAGAGAGGCATATATCATTTCCAAATTCTGAGCTGGACTTTTTGTTAAATTAGTGTAAGGTGATTTTTGTGGTGGTTAAGTGTGCGATGAGCATGATTAAGCTTAGAGGATGGGGATTTTTCTAGGGCGCAGTTGCTGCTAACGAAACGCTAAGTACACTGGACGAAATATGTAGTTACTTAATTTTCAAAAGTTGCCTTAAAATTGAAAAATTACTTGAAATAAATAGAATAGAGAAATACTTTCTCAGACTACGCACAATATTTATTTAAGGCAACTTTTGCTTAAGTTAGAGCCACAATTTTTGTTGAGTGTAGCCAATTACTCACTTGAGATTCGCCTGGGTGAAAAGATGCAATGGTCGCCGCCTGCCCAGGCTGGCTGGCGATGGGGGCGTGGCTGTGCTCAATGTTGATCTGCCACGCGTTGCGCTCAGGTAGTGGTAGGAGGATCGCGAGCCGTTGTTCACCTGTCTGTGTGCTGGCTGCTGCTGCGACTGCGACTGCTGCTGCTGCTGTTGCTGGCGACTGTTGCAGGAGGAGGAGCGGAAACGGGCGCCTGTTATGACCGCTGCCAGATTGGCGGCAATCCGATTATCGAACCGATTAAAGTATGAGCTCGGGCTGTTATTCGAATTCAAATTCGAACTCGCTATCGAATGGGAGCTCGAATTCGAATTGGAGTTGTTCTGATTGTCGGCGGTGGGCGATGAGTTGTTGCTGCTGCTGGCGCTGCCGTTGCTGTTGCTGCCGTTGCTGTTGCTGTTGCTGCTGGCAATTGTTGCCGCTGCGCCTGCTGCTGCTGCTGCTGCTGTGGCCGCTGTCAGGCAGCTCTTCTCATAATCCAAATTATTGTTGGTTATCATTGTGCCGTCGCTTCTGGGCATTAACTTTTGCAGTGTTTTTGAATTATGTGCGCATATAAAAGCGCTGCGGGCGGCTTTTGTCGCGCTGCGTGTGATCCCAGCCCCGACAGGACACCCCCGTACACGTACGAGTAGCGGGTAGGTGGAGGGGGAGGAGCTGCGGGCTTTATTAAATTCTGTGCAGAGGGGGCCACTAACCGCAGGGGTCGCGCGCTACTTCAGCAAACTGCAGGCGACGAGAAGGAGCAGCAGGAGGAGGCGGAGGAGGTGGAGGAGGATGAGGACCCGGTCGAGGACAACCAGACGCAGATTTAAACACAGAATTAATTCAAGCGGAAATTGGCAACGAAAAGCAACAAAAAAAAAAAAACAAACGAAAGAAAATGAAAATCGAAAGCGTGAAGCATAAACAAAAATGGGCGCAGGGCGCAGGGGGCGGGGCAGATGGTTGCATAAAAACGGCAAATAGAAAGCGAAAATGTAAACGCATATGAAAATTTTTGGATGGAAGCGGCGGGTGGTCGGGGGGGTTTTGGGCAGCCACAAAAATGCACATAAATACAAGCGACAACAATTGGAGGGGGGGAGGGTAGGGGTTGGGCATGGCCACAGGGGTTGTTAGCGATATGGTTGGTCAGGGGTCGCGGCAATATGACGTCACAAAGCGCATAAATAGCAGGATTTGCAGGATGTTCATGGCGATGATGATGATGTTGATGATGTTGATGATGTTGATGATGATAATGATGATTATTGTTGTTTGTTTGTTGTTGTTAATATGATTTTGTGGGTGGTTGTTTGTAGCGGGCAGCACAGTATTTTTTGTATTTTTTTATTAGTATTTTGTTGTTGTTTTAGTTGTTTGCCAATTTCACAGTTGAACATTTTCGCCAATTAGTTGCCAATTTTTGAATGCCGTTTGTTGTGCGTTTTATTTTTGCCAATTTCATTTTCAATTTTAGTTGAATTTTAATTGTGTGCAGGTCCGAATTTCATGTAAATAAAAAGTAAAGCAAAGAGAGAGGGGAAGAGTTAAGTGTTGTTTTTGGTTTCTTTTTACACATGTATTTGGGTTGTGTTTTTTTGTTGTAAACTTTTATTTATTTAATTCGATTTTGTGTTTCAAATGAAAACGAATCAAATACGCAAAAGCATTTGCCCTCTGGCAGTTGGTTTCACAATTTCATAGCATACTTTTTGGGGGGCAGCAGCTAATGAAAGTGAAATGCAAAGCGCTAACAAAAGCAGCCATTTGTACGTGTCTATGTGTGAGTGTGTGTGTGTGTGTGTGCATGTTCATTTGCATACTCACGTTGCTTCGACGGCAACCAAACTTTTCATTGAGCAGTCAGTGGGCCACGTTTGCAGCTGCAATAAAACAGAACGAAAAAAATGTGTTAAAAGCTTTATAAAAATTTAATTAAAATTGACTTTAAGGCAAGTCTACACGTGTGTGTGTGTGTGAGTGTGTGTGTGTGTGTGTGTGTGTGTGTGTGTGTGTGGCAATCATTAGATGCCCATAGTCAACACCTCATTAGGCGTCTAATCAAGCGTGCGCCTGGGCAAGAAATAACAACCAGTTCAGCTCAGCAGGCAGAGCAGCCATTGCCACAGATTGAATCGGCAGCCACAGGACTAGCAGGACTGGCAGGACTACAGCAAAACCAAAGCAAATCTTGGGGCACAAGGAACACACGGAATCGGGTGCACTCGTGCGACGAAGTAAACAACAAGTCGCAGCCGGCTGCCGAGCCAAAAGGACGCAAATAAAACGCACAGATTAAAGGATGCCCGGGTGAAATGTCTTCTTAATTACAACGCAATGAACAGAGCGACAGAGAGAAAGGGAGAGAGAAAGAGAGAGGGAGGAGGGGCAGCAGAAGCTCTGTGGGGGGTTTGACTGCAGCAACGTAATTGAGAAGTCGATGGTCTGTGGGCTGCGAATTGGATCTGGGGATTGGGTCGGCCAACGTCTCGGCATGGACCGCAGCGCCATGTTGGTAGCGCACTTTAAGCGGAAGTAATTTAATTAATTACAAATGAAACGGAAACACGGCACAGCAAACGAAGCATGTGTGTATCTGCCCGCGTGTGTGTGTGCATATAGCATATCAAATTGAGGCATAATTTGGCCCATGCCACGGCTTTGGCCACGCACTTGAAGCGCTGTCTAAGCGCTTTTCTAAACAACAACAACAACAACAACAACAAAAAATGCGTCCCGACAGCGCAATTAAAATTTTTCTATGCCCGTACCGCAAACTATTAGGAGAGTGTATATACGCACACACACACACACACACACACACACATACAGACAGGCGCATTAAGCACAGCTCATTTGCATTGCGGTTTTAATTGCCAGGGCAACCCCGAAAGCGGGTCGCCGGGCAAAGTGCGCTGGCCACAGCCACAGAGCGCTCGGCGCTGGCTCTGCCCGGCTTACAAGGATAATGAAAACAATTTAACGACTCTCTCGACGATTCACTGGCACTGGCTTGTTTGCCTGGCTGCCTGCTACTGGCCAAATTCTGGCCGCTGCCCGTTGAGCGCTTTAACAAATAGAGAAACCTTTTTCCATTTGCCAGCTTTGCTGGCCTTTTTACATTTTTCTATTTTGTTGCATACCCAGTAACCATTGTAAATGGGTAAACGGGGTACTCTGCTTAGGTAGAAGAAGTCTTCCTCTTGCGACTGTTTATAGATATTCTAAAAGAGATCGTCGAGCTGAGTCGATTTAGTCTGTCTGTCGTGCTTCATTTCCCTAATATCGATAAATATCTCGAGGATTATTGGAGTTGCAGAAACCAAATGTTGTATGAAGGTGCATTTCTTGGTGTAGGACTCTGAGTTTTTCGATGCTTGAGCTTTTGAATGCCATTTGTTAGTCCTGAAACTTTCGTAGAGTTCGGACAATAAACACCTTAGTTATTTAACAGTCCATTTTTGATAGACTGGGCCTGAGAGAAGCTCGCCGTTCTTTACAGGGCATCTCTTGGCCGCATACTCTCAACGAGTACAGTTTTACTTTAGGTTTTTATTTTGCGTCCAGTTTTGCGTGTCTGCGCAAAATATTTGCAGATATTTTTGACATTTTAATGAAAATATTTTGCGTAACATTTTGAACAGAGGCAAAAGGCAGGCAAAAGGCGCGCAAATGTTGATGAATTCCGCTTCGGGTGGGATCCTTTCGTTGGCTTAATATTATTTTAACGAAGTGGATTTGCCAGGACAACGGCAGCAGCAGCGGCAGGATTTTTTAAGCTCCTGTGATGGCCAGTAATTAAATGCTTGACATGCCTTTGGGTATGAGTCGCTGGCTGAAGTGGATTAGCGCCGACGACGAGAAGAGCGGATTGTGCTCGGGTTTGGGGTTAAATTAACGCTGATGTTGGCATTATAATTATGGCATGTAGTTAAGTCGATTCCTGGCCAGCGCCAAAAGCTGTACGTGACAGGTTGATAAGTTAAGAGCGAGCAGAGAAGTAGATGAAGAAGGAGAAGCGAAAAATCAAAATGTTAACAATTAAATTTAACTGGCATTATGAGCGATAAAAAAAGGAAGCGAAAACCGGGCGGCAGCTCCAAGGGTTACAGCATCTAAAAATTCAGGAAATATGGAAAAGTTGCTTTGAAGACCTTTAATTAAGGGACTCAGATAAATGCAAAGTTTGTTTTGATTTCTGCTTTGAGCCGAGCCGACCTAACAGGTTTATATATTCTAAGTCAAGCCGTTTCTTTAGGAAATTAAGGTTCGAATCGGGTTTCAGTTTGACTGTTTGTTGGGCAAAAGACTTAGTGTAAAGTGTGTTTCAGGGCAATAGTTAGTTTGAAGTTTCAGTTTTACCCCTTATTTCATTCTGTATTTCTTTGAGTTAAATTCCGACCCTTGCACTCCTCAACAGGTTGGGCTATGTAAAACACAAAGCCTTTGCAGATATCGTTTATGGCTTTGTGTACACATCTCATGTGTTCGACAATTATTTGCCAAGCTCGCATAATTCCGAGCCCAACAAGACCTCATTAAATACAAAATATGCTCGTTTGGCTAACGGAGTGAACGATGGCAAAAACATTTTGTAATAAAATCAACAGCCTAAACAAAAACATTAACAAAAAGTAAACACGGGCTTGTTGTGCCACATAAAGTAAACAGGCAAAGGGGCTGATGTGTGGGCGGCGCGGGGTTGATGTTCTTTTTTTCTGTTTTTCTGCCAGCCAAATTAAAACAAATCAAAATCACATGAGCATTTTCAAGTGATTGCCGCGGTCGCGACTGAAACTTGCTGCGAAGCCTGTTTGGCGGGCAAACATAAACAAGCAATTTAACAGGCACTCACACACACACACTCCCACACACACGCACAGCCACAGCGATAAAAAGGCTGCGGCGGCGGCGGCGGCAGATCCTTGAACAGGCGTCAGGCAGTTGGCAAACAAACGAAGCGTTCAAGCGCAAAAAGCCAGCGCCGAAAAAAAGCAGAGAAAAGCGGGAAAAAGGCATGAAAAGCGTGCAGGCGAAAAGCAACAACAAAAACGTTTTATGTGCCAAAGCACGTGTGTGTGCGAGACTGTGTGTGTGTGTGTGTGCGTGAACAGCTGAACACCAGCGTCACCGCAGATTTCGCACACACACACACACACACACACACACACACATGCTTTAAAGTATGCCGCAACTTTTTGTTAATGAAATTTTAATCAAGCCGAAACCGAGTCCAAAAAGAGTTTCACACACACAAATTTTTCATAGCATACTTTTTAGCGCCAGCTGAGCAAAGTTTCAAGCCCTTTGTCTGCGTGAGTGTGTGTGTATGTGTGTGTGTGTGTGTGTGTCTAAGGCGCTCAAATAGCCAGCAGCTTCATTAGCAGCTGCCAACAACGCGGCGTATGCGTAATAATTTATTTACAATGCATTTCATTTATGCCAAGCATTAATCATACGCCAAGGACGATGCGACGGCGTCACGTAGCGAGCAGAGAGAGTACAGAGTGTAAGAGATAAAGAGAGACAGAGAGAGAGAAAGGGAGAGAGGGATAGAAAGAGAGAGAGAGCAGATAAACAAGAAAGCGGGAGAGCTGCATTTATGAACAATTTATGTCATAAATAAAATTGAAAAACATTCATAATGTCAATGGGAGGAAGGCAGTTGGAATGGGCGCGTCAGCTGAAGACGTGAGTGCATGTTGATGAAGCCGGCTATTTCATAAATTACAACGCAAGAGCTAAATATATATATAAAGAGAGAGCAAGAGAGGGAGAGAGAGAAAGAGAGGGGGAGAGAGAGAAATACACGCGACTGTGGGCGAGGCACATAAATCGCCTTGCGCCCAAAATTAGGCAACAAATTTACATGCAAAACGAGCACGACACGCAGCTAAATCACCAACAACAACAACGACAACAACAAGAACAAGAACAACAACAAGAACAACAAGAACAACGGAAACAAAGCGTCGCCAAAATGACAAACATTAAAAGAGAACAGAATAAAAAGCAAAGGCTGGAATATATTAAGGATCTGCCAGCGCTTCCTGAGACAGGACTGACAAACCGAAAAAAAGTGTAGAACAATGGCTAAGTCGAGAGGTTCGTTGAGGAGATACCCTGTACTTGTTATAGCATGAAAAGCACGAAAAGCACGCACATCGCTAAAGTTTAGCCTTAAAGCTGTGGAGGTGGGATATCTTTCCTTCTGCCCACTTTATGGAAAATCTATTCTGGCATAATGCTGGAATATGCTGGAAATAATTCGATCATTATCATATATTGGATGTGGAACGGATCCTACATCGGACAATACGAAAATGTTTCTGTATACCAAAGCCCAAGGCTATGCCTCTTGCAAGGATCCTGTGAATATAAATACTTTTTCAGTTCGGGCATGAATTCTTCAACCCGTTGCACACGTTCGTAGAAAAACAATATACCCAATTCTTAACAGTGTACAGGGTATAAAGAAACACTTTTGCTTTTACAAGCGCGTTTTCGACTGCGCCTTTTACTCAGTTATTTAACATATTTCTTGTTGCTGTTGTTGTTGTTGTTGTTGTAGTTACGCCTTTTGCTCGCAATCCTTGCCCGTGGGCTGTGGGCTGTGGCCCGTGGGTTGTGGCCCGTGGTCTGGAATGAATTATGTGCACTTCTCACGGCAAATAATTATTTTCGCTCAGTGGCAAAACAAAACTGCCAACTGGCATGCGATTTTTAGGCCATTTCAGTAGCTGCAGTTGATTTTCGTTTTTGTTTTCAATGTATTTTGAGCTCTTATCGCCGAGCCAACACTTCCTCCCACTTAAGTTCTCACACCCCTCCCAGTCTGTAGTTCATTATGCGAACTTTTTTGTTGTTGTTGTTGTGCTTTGAAAATTGTTTGACTGCAGGGCAAAACGGCAACAAAAATGCCAGCACGTCGAAGCCAAGACGGAGGGTGATTCCGGTTGTTTCTTGTTTTTTTTCGTTCCACCCCCAGAAAAGGTGTCGAGCAAAATTACAAAAAATTGCGAGCTATTGCATGAACTGTTTTAAATATGCGCATTTGTTATGTTTCCAGCGCAAACATTAAGTGAAAGGCAGCAGAAAAAAATGCGAAACAAAAGAATTTTAATAAGTTTTTCTTACTCGGTTTAATTATGCAGACGTTTGCCACGCTTCTTGTTAGTCGATAATAAACAAAACAAAACAATTATTGCTCTGCATTAGGCAGTCGAAGCAGGCAGCAAATGTATATATAAAACAAAGTCTTGACATTATAATTACATTTTTTGCTCGTGAAAGTGTGTTCGACTGGATAACTTGCCAGCAATAAAAAGGAATAGGAATTGCCAAATCAATGAAGGAGCACAAAAACTGAAATGTTTTCAGTCTGCAAAATCATTTCAATTTGGGCCAAGTTTGAAGATTAGTTGGCACGTTTAAAAGGGAACTGACAAGACATGAGCCAAAATAGTCTCTCAAGTTTACTTAATTATGGTATTTTTATATCCTTGTATTGGATATTATAATTCCATAAAGTATGTAATGCATAGAAGGCGCATCTCTGATCCTATAAGGGATATATATTCTAGATTGGCATCAACAGCCGAGTTGATATAGCCCTTTTTCATTTCTCCGCCTGCATAGACCCGGCTTTCAGTTGTTGTCTACAGTACAGGCAATACGTCCCGGTCAACTATAGCATATATCTGCCATAGAAGATATCGACAGCTAAGAAGGTTCTTGTAAAGAAAACTTTTTTGTCTATCAAAGTACAAAACTCGTCTCGACATGTATAAACTTTGACAACATTGGATCGCCATATCATAAAGTAGAAAGGATCAGTTGAAAACCAGGTTCTTGTTTGGAGTCTCATCTCATCGTCAGACTCAGCATTTCTCAGCTTCACTATACTCACATATCTGCAAAACTCACAACTTTCTTTGTTTGCAAATATGGATTACTTTTGAATACAAAACAAGCGGGAAAAACTTGACCTTAGTTGCCAAAATATTGTCAATTTAGGCAAAGTTATGAAAGTTGTAAAGCTATGCAAGATCTTGAAAATATTGCATGCATGAAATTGTTTGTTTGAGAGGTTTACATGCAATTTGCATATTAATCAAAACAATATATGAACCAAATTGAGTATTGTCTTAAAGAAAACAAAAAGCCAGGTCAACAAGCTGCAACTGCTTAAGTAAAATTTAAATAGCTACGAAATTTGTGGAGGAAAGTACAAAAAGAAGACATGCATGTGTGTGTGTGTGTTTGTGTGTGTTTACGAAACATGCAAACTATTGATTAAAACTTGTGCAATTTTATGGCCCCATAAAATTTGTCTCAGCCAAAAATGGAGCAAAGGCAGCAGCAGCAGCAAAGAGCTGACCGACAGGTCGCCCTGCGACTCAATAGAGAAGTCGAACTTCTCAGGTAAATTTAAAAAGACGTGGCACAAAGTAAAACTATTTTATATGCGACGACAGCAACAAAATAATGTGACTACCTTTTCTTGATGGAGCTGGGCTAGCTCGTGATCTAGCCGGGGTGTAGTCCGGTGTCTGGGCATGCCGGCTGGCATTACCCCAAGCAATAAATGTTGAAAATCAATTGAAGCGTTTTGCTAAAGCCTCACACCCAAGCTCGCAGGGACGACCAAGGGGAATGCGCCCACATAAATCGAATGCACGAATAAGTCGATTCCTGGGCAGCTTAAGGCAGCGATTTGCTATGCCCAAAAATCGATAAGGGTTGCCCACAAAAAAAGAAAGAAGAATTGCGGAAAATGGGCAACGGAAAATGTCAACTAATTTTGAATGTCGAGCAACTGCAGCAGCCGACGAGCTGACAAGAAAGCAGCAGAGCAGCCAGAAGAGATGTTGCTCATACGCAGTGAGGGCCCAGGACGCAGCGGCTTGTCCCACATTCGGGCGGCTAGAAATCGGGGAGAAGCAATAAAACGCAATTCGGTCATAAAAATAGTCGAACGTCGAAACGAATAAGTGTGGAGAGTGGAACATGCCTGGCCTGGCGGAGAAGCTAACAACTGCCCCTGGGCTGTCGTCCTGGGCCCGTCGTCTGGCGTCATGGCAAATTGCGAATTTTGCATATTGCCAGTAGCCAGTCAGTAGTTATCCCCCTTCCTCTCCTCCCCAGCCCCTCTGTGCAGCACTTTTGGCTTGCTTTACTCAGTCTGTCGCTCCCTCTGGTGTTGCCCGCAAGCGACCCTCTTCCCGGGGCCATTAGTCATTTGGCCAGGCCAACGCTTTGGCGTGTCGCCACTTTGCAGGATGAATGACCCCGGCACAGTTGCTGCCACCCCGCACCTCTCATGCGACGTCGACTACGACGACTTTCCGCAGCGGAAATTGCACACACGTCGCTGGCCAGCAACTATTTTCCATAGAAGACTCTGACATATCAGAGTCAGGCCAGTCTACCAATCATCAGAACCAAAGCTTGTCTTCCAAACGAACTAAACAAGTCGTTGTTCGGATATTTTATTAAATATATAAAAGTGTAATTAAATGGCAAATGACAATATCGTAAAAAATGCTGTAAATAAATGTTTGCTATCCACTCGCAAATATTTGATAAAAACTGACAGCTGGGAATCAAAGCTTGAAGCCATGAAGGCCAAGCCTAAATGAAAGTCAAGGAAGCGAACCCCATACTAAAATATAAACCTTTATTTTTGGTTTCTTAAACAAATAGATAAATGGAAAAGGATTCTTGTATTCATTGTCCTTTTAAAGCCCGCCCGTTGCTTCCAGTCTTCATTACCTTAAACATTTTTCGTTTTCTGGCTTAAAATAATTATTAATTTTAATGCCGCGGCGCATTAACAAATTGTGCACTCAGCCGAGCTGTTTGCCTTGTAATTTATACAAAAAATATAAAAAAAGGAGAAAAAAAACAAGTGTAAAGATAAATATTTTTATTAAAATAGTAACTGTTGCTGCTGGTTATTGTTGTTGTTGTTGTTGTTGTTGTTGTTGTTGCTGCTGTTGTGGGCACATTGTGTATTTTATGCACATTTCACGTTTAATTGATTTTTGCATTCGAGTGCATCAAAGATTCATGCATGTGCAATTAATGACATTTGCGATATGCGAATTGTGCAGACTGCAAGCTGATATTTATGCATATGTACATATATTTCAGGTCAGAGATTTCTGATAAATTAACATTAATTATTGAAGCAAATTGTAGAACAATTGACAGCGCGTATTGTTGCATAGAGTTTTGCAACAGTTATATTAACTTTAATTAAGCTCAAATTACATGGTTTTAGAGTCATGTGCATTATGTCCAGCTGGAGTTTTTACTGGCATATATGCTGGATAGCTCTTGGTCCAGTCGGTCCAGGCTTGAAGGCTTCCATTATTCTAGTATGAAGAGTTTAACCCTTAGATGGGACCTTGTCTGCCTATAGCTAGACAAATCTCCAGAACGTGTTCTGCAGTTTCTTTGCTCGCAGGGCCAAGTCTGTACGTATCATCCACACTTTTTGAGCTTGCTTTCTTCTAGTCATGGCCAACTGACAGTCTTTTGCTGTGACTTGCACTATGACTTCTTGTCTTAGGTAGCTTTTAGTTTATATGACTTCTTGAATATCTATTGTTTTCCCTCTGCGTTTCTTTATTGATTCGTCATTTCTAGTCCATGTTTAACGAATGTTTCGATCATCCAGAAGATAATTCCCTAGCGTAATGCCAGCTCGTCTGTCATTCAACATTTATGCTCTCAAATTGCTTTTAAATGTCTTGATTAATGGTTTTTCGCTGAAACATGTTTTAATACAAGTTTCATTTGTAGTTTTAATCGACTCTCTCAGCTGGACGCCTCTCGTCATTTGGTAGTCGCTGCACCACTCAGCACACACGCTCGTTAAACAACTCCGCCTGCCATTATGCTCCTCAATAAGCCAGCCACACCCCACACCAGCCCGGAGCCCGCCCACATGCGGCGCCTACCATTTCACATGTAGGTCAAACTTTTGTGTAGCAAAAAGCGTTGCATACCTTCGGGCTGTCAATTTATTTTGCGCGCTTCTCGCACATTTCGCCTGCTGGTTTTTGTATTTATGCTGATTCTCTGCTCGCTTCTCGCGGATCCAGTCACGGCTTGGCACAAGCCTCCTTCCAGCGCGTCCTTGAAATTTATGCGTTCAACGCAGGCGAGGCGTGGCAAGGCACCAAGCGTTGAGTGGAGCTCCAGGGCACAAGTTGGAGCTGGCACATGGCGTGTAAAGCTCTCATTATGATGCTAACCGCACACACACACACACACGCACACACTCACACACACTCACACACACACACACCCACACACATTTCGGCAGATAAATAGCCATGCAAAACTAGAACTACTTACGCTTCTTCGGCCTGGCACTGGGCCAATGTGTAAGGCATTGTTTTGCCTTTGCGCCCAAGTAAATTAGGTCCGATAACGTGGCCACAGATCGGACCGGCCAGATAGTCCAAGGCAACAATAACAAAGTCTGGCCAAATCTTAATGGGTGCGTGTGCTTTGGGACTGCCTTTGCAATTTTCAGCTTGCGATTCCTTGTCGCCCAGCTATTTGTTTCACTGTACTTTACGTACAGCTGACAGCTGTAGCTTTATCGATTTTGTCATAATCGTTTGGCCAATTCGCGCTTATCTTTGGGCGCTTGTCAATCAGCTTAACAGCCGCCAGCAACAAGCATTGGCCCAGGCATCATTAAAATGGCGCTCAGCTGAAAATGTTGCGTATACGCCGCGTTGTGCGCTGCCTCAAAGTGAATTTTGTACTGAAATTATTCAGCGATGGCTGTCGAAATATTTTTGTGAACGCTTTCAACTCATAACTTCATGTCAATTTAATGGCAGCAGTTGCCGCCGACTACCTCCTTCTGCGTGCCAAAGCCAGATTATTGCAGTCATAAATTTTTATGATTTTCCATTGGCTGCAGCCAGCGGGCGGGTAGGGGTCCCGCTGCAGGGCTATTGCGTGGGAAAATGTGTGGCACACAACACGATTCTTATGCGATTTTAATAGCCCTGCAGATGCGATGCAGAAAATTATTATAGCTATGCGCTACGTGAAACAAGAAAGACGGCATTTCTGCAGCATGCTGAAGTTTAAATACCCTGCGTGGAGATTTTGATTATACAAGAGCTTAATTTCTTACTGGTTATTCCTGTGGAAGTCCGCCTTAAAAGGATATTGTGGATATGCTAGGCAAGGGAAAAATTATGTTCTATATGCAGTCAAAGTTATTTGCTTCCATGCGTAACACATTTCGTGTCTAAATGTATATACCCGCTAGCAGCTATACCCTGGAAAAGCCAAAAGGACATCTTGGTGCTACACAATTCTTATACGCCAGGATACATTTGGTCGCTGCAGGCGTGTGGCCATTAAAAGTAAATTTAATAAAAAATAGAAAACTTTGGAGATGCAAAAAACACGGCAGAAAACGTTAGAAAAAAAGACGAAAACATATTGACATGCTGCCATCAATCACGCATGACAGGCAGTTCGTGGTGGGTGGGGGGCGTGGCAACCACGAAAATTTATCAACAGAGCGCACACACAGCTGAGAGTAGCAACAGGACCGGAACAGGAGGCACAGGACACGGCAGGTAGCAGCAAAAGCAACAGCAACAGCAGCAGCTGAAGTAATCTAATCCAATTACTCAACAATGGCAAACAAGCGGCGAGGGGGCGTGCCACCCCCTTGGGTGGCGTGCGGGGCGCTAATGGACAACAACGAGCCGAATAGCAAAAAAAAATAAAAATAGAAGCGAAGGGAAACAGGAGCTGCTGCTCGCTGCTAGAAGGATATCACATGTCTAACGTTAAAGTTAAATAACCGAAGGCAATCACAAAGTATCAATAGCTGCAGGGCGGGGGACGTGCTGAGGTGCTGAGGGAGCTGGTAGAACATGTTAAGCCCGCAGGCGCATATTTACATTGTGTATAGAGTCCTGGCAAATCCTTACATTTGATCATTAACTGGTAGCGAGTGCAAATCCTGTCAGCAGGCTCCAAATTGAAATTCATGCGCATTCAATGAATTTTTGTGGGCTTGGACCCCATTGTTGTCTGCCAGTTGGTCGGTTTGGGGCTGCATATATTTCGTGCAGGACGTGGGCCGGCCTGCAGGACATGGTATTGACGAAATTATCATTTTTGTTGCTTCAATAAAATGACAAAGCAAACTAATATCGAACGGTCCTTTCGTCCTTTAAGCAGGCTTAGGCATGAAATTGAAAATGCGCCGCCGCCCCCAGAAAGCTTTTATTGTGGCTGCGTTAAGGCATGGGGTGCGGGGGAGGAAGGGTGTGTGCGGGGTAGTCGTAAGGGGGTTTTCTTATGCTGATTGGATGTGGCCAACAGTCATGTTGTTGATGAGCTGTCATCGATGGGACTGACAAGGCATTAAACCAGCAGCAAATGCTAAAATCTTAAGGACATGTTCATATTTATACCCTGAATCAATTGGGAATGCATTAAAAGCGGTCTTAAGGTTTTGTGTGAAGGTTTCTTACGATAGAGGCCAGCATTTTGATTTGGATGCCAAGCTAAGTCTGTCTAGAAATGCCTATTTGTCGTCAAGCTTGAAAACTACAAGAGCTAGGGACTTGAAATCGAGCAATAAGGCAGCTAAGCCCATTACATACAAATTGGCGTGTTTGTTCTTAGAAATATATGACTAAGGACACTTTATCCGATTCCACCAAAAATCTAGAGCCTTGTGCTTGACAGAACATGGGATCCTTAAGCTATACTGCAAAGGGAAACCAACGGATGGTTCCCAGCTAGAATTCTCATATATAACTCATAAGAGATAGATAAAGATGTCATGTGTTCAGCTCGGAACAATCATAGATTTGACTAAATGAAATATTGAATATATATATACATATATATATATATATATACATATATATATGAATACAGATGTCTGCCATGAAAAGTCGCTTTAACCAGAATAATCGTCGTACATGTCTCAGTCAAGAGTTTGTTGCAGGAACAACCCTTTTTACAACACATCCATCAAATAACAATTATGCCGCCCAGAGTGCAAATATTTGTCATTGACACTTTGTACTCAAATCGTTTATGCAAATATGCCAGAGTCAGGGCCAGAGCTGGAGCGAAGGATATCAAGGATTTCATTAGAGGCCAAGTGGACACGCCTTATCAAAGGCGGCGCACACACACACTAATTTCAATATCAAAACCGCCTCAGGATACACTGCATTAATATTCACTTTCGGCTGGTTGACTAAAACGAGTGGGCGTGGCATTGTTGATAAAGTGCCAGAGCTGCCGTTTAGTCCTGCGGGGATGATAGTCACGGGAGAGGGGATTGGAGGGGGTAGCAGCTGCAAAAGAGGCGACAAATTGAACAGCCCCACAAAGTCTAGCAGCCCATAACAAATCCTCACACTATCTACACACACACACCCACACACACACACACACACACACGCATACCCAGCTGGGGACATGGGCACAAGCCAAGCGCTGGGCAAAGGGTCAATTTGCTGCGCATCCAAAGGCCAAACGGGCAGCAGAATTTGCAACGGCCGAGCTTAAAATAGTTGAAAGCCAAAAGAGGCGACAAGTTAATAAACATTAGTTAGGTTGGACCAGCATATTTATAAACGCATTAGCAATGCTTCACTTGATCAAATATTTTAAACGGGTTATCTTATTTTTTTTTAAAGTTATGTTAACAGAGTTGCGTAGCTGTGGAATGTGGATGAAAGTTCTGTGGGGCATTTGCCTGAGCTTAAAGTATTTTATGGAATAGTTAGTTAAGGCAACTGGCAAACGAGCAGCTTGAATATTAACACAAACACAAGTCAAAGTCAATGTTTTGGCAACGCTTCAGCTGCAGCCAGGAGCTGTTCTACTTGCTGTTACACTGAAAGAAATTGGCTGGCAATAATTATGAAATATCAATATTGAATAGTTTGTTTTGTTTTGGCAAAGAAAAGCAGATGAACAGGGCTTACTAGGTCCTATTAACTGCGGACAATGTTTGCCTTACTTAAGCGCTTGGTTCCAGTTAATTTAGCTGGACTCAAGTAACAAGTTCTTGTTTTCCAGTGTAGCTGCAGTAGATGTACTCCATGCATGTATATATTTTGGAAAATGAAATGGGCAAAATGTTGAAAAATGTCAGCTGCACATGGGTCAGAGGCAGCTCGTAGCAGCCGCAAGAGCCTCAGAAGTCAGGACTCCGCCAGTGTGGACCTTGTGCATGTGAAGTGTGTGTGCTGACACCAATAGGCGACCGCAGTGTAGGGACCGAAAGGAGGTACGGCCAGCTGCAGCTAGCGGCTGTTGCACTTGTCAACATGCACTGACAGCAAGTCAAAAAAAAAAACAAGAAAGAGAAAAACTTGTAGAGGCAGCCAAGCAACAGCTGGAAGTTAAGTTAAGAGCCAGACCCAGACCCGCGCACACAATTGAAGTTGAGGTCGCAGTCAACAATTGGCAGTTGCACAGTTTGCGGCTAAAAGCCGTTGCCGACAGCATTTGACCCGCTTTTTAGCTCAACTCGAGCGCTTAAATGGCATTTAAGCAGCTTTATGATTGTGGCGATTTGTTAACTTCATGTTCCATTCCCTGGCAAGTTATTCATGTAAATTACTTGCAGTGGCAACTTCTTTCATGTTTTCTAATTAAGTCAGTAATTTAAAAGTGTCGAGCGTGTTGGCCAAGCAACTTTCAGCCAGCTCCGCTTGACTGCATCTCCATTGCTGCTGCTGACTTACAATTTGGACGGGCAAAGTTTTCATTTGTTGCAGCAGCAGCAGCAGCAGCAGCAGCAGCACCCGCAACAAACGACACCAAAACGCAGCGGGTAAAGTGCAGAAAAAAACATATAAGACTTGACTAACCGGAAGTGCACGACTAGAAGATACCCAGTATCAAGTGTGAAGCTAGTTTTTACATTCTAGCTGCTTTCTATACATGCATACTCATAAATATAAGCACACTTGCAGCAGCTTGAACGGTCGGACATGGCTAGATTGACTCGCCTGTTGATAGACTTTTTGGAGTCGGACATATCTCTTGCTGCTCATGACATACATTTAAGCAATGCTCCGCGCTTACCCAATTTCCTTGGTTACAGGGTATATGAAAAGAAGAAAAGCAAAAAGCAGCAAGCGGAAATGTTAACAACTACTTTGACATTTGTGCTGTGTGTGTGTGCGTGTGTGCGTGTATGCACATGTATTTGTGCTGTTTGCCAAGTTGAAATTACTTAAGTGCCAGCGCGACGAGCCGTATGAATGCCAAACCGAGTGACTGAAACGGCAATCAAATGAAAAACGAACAACAGCAGGTGCGTGTGTGTGAGTGAGTGTGTGTTTATGTGTGTATGTCTGTTGTGCGGCTCGAAGTTGGACCATAGATTAATGCCCATGCATTAGAGAGTATTATGAAGAACTTCACACTGCGGGCAACCCGCTGTGGCTAAACTAGCGTGTGGCAGTGGGGCAGCACACACACACCCACACACTCATATACACACACACCCTGCGAGAACAATACGAACGACTGTAACAAGAGCTGTGCAGTGTCAGTTGTAACAAAAGTTTAGGCCATCGCAGCGAGGCGTGAAGGACAACAAAACAGGACGAGCGAAAAATGAAGAAAAATAAGGGTAGGAACATAGCTACCGACTGCCAGATACTCTAGCAAGCGTTGCTTGCAACACGCTGTCAAAAGACAACGAAAACTAATACGTCCGTCTGCTACACATGTTACAGAGTGTTAAAAAAAACTATAGCATACTGTTCAGCGCACGCCTCTCGCATGACAGTGGCTCGGGCCACAACAAAAATGTGACTTAAATTTGTTGTTACATTTGTATTTTTCTTGCTATTGTTATTGTTGTTGTTGTGCCCCCAAAAGGCATGCAAAGCAGAGAGCGAGATAGAGGGAGCCGCAGAGATACATAGTTGGCAACTCAACTGCATTCAAAGTGCATAAGTCAGTCCGTGAGGCAAGACGAATACAAATACAAATACAAATAGTCCAAAAGTTGTTTGGCTTAGTCCAACTGAGTTGGCTGAGCGTATGCAGGCACCATAAGACCTTAAGACCGAGTTGACTTTTTGGCAGTTGCCACCGAAATAAAAGGCAATTTATTTGCTCACATGCAAAAGTGCTTTAAACAAAATGCATAACTTTTGTGCAGCCACACTTTAAGCCTTCTGATGAAAAACTGTCTTTGTCCTTGTCGGTGTTTTTCATAGTAGGCGAAGCTCCGAATTTACACCCTGCCAACTGTGCGTCACTTTGATTTGCTTCTCTATCAAGGAGCCGACTCTCCCCCTCTCAAGGCCCGCCCCCAGTCCTGCACTTTATCTATATTGTCGCTGGCTGCTGCTTTTATTGTCTCTATTCGAATTTTTATTTTCTGTCTTTTTTTTCGGTTTTCGTTTTTGTTGTTGTGCGTCCTGTGCAGACTGTCCTTAATAGCCTTGAGGTATGCATTAATTACTGTGACCATAAAAAGCGTCTCGGGCTGCCGGGCAACGTGCGAATTGCATTTGAGCGCATACTCGCCAGATCCTTAGACCTTTTACTTTGTATTACATTTTCCATTTTATGGCCGTAGACTATTGTTCTCGCCTACGTTGGTCCTTCTATATCTCCAGCCCTGTCTCCTTTATGCATTGTTTTCATTGTAATCAACGAAATTTGCTGCATAGTTTATATCTCTCAATGCTTTACTCGCACCCTTTCGATCTCGTTGGCTTTTCTCTACTCGTTGCTTGCTTGAATAGAACTTTGTGTGTTTAGTTTTTACTTGTTTCAAATTCGGTGTACATCTTCTTCTTTAGCTCTCGTTGGTTTTAGCTATTCGTCGCATCCTTTCGTAATTTGAGCTCTGTCCCTTAAATGTCATATTTTTATTTGCTTCATATTCAATATTTTACGAAGATTTTGTCTATCCTCTCTCCTTCTTCAACTCGCTTTTGTTGCTTTCATATATGCAGCTCTGTCTCTTCAAGACATTATTTTTATTGCAAAAATGTCATTTGAATTATACATTTGCTTCATCTGTATACCGAGCTCTCGTTACTCGACTCGTTGCGGCGACTGACACTCGTTGGTTTCTCTCTACTCGCTGTTGGCTTTCAGGAATTTAGCTCTATCTCTATCCTCGACTCTTTGCTGTCCCTCGCTTTCGTCGTCTTTTCTCTACTCGCTGCTCGCTTTATCAAATTTATCTCTTTCTCTTTTATACTTTCTATTGACCGTGCTTAACGAAACTTGACGCATAGTTTATGCAACTTAATGCTTGACTCGCTCGCTTTCACTCGCTCTTGTTGGCTTGTTGCCACTCGTTGCTTTCATAAATTGCTGCTTTGAAAATTTACTTTATGCCAGCATCTGGCAACAAATGACAAACTCATGTTGAAAGCTCATTTATTTTATGGCAGCGCTTAGGCAGACATATGCGTACTGCCAACCGCAGCACCTCCCACCACAACCCTCAGTTCCTGCCCCGTTTTTGAACGTCGTCCCCTGTTCTAGTTATTTGACACGCTTTTCAGGCTAAAAACAAAAAACGGGCCAGACTATAACTTGCTGCTGCCGCATTCATTACATTGTTTGTTGCCGACACTCTCCCACACACATACACCTATTTATCAACCCACACACACACACACACGCGCACAACATAATTGCGCTGCAAAGAAAAGTCGTTGCCTACTTGTTGGGTTTATTTTTTGGCACAACACACACAAAAATATTCAAAGTGTCTCGCCATATCAACTTTATTATGCGCGCCAAAAAGTTGCAAAATTAACAGACAACTCCCTTAATAACACCCGCAGCTCGCCCCGAACTGGAACCCCCCGCCCCCGCACGACCTGCCCTGCTAGCTGCTCCTGCTGCTGCTTCTTCTTTGCCGCAACTGCAGGCAGCGCACAACAAAAGCTAAAAACGAAAAGCAAAACTGTTTCAATGTCCGCCCCTTTGCGAGTGTTGGTGTGTGTGTGTGTGCGTGTATGAAAGTGTGTGTGTGTGCTTCACCTTGTTTATCTCGTTTTTGCTGTTGTTGTTGTGTCCTCTTTTAGCACCAACATAAAAAAAAGAGAAGCAGAATTCCAGCCTCAATTCGCTCGGCATCTATTTGGGCGCTTGCAGTACGATTTTGCGTGCCTGTTTCTTGCTGTATACGTGTGTGTGTAAGTGTGTACGCTTATGTGCTGCTGTGTAAGTATATGTCTGCCGGTGTTTGTGCGTGTGTGTATGCGTGTGTGTGTGTGTGCAGTGCGTGTGTGTGTGTGCAGTGCGTGCTACGTCGTGCTGTGTTGTGTTACGCGCAGCTTCTCGCTGTCAATTGCTGCGCGCCTGGTGTAAATTATTTTACGTGTGTGGGTGTAACGCACACAGACACAGCCCGTTAGTTCACGTGTGTGTGTGTATGCGCGCGATTTGGAGGCTGTGCGCTTGTATAAGTTTCAGGCAACAGCATGTTGCTGTTAGTATCAAATGTCATTAGCAACATGTTGCGCAGACATGTTGCCAACTGTTTTTGATGTGTACTCAGCTGTAGACATATTTAAGTACTCCATGCATATGTAATATGTGAGACAGGCAGACCTAAATGTTGCCAGTTACATGTTGCGCAGCTATGCTGCTTGCTTTTAATGATGTGTGCTTAGCTGCAGATATATTCAAATACTTTACCCACATGAGAGACAGACAGGCAGGCAGACTCGAATGTTGCCAGCGCTCTTTGATGATATAGATACTTTACCCATATGAGCGACAGACTGAGAGACTGTCAGACAGACGGACAAACAGTTGGCAATTTTAAGCTGCTTAGCAGCGCGGACTGAGTTGAAATTTTCATTAAAATGCCAGAGGTGAATCCGCAAAGCAAATCCTTTTGCCAGCGACGGCAAGTGAACAGCCGCCAGTCTAACGAGTGGCTGCGGCAAAAGGAGCTGCCGAGCAAACAAAGATCAAATCTTATCGGCAATCATTTGATGCGCACTTGAGCGTTGCCCCAGCAACAACAACAACAGCAACAGTAAAAAGAACAAGAATAACGGCAACATAATGAGCTGTAGCCCAGGCAGGTGGGCAGCCGTCTTATCAAAAAGGATGCTTAGCATAGGGACTCTGTCTCGAACTGGGGCGACATCGTCATGGAAATTCTTCATTAACTCAACTTGGGCGAGGGCGAGCTGAGTGAAGTTTATGTTATTAAGAGGCGCAGGTGGCTGGGCGTGGCTATGTTGCTATGTTGCCAGGGGGCAGGGCGGTTGGGGGCAGCAGCTGTTGTTGCCGTTGCCGTTGCTGCTGCTGCTGCTGCTGGGCGCATTTGTATATGTTTCACTTGACGAGTGCGAGATAACGGTAAATGAATATGCAGCAATTTGCACGCCCACATAATGAGGCAGGGGAGAGGCTGAAATAATAACAGCAACAACAAGAACGACGACTAACAAAAGTCGATAAACATAAAGCCAGGCGGAAAGCGAATAGCAGCAGCGCCCAGATAAGTATGCTACACTTGCCGGCGGCTCAAGAGAGTGCGTGTATGTGCGTGTGTGTGGGAGTTACTGCCTGCATATGTGCGTGTGTGAGTATGTGTGTGTTTGTGCTGGGAAAGTAAATTAAAACGATTTTAATTACGGTTGCCAAGACGATGAATGAAAATGTCAACGCTGAAGGAGTAGCAAGCAGCAGCATCAGTTTAAGCCTCAGTGGGCGCAGCAGGTGGGCCCAACAGAGAGAGAGAGCGAGAAAGAAAGAGAGAGAGCGAGAGAGGGAGAGAGAGAGGGTAAATAAAAGAGGCAGGAGAGTGAAAAGCGTTTCGCTGTTGCCAATGCTACACATGCAGTGTGAATTATTGCACGTGTGTGTGTGAAGCCTCTTACTTAAAAGCTTCATTCGAGATTTTCATTTGAGCCGCAAAAAAACAACCAAAATACAACAAACTAGTAAAAGTGCTTGATCAAGTTAGGAGAGCACGACTCGGAGATATCCTTTAGCCAGCGAAGAGCTGATATTGCAGATATTTTAACTTGATTTTATGCAAACATATACAAAGACATACAGACACATACACACACCTCTTTGCAGTGGCTACTTCGACGCTTAAGAAATGCGTTAATAATTTCGGTTCTTATAGTTCGATCTTATTGAAATTAGCTAGGCTAAATGGATTTATAAGCGGGTAAATACCAAAGGACAATCTGTCCGTTTCCCGGTGGGTATCCAAAACATTACATAATCATGTTTATCAAACGAGGGCCCAATTACTTTTTTTGGGGACGGATATGCCATTTGCCCATTAGGTATTTGGTACAGGGTATTAAAATTGTTGCCAGGCGTTTGAATTGCTGTTGCTGCTGATGTCCTTGTTGTTGTTGTTGTTGTTGTTGGCTACTCAAAGCAACAGCAAAGTCATGGCCAAGAGCAGCAGCAGTAGCAGCAGAAGCAGCAGCAAAAACCTTGGCAAATAAAAGTGTTGAGCGTTTGGGCGGGCTGCAGCTCAGAGCTAAACAAACAGCCGCCATTTTTATGAAGCGCTTTTGTTTTTCTTTTTACTTTTCCGTTTCGTTTTTTTTCGTTCGCCTTACACCCTTCTGCCTTTTACACCTTATTAACGGTTTCTATGGCAGAGTTTGTGCCCGTGTGGCAGGCGTGAACATTTTTGCTTTTCAAAAGCTAAAAAGCTGCACCAACCACACACCAAAAAAAAAGTGAGTAAAAAAAAAGCAAAACAAAAAGAAACTGTCGCACGCTGATTAACTTGACACCATTTGGAAGGGGTGGCCAAGTGGATTGGGCTGGGTGAATGTCGACTTCCTGAGGGAATCAGGCGAGCTGAAAGGCATGCTGGCTTTTTCATGCAGCTGACAGGCAACACCTGCCGCCGCCTGCACACCCCCCACCCAGCAGCAGCTGCGGCTGCGGCTGCCAAACCGCGCTGACATTTCCTTTGGCTCACCGCTGACGTTTTGCCTTGACGACGCTTGCAAAAGCCAGCTGTCACCCTCTGCGGTTGCCTTGTGTCTACAAATATCGTTTACTTGCAACATGCAGCTTCAAGTTGCCAATTTGACAAATGCTTTAACGAAATTTTGCCCGCAAGTTGCAGTCAACTTACGACGGCTGCCATCTATCTATATGCTATGTAACTATGGTATTTGGCTATTGTTTGCTGTAAATTGACGAGCTTTAATTAGGCAGGCTGTTCAAGCTCGTGTTGAAATACTTTTACCTGCATAATAGTGAGAAACTAGAGAAACTTATTCTCCAAATTGAAGCATATGGGTAAGTCCATTTGCCCATTGAGAACTTTTGTCTTGGGGTATATGAATTAAAAAAAATTAAATCGAATTTTAATTTACACTCACAAAAGAAGCCTCATTTCTAAGCTCTCCTTTCTGTGTTAAGATCAGAATGCAATTGAATTCATAAATTGGAAATCTCAGTAAAATACTTAACTCTTCTTCTTCAGCTGGCACACTCTACTTTAAGTTAGTTAGCTTTCGCCACAAGCCCAGCTGCATATAAAATAAGGCACAAATATTTAACGCGCGGACAAAATGTAACAGTTTACTCAAAACATGTTGACAGCTTAACAAGGACCCTTGAGCACCCCACACCCCCTTCCCCCCTCCGCTCTCAGCTAACCAGCAGTGTGGTCCCCCGAAGTGGTTGGTGTAAACTTTGGGGAACAACTGAAACAGTTTTCTACAGTTTCTTCACAGCTGCAAACTTTGCGTTGCATTTCGATGCGTTTTAATATGCGGCAAGCGCTGCGCGACATGTCAACCAGAGTGTCAGCCAAGGTGACGACAAGGCAGCTGACAAGGGGACAGGGGAACGGGGGGTTGAGGAGAGGTGCTGGAAAGAGAAGTATAACAAACTGCAGCTGAGTCGGCATGTTTGCATAATGAGATAGAAGAGCATAAGCAGGCTTTGAAGGACCTTTTGAGAGGATGGCACAAAGTCAAGGTCAGTGAACTTGTTTCTATTTGTTTGGTTTGCAAAAGGATTAAGAACAGTTAATACATACGATGAGGTAACCTTAGAGGGTAGAGGGTAGAGGGGTGAATAAGCCACGAGTTTAAAACTCACTTAAAAACATAATCTTTACATTTTTGTTGGTGCTGGTGAAATAAGTGGACCAAAGATTTTTTATTCGCAAAGACTGGAAGAGTTTGTGTATAACTATAAAGAACTCTGGGAACATTTGCAAAATCTGTAAACAAGCAATTAAATATAGGAAATATCCCTTGAAAAGAACACTTTTAAAAAGCCTTAGAATGTGTGAAAAATGTATGTTAAATATATAAAAAATCCAAAAAAAAAAGCTCTTAGAGCTTAGCTCTAGTAAGAAATTCACAAAAAATCGTAATAAATCTTCCTAAATGAATCTATTTATGGGAAAATGCTTAACTAATAGGCTATATATACTAACAGGAACTCCTAGAACTCTTCGTCACACTACGAAGCATAATGAATTAACATTCCCAAGGATTGGCAAAGATTGTATATAACTATTGAGAACTATGGGAAAATCCATAAAATCCTTTAACAATTTCTTTAAACGTACATCTTGGCAGTTGTGGGAATGAATTAGATATAGGAAATATCCATTGATAACAAAACTTGCGATAAACCTTAGAATGGGTAACAAATTCTAACAGAATATATACGAAAATTGCAGAAGATACTGCATAAAGATGAAAAGCAGGCTAACAGCAAGGACTGGCAAAGACTGTGTATAACTGGGAACATCTCAAACACCCTTAAAAATTTCTGAAAATATGCCTCAGCAAAGATGTTCCAAGAAGATTAAATGTTGGCTTTCATCATTGATTAGAACATCTTTATACTATATGCAAAAATCTGAATAGATCTGCCAAAAGGAGATTAATAACAAGCTAAACATATTGAAAGAAACTCTTAGAATTCATTGCAATCCTTAAGATTGTTTGTCATTTCACATAAACTTCTTATACAAAATTCTGTCACATAAAAAGCAAATCTTCCCAAATTTATCTGTTTGTGGAGATTGCTAAAGGATTCAAATATTCAGGCTAAAAAGTTTTTTAACCTAACAAATATTTACGAATTTGTGGTACCCAGCAAATAAATATGACAAAAATTTACCTGGATAAAGTTTAGTGATTTTTCCCACTTCTCTTTTTTATATTTCCTGTTTCGTTTTTGGAGTCTGGCGACTCCGTTGCCAGGCTCTGCGCGCAAGTGTTGGCCGTTATCGAGGCCACAAAATGTTAATGTTTTTTCTTTTTGGATATCGGTCAAAATGCCGCCAACTTTGCGCATAAAATTCAATTACGATTGCGAGCATAAATTTGAACACTTGGCCAAGGCGCGCGCGGCATTTTTACGAGCGGCATTTGATTTGGCACATTTCGTCTTATCGCTGTTATCAGTCGCAGGCTGGCCATAAAATTAGCCCCGTCGTCACATTAAAAGTTAAGCAGTTCGAGCTGCTTTGTGCCAAATTGCCAGATTTGTAGCATACCAGTTTTTCTTTTTTTATATATTTTATTTCTTTGTTATCTTGGCTGGGCTCAGTTTCTGTTCGCTGACACTTTCACGCGCCAAAGCTACGAGATACGAACACGCTTCAGATACGTGACGAATGCTTCAGATACTTTTTCTACTCTGTTGCTTGTACTGGAGCCTGGCCAACCGTTGCAGTTGAAAGCGCGCAAGGAACTGTTTTGTGTTCAGGCATGTCGTTGACTGTAAACGCCAAACTTGGCGCTGTGGCTGGCCACCAAACTTGGCATCCACCAGGACGCATGCGCTGGATGGCAGTCGGTCTTCCAGGCTGGCTTTTGTTTACTTGGCCATGCAACTGGTGGTTGGCAAGTACAAGACCAGCAACAACAATGGGCAGCAGGTCCTTGCTACTGCTGCGACTACTGTTCCCAATGGGCAGCCATATGTGACGGCTTTGACTTTGGGACGACGTTGTCGTGACAACTTGATTTCTTTGTAATTTGGCTCGACCCCAGAGGTTTTCATTTCAAATTGCTTTAAATTTAATGAAATTGTATTCTGATTTAGAGCTGCCTTTGGCAACCTTTGAACTGTGAGCATGGAAACTCAATGCCGTATGCCTACTCGACGTATCGTTTATCTAATTATGGCACAGTTTAGTGACGCATTGCATACTTTTCAGCAGCTGAGCTGGTGAGCAGCTCGCTGGCCAACCGAATGACATTACAGCAAATCCGCTTAGTGCACAGCTACAGAAACAGACACAGATACTGAAAGAGATACAGATACAGGTACATTTACTGATGCAAATACAAATACAGTTACATGCGCATTGTTTATGCAAGCGCATTAAGCTGAGACTCAGTCTCGGGCTGTGATAGCTATGCAGATACAAGAGATACAAGAGATACTCTCAGCTACTGCAGCCGCACCCTCATCACACCCACAGGACTTCACAGCCTGTTGCTGCCTCGTTGCGGTTTGCTTGGCTGCTTAGTGCATTAGTCGATGGCACAGACCTCAACAGATTCACAAGATATACTCGAGCTGCTGTTGTTTGGTGGGCGTGTCGGCATCTTTAAGCCAAACAGCTGCCCGGCAACGGTAACTGGGCCTCAAAAGAGTCAACCAAGCGCTAAATACGTAAGAGATACTTACATGCAAAAGATACTTACATGCAAAAGATACTTGAATGCAACGAGGCGGCGGCTTTGTTTTCATCCAGTTGCCAGGCGCACGAGTAGCTCATTACGCACTCACACACACACACACACACACACACACACACACACACACACACACACACACACACACACACACACACACACACACACACACACACACACACACACACACACACACACACACACACACACACACACACACACACACACACACACACACACTCAGCAGAGACACACAATAGCTGCCCAGCTAACGTTTACCTGTCAGTCATGTGTAACTCAATGCCAAATTGATATCGTATCTCATAGATACGCGTACGTGCGCGCACATAAAAAGAAAATCTAATAAAATCTTGCGCTAGCATTTTTCGTTCTATTTGTGCACACTCCCAAAAGGTTTTTTATATATTGGCCGCGCAGCGAAAAATACTTTCCCGATAGCATAAACTATACAGAATTTTGATCGGAATTAACATTATACCAAATAGCTGCAATAGGAAGTATCACAAATCAAAGGAAGTTTCGAAATGAAGAAATTTTGACTTCTCCAAAATATGGTAAGAAAAGGGCTCTATAGATTTGTGGAAATGTATGTAACAGTCTGTAGGAAGGTTCTTCACTAATATAAAGTGGATATATAGTTTTAATCCGTCGAGCTAGCCTTATGCCTGTAGATCTGTCCCGATCAATGTCTCTATGTTGGCCTAGAAAGCTACCAGCTTTCAAATCTGAAATATCCAACCTATAGCAAACACAGCTAATGTTTGTCATAGATTGTCGGAATCTCACTCCATATCCTTAACATCGATAAATATCCATATTCTAAAAACGTTTTCTTAAGCAGGTTCGGAAGAATACCAAAGCCAGAGCGAATAAATATGGTATATAGATTCACGTACAGCATATACAGATTAGAAATACATAAACATTGAATAACTCCCCAGTTTTCGGCTTGCTTTCTATGTGCAAGGGTATGTAAATTTCGGCGTACCATCGATAGCTTTTCTTGTCTGTTTTTATATTTGAACGTCGAGTGCAATTTTCTTTTTATTTGCAATACATTTTATTGTTTATTTAGCGCATTGTTTAAAGGCGAATGGTTTTTGTTGTTGTCGTTGGCGGCGCTCCGATTTAATGGCTGTAAATTGAAATTGGGATTTTTCGCTGGCGAAAATTGCGAAAAATGTTTTCAAAAAGATTTGAAAGCAGCCGATGAAATGTCTATTTTGATGGAAACGGCGGCTGAAGTTGACATTCAATTAAGTTGCCCGGGCAATGTCTAAATTTTGCGTGTGGCAAGAAAACTTCTTAAATGCAAATATTTAAAAGAATTTATTTAAAGGTTATTTCGGAAGTCGTAAAGATAGTCTGATGAGTCGTTTTTACAGCCTAAACCTTTTGAAAATGGGCGACATGTGCAACAGGCAGAAGGAAAGGCTATATATTCTTGATCAGCATAAGAAGCCGAGTCGATCTAGCAGAAGGTAAGGATATATATTCTTGATCAGCATAAGAAGCCGAGTCGATCTAGGTATGACCCTCTGTCTGTCCGTCCATTTATGTTGCGCGTCGATGTTAGAGCTTCTAAGAGCTAGAGACTTGAACGAGTTCGACTTGAACGAGTTCCAGTTCTTTTCCGATCATCGATAACTATTCCCCTTTCCAAGCAATCGATAAGAATCGATCTCGAATTCCCATTTTGAGCAAAACTCTTAGCTTATAAGAGCTACAGTCGCCAATTTTGAAATGTATCTTCTATAATGTATCTATATCTATATCTATATATACTTCTGTAGATATACTAGTCAAATATCTTTCATTCTACAGATAGCAGGGTATCCCCTAGTCGAGGACGCCCAACTTGTCTTACTTATTATTGTTATCGTACTGAAACGTTTGCTGTTTGATAAATTGATGTTTACAAAGTTCCATTTTAGTTCGATTTAATCAAATAAAAGTCTGCATATATCATTTTAAGCGGGGCTTACCAGGCTTCTCCCTCCGACTTTTGCAATACTTTTGCACTTCAATTCGGTTGGAAAAACAAAATAAAATTCCATTTAGCTAAACAAATTGAAATTTCTCAGTTGCAAACGGAAATTTGATTTGTTTTCTAATAAACGGCATTTATTTTACTTATACAAGTCGCATATTTCCTGCGTCTGTAAAATTCAATTGCCAAATTGATTTCAACTTTTTGCCACACTTTTTTTTTGCGCACACCACGCCCCCCTTGCGTTGCCCCGCCCCCGCGGCGCTAGCGCAAAAGACAGCCTACGACCGCGCTGAGCCGCAGATAATTGAATGATTTGAATTTTTATATTGAATTTTTCGGGGCATTACATGAGCGGCTTTTCATATTTTTTTCTATTATTTGCCTATTTTTGCTTTCGTTTCATTTTATTCTTTTGTGTCGATTTTTTTTTTCTATTAAAATGTAAATTGTTGGCGAATTGGAAAATTGCTTATCAATTGGCTGGCATATGGTTTAGGGATCAAACGGTGTCTAAATTGAAACCGACAACATGAGGGCGCGACCCTGCCAGGGGAGGGTGCCGGGATGCTGTTTATGCTGCAATTAAGCATTAAATTAAGTTTTTCGCTTGGCAACTGCGAAGGCAACTTAATTGAGTCGTTCTTTTCAATGCATTTTTCGAGGGCATAGCATATTTAATTCTAGATAGATTCTAGATACCCTGTACCGAAATGACGCAAAGTGCTTGATACCTTGCTTGTTTAGTTCACGTTTGAAATCAATCAATATCGATAACAAAACTTGATGCTTTTAAGAGTTTACGAAATCTCTAGACGTACACGTAGTCTTAGATCTTCGTACCTACTTGATTCTGAACGCCATATTATAGCACTGAAAACCGGATAAAAATCGGACAACAAAGTCCGAAGCTATTCAAGTATGCGTTGCCCATAGAGTGAAGCTAAGAAAAGAAGAATGAATAAAGGAAGGAATGAAGCAAGAAGAAAAGGAATCTGAAATGCTTATAGCATCAGCTCAGCTATTGCTTAGGGTATTTTCTAGTCGAGCACTGGCGATTCTTGCCTTTTTTTGTATCTACTGAAGCGTATCAAATTTTTGAGCATAGCGCCAAGTTTTTATTCTTTTAATTGTTTGTGCAGCACTTGGCTGGGAATTATAGACAAAATGCGCCCGCATTTGGCCGGACAATGTTGCGCCATGCGGGGGCGTGGCAATTTGATTAACGGAACGGAAAATCGAGCAGCTGATGAATGGTGGGCAGGCAGGCGGGCAGGACGCTCTCAGACCCGAAAAAGAAACCAGACTTGATGTCTGTGAGTGTGCAAGGTGAAAAGGCATTTACTTATTGCTTCGCAGAAGGCAACTGGAACACACAAAGGCAGACTCGAGTGTGTGCAGACCTTTGTTGTGCGCATTGTTTCGCAATCGAGTTTCAATTCAAATGCAATACAAACACGCTCTGCGGGTGGCACACTTCAAAAGCAACTGCAATGCCTGTATAATTAACCAGAATTCACGCGAGAGAGTGTCTAGAGCCGAGGGCGTTTGCCAGTCACGCCCACCCGCTGCGAGCACCAGGCCAGGTACCGCCGCCTGCCACTCTGCAATCCATATGTGTCACATAACTCGCCAACTGAATTAGGCCGTTCTTTAACTAAACAAATATATATATATATATATATATATCTAAATATATATATATGTTATGTATGTACATCTAAGCGCAGGCGCGCAGCTTGACTCCTCGTGGGATTCGAACCCCGTGCTTCATGCCAGACGCACTGACGCAAACCACATGCTGACTTTTCCAAATTATTACCAAGCCAGTCAAGTTGACGGCATTTCTAATGCAAAACGTGTGGTGCGACATTCAATAAGTGGGCGTGGCAACGGGCGCCTAAAGATGTCAGAGGCACTTGCACACGTTCGCATATGTCTGGCAGCTGTCCCTCAGCAGTTCTCCAAATTAATAACAAAATACGCTCGCTGACAGTAATTGAAGTGTGACATTATTCTAAAATATGGATTACGAGCTGTTCGACCCGAGTCAAAACTCATTTCGAATGCGCCGAATGTGTCGACTGATGGGGCCGATTACAAGACAGCGCATAACGCCATCATAATGTGGTGCAAACTGTAAGCGGATGCAGGCCAATTAGCTGGCAAAGCTGTTGATGGACTTGTGACAGTGTTGTAAAATGGAAAAACAAAAGACGAGAAGGGGACGATGTGAGAGATGTGGAGATATACATAAATGGGAGTACATTAATCAACTTTTTCTTATCTACTATTGTCATTCATGTCATTATTATTTTGATTCTAATAAGGTTTCTGAGCGTCGAACTATTAAGCGAAAACCGCCAGTTCTAATTTGGCATTTGCTTGAATTGTTTCTATCGTTTAAGCAGATAAAAGTGCATTTGAATGCTCGATTATTTGCCTAAGTTTTTACTTATACTCTCTAAAATGAAAATAGTTTATTCACAAGATTGATTTGGCATTTAAGATTTATCAGCTATTTTTTCGCATTTCACGCACTTCCAAAGTAATTTCACAAGACAATTTTCAAATCGAAATTGAAAGACATTCGAATTGCAGGCACCTTGTTAAATTCTCATATTACCTGCCACACTTTCACCTTGCAAACAGCTTAAGCGCACGCACACACATGCGCACACACAGACAACACACAAACAGGTCCTGATGGCAATCCAATTCAATTCCAGGACGAAGCTCATATCAATAATTCGGAACTGCGGCGCACATAAAAGTCAAGAACTTAATTTCCAGCTGCTGTCATTTTAAGAACAATATCAGTTTTATGACTTTTACGTACTCTCTGGGTGCAGGAAAAACTTTCGATATCCGTGGTCATATCCGGATCACATACACACACACACACACTCAACACTCACACACACGCGGCGCAAACACAATCGCCCCCGCTTTGTTGACTTTTGTGTAAACTCGCAGCTTAAAACAAACAAAATGCGAATGAAAATGTATTTTATGCATGTTGATGCGGCTGCTCTTGTAGCTGTTGTTGTTGTTGTTGTTGTTTTTGTTAAGTATTGCATTGTTTTTGCAGTGGCAACATAGACACAGTTACACCTGCACACACACACCAACTCGTACACACGCCCGCTCGCTTAGGAGCTGCACGTGATGTTTACCATCAGCTGAAAACTGTCTACTTGCAGCTCCTGCTTGGAACTGCGCTTATCGAGCCAAACTCTAAGATCTTTTTGTGGTTATACACTGTACGAAAAGTGAAAACGAGTATATTACTTTTGCGCACAGTCCTCTTGATTGTCTGCATGGAGACTTGAACTTGGATGACATACTCTGCAATAATCACAACAGTTAGAGAGGCTTTCGTGGCTGAAGCTCTTTACTCACTTTGTTAAAAGAAGAAGAGAAAGAAAATTTGACAAGCAAATTCTTTAATATTGGGGCAATGGCCACGCCCAGCAAGCCCCTTGAATCGAGATTTCCCAAAGCCGTCAGCTCTTTGCATATAACTTTTATTATAAACTTTTCTCTGGTTAAAAACTTGTAAAATAACAAAGAGAAAAGCTTTGCAAGCCTGAAATTTGAACCAGCTACTACCTTTTTAACAGCTTTGAAAGTCGCTGCATAGGCGTTACAGTGGACAGAGTATTGCGCCAGTCAGTTGCAGCCTACGGCAATGTTCTATTTGGTTGTGGTTTGTTTTTAGTTGGTTTTCGGTTGTGTTTGGTCGGTTGTTTGTTTATTTGTCTGTCCGTCTTTCTGTCTGTCCGTCTGTCTGTTTATCCGTCTGTCAAGAGGCAAGCAAGCGGCTGCTGCGTTTACCTATGCACAAGTTGAGCAAATAAAGTCGTTAAATGTTGGAGGAAGTTGCCAAGGCAACGGGACTTTTACTTTGTATTATCATGATAACAGCTCAGTTGCAACAGTTGCTGCTGCTGCTGCTGCTGCTGAGGCAATAGTTGCTGCTGCTGCTGCTGCTGCGTTTTATTTGTTTTGCTGTACAAATGACAAGGCTGCTTTATGCTGCCAATCCTGTGACACGATAAACAAGCTAAACATCCCCCCCCCCCCCCCACAAAGTCTTCCTCTCTCTATCTCTATGTTGTCTCCTTGTATGCCGCAGAGCGAGAGCTTCTGCTAATGCTGCCGGCTGCCTCCAGTCCCCACCAGCTTATCCTGCTCCTGGTTCTACTTATGCCTGGCAGCTCTTTTTCCTGTCGCCGTTTTCCACATTTATCCTGTTAGTGACACCTTCTTTGTCTCCATGTTAGCTAGCCGTACCCGTCTGCCTGTCTCTGCATGTCACTCTTCATTCACTGTGACCCCGCCACCCACACCCCGGCCCCCTGCTCCCATTCACCTCTCGTAATGTTGTCGCCGTCATATGAAATTCAAAGCAACTGCTTGCATGTCTTTCACCCCCCTCACCCCCACATGGCCACAACCAGTGTGAAAAACGTGGAAATTGATTTTCTATTTTGCCGTGTGGATTCCTGTTTTATTTTATTTTTCTCGACTCGTCAGTGATTGTCAGTGGCAGCTACACGTGATTGAGTCTTATCTTTAGTTTTGTCACTTCCATTGCTGGCAGCTACTTTAAATGTCAGCGCACACTGCCAGCTCCCCCCACTCCCCATCGCCCCTCCCCTCCATCAACCTAGTCTACGCCCCTGCGCACGTGCTGCAAGTGCAAATTTTTTTATTTTTGGGTTTCAGCTTTTCCTAGGGTGCGTTCCCCTAGCCGGGCGGATGCCTTGTCGTCGAAAGGCTTAGACAACGCGTGTTTTGCTGCATTATGTGCGAAGCTGTAGCTGGTTTACCTTACCCCTTGCCCTTTGCCCTGCCCCCCGCCCTGCCTTGCCGTTGCTTGCCCCAATCGGTTAAGTGCAACACATGTTGGCACTTTGCTGGGATTTCGATGCACATGCGGCGATTTTAGCGCTTGTTTTAAGCACATTTCTTATGCTTGAGGTGGCAGCATGGGTTATGTAAGATTGCATGAAATATCTACAAAATGAGGGAATTTCAGAATGGGCAGCAAGAGATGGGAACTACTGAATGAATAATATAAGCTTGGCATTGATAGGGTTCAGGGTTCGGAATTGGATTGATATCTTGCCAACTGTGTACCAGGCTCGAACCCAGTTTGAGCCTTGCTCTACTCAAATTTTGTATATACGATCCTTGCTTCCTTCAATTATTATGATTTACAACAAAGTCCAAGGCAACTTCCTCGTCTGCTTAAGCCACCGAAAGCCTCAAAGATACCAGCAAAAATATAACAATTTACCTTGTGTCCACGCTGGCACCTGTAAATGAATTTGTACATTCTCCATCCAGTTTTGGCTCCCTAAAAAGACGGAAAAAATAAAAATCACTTTCAAACAATTTGAACAAAAAATATTTGTCTACGCGTCAACAGCGTCTAAAATTGTTTCTGCTTGTAAAAATCAAAAAGGACCGCAAAGTTTATTTAAGGCGCGAAGACACCCTCCCAGCTGTCCTTTGCGCAGGACACAAACTTTTGCCCCTAACGCAATTTTTATGCATATTCCACGTCGAGGACAATTTCAACATGGGACACATTAGCGCCAGTGCGGGACGAAGGACTAACGACCCGCGGCCTAGCCAGGACATTACGCTTTAAATTTATGTGATTAATAAATTTCCATAATTTTTGGCCAGTGCCGAAAGAAAAAAAAAATGTAAGCAAAACTGCCTGCTAGGCAAATAAAGCACCGCACGAGCAGAGGCCCGGAACTAGGCGCAGGCCGGGCAACAACAGCATATTACGGCCCCGTAAGGAATCCCCAACATCATTTCGGGGCTGTCAGCGGTATTTCCGCCCGTCTCTGCAATCATTTCCGAACGTCGTGTGCTCAAAAGGGAAGCTGAGATTGCCAAAGATGAAAATTAAAGATTGTTGGGCCAAATGGCTGGCATATTTCTTAAAAGCCGCGCAGAGTATGCAGCTTTTTGATAACAGTTCCGATTCCGATTACCTTTAATCGATTACAAATTTGAGACAAGCCAACAATTTAACAACATTTGTTATTATTAATATATGTATATAAATATTCTTCAATAGCTGCTCTCTGATATACCCCAAATTGCTTAACGTTTAGGGTATTCAAGCTGCGGTTCTTATTTGATTTTATCTTAGATTCTTTCTTTATTGGGCTATGTATGAAAATAAATTTGCGCGCTTAGTCGCAAGCTTAGCTGGGAGCAGGGCGAAGCGAATTAATAAAAATTAGTTTGCAGCCCATAAAAAATTAACCCAGCTTAAAAAGCAGAGGAGTTGGGCATGTGGGCGTATAGCTGGGAGCACTCGGGCAAATTTATGACAGTTTGCGCACATCGCATAAATCCTGGCAATTGTATACGATTTTTAATGCTAGTTAAATCGACTGAAAATGACAGTTTAATGATTGACATGCGCCGCAGTTGCCGCTGCGGTCACGACTCAGCGGACAGAGAGCCAGAACCAGAGTCCCACAGCCAGAGCCAGGAGCTCAGCGTGTGGGTTTTGTCAAGGCAAGGGACAGGGTTAGGGTAGCGGGCAAGCGGGCGAGCGGGTTCATGAAGCGCGCAAACGTTTCAAATGAATGTCAACTGTCTGCTCGAATGACGAATACACTCGTTAAAGGGCATACGCCGGAATGAGTACGGTTTACATGGAGCGTAACGCTGAGCTGAGCTGAGAGGGGTTTCAGCTGCGCCACGCCCACTTGTCAGTAGCAGTAGCAGCAGCAGTAGCAGCGAACATCAACATCAACATCAATGTCAATGTTTATGACAGGCGCAGAGGATTAGCGGGCCAACCAAATGGAACCGTTTTCAAAACGGGTTCGTATCGGGGGGTTGAGAGCAGGGTTAACATTATGCAAAATGCGTACATGTGAGCTGTTGCCTTATCAATCAGCGCCCATATTGAGAATGACCCAAAGTGCATTATGCTGGGGCGGACAGTGTGGCGGTGGGGAGGGAGGGGTGCAGTGTTTGTCAGTGCAGATATTTTCCAGCTAAATGAGGATATTTTCAGAGGTCGTCAGTTGGAAACTTTATATGAAATAGCTGCGAGAGTTGAGCCAGCGACCTCTCGCCAGCTCGACGTGCAGCACTCATAGCACTATGATTAGCCTCATAGCTCATATTCGCTTTATTTTTTCTTTCCATTATATGGTATCTATATATATTGCACTTAATACCATGCACCAACTAGTTAACATCATCTACATTTAGCTACTTTATAAGATTTAGCTAGTTTTTGAAGCGACAGTCGGCAACACTTGTGCGGGGGTCGTCCAACTGACCCAACGACCTCCCACTGCATTGACGACCACACAAGGAGAGAGAGAGAGAGAGGGAATGCCTCCGTCATGCCCGACTGCAATCATGACTGCTGATTCCATTGTGGATAAGTGCAGCATTCCAATGATGAACGACGTCTTGATGCTCAATTGTCTGTCTGCCCGAGTCTAGCTCTGGCATGAAAATGACAAAAACGCACTTGAGACAAATTGTGAATTTATTTAAGCATCTTTTTCAAGTGCGCTCAAACACAATTCGTTTGCCCAGTCGCAGTCGCAGTCAGAGTCGGAGTCACAATTGCTGCTTGGTGGAGCCAATTGTGAATGGCTTGGTGGGGGATCTGTTTGATTCTAAATACCAGATGATGATTAATTACGTGCAGTTCAAGTGGTTGCCAGGGGTCATCAAGTAGCTACACGAAAGCTGATCAACCACTGAAGCGAACTAAGCTCACCAAATTGGACAGCTCATCATTTCCTATGAGCAATGACATAATCTGTGCTGAAAAGCAAAAGGAAACAAGCTCCCCCCCCCTGCCATGTTGCAGTGGAGTGCAACCGACTGCGCAATATCCTGTACACAGAGCGTTAGTCAGACATTAAATCAGTCTTCAGCTTCCACTCATGGAAACAGACCAACCTACAGCAAGACCTAACCAATATGCTCCTGTTCACTTGCTTAACAGAGTATATAAGCCGTGAGATTAACATCGCCAAGGTATCATTTTCATGTTCATAACAAGAGCTACGAAGATTTGGCAGTCATGACAACCTGGCTGGCTTTTTATAGGGTTGTGAATCAGTCAACTGAAAAAACAAGCAGACACACGTGTACAGGCGCACGTCGCGTCGGCCAGAGGGAAGGGCATCTGTAGTCGGTTATAGTGCAAGCCAAATTGCTGGCCAGCACTCAACACAAATTATAATAACTGTAATTACGTGCCACGCACTCCGCGCAACAGGGGGAACGCCTGCTGAGGTTGAGGGGGAGAACTTACGTGTTTCCTACAAATAGAATTTATGTCCCAAGTGCAGGACGCCCCGTCAGAAGACAGCCCGGCGCACAGCAACCCCTTGGCCTAGGTACATCGAGCCATCGAATGGCTCGATACTTGGCAGCAATTTGGCATTGGGAATCTATACTTAGTTGCATGCCGCTTGTTGCAACTAGTCGCGAGGCGCGCTTGATAAATGAGGCCACGTGCCTTATCAGCAAAAGTAAACAAGCGTCGGACCCAACTTTGGACATGCCACATAAAAATAGACCGAGCGGAGATCACGTTGAGTACCCAGAAACTGCTCCCCCACTCTCCCATTTCCCTTCCTTCCTCCACCCTTGTGGCAGCACAGTGTGTCCTGTGATTATGCAGCCAGACAAAATAGATGTGTGTTGAACACGAAAACCAATTTGTAAACGACAAATGCAGGCAGGGTGGGCGGGCAGACAATGTCGGACTGTGGACCGTGGCGGGACGGAACGGTGCGGAGCAGGGTGGGGAGTGGGTGCAGGGACACGCTTATTTGACTGCCATTAATGCGCCATGCTAACCAAATAATATTTAAAATAAGTGGCTGCACTCTACTCAAAGGTTCGCCTAGCATATACCCCACATTGCAATTATATCAGATAGATAATAAAGGGAATATGTTTTGTTTGATGAAGAAATCATTTTATGTCACAAAATTCTATAATAATAAATCTATACACTTTTATATAATCTTCGCGATGCCTTTATACAACCAACATAACAAGATGGTCGCTGGTTCAACTCCGAGAATACGAAATGAATGCCTTAGTCGAGGTTCCATATTAGCTTTTCCTATTTGTGAGTTTGAAAGCTTACAGCTGGCCTGGTTAAATATACCCTCTTTTTCATTTATTTACAGGATATTGGCAGCAATAGTAATAATAATAAATACGCCATTGAAAGCAAGTGAAAATGCGACAGAAGAAAGTAAGTATCTGCCACCCCGTTGCGTTCGCCCTAAGCCGCAAGGATCCCAAAGGACTTCGGCAACATGTCGACAGCGACAATCCATTTGAGCTCTGTGGGTCTTCCTATTCTTTTGATTCCTTTCTCTTTTTTTGTTACCTTTAGACGATTTTGTAGCTGCTATCGGGCTTTCATCAATTTTCGTTTGCGTTTTCGTTTCTTTTCTCATATTTTGGCAATCAGACAAAAGGTTGGCGCGCGCGTGTCCTGGCAGCGTTTTGAATTAATTTAATGCCAACGGATGGGCGCAGATGATGGCCATGACGTCACGGCGTCATGGCGTCGCGGCGTCAACAGCAAACATCATAATTCAAAAATTTCATTCGAAAACATGACGTTTTCATTTCGGCACGCGCCCGCCCCCCGCCCGCCCTTACCTCCAACCCTGCAGGCAGGACTTTGCCTGGGGGTTGGCACAAGTTTCCCTTTCTACAGCTGAGCTCGCGGCTAGCTGCATTTTCATAATCATAATTCCATTTGATCTTAAGTGCTGGGAAATTATGTTTATGTTTAGTTTAATTTGCAGTCTGCAGCTGAGACGCGGCAGGACGAAGCGAACCCAAAGCCCGAAATGTTGTCCTGTCATGCAAAGGCGAAACTAACAATAAGAAGCGTTGAATTGTTATTGCTTGGATACAATTTAAATGTGTGTGTGTGTGTGGGTGTGTGTGTGCGTGTGCGTGTGGCCAAGCGCAAAATTGCACAATAATGCAGAAGGAAGCGCGAGCTGTGTGGCATAAGGGTTGCATGCAACGCGTCGGCCAAAGGGAATGTCAAGTTCTTGGTGGTTATCTAAAGGGCCTGATTGATGACTCATGTGGCATATGCTGCTGCTGTGGCTGCTGCTCCTGCTGCTGCTGTGTGTGGCATTTAGTTTAAAATGCCCCACCTGCCGAATGTCAGCTGGCTAATGGAGAGGCTTAGTAGCAGCTGCCAAAAGCTGACAGCTCCCTTGGGGAATTGCAGCTGTAAAGCCTTAAGCTTTAAATGAAAAGCCATTAAAGTCGACAAAAAGAAAATGTCAGCATTAAAAATGAATAAAAATCAATTTAATAATTCAAGCTAAATGCCATTCAATTAATGGCAGAGACCACAGCCTTAACAGCAGGACATGCGGCAAATACAGTGCCTCAAGGCAGCAGGAGCACACACACACACACACACACGCCCCCAGCAGCTGAGCCAATGGAGCGGAAGTCGCTGATGCTGCGCTGCGGCTGAGCCGGCGACCTGCTAAACTGCCAGCCATCAAAACCAATAAATTTTACGACGTGGGAAATTATGAAAAACGTAATTGAAGCGTACGGCAAAACCCAAAAAGGCGGGCGCAAATCGCCCAGCTAGGAGAGAGAGGGAGAGAAAACGAGAGGGAGAAAAAAACCCTCTGGCTATCTTTTACCTGTAGGTGTAGACGGTTCCAAATAGGTGGGCGTTGGCCGCTAATAGCCTTCCTAATTGGTCGCTTTTCCGAGTACCGACAATAACTACACACAATAACTTTTGCTAGCCAGGACACACAGGTATTCAAAGGAATTTATTTAACTTAAAATAAATAACAAATTAGGGTATCATATTTGTAGGAGAGGGGGCTGGCTGAAATACATTTATGATTAGATGGCATACAGGTGCTATTCAATGTAATTGTTGAAGCGCAGATTTAAATTTAAGATATTTGGAAAATCAATTCAATTTATTCATATATCATAACATAACATTCCAACTCCACTGTGATGATCACAACAAGCTTTCCAGAGTATTCTGCTCGTAGACTTCTCTTCCTCGTATAAAGTCTTCTGTTCTATACATCTAGTTTGTATTCGTTTAGGTACTTCGCAGCTCGTGTTACAAGAATGCACCTACAATTCATATTTTCGGCACATCGTACATTAAAAACCCTTCTAGACACATGGAACGGAGTGCTTCCCGGAACTCGCAATATACCCCCTGGTCCCACCCATAATTAGCAAAAGAACTTTATAATAAGTACGAACGAGGACTTTCCATGATTTAGGTATTTATTTATTACAAAGAAAGAAGTTATAAGGTAATACTACACATCCTTAAAGTTAAGACAGAACTTAGAAAGTGCCAAGTCTTAGCTTTTTGGCATTTAAATCTTTTCTTATTTCGACTTTTCCAATCAATTGGCAATGTCAAACTTTTGCTTATGGCCACAAATCTTGATATGCTGCACACACACACGCACACATGCACACAACTGGAGAGTTTATCGAAAAAATCGGTAAATAATAAGCAAAATGTCGCGTTTGATTTATGGCAATTGACGCCTTTTGAAGTAGGCGCCGGAGGAGGCCAAAACTGAAACTCGGGATCTGTGTAAATGTGCCTTTAATGGCGCTTTGTCATCATCAACATTTGTCCTCATGCCGAGTGCGTAGTCGGCATACTAGGATATGATTTATGTGCTCGCCTTGGCACCCACGCCACACACATACACACACACTTGCACACACACACACACACATGTGTGTATTGGCATTTTTTTTGTTGCTTTTTAGCCAACCACAAATTTCTGCGGCAAAGCATGAAAAGCCGCAGCTAACTTTTGGCCGTTGACTTGGCCTTAACTTTTTTCTCTTCTCCTCTGGCTACTTTCTGGCTGCCTTTTGTCGTTTGCCTAATGACAATTTTTCATGTCGTTTGTAACAACTCGCCCCCTCTTCCCACTGGCTTTTGTGTTTGCCTGATGCTTTGATAATAGTCCTAATCATAATTTATATACCGAACGCTGCCAACGCTTTGTATTTGGGCTTTGGGCAGTGCTCTTAGCTGGTCTTTTTCCAGCTTTGATTTATGTTCTTTATATTGTATTTAGCTGAGATTCGATCTTAATGTAATAATGTCTTTGAATGTGGCTCTAACGATTGCAGAACTTCAAAACTAACACAAGTTTGCCTTCGGCTTTAATTGCATTCCAAGCTGATGAGTCTTTCACAAACATTAAAGCGAATCCTAAGTCTGATTGTTAAGCACTTGCAGATGGTTTTATAGATTTGTCATGGAGTTTGTAACGCTTATTGGTTGAAAATTAAGTTATTGTCTTGTTCACTTTATCAGGATATCTTCACTTTGGAAAAGTGTCTCTTTCTCAAGAGTACATCAAACTCAACATTTACGAATCTCACGAATCTCCTGACCCATCTGCAAGGCCTCACTTCCACAAGGGTATTCAATTTTTGCCAAAGCAAACCTTCTCTTGTTGTTTCTGCATGTTTCCCATTTGGCACTCATAAATCATATTCCTCCTGACATTTCAACTCGGCTTGCAATTGAAAATAGAAAATGCTTCAATTGCATTGCTTACATAAGCCAATTTGATTACGTACCGCCGACAATTGGATCGCAGGCCCCATCAATCAGACTTCAGACTGAGCTGCAATCCGTGCAATGCACTCGCTTGGCCGCCAAAATGTGATGCATGGAAAAATGTGGAAAAATGTAGAAAAATTGAAAATGACAATTATGGCGGCAGCAGCAATTGCCAAAGACGGCGATGTCAATAAAGTAATTGAGACTGGCGACGAGCTAAACAAACAGCAGGAAAAGTGCTAGCCAAAGGGGTTGGCCAAAGGCTCAGACCGGCGCCCGGGTCCCAGTTAGATGCGGGCTGCAGTTATGCAAATAGCACACTCACAGATACGCAGATACACAATACAAGCTACAAGATACACTAACCAGCATCAGGGGCTGACTGACTAACTGAGCGAGCGAGTGAGCGAGCGAGCGACTGGCAAGCAAAATATTTACATAAGCAGCGCTCACATTTAAAAGACATCAATGCGAAAAGGGTTAAATTGATGCGTTGAATTACCAAAATAAACACAAATACGAAAATACTTTCAGGCAGTCAAGCGGCAAAGGGTTGAGCGACTGGGGCGACAGTAGCGCGGGGCACGGGGCTTAATTGGTCCGCTTTGTATCTGAAAGATACGCCACACTAGCTGACAACTCTGTCGCTCACTGCTTATGACAGCTGTCTGTTGGCTAAGAGTTTTCTTGTGTTTCCAACTCAAATATAAAAATGTTGAGGGAAAACGTTGCAGTCGGGTGCAAGCGACTAAGCCATACCCTGTTCCCAATGTACAGCAGTCAAAAGGGCTCCCTATCAACATCGCTAGTTCGAATCCTCGACTAGTGTATAGACTCATAGACTCTTCCAAGAGGAAGGTTTCCAGTCTCCAGACTATAGATACCCACATGGACTGCCAGCAAGAAAGCCAATATACCCTTTTTCATACTCTGCACAGGGTATAGTTACGATGTGTGGGGGACTTCATTAGACATCGATTTCAGTTTATGAAATAGCATTTATATTTTCTTTTAATTTGCTAGCACTTTTGTTAATGCTGGACTGCCTGCTGACAGCAGCATTTAAATTTGCCATTGTGCAGGACATTGTTGCCGGTAGATGGTTACCTTTGAGGGGCACAGGTAGTCGCAGCAGCTGCCACAACGAAATTGACTTTGATTCGGGGCTGTCTGCCTACTGCTGCCTGCTGCTGCATGTTGCGGTTGATATAGACGACACGGCGCGTCCTTTGGCAACGCTTCTCAAGGATACAACAAAAAAAAAACTCATTATTTCTCGTTTGTTTTCAATTGCAACGTCATTAACTTCGCGCTGCACTATAAATTTGTGCCCTTGCCAAAAAAACGAAAACCAAATGCATTTCTCGCTGAAGCGAAACGCCGAACCATGTCTAGGTCTGGGTCTGGGTCTGGGTCTGGCTCGGCGTCTGTCTCATGGCTTGTAGGCAGGACACTTCAACGCGCACAATGGGCCGCCCGTCCAGACAGTCAGGCACTTGGCTTTGTTTTCCCATTTCAACCATTTTTTTATATGCTCCGCATTGCTTTGTGCCAGTTTTTGGCATTGTTTCGCATATTTTCTTCCTCCAACTGGCGCAGCCTTGAAAATTGGAAAAGCAATAAGTACATGGCTCTGGAAAAGGTGTACAGCGAGGACGGGCTCATTGCTTTCCACTTGAAAATCGCATTAAGCGGATTTTTCAGTTGTGCTCTTTCGCGCCTTTGTTTGGCCGCATCATCTTCATCCATCAGGAGGCCTCTCCTGCCTTGGCAATGCGATTATGGATGCGGGTGTAGTTGGCTTAGGATATTACGGATACTGTTTCATGTGACTGGCGGCAGGGTATTAGATCATAGCTGAGCACAACAGAGGCGTGCCTATAAAGATCTCATGTGAAAACAAGAAGATTAACTATCCCTGCAGACATGTGACAAAGACGCAATGTTTTGCAAGGGATCAAATGTTACCATAGCAGCTATATGTTATAGTAGATGGATGCGGTACGCCTTTGGCTGTGAAAGTGAAGCTTCTTCTTATTAAGTTTGGTCAAGATGTCTTGAGAAACAGACAGGTTTTCGAATCAAAACATTCTTGGAGCTTCTAATGAGGTTTTGCTCATATGCCAAGCTTGGTTCCGATATCCTGAGAAACCGAAGAGAACTTAATATTCGACCTACAAAATTAGGATACCCCCTAAATATATATGAAAATAATGCAAGTAGTTTCGAAGTTTGAAACTTTTGTTCAAGCTCAAAGGGAATTCAAATATTTGCTTTAGCTGTTTCAACTGATACCCAAACACAAATCAGGCTGAAAAGTAAACTTAAAGTAGCCTAAGTTTATGTTAGTAGAGAGCACAGCCCAGCTCAAAAGTTGATCCTGTAATGGCATATGTCATAATGTCCTTTCGGGATAACTCAATTTCCGCTGATTACCCTCATGAGCAGCATCAAACGAGCGACGGGACACGGGACACTCTGTTTGCTGGTTGGAAAAACATTTTTATGTCTAAATTTCATTAATTCCAAACAAATACGTGTATGTTAAGGCCAAGGCGACCGGCGCCCATATCGAAAATTACTTCCTCTCCGACCCCGACTCCGACTCCGGCCGAGGCTGGCTGAGGCTGTTGTCTAGGAAAAAATATCAAATTTCCCAAAATTCACGGGCAAAGGCACGGCAATATTTAAATGCAGCCCGGCAGCTGGTCGCGCCTTGTGCTCTTTACCCTGGGCCTCGGCCTGCCATTAATTCCAAAGACAAGCCAAATGCCTGTTTCGTCGCTTGAGTAAAAGGATAACGAGCCTGCGGAGCTCGACGGCCTCAATGCACATGTCTTCATTCTGATTACATGTGGCAGACGCACACACACACACACACACACGCGCTCTCACACACGTAGCAGACACGCCGTGGCGCCGCGTTCTTGCTGCACCTTGCCATTGGTCGCGCCGCACAGGATGCGGCAAACGGAGACTCTAGCGTGTCCTGCTCAGGCATATATACATATATATATTTCTTTTATTTTTATTTTTTATGTGTGACATTGTCACTTGGCCCTGACACCTAGCAGCCGTCTCTGGTTGGGGCGATGCCTGCCTGCCTGCCTGCCTGCATAGACGACGCATCCTTTTTGGAGAAATTGTCACACATTTGTTCCAGAAGCCCAGAAAGTCTCTCAGCCTGGCAGCTATTACACATGATTTGTGTCCATGTTTTGTAGTTCATTAATCTTGAGGATTTCTCCGCTACGCTCTGTATGTGGGTCAACATGGACCTTCTATCTCTGCCTCAAGATACACGCAGCTAATGAGCTCTTCGAGTGTGAAAGATGTGCAACTGAGACAACGGCTCCCAAGTGAAGACAATGCCCGCAGCTTGTTTGACATTTATATAATAAATACTTGATTTCGACTTGTTACTGGCATATCACTTATCAAGCCAGTCAATGCTCAAGATCTCGAGTTATCGCAAAAATTAAAATTCGTCAGGGTTAAAGCGCCCCTCCCTGGAAATTTGGCAGCTGTTCGCACTGCTCTATCGCGGCTGTAGATCTTCGGGCGAACAAAGCCAGGGGCAGCACCTTCAGCAGCTCCGCAGCAGACGTTATCAGCTCGGCGCTATCGATAGATTTTTCCAGTTGTGATAACCCAACGTGTACTTCCGCTTTTGGGTTTTGACAACAACAACAACAAGAACAACAGCAACAAAGGGAAAGCAACCGCAAACGCCAGCGCGTTAGTTTTCCCGCTGCCTGGGTTTTTCACGCTACGCATTTTCATGTTGGCCATGCTCTGGGTTTTTCTCTTTTTTCGGTTTTTCGGCTTTTCATTTAATGTGCATGAAAATGAAAATACAACGCGATGCGGCGCTCTATTGCACATTATATATAAAAAACAGACCCCTCGCACGCCAATTACGATTTATTTGTGTTTTTGAAGTGGGAATGTAAATAGAGAATAAGAGTAAACTATTCGGGCATGCCCGATTGCCAGATACCCCGTACAGCGCACCTAGATGGCCCCACAAACATTCGAACTTCCCTTTACACATACCCTAGATATTCTATCTCTAAGCTATGCCTGAGTATGAGCTTTTAGGGCTCGGAGATACCCTATTCAGCGCACCTACAAGTAACAGGGATTTGCACAAATCGCAATACCCGTCTTTCAACCATTTCCTAATAAGTACAGGGTATTCGAAATGCCAACAACGAATCCCTGGCCCACCCCATAAATGATCCCTAGAACAATCGCACCTTATCAAGCACTTCTCGCTTTGTGGTCTGCGGTCTGTGGAAATGGAAGTTGGGTCACACTTATGCTATCGCTCGCATTTTGTCACGTTTTTTATGGAGGTTTTCCATTTTTCCAGCGTTTAAATGTATCATGCACGGGCATTAACGAAACCCAAACTCATTTGCAGTGCATTCAGCGCCTGCCTCGAATTAAATAAAACAGAACTTCGTGCCCCGAACTGGGGCCCATCTAATTTCCATTCATGCGGCTTGGCCAGTTACTTATGTGGTAGTTCTTTGCTTTTCTTCTTCTTCTATTTTTTTTTTAGTAATTGCCGTACAGGAAATTATTTATTCAACTCGGGGCTGTGCCTAATTTATGCGTCACATAATTGTTTGTGCTGCTGGAAAATCGTTTTTATTATTGCTGGTACATGTTCAGTTCGAATTCAAAGTTCTTGTTAATGTGGGCGTTATCGAGGAAAGGCAAAACATGCATGTAAAGTGCACTAGATGGTAGGGCCCGAGTCGGAGATACCCTGTGGTAGTACAGAAACATTCAAACTTTTTTCGATACTTTGTGCAACATCTTCCCTCTGCAAAACCTTTATGAAGATGGCAATCTTGCATAACTCGATAAGTTAAGATCCGATTCCTATGATCCAGCTCTACTATCCCAAATCCCAAATATCCAGCTCTACGAACTCTAAACAAGGGCCAAACTGTGGGGAGGTGTATACCTCCTTTTAAATTTTAATATATCTTGATATCAAATAGAGCTCTTCTTAGTTAGACGAAGGAACATACTTCAAGTTTCACAATAGACTGTAATACACTTTCTTCACCTTTTTGTCAATGGTTACAGGGTATGACAAGAGACTGTGGGGAAATATAAATATTTGATATGTAACGTAATGTGTGAGAAATTCAAATGCAATGGGCGCTTCGAGAAATGGGGCGTCTAACCGCACCCCCCGCAACAAGTTGCTGGGAAAATGTCGAAAATATTGTGTTAACTAAAGCTTGTTATGGAGGTTGTTGCCTAAGTCGCTGTCGTCTGTCTGTCTATTGATAAATGACTTGGAGATAGTGAAGTGTTCAGTGTGAAAGTCTTCAATTTGCTGGAAATGATGTGGCAAGTCAAATAGAACAGACAAGTTAATGCCACGGAAGACAAGTGCATTGAACTATTCAAAGCCCCATTTCGATTTATTTTATACAGTATATTTACTGTTTGGAAAAACATAAATAATTGGAGATAAATCAAAGCAAAACGCTGAAAATTGTTCAAAATATGCACGCCCATATACAAAATATGCATAAGCCATAAACATAGCCATGATGGTTCCGCAGAGCCAAAGTGATTTATGATACAGGGCGGTGCTTAACCAGCCAACATACTAAATAAAACAAAGAAAAACATTGGAAAACATTGGAAAACATCAACAAAGCCCAAGCATAGCAATTAAAAATCTGTTCAACTAGCCGCCAGCCAGTCATAAACTAGAATTCCAAAATGAAAAGCCAAAATCACTTCCAACCGCGATACGAGAGGGCCCTTATATGGTTTATAAGCATGTTAAAAAATATTATAAAACTATGCGGTTGCAGTGCCCCAAAGGCTTTGACAGAAATTAAAATAAATTTTAATGCTTTCACACATAATTCTTCAGCTATTTATGGCCTTTGAAAGCGGATGAAATGAAGGATTACCAACACCGCGAGATAGAGGAAAGCGTGAACCACCGAGCCGAGAGCTCCGACCAGACCACCCCAACAAATCATTTATAAACATAATTGCTGCAGTCACTCGAGTTCCAGAGTTCGGGAGATAAAAGAAAAATTGAAAAACAACGCCAAACAAAGACTCCGCGGGCCATTGATGTGAATGAAATAGAGGAGAGTTTGGAATTAGTTGAGTTTTCCGATTTGTTGAAGTATCTCTGCTTGTTATGCCCTTGCAGAGGGTATTTTCATTTCTTCACGAAGTATGTAAAGTTGAAAAGGAGACGTATTCGTTTCCTTCAAGTATATAGATTCTCGATCAGTCGAGTTGATGGTATTATGCCTGTCCATCTGTCTGTTTCTATGCAAGCTAGTCTCACATTCTCAGAGCTGTGTATGTACAAACAGACATACATGTATGTACAAACAGACATATGTACATGTATGTACAAACAGTTATATGTACATGTATATACAAAGATACATACTTGTATGTACACACAGTCATATGTACATGTATGTACAAACAGGTATACACGTATGTACACACGACATACATGTATGTACACACAGGCATACATGTATGTACAAGCAGACATACATGTACAAGCAGACATACATGTATGTACAAGCAGACATACATGTACAAACAGACATACATGTATGTACAAACAGACATACATGTACAAACAGACATACATGTATGTACAAACAGACATATGTACATGTATGTACAAACAGACATACATGTATGTACAGACAGGCATACATGTATGTACAAATAGCCATACATTAATGTACAAACAGATATACATACATGACCTACATGTATGTACACACAGGCATACATGTATGTAAAAACGGGTATACATGTATATACAAACATATGTTGATGAGGGTATTCAATGTTCGGCTTGCCGCAAAGCTCTTTTTTTATTTGGTTCAATCGAGTTGTTTGCGCTGCCTGCGGCTAGTTTTATGCATTTTCACCAAACAAATTGTTGTTAAAGAATTGATTTAACTACATTTTTAACACCTGCGGCACGCCCCCCAGCGAGCGCTTAATGACTCTCAACTATGGGAAAATTAATTTCCCAGCACTGGAGGTGGAAGTGTCCCCCAGAGTTCGGACTTGACCACGGGCCGAACTAACTTTTCTATTTGTTTAGTTGTGTCGATTTTTAAAGGTAAATAACATTTAGTCTGGGCCATAAATTAAACACAATGAGAACAACCACAATCACATGGAGAGTGCTTGTAGGCCATTTATTGTAGATTGTCGAGGAAACTTAGATGATGAAGCCATTAGAGACAACAGGAGGGGGTGTCTGGCGAGGGGGATAAGGGGTAACTGAAACTGATGCCGAGTTCAACAGTCATGTAAGTGCAAATGGCCATTAAAAACAATTTAGGGTAGTTCTCGAATGGAAAATCCCAGGCGAAGCGTTTAGAAATATTGCAAATTACTGCAAATAATTGACAAACATTAAGAGCACTTTACGGGCGGGCGGCGGGGTCTAGGTGAATAGGGGGGAGGTGTGTACAGCTGGGCAGGAAAATCAAAAATAAATTTTATGCAATTGTCTGAGAAATCAACGTAAAAGGCCAAAGTCACATAATGAAAAGGCAAAAGAAAAGAGTCCAAGGAAAAGCTTTTTATGTAATGAAATTGAATTTGCCACATGAGGCAAGTACCAGAGCCAAGTGCTGCAGTTCCGCTCCAAGGGGTTGCAACTTGATTTATGAATGGCACTCGAGTGTCGTGAAAATGCTTTTCCCATTGATAGCTGCAATATATTAAACGCTGCACAAATTCAATTTTCGCAACTGTTGCCAAAAAAAATGAAATGAAATGAAATGAAATGAAAGAAGAGAAGCAGCAAAATCGTAAACACAAATCAAAGTTTCGTCTGCTCTCTTTGGGGTGGCAAATTTGAACATTTGTTAAAGCGACTTATTAATTTCATAATCTAATTATAAGCAGAGGTTTAGCTCGACGATTTGGTAGCATATTTCGTTAAATGCGAGTTTAGCATTGATTATTTCCCTTTGTCTGAGCCGCGGACTGGGTCTGGGTCGAGGGGTGCGCAGCGGGCGTTGCGACCATAAAAAATTATAGAGGGTGCAAAAAATATGAGCAATAATATTTTGGCTATTTAATATATACTTACCCCAGTTTACGTTTTGTTGGCAACAGCTGGAAGGCAACAAAGTAATGGATTAATAATAAGCTGAAGGAGTTATGGTATTACCGAATAGGACCCGTTCACTTAAAGCTTAAAGCGGTAGTTTAATGAAACAGCTGCGAAAAATAAGTGGAAGGGTTTTCGAAGAGTGTGGCACAAAGAAGCTGAGCTAAGCTTTACAAAAAGTAGACCATGTACAAGCATGAATGTCGGAATGAATGAATGTTCTCCTCAGCCAAACACAGACCAATTTTACATTTCACTTTTTTAATATCAATTCTTGCTGAATTGGCATTCTAACATTTCGAATTCGATTGGATCGTAACGTTAACCTTTTTTGATGATTTTTTGGAATATCTCGGCCAAAAACTGTCCGATTTTGGAATTTTATACCATTTTCGACTCGTAAGTATCAGTACTATCGATAAGCATCAAAAGTGTGAAAACCTAAATTTTGACCCAAATCGTCAAAATGGCAAGGGGTTACATCACCTATTTTTTCAAAATAGGGGTCGGTTCGAAAATGGAAACTTTTTTCATAATTTTTTGGAATATCTCGGCCAAAAACTGTCCGATTTTGGAATTTTATACCATTTTGGACTCGTAAGGATCAGTACTATCGATTGGCATCAAAAGTGTGAAAACCTAAATTTTGACCCAAATCGTCAAAGTGGCATCACGTTTTTTTTCAAAATCGGAGTCGGTTCCAAAATGGAAACTTTTTAGATGATTTTTTGGAATATCTCGGCCAAAAACTGTCCGATTTTGGAATTTTATACCATTTTGGACTCGTAAGGATCAGTACTATCGATTGGCATCAAAAGTGTGAAAACCTAAATTTTGACCCAAATCGTCAAAATGGCAAGGGGTTACATCACGTTATTTTTCAAAATAGGGGTCGGTTCGAAAATGAAAACTTTTTTCATAATTTTTTGGAATATCTCGGCCAAAAACTGTCCGATTTTGGAATTTTATACCATTTTGGACTCGTAAGGATCAGTACTATCGATTGGCATCCAAAACAAGAAAATCTAAATTTTGACCCAAATCGTCAAAATGGCAAGGGGTTACATCACGTTTTTTTTCAAAATCGGGGTCGGTTCGAAAATCAAAACTTTTTTGATAATTTTTTCTTAATATCTCGGCCAAAAAATTTACGATTTTGAAATGTTATACCATTTTGAATTCGTAAGGATCCGTACTATAAACTGACATTTTAACATTTTGTATTTTGGCATATTGCTCTTGTATGCGAAAATTTAAGTAAGGCTTACTGCTTTTAATCTTTGAACATATGTTTGCATTATATTCAGAAGTTGACAGACCAATTAACTTAACCTCAGCTCCTACTCTCACTCTAAATTACTCTTTCGTAAACTATCTTTTCTCTCAATCGCTCTCTCTATCTCTTCTCTACCCTATATCTAAATCTATCGCCAATTATCTATCTTTTTCTCTATTGTTTTCTATCTTTTATCTATTTATCTATCTATATCCTTATCTCTATCTGTAGCTCTCTCTTTCATTCTTTTGCTATTACCGGAACCAACTAAATCTCTTTTTCTTTTAGGTATCTGGATATATAAGAGGTTTTACCTCTTCAACTAATAGATGAACATAGACTCTATGTCTGCATGAATATACACTTTTGGGTAAGTACATTTTTATATTTATATAAGGTTCAGGCAGTGCAGACCGGGTCCTTGTGCTTCAACATTTAAGCTAGTTATACATTTAAGCTAGTTATACCCCTTGATTTTGGTATCTGTAGCATCGCTTTGTCCTTTACAAATCCGGACCGTGTACACTTTACCGTGCAAACTGTTTCAATTAAGCCCATCCTGTGGCCGTCTGACCGCAGCAACGTTTACATGCTCTGCCCTCTGGCCTTTGCTGTCCATGTAAGGACATGGCAGAGCATCCATTTCGTTGAGCTAATTAAGGCAACAAAGGTGAGCTTAGCTCGGTGCAGCTCAACCTCCAAACTGCAGCCGCAGCTCTGCCACAGCTGTGCCTCGGCCTTAAGTCTGACGGCAACTCAATTAAAAATGCGGCAAGCTCGTAAACAAGCCACAAAAACTTGAATGCCACACCGAAACTCATAATTTGCGGAGGTGCTAATAAGTTGCAGAAATAATTTTCAATGAAAATGTGCTTGCAACAAAATGTGGCAAAAATGTGGCAGAGCAGCCGATGCTGCTGCCTGCTGCTGCCTTCTTCTGCTTCTTCATCTTCTGCCACAAGCAGCCGCAAAGTAGAAAAAATTGACTTCAATTAAAGTGGCATAGTTGGCCGCATAAACAGCGAAATGAAAAGCACAAAACGAGTACAGCACAGGGATAATGATAATTACGGACACATACAGTACAGGGGCGTAGATGATAGTGGGGCGTAGAGGGGGGTGGCGGGGAGGGTGTGCAAATGAAACGCTGAAGTTGGCAGACGCAAAGCGAAAGAGACAGCGGATAGATAGCGGGAGGGAGGCGAGTGGAAGAGAGGCAGCTCCAAAAAGCATCCTTGCCACTGAATGAGACTGCAAAGTTTTTGTGTTTATTTTATGCGCAAGCAAAAAAAATAGAAGAGGTTTCGGAAAAACTAAAAAAAAGTAGATGCTGATGCAGCGTTTCCATGTGGGCTGTGGAGGAAATGGATGCGGAAAGGAGGCGGCAACAACAAGTAGAGCACAACAACAACAACGGGCGAGTACGTTAAGCAAATAGGCAAATGGCGAAATGAAATGTGCAGCAGGCAAATGAAGAAGCGAGAAATGTGGAGCACATGCACAGACAGAGACAGCGATAGTGGAAGAGCGAGAGGGGTAGAGATGGAGATAGAGCTAGCGATAAAGAGGCAGACATGTAAACAGGCGTCAATAGTCGTAACTCGTACGGTAAAGTCAGAATGCGATGTTTGGTCAAATGAATGCATAGCGAATGGACTCAACGCGGTATTCGAAGTTGAATGGGCCGCTGGCTGACAGCTCTCGCCCCGCTCGACCTCGCGCCCACTCAACTTGTTGACGAGTCCGCTCAACTACCCTTCAGGCAGTTCTGCAGTTACTCAGAATCAGAATCAGAGTCAGAGTCCGCAGTAGTAGTCGCAGCTCGGAGTGCGACCCTTGAGCCGCCCATTTCCATTCATTTGCTGCCTGCCCAAAACAGAAGTTTCCACGTACTTTTTTCAGTGTACATATTCGACGTAGTAAATTTTTTCTCATTTCGCTTTTTGTTGAGTGGTTTTGCTTCTTATATTTTTCATCAGCCCCCCTTGTTCTAGCGCTTCGAGTGAGTCTCTGTTTGTGTGCCTGTGTGTGTGTGTGTGTGTAGGTTGGTTAGCGTTGTCTTCAGTTCTAGCTGTAACCGGCTACTATGAGTGTGAGTGTGTGTATGTTCTCAAAACAGAGACAAAATGAACTAGCGGTAAATGCTGCGGCAGCGGCTGCCTTGCATGAACAACGCCGGTGACGACGACCATTGACGTCGCCATCGCCGCCGTCACCGTCACCGTCACCGTCGCTGTAGCCGCTGCCATCGCTGCTGCCGCTGCCCTAGTATGAAATTTGTATCTCTGCCAGTGCCGCTGCTGCACGCCGTCCCTCAGCTGTGTTGTTGCTATTGCTGGCTGTTGCTTTGCCTCTGCCTCTGCCGCTGCTTCTGCCACTGCTGCTGCCACCACCTCTGTCTCTGCCTGTGCCTCTGGCTCTGTCGCGCTCTCAGTCGTGCTCATTTTCCGTTGTATTTTTTCGAATGCATTTAGTTGTGGCCCATCATTCCCTCTGCGCACGTCGCGCTGATCGCTAGCAGTCGCTCCCGTTGCCCGGTATTCGATTTCGTGTTCGAATTTCACGCTACGTTATTGAACACTTGAAGCATAGTTTTTTTTCGTTCTTTCTCTGTCGAAACAACGCAATAAGTTTCACTATATTACGAGCAGGCGTTTGTTTTTCAAAAACTGAAGCATATTGTGTGCGAGTTACGCGATATTGTGAAAAGGCAAAAACAACAACAATTTCAAAGACTTTGTTTATTTAAACTGTAAACAGAAGAGCGCGAAAATGGGTCGTCTGTTCCAATACAATCGCTTTGGCGCCACGGAAAGTGTTAATAAACGTAAAAAGGATACACAAAAGAAGGCACACGATAATGCAAAGATGGTAAGTGGGAATGGGATGTGATTAAAGATTAAAAGACCATGAAATATGATAAAAGACAAAACAGACAAGAGGCAGAGTATCAAATACAATATGAGAGACGTGAGCTAAGATTAAAATAAGGGACTTTGGAATGAGAGAACATCTATATGGATTATTGGAGTAAATTCGGTAGATATCTTATGGATAAAATGGGATTAAGTTAAGCATAAAATGATAGACTATGAAAGGAAAGTGAAGACATTTTAGGAGATTTAGGGAACAGTATTAGATGGATATCCTGGAGGTAATTTGTCCATTTATAGAAAGGGAAAGTATGTTAAATACTTTTAAGGGATTATAGTATTATTATCATCCATTTAAAAAGTATGGGATCGCCTTGCGGCAAGGTCAAAAGGAAGACTCAAATAGAGAAGATAATAATTAGATTGGAGATATATCTTCAAACTTATTAGGATTCTCACTAATAAAATCCCACTGCATAATATTCAGAACTTTAACAACATCATTTACAATTTACCTTGTAAAGCATATTTCATATACAGCTGATGGGTAACAAAAAGACACCTTTTCTGTATACATAGATAACACATAATTCCAAAATCTTTTCACATGCAAATTAATAGACCCCACAACTTCCACCCACAACACACATGAATAATCTCCACAAATCCCACGTATCAAAAAAACAACACGCACCCAAACTTAAAGCCCCACACATCAAATGCCAGCACATGGAATCGATGGGCTGCGGGGAAAAATGGGGGAAATGGAGGATGAGAGAATTCAAAATACGAACGACAACAATTAAAATGATTTAGTGTCACAGATACGAGAGACAACAACAACAACAGCAACAAGAAAACATAATAAACCCAACTGTCGACGTAAATCAGACCAAACACTAAATCACAAATAATCAAATAAATATGATTTGCATAAAAACAGAATCAAGCTGAAGGCAGGCTAATCGCTAAAACAACAAACAGAACCCCAACGAAAATTGGGTGAGGGATCGATTAATGGAGAACTGCTCAGATTTTGGACAAATCGTATAAATCAAAGCGAAAATGCGACGAGTTTTCTCGTATCGATAAGGTTCGAGCAAACAGAACTCGAGCATGGCATGGCAAACATATGTTCGACTCATAAAGATAATGATTGATTGCGGACTCTAAATGTGAATGCATTCAGGCCTATTTGTACACATGTGTTATTTGTGCTTATAAGCATATTCGTGTTTGATCTGCGATAAGCGCTAACTAGGCTTTATCTGGCCAAATGGCGACGTCTGGCCGGAGCCGATGCCAAAGCTGATTAGTCAAATGCCTTAATTAAGCCGCGACGAACACAGCTACCTGTATTTCCCACCTACCTCCCGCGCCACCGAGCAGCTAAGTCTTCTCAGACAGCTCTATGGAGGAGAGCGTGCATATCTCTAATCTCTCTTCGGGCCTGACTCTCAGTTGTTGACCGGAGAAGAGAAAAAAAGAGGTTTGTAATTTCAAACTGAATGACAGTTTGCGTTTTGGCTTCTGCTGCCTCTTTTATCTGTGCTGTGCATTTATCATCAGCATTTCCCTGCATTTCCATCATCATCATCATTGTGTTTTTCCCGCTGCTCTTGTCATTTTTCACGGGAATTGACACCCGTCTCCGTGGTCGGAGGCACGCTCTTTATCCGAATGCCCATTGTGGGCTCTGGTTTTCATCTTGTCTTGAGCTATGAAAATATTTTTGTAGTAGGTGTTATTCGAGCTCCTCCCAAAAGGATTGTCTCTCTGCGTGGGTGTGGCTTCTATTCGTACTCGCGCTGCGGGAATTCCGTTTACTGGAAGCGAGAAATATTTAACAAAACGTTTGTTTTTGTTCTTGCATATAATGGATCACTTGAATGCTGAGAGTGGCAAAAATAACTATAAGAAGTTCCAAGAAAGTCAAGACTAGAATTCTTTTGACTTCCTTTGGCACTACTCGACTATAGATTGAAGTACTTAAAAAGATATATATTTAGATCTAATCGAAACAGTTGCATTATTATATCTCTTATTTCGGTTCCATCTTGTGATATTTCATTCCTGGCAGCTTTTGATGTGAAACCTCAGATTGTCTTTTGGCAATCTTACAGATTAATCAATCAATCAATCAATTAACATAACTATTATCTCTATCTTTAAGCATAGTTTCTCGATGAATATCTTAACAATGAGTTCATGAGTTCTACTCGAGTCCTACTCTCTCTTACTTTTTCTCTTATATGCGTTCTTCTTTTTTCTTGCGGCCTTTATACCAAATCGAAGTCTATTTCTAGCAGCTTAACATGCAAGGCTTGCAACTTTTAGCTTATTACAAAATCCCTTAGATCTATTTGGAATATGCCCAACCGCAATTTCGTATAAAGGCACGCCCTTGCGGCATAAATCGTTCGACACCTCAGGCCGTGATTTCCACATGCCACCAAATGTTGGCCTCGGCGGCGTCGCCAACGCATCCGTTATCAGAGAACGCGCCGAAAAATGCCAGAGGAGAACATTTATTGGCAAGACAGGGGCGGGGGCAGAGGCAGGGGAGAGGGACGGAGAGGGACGGAGACGGAGACGTTGAGAGGGTCTGTTTACAGTCGCTGACAAACGTTTTCAATTAGTTTTCGACGAGTTCAAGTTGAAGCAAAAAGGCGACGCGCATCGCGGGTCAAAACGATAAGGCAACAAACTGCAGACAAAGTGCACACACAACACACATTCACACACACACACACACACACACACACAATCAACACACTCACACACATGTGAAACAAAACTAATAAAGTTGTCATACAAAATGTTGGCAACAGCGAACCCAAAACTCAAACTCAAACATATGTCGCGCCGAGTCCAAGTGCCGGCCGCGACCATATTGCCAGATTAAAATCTAAAACAATTAAACGAATGATAAATACTTTTTCTGCTTTTCCGACTTCTTTTCTTTTTGTTGTTTCTTTTTGTTTTTTTGCTGTGGAAAATTAAATTTGCTAGCGAAAACGGCAAATGAAGTCGACAAACAGACAAAGAGCGGCATCTGTGAGTGCAGCTAATGGGACTTGCTTCGTATACCCTGTAGCGATTGAGGGGCCCAAAAGGGGTATCATGTTTTGAGTAAATGTTTGTAGCTGCTGGCAGAAAGCGTTAAGTATATATATTCCGTGTCTGTTCAACCAGCTGAAACGAGCTTGAACTTTTCTCTCTGTCGGTCGATCTCTCTGCCAATTTATATATCTCTCTCTCTCTCTCTCTTTCCCTATCACTTTCTCCTTTCAATAGCTATAAATAGGCTTAGCTTTTTTTAAGCAGGTGTTGAATTATTTTTTATCGTTTTTGTCATTGCTTATCATCAAAATGTACTTACATAAAAATTATAAGTGCGTGGTATTTGAACTGTCGACTTCCCGCTCATTAGTCCGATGCCCAGAAATAAAACATCAAGCATTCCTTCGCCATCTGATCTTTTATATTGTTAATATCCCTCTTATATCCTGCTAAGTATATCTGAACAATATCGCAAGCTTATAAAAGCTAGAGACAGCAAATCTGGCATATAAATCAACTTTTAGTATAGACAGCTTTGTATACAGGGTATCTCCTAGCAGGTCACACTCGACTAGAACAGATTTCCTGTGTTTTTTTTGGGCAACCCTAAGTGGCTGAGACCATAAAAGCAATGTTCATAATTTTCTATGAACTATTTCTAAATTTAAATCAAACGATTAGCAGCAATGAGCAGAGCATTTAAATTCGTGCGCATTTCGGATGCGGCCTCTTTCAAGGGCAATGATTAATGTGTGAGTGTGTGTGTGTGTGTGTGTGTATCTATATGTATGCACTTGTGTATATATAATTTTAGACATGTTCGATGCATTTGCATTTTGATTTCTAAGTAGGCGACTGGGAAAGTTGAAAATAAATTGCGCCGCTTTTAAGTGCATTTAATTAACAATTTTCCATAAAGGCTGGCAAACGCAACTAAAGTGCAGGCCTCGTTAAGATTTATGGGCGAATGCAAGTGCCACAGCCACTGCAACTGCAACTGCAGCAGCAACTGCAGCAGCAGTAGCTGCAACTGCAACTGCAGCGGCAGTAGCTGCAACTGCAACTGCAGCAACTGCATCGGCAGCGGCTGCTTTGGCTTTGACTGCAAATTGATGAGCATAATTAAATGGCTGGCGACGGCCACATTGGCGGCGGCGCATTGCATGCATTGTTGTAATTTATGCTCCATATTGCACCCATACCTCCCACTCCCCTCCCCCCTTCCCCCTTCCACACCCTTCGGAGACTTGCGTCTGCCCCGTCGTTTTGAGTAAACAACAATTTCACTTATTTTCATGCCGTCTGCCCGTTTGCATTGTTATTTTTACGCTCGACTCAATATAAATTTTCACTGGGCACTCTTCGGGTTTTTCCCCAGTGTTGTTGTTGTTGTGCTGATTGCCACATGCCACGCCAGGCAAATGTAATGCAAATATGCGCAAAAAAAAAACAAGAACAACCAGAAAGAAAGAGCTTTCAACCCCCTCCTAATCAGCGAAACTGGCCAGCCAGCAAAAAATAGTTTAGTTGGGTTTGGCTTTCGTCTAGCCATCAAAGTCACAACAACAACGGCAACAACAACAATAGCAACAACAAGGAACGTGCAACATGCAGCGACAACTGGCAACATCATCGTTATCATCAGCTCGTCATGTGCTGAGCCGCGTCCGTTGAGCTGTTTGAGTTTGAGTTTCATATGGCTTCCACCAAGGATTTGTGTGCATTAGAGAAATAGAGTAAAGTCGAGCAAAATAGCAGAAGAAATTCGAGTAGCCGAAGCTTGAATACCCTGTGAATAAGCCCGAATGTGTCAAATAAGCAATGCTATATGATATAGTAGTCCGCTGCTGATGGGTTTTCCTTGATAGGAACAGGATGAGATTTGTAGTTTGCAGTATATAACTTATAGAACTGAAATGAAGAATAAGAATAATGAAATATTTATCTTGAGAACAAGAAAATTTTCGAAAGTTCTAAAATTATGATATGAACCCATTAAAATCCTATCATATGAAAAAAATTGCATCCATCTGTTCCTTTCTATACTGATTCGGATCTTTGGCAAGCATTATAAAGTTATCCAACTCTTAAAGCTGATCAGTAACATATATACCTTATAAGCTTATAAAGCCCTTCTAAAGGGTATACAAACTATCTATAAAGACTCCAATCCTTAAGCTGGACAACAGCATATATAACGTATGAACTTAGCACCAAAGGCATTACATATTTGATTCACAATTTCGAGTATCCTTCGAAAGGGTATCCAAACTGGATACGCCCGCAACAAGGCTGACTAGACACAGTTTCAGATGCCACAAACTTAGAGATGAACTGCAAAAGTTGCCTTCAACTGCACAACAAGTATATCAAAAAGAAACATACTTCAAGCTCAAACTGAACATTCCTCTTTGACTGCTCGCACACAGAAATAAGATCTCAATTCTAAACAGTTCCCAAGTTCAATGCACCATTTGCATATCTCCATCTGCATTTGGCCACTTGAGAATCATCTGTTCGGGCATTAAAATTCCCATAGTTGGCTGCCCACATAAATAAAAATGCCCATAAAATGCAATTAAATTATACGAGCAAGAAATAATTTCAACAATTTTAATTTGCATTTAATAAACTCATCAAAGTAGAGTTTTTTTTTTTTTGAAATTCCCACAAAAAGACGCAACTCAATTCGAAGAGCGTTTGATATAACCCCATTTTTTACACCTATAAAAAAGAGACAAAAACATATAAAAAATGAAAACGTGTCGAACGGCGTTAAAAAACAGCAACTATAAAGAGCACACAATGCCACATGCCACATGCCACATGCCACATGTGTCCAAACAAAGGATTTTCCAGCGAATGCGACGCTAATTGCAGCCGTAGATTGGGGAATATCCAAAACTAACCCGGCCAGAAACTATAAACTATAAACATTTTACAATTTGAACGCAGCATAAAACGAAATTAGTGGAAAACGAGGAAGAAAGGCTATCTTCGGCACGCCGAAGATCTAATACCCTTGCAACCTTTTAATGCCGAGAAAATGGTTAATGCCGAGCTTGGTGAAGGTATCTTGATAAACAAAAAAGGATTTTAATCAAAAACCTAGTTTTCGACCGATCGTTCCTATGGCAGCTATATGATATAGTGGTCCGATCTTAAAAGGATTTTGCATATATATGAGGAGCTTAGTAAAACTAATAAATGCCGAGGTTGGTGAAGATATCTTGAAAAACAAAATGTTTTTTCGTACAAAAACTTAATTTTCAACCGATCGTTCCTATGGCAGCTATATGATATAGTAGTCAGATCCAGCTGGTTTTGACATATGTGCTGCGTGCAACAGAAAAAGGGACTTCTGCAAAGTTTCATTAAGATAGCTTTAAAACTGAGAGACTAGTTCGCATAGAAACAGACAGCCGGACAGACGGACAGACGGACATGGCTATATCGACTCGACTGTTGATGCTGATCAAGAATATATATACTTTATGGGGTCGGAGATGTCTCCTTCTATGCGTTACACATTTCACGACAAAATTATAATACCCTCTGCAAGGGTATAAAAATGTTAAAATCATTTTACGATATTTGGGGCACACTCACGCATATCTCTCTCTCTCTCTCTCTCTCTCTCTCTCTATATATCTCTATATATATTATGTGGAGGTATTATGTGGAGCTGCTAAGTAAGTAGCCCCCGAAAAAGAAGAAGAAACAGAAGAAGAATCGAGTTCATAAATTTTCAAATGCGCCGCAGGGCAGACAGACGCGTGTTCGAAAATGTCATAAACTAGACGCAGTTCCATGTATATCTCTCGGCTCTGACATTTTGAAAGCCCCCCATCCCCCCCTTTCCCCCTGCCCGTCAAAAAACACACGTGTCTGTTAAACTTTTTGGTGTGGCATAAAACTGTCAAATTAGCCGCGCAGCACACGAAACGAAACGAAATGCCATTCAAAATATTCGAATAGCCAAGTTTGTTGCATATTACTAATTTACAGCTGTAGCTGAACATTGCTGACATGCCACAGTCCCAACAGATAGATAGATATGTTTTAGCTTTTTTGTGCTCGACATGCACTCGAAGAAATATTTAAGTAGTTTTTAAATTGATTGTGGAACAAACGATATCAACATCCAGCCAGGATCAATATTTCTTTGCCTCAGTCAAGAGTTGTCTTCACGAGAACTCTTTTTTCTCTCCTATCTTAAGCTTATCTTAGAGAAAGTGTCTAGCTTTTACTTAATTGAAGTTCAACACATTCAAACATTGCCTAAATTTCAATACTTCTTTAGCTTAGGAAAAATTTTTCAATTTGAATTCCCAAAATTTCTAAATACAAGTTCTTAACAAGTTTTCTGCCTCATTTCAAGTTTGTTTAGTGTTGTAAAAGGTTTTATAAGTACCGTCACGTCAAAGACTTAAGACTATTTACTAATATATAAATCAAATTTTAGTATAAGCTCGTAGAAACAAACCGGCATTGGGTGTCCATTTCGATTGTACTTGTATTTTGAATGGCATTTTCTCCGAGTGGGTTCTAGTCTATGGACTTGGACTGTTCTCCTAGCCTAGGAAGGTAGCTAGCTTGTGAGTGCATACTTTGCTCAATAATAGTTAACTTATGTATTAACAAGTTCTACATAAACAATTCAATAAATTGGTTTTGCGGTTTTGCGGCAAAGCTGCTCCAGCTACTGATTGGCCTTGCGTGTGGGTTGTTGTTGTTGTTGTTGTTGCCTTCTGGGGTGGTTTTTTATAAACGTTTCGCTGAGCCACTTCAGCAGCTGTTTGATTTTCCAGCATGAAATTTGTGCATATGTCAGGGTGTTTTCATCTTCTTCTTCTTCTTATATATCAAGCTAGTAGAGCAACTAGTAGAGAAGAAAAGGAACCTTCGCTGCACAAAAGGCAACATTTCAATAAATTCATCAAGAGTCCAGGGCCCAAAAGGCGCAACTCATGCCGCGTCCACTTCAACTAATTTCCACTCTTCTTGTCAGTTTCTCCCTCTCTCTCTCTCATTCTCGCTCTCTAAATGCACAATAAATGGAAAACTAACAACTGTTTTTGTTAGAAGTGTGCAATGCAAGGCAAAGGTGCCCCGGGCAGCTAGATCTATTGTTATTGTTGTTGTTGCTGCTGCTGCTGTCAGCTGGCTTAAAGGTGCTCGGTTGGGGCTTATGTTCTGTTACCTGGTTTCGTTTTTATTGTAACAGAATTTGATTACGAAAATATGCTAACACCTCGCTGGCCAAACAATGGCCATGGCCATGCTTCATCATCAATTAGATTTACCTTTCCGCAGGCCAGGATCAACACGGCTCCGATCCAGCCCTATCATTATTGCATTAGCTCGGAGCAGGGCGCAGGGGAAGAGAGTGGACGGGGGAGGGGGAAGAGTAAAACACCTTTTGGGCACTACTGTGTGCCTTCGTTTGCCTCTCCGGTCTGCTCCATTAACATTTTATTTCTTGTTGCTTGTCTTGGCATAAATTAAAAATCATGTATTTGAATTTTCTTTTGTGTTTTCGTCTTCCACGTGTGTTATTTTTTTCGGGGCATTAAACGCCTGTTTTCCGTCGATTTCCATTGTGTTTGATTTAAGCCGATAAAAGGTAAACTTTAACGCTTCTTACACGCCGCAGCTTTCAACAGATTTATTTATGCGCCATGCATGGCCAAGACATCAAAGAGCCAAAGAGCTGCGGCCACGGCTTGTTGGCATTCAATTAATGGCCAGCCCGTGTTGCATGCAACAACACACACACACACACACACACACACAGGCACAACAATTCAATTGTGCATGCAAATTGATGCAGCGCCGGAAATTTAAACATTGCATTTCCTCAATCGAAAACACGAGATTGGGAAAAACTTCAAGAAAACTGAGCATTTATTTATAATACAAGTGCTGCCTGCAGCTGTGTTGTCTCGCTGTCTTTCTATTCAATCGTCAATCATCAATCATCAATCTGCAATCAAATTCAATTCAATCAAATCCAATTTGGCTTAACGCAAAGACCCATTTTTTATACGGCTACCTGAACTGCCATTGTCCTGGCAGCTACTCGATTGAATGCTCATTATTTTACCATTTCATAATACACATACTCATGCGAGTGTGCCTGGAGTGTGTGTGTGCGTGTGTGCGTGCGTGCTGAAGTGTCATTGTATTCTGCAAAAGATCCTCTCCCTACCCCCCTCTCTCTCTCTGTCTCTCTCTCTGAAGTGCAGCTCACACTCGAACGCACTTTTTGAGTATTTATTGAATACTCTTGCATAGGTGAATGATTCGAACGATTCGCATTGTTTGCCAAGTGCCAAAAAGGGGTGTGTCAATGCACACGGGGTGTGTGTGTGAGTGTGTGTGTGTGTGGGAAGAAGTGGCGTGGAGCACGCAACACACTTCGCAAAGCAATAACAAATTGTCAAATATGAGTTGAGTGCCTGGTAACTTTTATCTGCAGGATATAGACTGCTTGTTATTTAACAGTAACCAAGAATTATTAGATCAGTTGAGTGCCTGGTAACTTTTATCTGCAGGATATAGACTGCTTCTAATTTAACTGATGCCTGCTTAGAATAAAATTCTATTAGCTTGCCAAGCTGCCAGTGACAGTATTTATATGTTAGGTAAAAACACAAACAATTATCAGATCAGTTGAGTGCCTGGTAACTTTTATCTCCAGGTTATGGGCTGCTTGTAATATAGCTAATGTTTGGCAACGAACTTCGGTCTAGCCGAAATGCCTGTGACAAGATTTATAAGCAAATAAAACCAATTGTACAAGTTGAGTTGAGTGCCTGGTAACTTTTATCTGCAGGATATGGGCTGCTTGTAATTTAGCTGATGCCCGGCAAGTGCCGCTGGCCTGATTAGAACTACGTTTATAAGCTAACCAAGCTGCCTGTGCCCTGATATATGAGTAAAAACAAACAAAAATCAATTTTAATAATGAACAGATGACACAAAGAGCAAAACATGAACTCTTCAAAAAGGCGCTCACCCGAAGGCGAAAGTGCTTAAGCATATGCATATTTTATCAGGCAAATGAAAAGCAAATAAAACAACTCGAAAACCAGGCAAATTACAGACACAATGAACAACTGAAACAAGCGCATTACAAGGATAACACGGAGAGGGACTGGGCTGACCCAAAGGCATTAGCCTTTCTCCCTCTCTCTGCCTCTCTCTTTCCCTCTCTCTCTCTCTGGGGTGAACAATAGGGAAAAGCGAGTGAGAACAAAGCGTTGACTGTGAAATAAAATGCGCATAATGTGTGTTATCAGGCCAAAAGGAGCAGAAAGGACACCTTTTGTGTCGGACTGTTACATAAACGCGCACACTTCGTGTGAAATAGGAGCGGGCATTTTTGTTTTATCAAGGATTCCGGGCACAGGTAGCATTAGACACAATCCCAGACAAATTTACCGACTTGACCAAAACTAATCTCTACGATTGTTTTCATCTTCTATGCCACAGTTACGCAACGTGATCAATTGTCCCAGCTACTCGGATGTATATGGCACCAATGCAGGCAAAAACTTGGACCTGGCCTTTAATAGGTGCCAACAATGGAGCAACAAGCTGCAGCCATCAACAGCGATGGCCACAGCCGCAGCCGAGGAGCCCGCACAGAGTCGCACGCACAAGGTCTACGACAGCATGAAGTCCTTTTTGCAGCGCAAACTGTTTGCGCAACCCTCGCAAAAAGAACGTGTGCAATGCGAGGAGCCAACCAGCGACTATGATGAGGTGTGTATAAAGCTAAAGATAACTATGTGGAACTGTTCAGTGGTGGGATACCCTTGATAAGGACGAGGAGCTGCTTCCACCTGTCCGTCTGAGTAAAACTGCAGGAGCCAAAGACTTCAGATGTAAATTGTGTATTCTCGTATATCCTACGTAGAACGTGTTCATAATTTGATGCCGATATCTCCTCTCGTTTCCTTAATATCGATAAATATAGATTTTGCGATTAGTTTTTTTTAGCATAACTCGAATAATTCATGAGTTAGACGCACCTTACTTGGTATGAAGGTCATCATATGATATACTCATATAAGGAGTATCTCACTTTTTTAATCCCTTTTCGTTTCTGCTGAGATTTACAACATTCAATCCGATTTCTTAATCTAGAGCCTTTGTGTTTGGCAAAATTGCACATTTGAATTCCATATTTAAGCCCTGTAATCCTCGTTTTTTCTCGCTTTGTATCCATGTTCTTTACTAATACAAATCCAATTTATTTTGCAGCAGGACCTACTCGACTCCTCGTACCATGCAGACGCGGAGGAAGATGAGGAGGAACTGGTGGCCAATTGCAGCTGCAGCTCCAGCAGCACGCCGAAGCGTGTCCAGCACAACAACAAGTCGCCGCAGAAGTCGCTGCTGTCGCTCAACTGCTGGCAGAGCAGCCAGCCCAGCGACACCAGCAGCAGCAGCAGCAGCGAGGAGGCGCCGCCCGAGGACCACGATGAGTCCGATGCGGGCATTTCCGACTGCTGTCAGCTGCTCAACGAGCACAACAACAGCAGCGGAAGCAGCGCGAGGCGCCGCAGCACGCCGAGGAGACGTGCCACGGCACGCTGCAACAGCAACTCGGACGATGAGGAGGACATTGAGGAGGAGGAGCTGTTGCAGTGCGCCTGGTATCAGCCGCGCATCACGGCCAAGGCGGCACAAGAGCATCTGCAGTCGTCCACACCCGGCAGCTTTCTGCTGCGTCGCAGCACACCGCGCCGCTTCGAGCTGTGCTTGCGCCTTGAGCACAAGGTCAAGTGCTATGCGGTGCAGTGCAGTCGCAGCGAGATGTACAGCCTGAAGGGCGCCAAGAAGCAGTTCAGCACGCTGAAGGCGCTCATCACACATCACTCGGTGATGGCCGAGCAGCTGCCCCTGACCCTGGACATGCCCAGGGAGCGGGATCTGGTCAAGAGCGCTGCGGTGCGCTATGCGGACGACTTCGAGCCGCTCGAGTCGCTGCAGCTTCTGGGCATACTGAAGAGCCTGCAGGCGAAGAACTTCGAGGCATAGGAGTAGACTAGGCTAGTAGCTGGTAGCTGGTAAGGGGAACTTCTTTATCGAACTGCAAAGGGAACGATAGGTGAAAAAAAATTATTCTAAGTTATATAGAGTTCTTGTGATATAGTTTACGACAAATGCGACCAGGTTTTAGCTCTTAAGTCTGTCTATATTAATGCGAACCAAACCCAAATTGCGTTTATGCTTAAGTTTTCACAATTGTACACTAAATTATACGAGTTATTAAACGGAAATATAAATAAAATTTAAACAATGCAATTGCAACCCCAAAACCCTCTCCCAACTTGCATGCTTCCTGCCCCGCCTCTTCGCCCGCCCCTATTCGGTCTGCTGCTGCGTATATTCCCAACATCCTGCAGGGTAAGCCTGGCCATGATTGCGCTTCACTTACATGTGATTAGCGCTTCAAGTGCCACTCATTATATTTTCAATTGCGGCTCAGAAAGCACTCCACTGAATGCGTCCAGCAACATGTTGCTAAGATTGAACAGCCCTATGTAACTAAGCACGACCAGCAACATTTCGAAAGTCGGTTGTCAACGCCTTTAAATCAAACCATCCTTAGTTAGCCCCCATATCCTTGAACGCCAATCAATGCAGTTGAGCCTTGCGATCCTAACGCACCATAACCTTTGAAAATCTGCAAGGACATGGCCAAGATATGGCTATTTTTCTAAAATTATGTGTATCACAAAACCCTGCATAACTTGGTTATTTCAAAGACTATGCTGATGTCCTTTTGCCAACAGACAGTCCTCATCCTGACCATTCAGAATGTGCAGGACGAAGGACGAAAATCCTTCCGGGAGTCCAGATAGAAGAATACATTTTTTGTACAGAAAATAGGCTATAGCTCGGCCATATCCTTGCAGATCCTTACGAGTCCTGTGTCAAATGAAGGGTATGAACCAGACCTACCAACTGGCCAAAGGATATTGAGATCGTCCTTTTACTCTCTGCGATATGGCTATTATTGTAAAAAGGACATTCTATTTATAGCCATATATCGGTCATATCCTTAAGGATATCAAAAGGATATACTTTTTTGAACTCGTACGAGGCAGGACTATCGATTGGCATTCAAGGATTTTCAGGATTCCACCAAAAATTTCACCTCAAATTATTGTAAGGGGGTTAGTCAGAAAATTGCCAAAAAACGAAAAAATCCGGGCTAACTTGGCCATTTGAAGGACTATCGAGATGTCCTTTGGCCAGCAGAATGTCCTTGGCGTCCTGATTCAGAATTAGCAACAAAAAGGACGAAAGTCCTTCAAACAACGGAGTAAATATGTAAATTTTTAGAACAGAAAATAGCTTATAACTCGGCCATATCCTTGCGTATCCTGACGAGTCCTGTGTCAAATTAATTGTATGGTCCAGGACTACCAACTGGCCAAAGGACATCGAAATCGTCCTTGTACTTTCTGAGTTATCGAGGATTTTGTGTTTTTGGCCTGTTTCCTTGCCGCCCGCGACTGAAAATTTGACAAGTTGTGGATTCTTAGATGACCCCATAATTTTTTGATGCAGATCGATGCAGTTGAGCCTTGCGATCCTAACGCACCATAACCTTTGAAAATCTGCAAGGACATGGCCAAGATATGGCTATTTTTCTAAAATTATGTGTATCACAAAACCGTGCATAACTTGGTTATTTCAAGGACTATGCTGATGTCCTTTTGCCAACAGACAGTCTTCATCCTGACCATTCAGAATGTGCAGGACGAAGGACGAAAATCCTTCCGGGAGTCCAGATAGAAGGATACATTTTTTGTACAGAAAATAGGCTATAGCTCGGCCATATCCTTGCAGATCCTTACGAGTCCTGTGTCAAATGAAGGGTATGAACCAGACCTACCAACTGGCCAAAGGATATTGAGATCGTCCTTTTACTTTCTGCGATATGGCTATTATTGTAAAAAGGACATTCTATTTATAGCCATATATCGGTCATATCCTTAAGGATATCAAAAGTATATACTTTTTTGAACTCGTAGGAGGCAGGACTATCGATTGGCATTCAAGGATTTTCAGGATTCCACCAAAAATTTCACCTCAAATTATTGCAAGGGGGTTAGTCAGAAAATTGCCAAAAAACGAAAAAATCCGGGCTAACTTGGCCATTTGAAGGACTATCGAGATGTCCTTTGGCCAGCAGAATGTCCTTGGCGTCCTGATTCAGAATTAGCAACAAAAAGGACGAAAGTCCTTCAAACAACGGAGTAAATATGTAAATTTTTAGAACAGAAAATAGCTTATAACTCGGCCATATCCTTGCGTATCCTGACGAGTCCTGTGTCAAATTAATTGTATGGTCCAGGACTACCAACTGGCCAAAGGACATCGAAATCGTCCTTGTACTTTCTGAGTTATCGAGGATTTTGTGTTTTTGGCCTGTTTCCTTGCCGCCCGCGACTGAAAATTTGACAAGTTGTGGATTCTTAGATGACCCCATAATTTTTTGATGCAGATCGATGCAGTTGAGCCTTGCGATCCTAACGCACCATAACCTTTGAAAATCTGCAAGGACATGGCCAAGATATGGCTATTTTTCTAAAATTATGTGTATCACAAAAACGGTCATAACTTGGTTATTTCAAGGACTATGCTGATGTCCTTTTGCCAACAGACAGTCCTCATCCTAACCATTCAGAATGTGCAGGACGAAGGACGAAAATCCTTCTGGGAGTCCAGATAGAAGGATACATTTTTTGTACAGAAAATAGGCTATAGCTCGGTCATATCCTTGCAGATTCTTACGAGTCCTGTGTCAACTGAAGGGTATGAACCAGACCTACCAACTGGCCAAAGGATATCGAGATCGTCCTTTCCGTTTTTAAAATATAGTGGATTAGTCTATGGGAGCAGCTCAAAAGTATGCAACAGTATTTAAAGTCTCAAATATATATATTTATTGATTTTTTCCTTTTACTTAAATACATAACTTAAAATCTATAGCTAATATTGTAGCCTACAGTATTATAGTCCTACACATTAAGTGCAAACTAAAATTTTGTTTATTTTAATTATTGCATCGGAGAGAAAGTGTGCATACATTTAGGCTGCACGATAAAAGCATTAATAACGCACACAAAAGTATGCTATAAAAATGTGAATACATTATATCATTATTATATTTGGCGCAGCCTCAAAGTATGCAACATTTTTTGCCATTCGGGAGCAAAGTACTAAAAGCAAATGTCAATTATAAACAAATGCCGCGCTTTTAAATAAATCTGTTTAAAGAACAAATAAAAAGAATGAGAGGTTAATTAAAATAACAAATAACTATAAAATGAAATGAAATAACGAGCAAATACAAATGCTGACAACATTAATTGTGCAACCTCGTTAACAAAGGCAATGAGCTAAGGGCGAAAAAACAGTTAACACGGTAATTTCGATTAAATGGCCAAAATGTTAAATTGATAAACATATAAATTTTCAATACACAGAAACATGTTTCGAAACAATATAAAGCACAAATAGTTTGTTTGTCGCAGTTACCCAGACATTTGATGCCAGTTTTTTTTAAATTTTTCCAAAAACACAAAATTCGAAAATGCCAAATTTAAAATTAATTATCTCTACAAAATTGAACAAGGTATTTGGACCAATCTTTGATAGCAACATTTTTGGTTGGCCTCTCTTCCATTTCGTAGTTTCCACAATCTTAACTCGATTGATTTTAATGAAATGACGAACACCAAATATCTGGTTTTTATAATATACCTAATCGGCCTGTGGGTAAGTCAATTGCAGCTACGAGCAATCGATATAATTATGCATATGTGTTTAATATTCCCAAAGACCCTCTTAAGCGCCAAAGATGAGTCCATGGTGAAGAGTGACGGCAGGATCGTCTACAAATACATAGACAAACAAGGTATGGAGTGGGAATATGAGCACATGACGGAGAAAGTGCCCGGCGAACTCAAGGCAGACGATGTGATTGTCTATAATGGAGTATGGACGCCAAATAAGCGCTCCCATGCTCACAATTTCAAGAGTTCCACACTATTATTGATATTCGTTCTAGTGCGCTTGATAATCTGAATACGTGGCAAGAACTACTTAACTAGTATATACATTTGGTCATCATTAAATATTTGCTATTGCATTTTGGTCAACTGGCGCGTCGCATAATTCAAATTCAAATGTTTGCGTAATTGCAAAAAATAGAACGAGTAAAATGAATAAGCATAGACACATTCGCAACACTCAGCATGCTCGCTAATGAACTCTATTTGCGGTGTTTGGTTTTCATTGCGGCTGCCAAAGGACAGGCTTCTCACTTGTGCTGCCTATTTGCATAATTTGCACACGCATTTGTTTAGCTTTTCAAGAGACACACATTCGCAGCTGGAAAACGGAGCAGAAGGTGGGGGCTGCGTGTGGGCTATGTGAATGTGACATGCCAAGGACGCTCTCATTTTCGCCATTTCATTTTCATTTGTTTATCGCTCACTTATTATGAAAACGGTGCGAATTTAATTGCTGCCCACTGATAGGCCGTTGACAGGAGCTTAATCCCAAGTAGCCTTTTCTTTGAATTCTCAGAAGACATTTGGATAAGCCATAAATGCTCAAGTGAATGCTAAACCTAGATAGTAGGGTTAGGTTATAACAAAGAGAAACTAACTGGAGACTATTTAACCTAACTAAACTAAACTAATTAACCTTTGCGTTTATGTTAATGGAACCCATCAAGACCCTCATTCAATGCATCTTCATCTGAAGTAGCTGAGCCCTCGCACATCACGGATGGATGTTTGTTTCAGGGATACGTTCTGCTGAAGCCAGATATAACATACCCCACTAAGGATGGCCGCTCTCCAGATCCAAGTTGGCATAATGTTGCTCCAGATTTCATCACAGGTTGTTCCAGGCACTAAAAAATAATATATTGAAAAATATTTGAATGATGATAATGAGTAGCAAACAAGTAATATATAAAACTTTCTTTAAATGTTTCTCGCAAAAATGGAATTATGAATTAGGAAATTAGAGAATTATTAATATTTTAGTAAGGCCTAATCGTTAAGGTTTTCGTCAAGTGCATGAAAATTGACAGACCATAAACATAATTCAAACAGAAAACGTATCCTGAATCCTAAAATTGATTCACCTGATCTTTAAAGAGCTTTGGGATTTAACAAACTCTTGACAGCTTTATTTCTGCGCTGTGCACATGTCGTCTGCACAGCTTCAACGTATTTGAAGCGATTATTCGAATTTTGTCTAATTAGAAAAACAGTTTTTCTCATTGAATGCACTCCAAAAACAGCCTTCACACACACATGCACACACACATACGAATACACACATGCACACACAATTGCGGCTGCTGTGGTGGGCGTTCACTGCAGCCACGCCCCAAACCTAAACATGTAGAGTAACATCGATAAACGTGACTATTGAGACGCGACGATGGCCAACAGTCAGCTAGCAGCAGCAGCAGCAGCAGGCATTCACCTGTAGCTGCCAGGACAAAGCAGGAGAAGGATGAGGAGATCGAAAGGGTTGGGGAGAAACTGGAGCAGCAGGAAGGACCAAGGACCAAAGGTATGAATGACGTTTCCAATGCTGTTGCCGGGATTATCTGCTGTTTATGTGCGATTTATTTGCCAGTAACAGCGAGGAGAGAGGAGAGAGAGAGAGAGAGAGAGGGAACGAGCTCAAAGGATTGAGCTGGGGTCCGGCGTGTGGAGGAGCCGGTTGCCATGACGGCCGCCGTTGGCTTTGTGTGCGCAGGCTGAAGTGCAGCCTGGCAATTGGATAAATGTTGTGCCTTTTAATTAGCACGCATTTCACATCCTCTCGATTATCTGGCTGTGCATAATTAGAGGCATGAGCCGCAAAAGCGTTTTTGCGTGCTGTGCAACTGCGCTTTAAGCTGTCAGCCGTAGCCGGCAACAACACATTGTGGCAAGTGCAGCCAAACGGTGGCAGCATGAAAATTCAATCAATTCAACGAGCCAGCTACACGACCCCAAAACTGGCCACAGAGTAATGCAATCAGGCAATGAGAAGAGAGAAAAAGCAGAGACGGATATGATGTGTGCGGCACACTCCCGAGTGTGCAACGAGGCGTGAAGCAACGACGAGCACTTCTGCACACCACATGCCACATGCATCAAGCATGATGTAAGAACTCGCCAAGAAAGTGCCACAGCTGGCGTAATGTGGCAAGTGGCGAGAAATTGTGTCAGCTGCGGCAAAGCGGCAAAAGGCGGCTGCCAGCCTATTAAGCTGATCAGCAGCACACGCACAAGGAAAACCAAGGCAGTCACTGACTGTCCGCCGGACTGACTGTCTGACTGACTGACTGATTGACTAACTGATTGAGTGAGTGAGTGACTGACTGATTGAGTGACTGACTGACTGATGGACCAGCCGAGTTACTTATCCTTTGGCCGCTTTTTACTCACTTGGCTACTTTGGCTACAAGAAAGGCAACATATTTTGACCTCTGCAGTTGAACACGAATGCAGCAGCAGTCGCAGCAGCAGCAGCAGCAGCAGCAGTAATAGCAGCTGCAGCAGCAGTCGCAGCAGTAGCAGCTGCAGTAGCAGTGGCAACGCCTGAAAGCATGCAACAAGCAGCACAAAGTGCACTCAATTGTTTTCCGCACAAGCAGCGCCGAGGGATAACTATATTTATACATATAAAATAAACCCCCAACCATATATAAAGCTGAATAAAAAAAAGAGAGAAAGAGTATCAGTTGGCATTTAGCCAGCATGCACATTAAATGCTGAATATCCTTGCCAACAAAGCCCCGCCCCAAGTGGGTCACCAGCGCGGAAGGAAGTCGGCATCAGTTGTGGCTAGATGAATGCGCAGCTCAAATGGAATTGATAAAAGTCAGTTAAATGCAGGCGAGGATTTGTCGACTTTACCTCTCAGTCAGTCGGGCTTAAAAGCTTCATTTATATTAAGCAGCAGCTTTAAAATATAATCCAATTAACGGCTTAAATCCAAAAACAATCTCGATATATAAAACCGCTTGTCCTGGCTGACAGACGGACGGACGGAAGGTACGTAACATTGAAATAAAACCTTTTTTGTTTACCATCAAACTCTTTTTCAAAAATCTTTGTCAAAAACAATCTGATGACTTTTGGACAATCCATTCTTCCTCTTTGGAGCAAATGGGGGTCAAAGATTTGTGGGCTTCTTTTCGCGCTCAAATTCATTTCCAAAGATCTATTTGAAAAAGCATTTGAGACGTGTTTCATGCGAGACTTGTTTATTACGAGTCCAATATAGTATAAAATTCCAAAATCTGACATTTCGCCGAGATATTCCACAAAAACAAGGTTGACTTTACAAACGAATCGTTTTTTGGCCAACAACTTTTTTTGACCCTTTGATTTTTAATGAGACGTTTTGAAAAAGGACATAGTTCAAGGAATCTCCTAGTATCCCATATAGACATCATCTGATTTTCACGAGGCTTGGGTCTTTGTTCATGGCTTGGCCTCCAGATCTTTTTGGCATCTAAATCTGGCAACATAATTCTTGGTCATTTATTCTTATTCTTTCCTAATTCATAACCTGCTTAAGCTAACGCAGTTTAACTGCAAAACAAAAGTTTCACTTGCCGTTTGGTTATAAAATGCATTAAGTTAAAAGCTTTTTGAAAGCTGACTTGAAACTATTTTATTTAAGTTCGATTTGCAGCAGAACTAAGCATAAATCTTTCTCGAGTTAACTAAAAGTTATATGGAACTATAATAAATTTATATTTTGAAAGTTATTCAAGAATATCTCACTTCTCATTCTTCCTTTACTTTGTATATAAATGATCAATTATGGCTAAAAAACGATTATATTTCCCTCTAATAAATATTCACATGCATTTTTAATGACTTCCTGTGTCACAAATGAGAGTACGTACTTATCCATATGGTTTCAAAAGAACGCTCATGTTTCTCGCTAAAAAAATGAACTCTTGCATGAATCATCCATTTCCTGCCTCATTTATATTTATAAACAAGCAAAGTTATTCATATGCTGCACAAGCTGAACAGCCCTTGCTTACACTCAAATTTCGCCAGCATCGAAATAAACCCTTGCATATTAATTATCCGTTTCCGGTTCTGACAAAAAATATGCAAACAAATAAATCAAACCTGAGCATCTTATATGTGAGTGCCGAGCGGATGCTAGCCTCTAAAACTGTTAGCTTTTAATGTCGTTAATTAATCGATATATTTTCTTGAACCTTCCCCAGCTGAAAATGGCCAAAAACCTCATAGCCAGACAAGCAATTAGAAAAACGTTGCAGCAGACCGGCAGCCGTCAAGTTGCCCCACAGCAGCAACAACAACAACAACAACAACAACAACAACAACAACTACAATAGCTCTCCCCAAAGGCAAAGCGAACAACAACAGCAGCAGCAACTGCCACACATGCCCCCTGCCCGTGCCTCCTGTCCGTGCCCCCTGCCACAGTCCCAACCGCTCTCATATGATTTACAGTCTCCAATACACGAAACGACGTCTCTCAAAGGCCTTTGGCAAAAGTTAAGAAATGAAATTTCAAGAAAATTGCACAAACAACAGGAAGTCGACAAACAGCGCGGCGCCTCGCTCTGAGCGAGAAAATATTGTAAAACTCTGGGCTATAAAGTAAATACACACGATACATATCGGCAGGCAACAGACAGCAGCAGGCAACAGACGGCAGCAGCAGGAGCAGCAAAAAAACGAAGAAGAAGCAAATAAAAAACAAGAATGCGAACAGCACAAAAGTCGTTATCTTAATTACTTTTATAGCTTCGATTTGGAGGGGAGAGAACAACTAAGCCAAAAAAAAAAAAGAAAACATTAAAAAACAACATCTAACCACGTTTAAGCTTTTGATAAAACTTTAAGGCAGCGTCCTTTACAACACTGGCTAGACGTAATTAGAGTTGGGAGCGTGATTTGCTTTGTTTCGTGACACGTTCGTGCTCCAAAAACAAATTTCGTGCTTGTAAGTTTTGAGCATTGAGCGATGGAATTTCAGAAATTCTACTTAGAAAGTGACAGTCGATAAAACTGTGAAAGAAAGATATTAAAATCATAGATAAAAGAGTTTTCTAGCTTATTAGCTAGGTGACTTTGAAACTGTAACTACAATGACTTTCAAACTGTGGATGTAGGCAATCGTCTGTTTCGGCGCGTTATGGGCGTGGTCCATTCTGAATCTAACGCGCAGCTCAATCGATGAGCTTAGCACTAAGCTAATGCTAATATGCTAATGCAATAAGATGATATTAATATTAACATTACAAATTTTCTTAAAACGGTTTCGACTTGTCCCCTTGCTTAGATCTTAATAGGAGCTTATTTGAATGAGTTAAGCTCTAAGCATGCACATGTAATAAGGCCAATATACTCCCATTCGATTTGCGTACAGCGTATTAAAAATATGATGAAAGCGTGCATGTTGTGGTAATATTTTTAGCTTCCCCCACTGAACTTCCTCTTCGTCTTATGTCTTCTAACCCGATACTCGCCCATCTCTGCTTTGTAAGATGATATAATATGTGAGAGGCCGCTCTTATGGCGCCATCTCCATGCTATCTGATGCCGCCTCATTAAGCTGCAGGCTTGCCATAGAAAAGCTCTGCATATTTATGCAGTTCATTATGACACATTTTGTCAGCTTTCATCCGCCCAGGGGCGTTGCCTCATGTGTTTGCCCAGTTAACGCACACACACACACACACACTTACACACGCACACACCCAGTTAATGAAGTGGCTCAGCTTCAGTCAATATAGAATTCCCCCACTGAGTGGCATAATCTCGCTATGCAGGTTAGTGGGGCCCGTCCTTGAGCCTGTTTATAGGGATTTAATGAGCTGCCAGCTAAATAATACATTTGCTTAGCTAATTTTCCACAGCACACGCTTTAAAGTGGCACTTAATTAACATTGCGCATACGACAAGTGAGCCGGCGAAATCTTCAGCTGCAGACAAAATCAATTTCCCCACAATGCCCGGAAGCAGCACAACGGATATGAAAGACGACTGCCTGCGGTGACTAGCAGGCAGCCATGACATGGCTTCAAACATAATAAACAACAGCGACAGCGACAACAACAACAACAACAACAACGGCAACAGCAACAACTGCAAACAACATTCAGTTGAACAAGCAGAGCAACAAAAACAACTGCGAGGCTTTTGGAGTTGGAAATTATTTTGACATTTGGCATGGCCGCAAAATATTTTCGTGGCATGCTAAAGTGCTCAAGAAGCCCAGCATCAATAAGCTGTTGACAACTTGAAAGTAACAGCCAAGCACTCTAACTAGATGGGCGTGGCAGTCTAGCGAATTCGGGGGGAGGATCGGGAAGAGGGGCTGGGTTGGGGTACTTCGTTTATTGAAGTGCGCTAAACTTTTCGCCGGCAACAACGTCGCTTGTTAATATTGAGACTCGCATTATTTATGGCAAACTTTTAGCAACACTTTGCGATTGATGGGCGTGGCCTGGTCGAGGGCGTGGGCTTTATACCCGGCGTCTGGGTTACTTTGGCTGCGAGCAACTTTTAACGAGTTGCCGACTGCAAACTGCAAACTGCAAATGTTTGCACCTAGTCGCTGCAATTTTGCCGCTTAGTTTTACATCAAATGCAACGCAAAGAAGTTGCAAGCTGCTTAACTCGTTGCAAGCACAGCGGAGGCAACAACAGAAAGCAAAAAAGAGTGCAACAGAACGTGGTGCCTGACTAAGAGATACCCTGCACTTTACTGCTGTTTAAAATGTTTCCAGCTTCTTTCTATACATGCATATAAAAAACACACATATTGACATAAACGCTGCGGGCTTTCTGAAATCTACAGTGTTTCTTCTTGCCGTTGCCCAACACTATGTTTGAGAACTGCTTTCGCATATGGTATGAATCGCCAAGATCTGCTAGACTTAGCTTGTCATTTTGATACTCTACATCTATACTTTAAGGCCTCTTCGTTGCATTCCTTTTGCCTGTTACATACATTTGCACAGGCAACATGATACCCTTAAACATTTCCCATGGGTTCAGGGTATTAAAACACACACACACAAAATAAAAGTTGCTGCAACTTGACAAATTATACGCAACGTTGCGCCTGCAAGTAGCTGCCCCTCTCAACAACTCTAAGCCCTGGCTGAGTACTGTCTATGGCAACGCAATCCCCCATCGCAGACACTAGAAACCATAAGCATTTCATTATTACAACACAAATATGTTGAAAATTTCATTAAACGGCAGCGTTGTTCCAGCTGCCAACTGACCCGCCAAAAAGTCGAAAAAAGTTCCGCACCCCAAAAACCCCAAGACCCAAACTGAACTAATGATAATTTTAGCTTGTTGATATGTGCATAGTCTACACTTGTTGGAGAGGATTGTGGACTTGGGTTCGGGAAAACTTCTAAATAAAGTTTTGAGCACATGCAGCTTGTCATGAAATAAATGCTGATAATATGCAGAGTTTGGAATAGGTCAAAAATGTTGCTTGAGAGAACTAGTGAAATATGTCTGTTATGTAATATTATATTTAGGTGAACAAGTAAATCCTGATCATATGATCCTGATGATCATATATCCATATCCATGCCCATGAATAGTTAAGTAAGCTTATATCTATATCTATTATCATATCTTTATATATCTATATTATCTATCATTCTATCTTTTTTCACAATTAATATCCTTCATTCCGTATCAATTTCTCCACCCTCACATATTCCAAATTTCCTAATTAATCTTTCTATCATGACTTTTGCGCTACAAACATCATCATCGAGTTTAACGCCTGAGTATGACAACAAATATGCATAAAGTTTCTGGTCCCAGCAGCTTGTTTCACCAACAAGTGGCAACCGCATAGAAGAACCCCAACAAGAACCTCAACGAGAGCCCCAACAAGAACCGCACACAAATTCATAAAAACGTTTAAAAACACGCAAAAAGTGAAATACCTTTCCCCTCCCTTCTCACATCCTTACAGACGCCAGACTGACCAACGAAGCCCCAACATGAAATTCCCAGACAAAACAGGAGCGCAGGACCCAAGCACCCCGACTGCACTCATAATGAGGAAGCCAGGGCAGGAGCAGGAGCAGGAGCAGGAGCTGGAGCAGGAGCTGGAGCTGAGTCTGAGCTCTGATTCGGGTCGTTGGCTGGGGGTCTCGTATTTGTGGTGCTGGTCAGCAGCAAACATTGCAATTTCATTTAATAACAAAATATTTGGACAGCAACAACTTTGGGCTGGAGAGCAGAAGACCCAGTTAGAGCTTACAGCGGGCAGGGCGAGAGACACAAAAGGGGGATGCAGGGGGCAGCAAAATTATTACGTCTTTATGCAGAAATTATTTATGATTGCATTGTCTAGACTTCATGGCGCGCACAATGCACCGGAATTCCGCGACGCCAGAGAAAGCCCCAAAACAGAAACCTAACAATGTTTGCCGGGGTAATTTATGTGCTGATTGCTCATACGCCACGTGTGTCAGGAGTCGCTTAAAGACGGTTAAATGCCGCTTTGCGCGCTGCAGGATAAACTTTGCGTTTGCACAGACAATTATTTGCTTAAGTTCCCCACAAACGTGTTTATTCGAACCCATTTGTGAGGCTTAGAATATCAGTTTGCCAGATCTTTGACTAAATGATTAACTTAAACAAGCTAAGACAACTCTTTATAAAGGAGTTATTAATTGAAATTTGAGAATATTGCAGACCAATGCAATTAAGAAGATTTTGAGAGACATTCTAGTCGCTGTGCCTGTGGGTACACATCCTTCAAACTTAGGATAGAAAAGCTTTGGGGACTATCCATTTAGACTAAATGGGGACTCCATTTAGTAGCACTCTAACTCCTTTGAGCAGAAAGTGACTACATCCAATACTATTCAAGGGTAATAACATTGACAATAATAATAAACATCTAATATACTCTTATGTGGTCCGAGCCTCAGCTTTCCTTTGCTCTTCCCTCTTGGTGTAATAATTAGTCATATGGTAAAAACAGATGATATCGACTCTAAGTCGATTAATGTTCTCGGTGCCACAGTTAACAGTTTGCTAAAATTTTGCTCAACTAACTATGTCTTGAATGAACCGTTCCGAACCATCCATGATGATTACGGCAAGCATTCCGGAGTAGTCCACTCTGAGACTTCCCTTGCTTGTATAAACTCATCTATTCTAAACTTTTTAGCAAGTAGAAAGTCTTTGTTTGTATTCGTTAATGAACTACGCAGCTCGCGTTCTACGCTACAGAGGAGTTTAGATGCCGTATCATCGTACAGCGTGCATAGGAACTGGTCTCAGTTTCAGATGGATCTGTAGATCTAGTCACTGAGATATTGGTGCAAAAATTTTTTATTTTGTTGTTTGTTTTGGCAAAGATTAACCAATTGACAGCTGTAGCAGCAGCTGCGACAACTTTAAGCTGAACCTCAGCTCGGGCTGGGTTGGGAGCAGCTGATTGCAAAAAAAAAAAGCCTGTAAATTGTATTGGCAGAATTTAATTAACGTCGCATTGAATTTTAATCAAGTTCATTCAACGGCGACAACGACAACGTGACATTATTTGCATGCGAAATTAACCTGTGACACGCGAGAGAAACAGAGGTGTGAGAGAGAGAGAGAAAGAGAGAGAGAGGAGCAGGAAGCGCGCGCTAGCGTTCGCGGTCGACAGGTGGCGCCCTTTGACAAACATGACACGACACGTTGTAAAAAAATAAACTGGAATGAATACATTTTTTATACAGAACATGCAAAATATATATGTACATGTGTTTATATTTGTCTGGTCTACACTTCTGGTACCCTATATCCATTGAAAATGTGCAGCCGACCCTACAAAGGTCGTGTATTCCTATGTAAATGAGAAATACTTTGGTTTTAAGACACCATTCGCGTGCTCAAGAATTAAAAGAGATATAGCCTTAATTTTTGGGATGCCCACACACTTGAAAGTCAATTTGAATACCTGAAAATCTTTCTGCAATCGGACAATGCACACAAGAGCTATGAAAGAATAAATACTCCCACAATATAAGACGGAGAGAAGAAAAAGAAAAGCAGAACCCAAGTGCTCGTAGCTTGTGCATGTAGACTATCTCTTAGTCGTGCACATGGACTGTTAACTTCTTCCCGGGTTCAATATGTTGTTTGGTTTGTCATTATGTCAATAGATTGAAATTTGTGATTTCAGTGGAGAGAGCAAGAGACAAAGGCCTGTTAGAGAGAGACAGAGAAAGTACAAACGAAATCAATCTTTTGGGATGTGTTATCCAACCGCACACGGATAAAACCCCATTAAAGCTGGGCTTTAAAATTTGAATGCGAATTCGAATCGGAGCAAATCAAAACTATCCGAAACTCTTATTTGGCAAGCAATTCAATTGTGCAATGCGCATATGGCATGCATTTAGCCGGCAATTTGTAGTTGGGCAACAATTACAGCAAAATATGCAAACAAATTTGCAACAATTCGACAGAGAACATGTTGTTCGCATTGCTCCCAATGCTGGTTGGCTCCCATTTCTGTTGATTATTAGATGCTGACTGCTTTTCGGCTCTTATTGGTTGCCCTGGCTGGCTTTTAATTGAAATATGATTTTCCGACTAACAATGATTGGAAGAGCAGTTGTTGCCGCTGCCCGGCTGACATCATGTCAAAAGCAAGCAAAATTTGATCTCCAGTTTCGACAATATGCAAAGTGCATGCACGACACGTCGGTCAGCCTGTCATGCGGGGGCGGGCTGCTGGTCAACAGGGAGCATGTAAGGCCAGTACGACAAGAGAATTCTAGTCGGGAATGAATGACTAACAGATACCCTGTAAGCAGTTGCCATAGCAAGCATTGCAGCTTCCTTCTACACACACACTCACAATCTTCTTCCCTTTGCATCACACTTTGAGCTGTTTGAACTGTGCGATCCTTATTGAACTTGAACTATTTGTACACTTGGAAAACTTATGCCGAAGTTTTCAACTGTTTGGATCTTATAGTCTCTGGGATCAGACGGACGGACGAACACATCGAGATCCACTCGGCTATTTATGCTGCAAAATGTTACTCAAGGATTCAAAGAATCTTACCTCTGAAATTAACATGGCCTTGACAAAGTCATAATACCCTTTATGACCAATTTCATGGGGCATAAATGCTAAAGGCTTCAACTCTTCTGGTGCTTGGAAGGCAAACTTTATTCATACGGTATGCCGGGCACATAAAACTAGACAAAACTGTCATGTTTCATGGTCGACCAGGGCAGGTTGGCTGCGGCACTCGAATCTCTAAATACAACCGAAAAGTCACAAAGTTTTTGGCCATTGCAATATGCAAAATATGCCGAGGCGTCGAAATATGCAAATCTGGCTGGACAGCAAGGAGAGAGAGAGCGAGAACAAGAGCGAGAGGATGAGAGAGGGAGGGAGAGGGAGAAACGACAGCCAATAATTTCAAACAGCAGTTGCTGGGAAATCATTTTTGGTTTTTCCAAGAGAAAAACACTTGAAAGCCAAATTGAAAGTGTACTGAACATGGAAATTTTGTGTAGCTCCAAGGGAAGGTGCACGGGCTTAGCCCAGAGTTGAGCTGCTTTGACAATTCAATTAGGTTGTTGCGCTTAATTGAAGTTGTGGCCGAAGCGAGTCCATGTTGACTATTCTGCGAATGCAAAATTATTCAAAGCTGTGAAAATAGATTTGTTAAAGTTGTCAAAGTGTTGCACAGTTCATTTAAGAGTTGGATGCATGGACAGATACATGTGGATCAATTAAACAAATTTCCCCAAAAGGGTTTGCCAAGGTCCTGGCTGAACCCATCACTGCGAGGCGCTTCCAAAGGTCACAACCCTGCGACCTACCTACTAGGCGAATCATATAAATACTTCCCTTTGCTAAGCTATGGTCTCAATCCTTTTCCTATAACTATATACTAAACATATCACATATCCTCGTTCTAAGGAGCACAGTAGTTATATAACACATCACATCACGTGGATATCTAAACTCTTTATATTTTATCCATCTCTATGCTCACATATCTTCCGATGACAATTATATTTTCCATTCTGTCGTTCGCTTTGCTTTTCAACAATTTTCCGCTCTGCAATTTCACATGCTAAAGTACCTGACGGTCCCAGTTAAAAGCCTGACATATGAGCGTCATCATTTAGCACAGACCTGTGAGCCCTTTTAAAGTTGCACTTAAAACCATTTCAAATCTTGTTCTCCACTCGTCAACCGCTCCCCTCCCTTTCCCCTGCACTTCTCTACCAGGCCATTTCACACAGACGTCATCGTCGACCATGTGGAGTGGGCGTGTCAATGGCCCATCTCTGCAGTTACGCAGCCCATGCAGCCTATTTGACCGATGTTTACGATGAGGCGAACGATGTGCAGCAATTTCTGTGCCAGCCCCCTCCTCCCCTCCCTCCTCCCACCATAACCACAACCCGTCATCTTGGCCTGAGGCAACCAAAATGCACTTTTCGGGCCGCAACTAATTTTATGACCGCAGAACTTAGTATGCGTCTGTTTTAATGGTCGATCCAAGAAGTGATTCCTCTTAACTCATAATTGGCCGCATAGTCGAGCAACGTCTCGACCATTATGACAATTGGCAAGGCACCAATATATAGAGCCAGGCCGGAGAGTTGCCCGTTGCCACTGATCCAACAGAGACATTCAAAAAGTTGGCAGCTTGTGGCGATGCGTGGCAATGAACGCGAGAACAATTAAACGACAATCCATTTAATGGTCCAGGACAGCGACGACCATTTGGAGAACAGCTTCCACTCTTCCCCTCGCCCTCTCTGTCTGTCTGTCTTGCCCTCTGCTAGCCGACGTCTTAATGGCCAAATTATTGTCACTTTGAAGTCGGCGCCATTAAATTAGCCCTGAAAAGCCACAGCATCAATTTTATGAGCAGCGCACAAAGTTTTATTTGTAAGAAGAAACTTTTTGCATGCAGTTGCCGCAACTTTGAAATGTGTATATAGGCATTATATATATATATACATATATACAGATATCTATATATTATTTATATATATTTCGAGCTTTTGCCATTATTCAACACGCGACGCGTCGTTGTTTCCCCAATGGACTCAAAACAAAGGCGAATCCTGGCCAGAGCTGTGCTTAAAATAGCTACTGCAAAAATACATTTGTCGGAGCTGCGCTTGACACTGACCCCCAACACTGTGCAACAAAACTTTAGGCTCTTAGAAGAGTGTAAATTACAAATTCAACAAGTTACACAAATCCAAAGGCTTAAATTTGCCACAAATGATGAACCTACAATTTTCATTTAATACTCAAGAAATCCTATTTTGTTGCACAGTGTTGTCTGTTTTGTCCCCTGCTTGGTTCAGCTTTTTATTTGCATAACAATTTGAGATTAATTGATAAATCGATTTATGTCGCCCTCCGGCATTGACTTTTTGTTGTTTTGCATTCGATTTATTGCGCTCAGTTAATTTCTACTTAAAGTTCGCCACGTTGATAGCCAGTTAATTTTAGTTAAAACCTTGTTAACATTTTGTTAGCGACCACTAATTGCATTTTGATGCACTAAAATTTCAATTAGTCCTTTTAATTATATTGTGCACTGTTGTCGGTTCTATTTCTCATTTATGCCGAAGCTTAATTGCCCGTTTTTAATCTGCCCAATAAACCTTTGCGCAAGTCAGGGCTGACAACAATGCAATTACAATTTCAATTTCAAATCAATCAAGAGCACAAATCGTGTTCATGAAATTTGACTTAGCTTTGACAAAGTAATTGCAGTTTACGAAGCGTCCACTGAGTCTAGGTAGGGTATTTGCCGGGCATTTGGCAGCTATTCAAGCACAAAGTTAGTTAAGTTCAGCCAAGTGTTGGTAAACGTATTGAAGGTTAAGGTCTAGTTGGAGCATTAACTAGGCTCTAGACACAAGTCAAAATTCGATTTAAAATAGAATTTGAATATTCTCGCATATATCTATAATGTCTATACCATCATTTATGAGCCAAATGCCATTAAATCACGATAATCGGTTCAGTCAGCAGTCAAAAAACCGCTAACAACTTATATTAAAGGATCGGCATGCTTTATTATATCATACGCTTCAGATGACACAGTGATTTAAGCATAACACAACTAACCCCAAAAGGAAAACAAGCTGAAAATGAGGGTCGGCAGCTAGAAAAGTCGGCTAACAATCCCTCGGGCCGAGATACACACAGTGCACGCACACGCATACACACGCGCACACACGTCGTGTGTGGACGAGAAAAGCGTTTTTAATTTGCGTATTTTAGTCACGTTCAGGTAAATCTCAATTGAATCGAATGTGACACCGGATGTGAAAATTGTGCACATTTTCCAAGCATTTACCAGCACAGCGAGAAAGTGAGTGAGGCATGCGGCATATGTTGTTGTTGTTGTTGTTGTTGTTGTAGTTGTTGCTGCTGCTGCTGCTGCTGCTGTTGTCGTTGTCATCGACGCGACTCTCGGCTGTAATTGTTGCTGCTGGAAAGCAAAGCACGAGACACAAACAAAGATCGCATCACTAAACATGCTGCAAATGTACAGCAGGCATAGGAAAACACGTAGTCGCATGTATCCAGCACAGACCGAGGATATATAGCCGGGCACAGAGCTCCGACTGCGACTCCGCAGCCAGCCAGCTCTCCTTGCAGCTCCTGAACAGGCGGCAAACGGTGTAAACAAAACGTTTAGAGAGTGTGCAACATTTTCTCCACAATGATGGCTACTTTGTGCCATGTCCACAGATCTGTGGACGGTTATGTGCCGCACCTGCCTTCTATTTTCGTATACCCTGCAGTTATTTGGCAACGGGCAATCGAAAGGGTAAGGTAAGTAAGGTAAGGTTGCCGATTCGAATTACCCAAGTCTGACTCTATGAACGTTGATATTTTAGCGATTATTAGATTAAAGATTCAAAAGCTGCGCAATGTTTATATTAAACCGTCGATAACTCTACCCAGGGCATCGATAAATATCGATTCGAATCTATTTTTTTAACATTTCTTAGATATTATGAGAGCCTCCAAATTTGTTATCCACAAAAATCTTCATGTAAATGTCAGATCAAGCTTTAGCTCCGTCTTGCTGTATATGAATTTATGGGTAGGCAGGGTATTCCCTAGTCCAGCAAACTCGCCCGAGGCTCACCTATTTCTTTTTTTCTGAAAGGCCCAGACGTTGTTATATAAAAGCGTTCAGCATTGGGTTAAATAGCAAATGCGTAGTGAGAGATCTCACAGTAGTTGTTGTTGTTGTCGTTGTTGTAAGCGTTGTTGACCCAAGCGAGGTGGCAAATGCTGGCAGGATATCTTTTTTCGTATTGCTTTGAACTCGCTCGAAGCGTTAACAAATATTGACATAGCACATTAACGGCAATTCAAAGTGCGAGTCGAATGTTTTCTCCATTGTTAACACACAATTCTAAACGGCTTTTGTTGGCCCAACTTTGTGGGCCAACTTATTTATACCCTTTTAAGCAGAACTCATCCATCAAATTGCCGCTGCAGCTGTTCAACACGTAATTACATTTTTATTTATTGAATTTTCGCATGCGGCAACAACATACACAGCACCAACATGCACAACAGCAACATACACAACAGCAACATACACAACAGCAACATACACAACAGCAACTTACAATTTTGTCGGTTCAAAAATTGTTTAGCGACAAATTGTCACAGGCGCTGACGTGACCGGCTCATGTTGTCGTCGACTGTCGCTGCTTGCATCCTCCTCAGTCTCAACATCATCCCACTGACGAACTGACAGACTGACGGACTGACAGACTGACGGACTGGCGGACTGACTGGCTGTCCTGTCCTGATGCGTTGCTGTTGTGGCTGTTGCTGCTGCCACCAAATATTCCACAAAGTCAACAACGACAGCAACAAAATGAGGTCAACCATGAAAATTGCACCAGCGGCAGCAATTTCTCATTTTGAGTTTAGCAGCCAACAAAATCCTCCCAAAACAAAAACAAAAAAAAAACTGGGAAAAAGGTAGCAAAAAACCAAAAAGGAAAGAAAGAATTTCGCGATGCGGTCCACTGGCAACAGCGACAACTGTTGCTGTTGCTGTTGCTGTTGTTGTTGTTGCTGTTGCTGTTGCTTGTTGCTGCGGTCGATCGGTTGCTGTTGTTGCATGTTGCTGGCGTAGCTTTGTTGTTGCTGCGGCTGCTGCTGCGGCTGCTGCTGGTGTCATGTCGTTCATCAGCGTAACAATTTTTATTGCTTTCCGACCGCAACATTGTTGTCGATAAAATTTTAATTCGCATTCGGCAATTTTTGCTAACCAAGCTTTTGGTTATATTTTCATGCGACTTGCGGCCAACAGCGAAAGTACTTTATCGCAAAAGGAAGTCAAAAAAAATTGTTCATTTATTAACATATTTTCGATTTAACTAGCAAGTGAAATATTAATCAAATCGAAATATGTTTGTGCTTATATTTGAAAGCCTTTTCTTATATAAAGCTTTTACAGAAGACTTTGCCCAGCTTTTTCTTAAGACTTTTGGATTTTTTTGATGAAATATATTTTCACAAATTATGCTAAACACAAAAGTCGTAATAAGTCGTAAGCATTTGTCAACATTTTGATAAAGCTAATTGCTTGAAAAATCAATTCTATGCTCTTAACTTCTTAACTTAACTTCATCAAACTTCTCAGCTGGTCTCCACAACATTTCTTAAACGTAGCGCACTTGAATTTCCGTGCAGCCGACACGTTTTCAGCATTTTTGCATGCTGCCTTTTGGACAGCTCTTCCGCCAAATTGATTTATAGCGTTCGAACATGTTGCAGACTGCCCAAAAAAAAAAAAAAAAGAAATGATGCCACATAAAATAAAGACAAGCGGAGCATTTTGCAGAGCACGTCCCCCAATTATAAATGCAACTAATTGCGCTCGCAAATGTTGCATGAAAGCGTCGCAAATTTTTAATAACATGGCAAACAAATGTTGTGCTAAATTGTCAACATTAACTCGAAAGCTGCCACAGCAGAGGCAGCAGCAGAGGCAGCAGCAGAGGCAGCAGCAGATGCAGGGGCAGCGGCAACACTTGACAGTGTGGCAACCGCAGCAGAGAGCCCATTCACAGATTCTATGGGGCGAACATTTATCATCATGGACTCTGCAGTCCATGCTGCATGTTGCATGCCGCAATTCCTGCTGGCTACCGTTTTCAGACTGCACGCTTTTGACCTGCGCCGGCGCGTGCCACAGCAACAACATCAGAGGCAGCAACAACAAACAATGGCAACACGAATTGTCAGAGACCGTTGCCAAATGTTGAACTTCAAGCTTTGTTTGATCTTTGATCTTATCGCGACCGGCAGGCAAAAGTGTTAACTGAAACAGCGAATGCAGCTCCTCGCTGCCACTTGCCACATTTTCGGCTTGCCTCTTGCATTGATTAATTGAAATTTCACTTTTTGTGCCACAATCTTCATTTATTTTGTGGCACCTTAATTGATGCCCCCCAAATGAAGCACACGCCCCGAAAACAAAAAACATGTTGCAAGTGCCATTTAGGGGCGCATTTGTTGTCGCTTTTAAAGTGTATGCGCCACGCCCCATTTGTACCTCCCATTCTTGTGTTTTTGTGTTGTGTTGTGTTATTGTGCCATTTTGCACACACAAACAATTAGCCGCTGGCCAAAAGTGAGTTGCACCCTCGGCTGTCAGCCGGCCTGGGCCTAATGATATGCCATGTGGCAAGAATGCCAATTACACATGCTAATTGCAACAGCAAAGCATCTCGAGGCAACTCAAGCTTTGTTTGTCTATCAACATCAACGTCGAGTTGCATCTGTAAATGATTTCTCGCGTCTGTCAAACCGAGTTCATTAGCAGCAGATCATTAATTTTAGCAACTAAAATGAGTTTCATTTGGCAAATACGTGTTATGACAGATGGTCTGCAAGTTGAATAAACTGAAGTAAGCGGGCAAACTATAAATTTTAATAATTAAATAGACTGACGAAGATTAAACACCCTAACAAACAATAAGCAGATGTATCTTCACTCAAATGACAAATGACAGAATCATTTATGAAAAGTTAATTTCTTAGCTATTGTTTGCATTCGAACTGGAGACAGATATTGATAAGTTCTTGCTTAAGTATTTCTTGATGAGCTTAAACAGCCAATACGATAGAGACAAGTTCATATTCTATTGTCTAATTCTATTCTAACTAATATATCGCTATCTTGATGAACTCTGTAAATTGTAAGCTCTAGGAAGTTTTGCTTAAGTGTTTCTTGATTCATAACAACAGTCACGATGATAGAGACACGTTCGCCTGTGGGCTTCTATTCCAACTGAGTACCTTAAATAAACTCCAATAAGCGAACTTCTATATCAAATATTTTATACATAGGTCATAGGTCAGTCACAGCTTGAGCTTCTATATAAAAGTCGTTTAGGTTTTTCAAGAGCTTCTAAACAAGCAGCGCACTGCAACTATCGAGCCACAAATTTGGTTCTTTATGAAAAACTAAGTTGTTGTTGTAGAATTATCCGAATTATGAAACATTTCAGTTTCATTATGACTGTATATACATATATTTAATCAAAGAAGTCGAAGCTGACTTTTTGCTTTATGTGCACATAATTCTATCTGAAGTCTCTCTTGGGTACTCATTGCTTAAGTATGTACATAATTGTGAAAATATGTAGGATAGTGTAGTTAAAAATTGACTATAGTTTACTAAAGCAATAGCTACTTAGACCTTCAACTGTGTCACGAAATACTTATTAGTTGATTTTATCTACTTATTTGCAGTTGAAGCATTTACCATATTTTTATCCTTTTAACTATTTTACCTATAACTTTTAGCCATATTTTTAGCTGTTCTATTTAAGCTATAACTCAAGAACACATTCAACATATAATTCCTAACAAGTTAACGTTTCCCAGCAACACAAAGACAAAGTTTTTGCTCCCTCTCACTTACTCCCATTCTTTATTCGTCTGTCTCTGTTTCGATCTAATCTCTCGTTCTAGTTAACTGTGACAGGCTTAGCAACATTTTGCCCCTGACAACATTCCAGTTGTTGTTGTTGTTGTTGTTGCCGTTGTTGTGGGCAACCGCGAGATGTTGCCATGTCGCCCGCTGCTGCTGGCGTCGACGCGGCGACAAAAAACACGCTGCCAACTGATGCGGCGCACAGCAATGAGTTGCACGTGGATGTCAGCAATAGCAGCAGTTGCAGCAGCTGCTTCACCAACTGCGGCAACTGTGGCAGCCAGCAACGTGTGGCACGCAAAACCGCGTGGCAGCAGCAGCAGCAGCAGCAGCAACAACAACGCTTCGTATGGGCAAGTTCGGCTTCTGTCTGCACTTCGTGAATGTGAATGCGCCTTGAGCTGAAGATGTTGCTGCTGCGTCGGCTGCTGCTGCTGCTGTTGTTGCTGCGACCAGTCGCTGATAATGTTGCCGCTGGGAAATGTGTCCAAAGAATGGCCTCATCCCTGAGCAGCTCTTTCTGCTCAGGCGCTTATCAGTCAACGCTTTTTGCTCTTGTCATAAATTATGAGCAATGCTGCAGCTTGCCACACACACATGCATATACCTCCTCACACACACACACCCACACACACTCACACATCCCGCTTTGAATTCAAAGGCGAACACTCACGCGTGGTCGCCTCGATAACTCATCCCTCATCCGAGTCACGCCGTCTGCGGTCTCGACATGTTACGCTTGCCTGGCCCTCGAGTTCAGCTAACAGCGGCTAAAACTTAACTGAAAACTGAAAAACCCGCCTTGCATTTCCTGCCAAACTGTGCAGCCCCCCTTTCCCACCACACCTGCGCAGTTCACCCACCGCATTGCAAATCATTTTTGAAATGCAGCCACGCACGCAAAAAATGAGCTCGTTTGAAATCCAAACATTTTAGCAGCCTTCTAGCTAAGCATTTTCCACCAGCCACCCGCTGCCCCCCACCCTTGCTTAGCTACTCGTTCTACTCGTTCCCCCCACCAACAGTTGCTGCTATTTATTCATTGGTGCGTGTTGCCAAATGCCAAACATTTTTAGATGCGACTGCGAACGATGCTTGTAAATACTTTGGAGTTGTGCAAAAGTGGAAAAAGATTTGCTGTCGCAGCTGTTTAAGTTGTTGTTGTTACAGCAGTTGTTGTTGTTGCTGTTGTTGTTGCTATTTGGTATTTGCCCGAGAATTTGCTGTGCGCGTCTTGGAATCGGTTGCTTTCCGAGTTGTGCACTTTGTGCGGCCGTCGGGGAGTGTGGCAAACATATTTAATGCACTTTTAATTAATTTTTAGCGCAAAATCAATTAAATATAAAAAATCAACATTAACTGTGACTTTTTAGTCAGACGGAGTCAAAATGTAGAGCTACGCAAAAGTTATTTGCCCGCTGCTTCGAGCTTGATTACAAGAAAGTCTTTTTGCTGTTAAGAGCAGTGTTGTAAAACGCACAAAAATGGTTAAGTATTAAGTTCGCGGTTCGAAACAGCGTCCTGCTTTTGGGTTTGGTTCGTAAAGCTCGTTATTCACATCCTTTGAACTCGGTTTATGGTTCAAGCTTTAGTTTAACGTTATCAAGCTATTCCAGAGGAAGAGTATTTGCAGGAAAGAGTATATTTATTATACAATTATACAATATTTAATCTAATTGCAGAATCAGAACCTCGCAATATGCAACGTCTGTTAGCAAAGAGCACTCATCCTGGATTACATTTAGGAAATCTCTTTTGTCTTTCATAAACTCTTAGAATATGCTAAGCAACAGTGAACATAATCGACCAACAAGTAAACCAGCTTCCAGCCAGCCCAATTGCCAGCAAACTAGCCTCACATCACATAAAGTTGACATAAAATCTCCCAATCCCTTGCAACAACATTTTACGATAGCAGGCCAGCGAGTCCAGCTGCAATAAACACACCTCCAACTACAAATTTAAAGCCATCAATTAATTAAAAAGCATATAAATATTTAAGAGGCAAGAGAAATTATCAATTAGAAGCTCTTTGGCTTAGCACAAGAAGTGCCACTGAAAAGTGTATGAAAGTCTAGTGTTTGATATCGTTAAATGAGTTGTTATCATTAAAAAAGATAAGAAGCTCGACTCATACTTAAGCAGAGTGGACTTTGAGTGAGTGTGTGGATGCTGGAATGCCCAGTTTGTAGGCATGCCTCTCTATGGGATTCTCACATGCACACACACACACTCGCATACACAGAAGCACATACACAAATACGAAAGAGCCGCGAACAACAGTGAGCGACGTTTTGACTTACGTTCCACAAACAATGTCCATGTGAATGGAAGGAAACTGGTTGCTGGTTGCACTGTGGTACATCAACGATTTGCACGGACTGACATTGAAGATGTGTTTGAGTATTAAATAAGTAAGTAAACACGAAATATGAAATATATAATGGAAAATATATCAATCAAAATCTGATCAATCGAGAGAGCAATACTCTGTTCACAGAACAAGCACAGCTATTCAACCCGGTTCTAAGACTCAAGTTGTAATTGCTTATTTTAATACCAATATCAATACTAATATTAATAAATTATTATTATTATGGAGCGACAATGCCGCTGCTTGGCCACTGTGCGGCGTCGACGTCAGCTGCTGGCTGTGACTTCGAGCAGCCGCTGCCTGGCTGCCTGGTTTCCCATCTGACTGCCTCGCTGGCTGCCGACTGCCGACTGCCTGGCCTATTGAAATTTATGTGGCCGCTTTTAGTCGTTAACGCTTAGCCAGCGGAAGCGAACGTCGCCGTCGCAGTAGAAATCAAAATCGGAATCGGTTAAAGACGTGTTGTGAGTGTGTGTACGTGTGCGTGTGCGTGTGTGTGTATTGTCATCTTTGTTGTTGTGCATTGCTCAGATGCGCTTAGATGTAGGTGCAGCCGTAAGGCCTACGAAAATGTATTTCGTAATGCATTTGAATCTTGTGTAAAGTGAACAAAAGAAGTGCGAAAATAACAAAAAATTGTATATATAAATAAAATTCAACAATTTGTTTTTCGAAATCTATCAGAAAATAACTGAAAGTTAGTTATAGATCGAAGCAATTGGCTAATTAACATTTGGAATTTAGCATTTGCCACAAGCGAGCAGCATTGTGGCAAACCTGTTGCTGCCGCAGCTGTTGACAATCTCGAAGTGGATAAACAACAGAGACAAAAAGCCATTCTTTAAGGTTGGTAAAAAAAACAAAATAAAAACCATATGCTAATAATGAAAACATTTGCCGTAATCGTCTAATCGCGTGTGCGGCCACTAAACAAGCCATTTAAATTAATCAACCTGACATGCGACTAACTAACTGACTTCAACTAACTATGCAAATGTTATTGAGGAAGTCAAAAGAACACAAAAGAAAAACTCGTAACTGTAACACTCTGCTGCCCGCTTGTGGCCAGAAGAAGAGAAGGAACATGTTTTTGGTGCGGGTTTTTGCCAAGCGTGAGAAAATTCACAGCGCATTAATTAGCGAAAGAAATCATTTTAAGGTAATCGACAATGCGGGTAGGCTAAAACCCAATATCCCCCCTGCAACCCGCAAGCAGGTCTTTGGGTCTGCAGGTTCTTGCGCCTGGCCACATGTGAGTTTCGCTGTGGCCTGTGATTGGAATTGGATAGCAACAAAAAAAACTAATTGCTTGAAAATTAAAAACGTGTCAGCTGACACGCTACCAACCCAAAGGCTGCAGCTGCAACTGTTGCTGCTGCTGCTGCTGCAACTGCAACTGCAACAGCAGCAACTGCCCGAGCCTAAAGAAGTGCTGCATGATTGTAAAATTGAACTTTAACTGCCTTACAATTAAAGGAATTTGCATGCAACATTTTGAACAGTGTAGACACGCAGCGAAATGCCGTTATAAGGAATAGTTTATAAAACGTTTTCTGCTTTAAATTTCCAACATTTCGCTCATAAAATATCGGATTTTGCAGACTTAAAGCAAACAAAATAATCGAATTATTATTACAAGAGCCGATTTGTCCGAAGTATGAAAAATATTTGTAAGTTTAAAGCTTTCAACAGTTTTCACTCATTTTTCACCTTTGTACAAGCAAACACACACACACACACACACACAGAGAGAAACACATACATGCACTTCATGGCCAAGCCAAAACAGTGCAAAACAATTTCAGTTTCCATAGAGGGGCATAAATTACAGCTGAGCAATGCGTGTTGCGGCACAGCGTGTTGCAAGACTGCAAAGGCAGGCAGAAAAGCAACCAAAGCAAAGCAAACCAATTCGTACAGACTCATTAAGGTTTTAATTTACAAGTTTAAACAGAGATTTAAGCGTTGCGATTTATATGCGTCCAGCGAGAGGCAATAATCAATGGCAACGGCAACGGCAACGGCAACAAGGCGGCAATCACGCAGGGCAACATCGGCAATAAGAAGAACAACATGCGCCAGTGTCCACCTACGCAGTTTAAGAAACAAAAGCCGAGACTTTTAGGCCGGGCCAAGAGGACAGCAACAGCAACAACAACAAACATGACAGCAACAGCAACAACGACGCCAACGACAACGACGTCGACGACGATTTGTGCAAATGGAGCGACATTAATGTTTGCGACATGAGCAACATGTAAGCGATAGGTAAACGAGGCGGGACGAGGGGGTGGGAGGACTTAGGGCCTTGATGGGCTTTAAAAATGCAGCATTGATTAAACACAGCTTGACAGGGCTCGATGATTGCCTTGGCCAACTGATTGCAGCTGCTGCTGACCTTAGACAACAGCAACAACAGCAGCAACAGCAACACCTGCAACATACGGCCGCCAATTACACACACAGAACTGGGCTTAACTGGACTGGACGCACGTGCATGTGATTTGAAGAGTGCAAAAACAAAGAATAAAGGAAACCGTTCTAATTTCTCAACTGTCAGTGGCAAAGAGGCAATTCCAACAGCCCGGGCAACAAAAGCCGCACCGAACTCGTTAGCTTTGCTGCTTTGGATGTTGCAATTATGTAGCCAGCGTTTACAAAAGAAGGTCGTCATCGTCGTTGTTGTTGTTGTTGTTGTTCCAGTTGCAGTTGTTGTTTTTGCTGCTGGCTCATGTCTTCATTTTGGGCTTTTTGCTACACATGTTGCTGGCGTGCACAAGCAACAGCAGCAGCAGCAGCAGCAGCATTGCCTTTTATTTGTTTGCGCTGCCAACACTTTTGGCCTTTGGCGTTGACGCTAACCCCAACCACGTCTAGCCAGCCCGAGCCGCACACCCTTGTTGCCTTTATTAAGCCAAAGTCACTTGCTGCAACAGCAACAACAACAACAGCAGCAGCAACAACAGCAACAACAACAGCAGCAGCAACAACAAAGCGTGGCCTGCAATCGCAGCGCGTTTTTTAATAGTTTTTAGCTGCAAACAAGTTCTTTTTTTTCATATATATTTATTTTTCTTGCGAGCCCGGCTGCTGGCACTTTGGGCCCCTCCGGTGTTGACGTCGCCGCTGGTTACCGATTTTTTTTCTCTCTAATTTGCGCCGCTTTAATTTTGCCTTTTTATTTGCAACACTTGTCGTTTAAATGCAGCAGCCGCGGCAAAGTGTTGCCAATAAATTAAATTCAATGCAAGCAGCGAGAAAAATCTGGGAGAAAAAAACAATTTAAGGTAAATTCAGATTTTGGTCTAGACGAAGCCGAGATACACTTGGGAAATGTCGGGAGCTAATGCGGGGAGCATGAGAGCCTTTTGTGTGAAGTAAAAAGAAGAATTTTCCACAAATCTAAATGTTCATTGCATAAGAAAAGGTATATAAACTAAAGAATTCTAGCTAATATGAACCGTCGACCTACCTCTTAAGTGCATAAATCATCAGTAAAGCATTCTGTCATCCTAGACAAACTCTTTTAAATACATTAAGTCAGATTAAGCCCATAATTCGAGGCCGAAACTTTGCTAAGCTCCTTCCTTTAAAGTGCAGCATGTTTTGACAAACTCTATAAGAGGCGCATTGAGCTTCCTGTTAGGGTAGCTCAAGAGAGCCCCCAAGAGAAGTTGGAGCCAGTGTGCGGCATGGTTGGAAATTATCTATGTGGCCGGCAGTTCTCAGTTCTCATTCGTTTTGTGGCACGACGCAATCGCAACAAATGGCATTTTTATTGATATTTCGGTCGGTTTGCCTGGCAGCTTCATGTTGAAATATGCGCCGCCACCTGTTGATTTTGTTTGCAGATTGGCCAAGACACACAGCGCAGAGCCTCTTGGCCAAGCACTTGGCAGGCACTTGGGCTCCGACTCCGGCTTCGGCTCCGAGTCTGACTCCGGCTGTAGCTGGAGCCAAAGGGGACTCGTGATTTGCAGCACAAATTAAAAGCGAGGGCGATGCATATAAATAGCAATTTGGACAGACGAATTAAGCCAAATGACTCCAAGTACACAGCCAAAGTTGTAAACTTGTCGTGTCACAGAAATGAGCTGAAGTTATGTCAACAGCGTGACTCCAAGGTGGAGTGTGTGTGCCCATGTGTGTGTGTGTGTGTGTGTCTGTGTGTGTGTGTGTGTGTGTGTGTGTGTGTGTGTGTGCATGTGCTGAAGGAAGCCATGAGAAAGTCATACATTCCATGTGCATAACCCTTGGGAAACTTGAGCCAACTTGCGTTTGACTTAAGTACGGTTAGAACTTTTTAAGTTGCCTCATTTTTAACTAATCAAATGTTTATTTATTTTACTAGTTTATGTCAGCTCCATCCGATCTTAAGGCCCATGCATTCAACACTATTTATCAGAGTTTAAACACACAAAAAAGTCGCTGGTTCGATTCATAGTTCGAGTTAACTCTCTCCTAAAGTAAGGCTCGGATATAATTGCTTTCTATAAAATTTCTTGATCCATTTTCAGCGCTCATATCTGAAATATTTCTAGAATTTATTTAAAGTTCTTTCTTGGCCTGCCCAATCTTCGTATTCATCTGAACTATTTCAACACTTGTTCAGATATTTTTTTATATGAGCTTTGATAAGCTGAAAGTAATTTGTAAGAGTAAAGTGTTCCTCAAATATGCAACAACTCAATTGAATGCATTGCACAACATTGTATTTTATCAACTGTTATCAGGTGAATCAAACGTCTGCAGCCAATTAGGTGTCCCCCTTGGGAACGACACGTTTTGTTTGGTTGCACAAAGATAAGCCCTGAGATATGGCATCAAATGCATTTGGAGTGAATTATGGACTACCTGTTGACAGACGAACGACAGGTAAGATAAGTAAGACGCTGATAAGCAGCAAATTTGACAGGCACAGACCAACTGACAGGCAGGTAGAAAAGATGTCAAAATGGGCACTGAAATAGTGCCAAGAACTCGGACAATTGCTGGGGGGAGAAAATCCAAGGCAATCACAGGTACACAACGCGACGCAGTCTGAAAACCAGTTTAAGAGAGCATTTTTATTGTATTTTGCGCTTAATTAAAAGACAATCAAAAAGCTGCTAACGCAGCTGCCGTAGGAGCCAAACTAATTCAGATGGAACCCACGAAGGCCCCAGGTTCAACATAAGCCGGGACAATGCGACGCAGCTGGAGCTTCACGAAACCTGCTTCAACGAGCTAGAGTGCTCTGGCCGGGCGTGCACGACTGGAAGACACCCTAAGCCTGGGATCTATAAGAATTTATACCATCTTATGCACACAAACTAACATATGTATATATTTAGGCAGCAAATGCACTCTTACTTAACTTCGGTATCCGATCCGGTTCAATCTTAACGAAACATTCAGCGCCAAAACTAAAATGTATATAGGCCGGAGCGGAAGACTCTACCTGTAACAGTCAACTTTTTGGAGAGTCCTTGGAGGTATCAAGAGAGTGAACTATTTCTTATCTGTGTATACTATAATAGAACCTTCGTACCAAGTTTTGGGTATCCGTCTAATATAATCCTTGAGTAATCTCTGTATTCCAAAATCGAAATCGACATTCAAGTTAAGTATATCCAGCTATTATCATCTTCTAGTTGTCTATGATTCTCAAAATCGATACTTATTGAAAAGTTGCTTTCTTCTGCCTGACACATGCTTTCGCACCGAAACTATCTACCCTTCTTACCTATTTTCTATTACATTGGCATGTTTACGAGCTAAAGACGTATAAATATTTACACGATATGTGTAGGAGCAGGGGGGTTGGGGCAGGGGGAAAACAGCGGCAGGGTAACGCCTCCTAATGAAATGCTAACGATATACATTGGAAAATCAGGAAAAAAGAGAAAACCCCAAAACGTAGCCAAAGAGTTTATATTACGCAAACTGTTTTCCCTCAACAAAAGAAAATTATGTAAATGCTGGAAAATTGTTTTGGCCATTCGCGCTGTTGCCCAGCAATTTTGCCAAATCAATTTCTGCCCCACCCACCGAGTAAGCTGCGGCCCAAAAATGGGCGTGGCAGCCAGCAGCCGGCAGCCGGCAGCCTGCGAAGGCTTATAATAATAATTGAATACATTGACGCCGCCAGCAATATTTTGACGATTTTGCAATTGAATTGAGCAACCTGCAGCAGCAGCAGCAACCGCATCCGCAACGGAGGCGGGGGCTAAGCCAGGGGCGTGGCAGCAGCGCGGGTTGCGGCAGGTGCACGTTGCGGCGAAAAGGCAAAAAGCTGGCCAAGTGGAAATGCGCTACATAATCAAATGTTGTTGTTGTGGTTGTTGCTCTTGGTAAAGCCCCGCAGTTATTGGTTGCTTATTAATGTGGGTCTAGGCTTTTAGGCCTCGGAGTATGGAGCAGGGGGTAGAAGAGAAAAAGACCATGAAAAATTGTGAGCTAACACGATTTGTCGTGGCACGTCAAAGAAAATGTAGACTGTATCTAAAAGGTGGCATATTTGGGCTTTATCTTAAAGGTGTCAAATCATAAATGTATCTATGAAATGTCTTTTAGTCGAATAAAGGTTTGACTTCTGATAACAGCTTAATGCCATACTCAAATAAAAAGAGGATGAAGGACATATATATATATCCTAAAGTTCGAATATTTCGAACAAAATGTTATTAAAGTTCTGTACAAGAGTTTTAATCGGATTCGACTTAATCAAACATAATCTTTAATTATATCTAATGGTGAAATTCAATGAGAATCTGGCTCTGTTTACGGCCAAGACTTTTCGAATGCTTCAACTTAATCAGACCTTAAATATGTTAACTAACTTGCCACACTTTGAATTATCTGTCTCGAACGACCACACAGCAAAGTGATTAAGTGCCCCCCGTCAGCCCCCTTCCAGCCGAGACTCGTCAGCTTATTTATGCGCATGCAACTGTAGCTCTTCATCAAAATAATGTAATTATCCAAATTGTTTTCTTTGAAATTTGTTTACATCATTTTTTACTGCGCTGCAATATGCTAAAATGCCAGCATGCAATGCGAAACGGTTCCCGTTAAGAGCCACTTGAAGTTGAAGTTGCACTCGCTGCCAGCACATGAGCACCAAACGGGGAGGGAAAGGGACTGGAACAGGGGTATGCTACATGCTGCAGGGTGCTGGGCGAGGCTGGCAAGGACAGTTGTGCAGCAGCCACAGCACCAGACCCAGACCCAGTCCCAGTCCCAGTCCGAGACACAGCAGAGCCGCAAGCAGCTTTGCCACTGCCAAAACACAACACACAAGTGCTGCAGCTTCAGCTTCAATTTTATTCTACAGCAACAACAGCAACAACAACAGCAACAACAACAGCAACAACAACAGCAACACATCATCTGCATCCGCATCCGCAATTCGCAATTCGCATCCGCATATCCTCGTTCTCATCCTGGCGCTCCAATGCAGCGGCATAATCTTCATTATCATTAAAGCCGCGCGCAGCAAGCGCCGCTAAACTGTTAAACTCTTTTTGCATACCCTGTACCCAGTGAAAATGGGCACCAAAAATGAAGGGTATATTGATTTTATGCAGCTGTATGCACCAGGCTGAAGAGATAAGTCTCGATATGTCTGCTTAAGTTCTCATAATCGATAAATATCGATCGAATAATCGATAAATATCGTGACAAGTGACAGCAAATTTTGAAGATTTACGTAGATCGTAGATCATTATATTTTGAATACCTTACCCCATTGGAAAAGACTTAATTTTTGGGATTAATACACATGTAACTTCCCTTCACAGGCGCCGCATGTATATGAAACGTAGTCAAATACAGGGTATTCACAAGTCGTTCACCCTCGACTCGATCACTTTTGTTTCAGCTTCCGTTCTGATTTTATTTCTCTTTTTTTTTTGCCCCCTCTTTTGCATGCTAAACTCGCTCGCATGTGCCAGATAGTATAAGCACATATAAGTATATAGCAGCATTATCCAACCCAGCGCGCATTTTAATTGCATTCCACATAACACACACACGCACACACACGCACACACACTCACACTCACTCACTCACAGAGTATCTCATCCGAGTTTGTTCGCGTTTGTTTTTCAACTCGAGCATCAATTTCATAATGAAATATTTTTAGCAAGCCCCAAAAAAACAAAAAATTCTTTGTTATGCTGTGTAAACCTTGCTAAATGTAAAGGACTTAATAATTTGAACGTGCATTTTTAACATTTCTAATATGAGATAATGAAGTTTCAAATAGTTGTTTAATTGGATTTTTTTGAATACGTCTCCAAATGAAAATGTAAAAATTACAGATTAACATATTTCATATAATAAATGAAATCAAGCACTCAGTGTTTAGCTGGTGACGTATAGTTAATTATCGGGAATGTCTTATAAAAACAGAAATATTATTGAATGTATATTTGTTCTTTGATGACAACTTCCACACATAGACTAAGAAGCATGAATTCCTAATTATTGGCCCTTCTATGCGATTCTCATGAATGCAAATAAGCCTTGCCAACTTTTCATGGTTTGATAAAGAGTATGAGATTAACAAGTTGCATTGCCAAACAAAATAAAACTTTATCTCTCAACTTGCGCTCTATATTTATCTCTATATCCATATATAGATCTATATCTATCTCTTTCTCTATCTCTCTCTCTCTTTATATATATATATCTCTGTCTCAATCTGTCTCCAACTGAAAACAGGCTAATTCCTAGAAAAGTCTTACGAAATCGTTTAAAATACATCAGATTCTCAGTTTTCTCAACAAGATTCTAGCATGTTGTTATTTCTTTAGCGACTGCCTGTCAAAATAGTTGAACGTTTAAATTGCTGCTGTTGTACTTGAATGCATCTACGAATTGAGCCGGAAAAGCTCTTAACTCTCAGCATTTGTAGCGCCATTAGAAAGCAGTTTTCCAATTGCCCCAATGCTTGCGAGGCAAGTGTAAAAGCCGCACTTGAGCAACGTCAAAGACAAGTGTGTGCCTCCGTTTCCACATGGGATAAGATGTGCCACAAGATGTGAGATACGATGCGATGTGAGATGCGATCAGTTGGCGGTCTAATTGCTTTGAATTTTGACTGCCAGTCAGCTGTCTCTCTGGGCATGGCAGCCACTTGGTGCGGCGACATGGCAGTGGCTGCTGGGATTGGATTTGAGATTGGAACCTGGGATTGGGTTAAGTAGGCGCCCGAGCATAGCTGCCATTGTGGGAATAGCATTTCTCACAATGCAGGAAACGCAGGAAAAAGCCACTAAATTGTCCGCTGTCAGCGTGGAGCGGCATGTCAACAACAATAATAATCGTAATAACCAACAGTGCACCATGTCCCGGTGCTGTTAGTATGTGAAATACATAGTACATATCAAACTATTAAGGCCATGTGCTGCCCCAGCAGCAGCAGCAGCAGCAGGAGTATGGTGAGGAGGAGGAGGAGTTGAAACGAGAAGTGGGGAGGAGCCCAGGCGCCGAGCAGGTTCAGCGGGTTGAAACGCGGCGGCCTGACAGGCAACGCGGTGGGGCAATCAAGGCGCACACAAATCTGCCCCTCACTCTGCCCCTCTCCCACTATGTTCCTCTCCGACTGTGAGACAACGATTTACTTTGCGAATCGTCGTGTGGGGCGCCCCGTCTGAAGTCGTAATAGTCGTGTTTGTTGGCGAATGAACTGGATATTGGCCGCTAAGAATAGAGCTAGTCGCAGCCAAAGCAGACAATGCTGGCCGAAGGACAGACGTTTTGTGCTGCCGCACAAGGTTGCCAGATTGTTTTAGTTCGGCAATAGGCTAAAAAATGGCAAAAGTGAATTTGTTGATTGTGAGTCTTAAAAGAAATATGAAAAATTTAGCCAAACAAATATCAAAAGTTACACCATTTGAACCCAACTGTAGGTTTGCAGTAGCTGACAAGGTTGCCAGACTAAGCAATGACAAAACTGAAATTAGTAGTGTTGGTGAACATTAAAAGAAATATGCAAAAGTTAGTTAGTTAGTTGAAAACCTACTCCAGTAGCATCTACATTTACCTCAGCAAAGTCTTAGTAAGAGTCTGGATTTTCATTAACTATTTACAGCTTATATTTAAAGTGTTTTCATTACATTTGACTAGCATAACAAGCTACATCAATCGCTTTGATGCCACGCACAGCAAGCCCGCGTTGATTTTACAACAATCCATCAGCCTTGCCGGGCAAACACTTCCTCGGGCCGAATCACCCGAAATTGCCCAACTTGATTAGCAATTCCAATTAGAAGTTTTCTCATTTCTGACAGGCATGGCATTCACCATGCCAAAAGCCAAGAGCAACAATTTCCAGCAATGACTCCACAGCAACATCATCATCATCGTAATCATCATCAACAAGATCATGGTCATCGTCATCATCATCATCATGTGGCATGCACAATAAAAATAAACAGATCATAAATAATATATGAATTCAATTCATATCCGAAAGGATTTGCGGTTAAGATGCCACGCACAAATATGGACAGAAAAAAAAAAAACGAAAACAAGTTCCAGTCAGAACTGAACACCGAATACTATAGTGTGTATAGACTGTAGCGTAGAATTGAAGAATTGAGCTCAAGATCGCGTAGATGCGCGCTGCAAAAGAAAACAAGAAAAACACGTAGCCGGCTGTGGCCTGGCTGTGGGTCTGCGCCTAACTCTGCCTCTGTCTCTCTCTCAGTCTCTGTCTCTGTCTCAGTCTCAGTCTGTTGCATCTTTCAACTCACTTTTTCCCATTTTCCCGATGCCGGTTGTGAAATTTGCCAGAGCATCGAATGTTTCATGGCCAAGTTAGCAGGCGCACAGCAAACCGAGCAACAGTTGCCCGGCTAGCTAACCAGCCAGCCGAAGCCGCAAAGCGCGATCTACGAGAGACCATCATTAACTCGAATGTTGCTGCTGTTGCTGTTGCAGTTGTTGTTGGCGTTGGCTACATGCAACATGCAACAGCAATTCAAGTTCAACGAAAGGCAACGAGTTATTGTTTCTATACAAGATTCTTTCCACTTATTACACAAGTCATCAGCGAGCCGCAGCGTCATCGTCATCGCTGTCATCTTTTGACATCACTCACAGATCTTCCACAGATCTCTCTCTGTCTGTCTCCCTCTCTTTCTTTCTTTATATGATCTTTGCCCCCAAATTCAGACAGGCGTTGCCGCATCATTATCAACCGATTGTACTGCGCATATCCACATGCAGCTACCGTATCCTGTCGCCAGCTCAACTCAATTTGATGTACCGGAAAGTGACGCGCACATCAAAAACTTATGCTGCCCCTGCCCCTGCGACCGCGGACAACCTTCAACCTACACTCAGAGAAAAATATCATTCGAAATTTAAGCCAAATAATAATTAATCTCAGGTTAAACAAGCTGAAAATATGCTTTAAGTTTGCTTTCCTTGCAAAATGTTAAGTACTTAACACATAATCCAAACATGTTTATACCTAAAAAAAGTTAAAAACTTTTCAATGTAAAACAAGCTAATCTAAGATTGATTTGATAGTTGCAATTGGACTTTGAGAATTAAGGAAAGTTCTGAACTGTATTTAATCTTAGATGAAGAAAGTTTAAGCATGGAACAATGTTGACAAGATTTCTTACTGTTGTATAAAGTAAAGTATAAAGTACAGTGCACTACTTGAAATTTTCTCCAAGTGCATCCGTTGCATTTGGACGGTGTTGCAACTGTCTGGATTTGTTGCTGCGGCCGCACCTTTGATGCCACTAATTGTTAATTAATGGAATGCAGGCGGCATGTGGCGTGCCCCGGCACATTGCCTTGTAAGATTAGCGCTCCAGGGTCTTGGCCTGGCCAATGCATATCGGCAGATTACCTGAAACCCAAGCGCCGCTTGGCTCAGCGCCTTAATTCGACGCGCAGCATTAAAATGGAAATTAAATGCCAGATTTATATCATTCGAAGTCATCACAAACTTAAAAAAAAATGTAATTATAAACATTTCCTTTTGATTATGAAAAACTGAAAGGCAATTCAGAGTTCAGCAAAGTAAGCAAATATCGTACATCCCGCTGGAAAGCAGCTTTGGTTGAAATTATATTACTTAGTTCCATTCGGAAAAAAGTTTGTAGATAGTTTAAGCGATTGATATAAGGAGAAATCGCCGTATTAACTTCTTAGCGAGAACTTGGCGATATCAATAATAATTAGGACAAAGGGGGAAAACAGAAGAGTTTAACTAGGATTGTCAATCAACTGGCCAAGAAAAAGTAATTAAAGGAAATAAACCATTATTCAATTAGACCTCTTTTTTAGTTATAAAAAAACAATCTACTGCAGAAAGATAGAAGATATCATGCAGAAGTTATCATGCATAATCTAGGCAACACGAAAGCGATAATAAAGCGATATCTACTTGAAAAATTCTAAGAAAATTGCATTGCTTTTCATTCTAACCTTATATCAAATCTGCGCTAACAATAAAACTGTTTTCGGTACAAGTGCTCGAAAGTTTAACTTTAACAAATTACGAATAATACTATTGGAAATCTAAAGTTGAAATTCGCTTATAGAGTCGACGGCGCAGAATGCGTAGTTTCCGCTTCCGGACTTGTTTCTAAGTTGGCTGCTTCCCCAAAAACTGACTGAAAACTTTTCTTGAGATACATCTCTTTTGTCTGTGTGTGTGTGTGTGTGTGTGTGTGTGTGTGTGTGTTAGCAGCTCGCATCATCTGTTGACAGCAAAAGTAACTTAAGATCCCGCAACCAAATCATGTGACTGAGTGTCGCCGCATTTCTCAAGCGTTTCAGTTGTCTCCAAGGTGCTTATCGATACCCCACGATGCTTGAGCAGAAGGATCCCGCAGCCGGCGATGGCACACCTTAGCTTTGCACGCCGACTGCACTTTGCATCTGTCATTGTTCCACCAACCAAGGGGAGAGTGCCCGACTAGCGGATGCCCAGTAAACAAAATGCACGCCTTCCTTTATACTGATTCCCAACGTACTTGTGAATTGTAAGTGCGATTAGTCTGAAACTTTCAGCGCAAAAAGTTGCTATTCAACTTAAATGAAGTATCCAAAAAGCGAAATAAAGTTGTTGGGTTTACGCTATACAAAAGTCTGGTTTGGTTTCAACAGCGCTTTAAATCTTAACAAGCCCATATTTATCGATACCCGATTTATTCGTTTTATCGATCACTTTAGGGAAAACTTTTCCTTATGGGTTCGCAGACAGCTTCTTCTGCCTCTTAAATTACACACCATTTGTCATTCATTTACAATGTTTACAGGGTATCAAAAGCGAACGCAGAAGCATATTTCATTTTCAGCTTCAACGAAGCAAAAGTTTTTCAATCTCCCAGAGACGCATCTGCCCACCTGGCCGCCCGGCCAAGCATCCTTTCACCAAATCCCACACTTGCTCAGGCGCGTCTCGAGCCCCAAACTGTGTCATCAGACGGCGTTTGTCGCATAACTTTTATTGAACTGTCGCAAAATATACGGGAAGCCGGTGGCCGGGGGCGGAGGCGGAGGCGGAGACGAGGCCATAAGGGGTTGGCGAAGGTGACAAGTGGCAAGTCAAAAGCCGCAGACATTTGTATAAATTATTACAGTTGCATGCGTTGGCGCCTCGGGGAGTGTTTGACTATTTGGTCACCCTCCCCCTCCTCCCCACTGTTACCCCTGCGATATGCATTTATGATTGCATGTGACATTTGCATGCAACCCCCTTTGAACTAGCTGTGGAAATCGCAGCGCAACAGCTGACAACAGCTGGCCCCGGGGCGTGAAGAATGTGTACGCTATTTTTTGTGCGATTCTTTCACCAATTGCAGCCAAGTTGTTTCCAGCAGCTCTTTGCTTTGGCATTTGCACGACACAATCATTAAATAGCCATGGCCAAGTGCTGACAACAACAACAACAACAGCAACAACAAATTACAAGCGCACATTGTCAACGTTGCACTTTAGGCGACATAAATTTCATGTACATGGCCACAAAGCAACACAGAGGGCACTACACAAAAAACTGCTTAAAATGCTCTAGACGAGTGTGTTAGGCTAGACAGATACCCTGTAGCTAAAAGGGAGTGGCCCTAGGACAGAATGGAACGAATTTCTTATGAGCTGTTGAGCACTCAGCAAGAAGATTCGAGTTCAAAGAGCCAAAAAGACTGGGCAGAATGTTGGCAAGTTAATGCCATGAAAAGTTGGCTTACAAATTGGAAGAAGTCAATAGGCGCAGGCACAATATAAAGCTAGATGTATGCCAATATATAGGCCGTGAAGTTGACCAAGTATTGCTGGAAGTTGTTCAGAAAGAAAAAACAGGCATAGACATATCGACGCAGCTGCCGACCAGCATCAAGAACGTATATATTTATATGTATTATAAGGGGTATAAGCAGGTATTTCCTGCTGCCTCTTACATGCATGCAATATACCCATTTTCAAGACATTTTTAATGGGCATAGGGTATAATAAAAAGAGGTCCGCAGCAGCAGCAACAGCCATGAGGTGTCAATGTACAATTTCAGCAACAACAACAACAACAAAAAGAAGAACAACAACAGGAACTGGCAAAACAAAGACGCAATTGTTGTTGTTGTTGTTGTTGTTGTTGTGGCATGCCAAATGTGGACACGACGCCAAGCAGCCGCCTGACAATGTGGTCCTCGCCCTTGCAGCTCACCTACACCCAGCAGCTACTGCAACTGCTACTGCTGCTACTGCAACTCTTACTGCTGCACGATGCCGCGATTTCAAAGCATTTCTCGCTGTTCTATTGACACACGCGACGTATGAGTAACGTCTTGGAATGTTGCCGCCGTCAATGTTGTCGTCGTGGTCGCCGCCGCATTCCGTAATTACGCAGCATTAGCACAACAAATCGAGCGAACAGCATTGCATTTAATTAGTGGCAACAGCGCGGTGGAAGCTGTTGCAGCAGAAGCTGCTGCAGACGCTGAAGTTGAAGCCACAGAAGCAGAAGCCGCAGCAATTGAACCGAGACCAACAGCAAACATGTCAAGGAACATTGTTGGCATAATTCATAATTGAATTGCAATTGCGGCCCGCGTGAAGGCAACATAAATTTTAACAGAGATTTTGCTGACAATGCGATTGACTCGTGTTACACACAGCACGATCCGGTTTGCGTTTTCGCCAAGAAAATTCATTTCAATTGGAAATTAAAGCAAAAAGGATTTTTATAGAAAGCTAGTAAAACAACAATTTGTGGGCACATTTGATTGGATATACACAAAAAGTGCGTTCAATCAACTTCCCCAACAAAAATAATGAACTTTAGAGGTAAAATGGAATTTTTTGTCAAAATGGCAAGGGGTTACATCCTGTTTTTTTAAAATCGCGGTCGGTTCGAAAATGGAAACTATTTTGATGATTTTTTGGAATATCTCGGCCAAAAAATGTCCGATTTTGGAATTTTATACCATTTTGGACTCGTAAGTATCAGTACTATCGATTGGCATCAAAAGTGTGAAAACCTAAATTTTGACCCAAATCGTCAAATTGGCAAGGGGTTACATCACGTTTTTTTTTCAAAATCGGGGTCGGTTCGAAAATGGAAACTATTTTGATGATTTTTTGGAATATCTCGGCCAAAAATCGTCCGATTTTGGAATTTTATACCATTTTGGACTCGTAAGTATCAGTACTATCGATTGGCATCCAAAAAAAGAAAATCTAAATTTTGACCCAAATCGTCAAAATGGCAAGGGGTTACATCACGTTTTTTTTCAAAATCGGGATAGGTTCGGAAATGGAAACTTTTTTGATGATTTTTTGGAATATCTCGTCCAAAAATCGTCCGATTTTGGAATTTTATACCATTTTGGACTCGTAAGGATCAGTACTATCGATTGGCATCAAAAGTCTGAAAACCTAAATTTTGACCCAAATCGTCAAATTGGCAAGGGGTTACATCACGTTTTTTTTCAAAATCGGGGTCGGTTCGAAAATGGAAACTATTTTGATGATTTTTTGGAATATCTCGGCCAAAAATCGTCCGATTTTGGAATTTTATACCATTTTGGACTCGTAAGGATCAGTACTATCGATTGGCATCAACAGTCTGAAAACCTAAATTTTGACCCAAATCGTCAAATTGGCAAGGGGTTACATCACGTTTTTTTTCAAAATCGGGGTCGGTTCGAAAATGGAAACTATTTTGATGATTTTTTGGAATATCTCGGCTAAAAATCGTCCGATTTTGGAATTTTATACCATTTTGGACTCGTAAGTATCAGTACTATCGATTGGCATCCAAAAAAAGAAAATCTAAATTTTGACCCAAATCGTCAAAATGGCAAGGGGTTACATCACGTTTTTTTTCAAAATCGGGATAGGTTCGAAAATGGAAACTATTTTGATGATTTTTTGGAATATCTCGGCCAAAAATCGTCCGATTTTGGAATTTTATACCATTTTGGACTCGTAAGGATCAGTACTATCGATTGGCATCAAAAGTCTGAAAACCTAAATTTTGACCCAAATCGTCAAATTGGCAAGGGGTTACATCACGTTTTTTTTCAAAATCGGGGTCGGTTCGAAAATGGAAACTATTTTGATGATTTTTTGGAATATCTCGGCCAAAAATCGTCCGATTTTGGAATTTTATACCATTTTGGACTCGTAAGGATCTGTACTATCGATTGGCATCCAAAAAAAGAAAATCTAAATTTTGACCCAAATCGTCAAAATGGCAAGGGGTTACATCACGTTTTTTTTCAAAATCGGGATAGGTTCGGAAATGGAAACTTTTTTGATGATTTTTTGGAATATCTCGGACAAAAATCGTCCGATTTTGGAATTTTATACCATTTTGGACTCGTAAGGATCAGTACTATCGATTGGCATCAAAAGTCTGAAAACCTAAATTTTGACCCAAATCGTCAAATTGGCAAGGGGTTACATCACGTTTTTTTTCAAAATCGGGGTCGGTTCGAAAATGGAAACTATTTTGATGATTTTTTGGAATATCTCGGCTAAAAATCGTCCGATTTTGGAATTTTATACCATTTTGGACTCGTAAGGATCAGTACTATCGATTGGCATCAAAAGTCTGAAAACCTAAATTTTGACCCAAATCGTCAAATTGGCAAGGGGTTACATCACGTTTTTTTTTCAAAATCGGGGTCGGTTCGAAAATGGAAACTATTTTGATGATTTTTTGGAATATCTCGGCCAAAAATCGTCCGATTTTGGAATTTTATACCATTTTGGACTCGTAAGGATCAGTACTATCGATTGGCATCAAAAGTCTGAAAACCTAAATTTTGACCCAAATCGTCAAATTGGCAAGGGGTTACATCACGTTTTTTTTTCAAAATCGGGGTCGGTTCGAAAATGGAAACTATTTTGATGATTTTTTGGAATATCTCGGCCAAAAATCGTCCGATTTTGGAATTTTATACCATTTTGGACTCGTAAGGATCTGTACTATCGATTGGCATCCAAAAAAAGAAAATCTAAATTTTGACCCAAATCGTCAAAATGGCAAGGGGTTACATCACGTTTTTTTTCAAAATCGGGATAGGTTCGGAAATGGAAACTTTTTTGATGATTTTTTGGAATATCTCGTCCAAAAATCGTCCGATTTTGGAATTTTATACCATTTTGGACTCGTAAGGATCAGTACTATCGATTGGCATCAAAAGTCTGAAAACCTAAATTTTGACCCAAATCGTCAAATTGGCAAGGGGTTACATCACGTTTTTTTTCAAAATCGGGGTCGGTTCGAAAATGGAAACTATTTTGATGATTTTTTGGAATATCTCGGCTAAAAATCGTCCGATTTTGGAATTTTATACCATTTTGGACTCGTAAGTATCAGTACTATCGATTGGCATCCAAAAAAAGAAAATCTAAATTTTGACCCAAATCGTCAAAATGGCAAGGGGTTACATCACGTTTTTTTTCAAAATCGGGATAGGTTCGGAAATGGAAACTTTTTTGATGATTTTTTGGAATATCTCGTCCAAAAATCGTCCGATTTTGGAATTTTATACCATTTTGGACTCGTAAGGATCAGTACTATCGATTGGCATCAAAAGTCTGAAAACCTAAATTTTGACCCAAATCGTCAAAATGGCAAGGGGTTACATCACGTTTTTTTTCAAAATAGGGGTCGGTTCGGAAATGGAAACTTTTTTGATGATTTTTTGGAATATCTCGGCCAAAAATCGTCCGATTTTGGAATTTTATACCATTTTGGACTCGTAAGGATCAGTACTATCGATTGGCATCAAAAGTCTGAAAACCTAAATTTTGACCCAAATCGTCAAATTGGCAAGGGGTTACATCACGTTTTTTTTCAAAATCGGGGTCGGTTCGAAAATGGAAACTATTTTGATGATTTTTTGGAATATCTCGGCCAAAAATCGTCCGATTTTGGAATTTTATACCATTTTGGACTCGTAAGGATCTGTACTATCGATTGGCATCCAAAAAAAGAAAATCTAAATTTTGACCCAAATCGTCAAAATGGCAAGGGGTTACATCACGTTTTTTTTCAAAATCGGGATAGGTTCGGAAATGGAAACTTTTTTGATGATTTTTTGGAATATCTCGTCCAAAAATCGTCCGATTTTGGAATTTTATACCATTTTGGACTCGTAAGGATCAGTACTATCGATTGGCATCAAAAGTCTGAAAACCTAAATTTTGACCCAAATCGTCAAATTGGCAAGGGGTTACATCACGTTTTTTTTCAAAATCGGGGTCGGTTCGAAAATGGAAACTATTTTGATGATTTTTTGGAATATCTCGGCCAAAAATCGTCCGATTTTGGAATTTTATACCATTTTGGACTCGTAAGGATCAGTACTATCGATTGGCATCAAAAGTCTGAAAACCTAAATTTTGACCCAAATCGTCAAAATGGCAAGGGGTTACATCACGTTTTTTTTCAAAATAGGGGTCGGTTCGGAAATGGAAACTTTTTTGATGATTTTTTGGAATATCTCGTCCAAAAATCGTCCGATTTTGGAATTTTATACCATTTTGGACTCGTAAGGATCAGTACTATCGATTGGCATCAAAAGTGTGAAAACCTAAATTTTGACCCAAATCGTCAAATTGGCAAGGGGTTACATCACGTTTTTTTTTCAAAATCGGGGTCGGTTCGAAAATGGAAACTATTTTGATGATTTTTTGGAATATCTCGGCCAAAAATCGTCCGATTTTGGAATTTTATACCATTTTGGACTCGTAAGGATCAGTACTATCGATTGGCATCAAAAGTCTGAAAACCTAAATTTTGACCCAAATCGTCAAATTGGCAAGGGGTTACATCACGTTTTTTTTCAAAATCGGGGTCGGTTCGAAAATGGAAACTATTTTGATGATTTTTTGGAATATCTCGGCCAAAAATCGTCCGATTTTGGAATTTTATACCATTTTGGACTCGTAAGGATCTGTACTATCGATTGGCATCCAAAAAAAGAAAATCTAAATTTTGACCCAAATCGTCAAAATGGCAAGGGGTTACATCACGTTTTTTTTCAAAATCGGGATAGGTTCGGAAATGGAAACTTTTTTGATGATTTTTTGGAATATCTCGTCCAAAAATCGTCCGATTTTGGAATTTTATACCATTTTGGACTCGTAAGGATCAGTACTATCGATTGGCATCAAAAGTCTGAAAACCTAAATTTTGACCCAAATCGTCAAATTGGCAAGGGGTTACATCACGTTTTTTTTCAAAATCGGGGTCGGTTCGAAAATGGAAACTATTTTGATGATTTTTTGGAATATCTCGGCTAAAAATCGTCCGATTTTGGAATTTTATACCATTTTGGACTCGTAAGTATCAGTACTATCGATTGGCATCCAAAAAAAGAAAATCTAAATTTTGACCCAAATCGTCAAAATGGCAAGGGGTTACATCACGTTTTTTTTCAAAATCGGGATAGGTTCGGAAATGGAAACTTTTTTGATGATTTTTTGGAATATCTCGTCCAAAAATCGTCCGATTTTGGAATTTTATACCATTTTGGACTCGTAAGGATCAGTACTATCGATTGGCATCAAAAGTCTGAAAACCTAAATTTTGACCCAAATCGTCAAATTGGCAAGGGGTTACATCACGTTTTTTTTCAAAATCGGGGTCGGTTCGAAAATGGAAACTATTTTGATGATTTTTTGGAATATCTCGGCTAAAAATCGTCCGATTTTGGAATTTTATACCATTTTGGACTCGTAAGTATCAGTACTATCGATTGGCATCCAAAAAAAGAAAATCTAAATTTTGACCCAAATCGTCAAATTGGCAAGGGGTTACATCACGTTTTTTTTCAAAATCGGGGTCGGTTCGGAAATGGAAACTTTTTTGATGATTTTTTGGAATATCTCGGCCAAAAATCGTCCGATTTTGGAATTTTATACCATTTTGGACTCGTAAGGATCAGTACTATCGATTGGCATCAAAAGTCTGAAAACCTAAATTTTGACCCAAATCGTCAAATTGGCAAGGGGTTACATCACGTTTTTTTTCAAAATCGGGGTCGGTTCGAAAATGGAAACTATTTTGATGATTTTTTGGAATATCTCGGCTAAAAATCGTCCGATTTTGGAATTTTATACCATTTTGGACTCGTAAGTATCAGTACTATCGATTGGCATCCAAAAAAAGAAAATCTAAATTTTGACCCAAATCGTCAAATTGGCAAGGGGTTACATCACGTTTTTTTTCAAAATCGGGGTCGGTTCGGAAATGGAAACTTTTTTGATGATTTTTTGGAATATCTCGGCCAAAAATCGTCCGATTTTGGAATTTTATACCATTTTGGACTCGTAAGGATCAGTACTATCGATTGGCATCAAAAGTCTGAAAACCTAAATTTTGACCCAAATCGTCAAATTGGCAAGGGGTTACATCACGTTTTTTTTCAAAATCGGGATAGGTTCGGAAATGGAAACTTTTTTGATGATTTTTTGGAATATCTCGTCCAAAAATCGTCCGATTTTGGAATTTTATACCATTTTGGACTCGTAAGGATCAGTACTATCGATTGGCATCAAAAGTCTGAAAACCTAAATTTTGACCCAAATCGTCAAATTGGCAAGGGGTTACATCACGTTTTTTTTCAAAATCGGGGTCGGTTCGAAAATGGAAACTATTTTGATGATTTTTTGGAATATCTCGGCCAAAAATCGTCCGATTTTGGAATTTTATACCATTTTGGACTCGTAAGGATCAGTACTATCGATTGGCATCAAAAGTCTGAAAACCTAAATTTTGACCCAAATCGTCAAAATGGCAAGGGGTTACATCACGTTTTTTTTCAAAATAGGGGTCGGTTCGGAAATGGAAACTTTTTTGATGATTTTTTGGAATATCTCGTCCAAAAATCGTCCGATTTTGGAATTTTATACCATTTTGGACTCGTAAGGATCAGTACTATCGATTGGCATCAAAAGTGTGAAAACCTAAATTTTGACCCAAATCGTCAAATTGGCAAGGGGTTACATCACGTTTTTTTTTCAAAATCGGGGTCGGTTCGAAAATGGAAACTATTTTGATGATTTTTTGGAATATCTCGGCCAAAAATCGTCCGATTTTGGAATTTTATACCATTTTGGACTCGTAAGGATCAGTACTATCGATTGGCATCAAAAGTCTGAAAACCTAAATTTTGACCCAAATCGTCAAATTGGCAAGGGGTTACATCACGTTTTTTTTCAAAATCGGGGTCGGTTCGAAAATGGAAACTATTTTGATGATTTTTTGGAATATCTCGGCCAAAAATCGTCCGATTTTGGAATTTTATACCATTTTGGACTCGTAAGGATCTGTACTATCGATTGGCATCCAAAAAAAGAAAATCTAAATTTTGACCCAAATCGTCAAAATGGCAAGGGGTTACATCACGTTTTTTTTCAAAATCGGGATAGGTTCGGAAATGGAAACTTTTTTGATGATTTTTTGGAATATCTCGGACAAAAATCGTCCGATTTTGGAATTTTATACCATTTTGGACTCGTAAGGATCAGTACTATCGATTGGCATCAAAAGTCTGAAAACCTAAATTTTGACCCAAATCGTCAAATTGGCAAGGGGTTACATCACGTTTTTTTTCAAAATCGGGGTCGGTTCGAAAATGGAAACTATTTTGATGATTTTTTGGAATATCTCGGCTAAAAATCGTCCGATTTTGGAATTTTATACCATTTTGGACTCGTAAGGATCAGTACTATCGATTGGCATCAAAAGTCTGAAAACCTAAATTTTGACCCAAATCGTCAAATTGGCAAGGGGTTACATCACGTTTTTTTTTCAAAATCGGGGTCGGTTCGAAAATGGAAACTATTTTGATGATTTTTTGGAATATCTCGGCCAAAAATCGTCCGATTTTGGAATTTTATACCATTTTGGACTCGTAAGGATCAGTACTATCGATTGGCATCAAAAGTCTGAAAACCTAAATTTTGACCCAAATCGTCAAATTGGCAAGGGGTTACATCACGTTTTTTTTCAAAATCGGGGTCGGTTCGAAAATGGAAACTATTTTGATGATTTTTTGGAATATCTCGGCCAAAAATCGTCCGATTTTGGAATTTTATACCATTTTGGACTCGTAAGGATCTGTACTATCGATTGGCATCCAAAAAAAGAAAATCTAAATTTTGACCCAAATCGTCAAAATGGCAAGGGGTTACATCACGTTTTTTTTCAAAATCGGGATAGGTTCGGAAATGGAAACTTTTTTGATGATTTTTTGGAATATCTCGTCCAAAAATCGTCCGATTTTGGAATTTTATACCATTTTGGACTCGTAAGGATCAGTACTATCGATTGGCATCAAAAGTCTGAAAACCTAAATTTTGACCCAAATCGTCAAATTGGCAAGGGGTTACATCACGTTTTTTTTCAAAATCGGGGTCGGTTCGAAAATGGAAACTATTTTGATGATTTTTTGGAATATCTCGGCTAAAAATCGTCCGATTTTGGAATTTTATACCATTTTGGACTCGTAAGTATCAGTACTATCGATTGGCATCCAAAAAAAGAAAATCTAAATTTTGACCCAAATCGTCAAAATGGCAAGGGGTTACATCACGTTTTTTTTCAAAATCGGGATAGGTTCGGAAATGGAAACTTTTTTGATGATTTTTTGGAATATCTCGTCCAAAAATCGTCCGATTTTGGAATTTTATACCATTTTGGACTCGTAAGGATCAGTACTATCGATTGGCATCAAAAGTCTGAAAACCTAAATTTTGACCCAAATCGTCAAAATGGCAAGGGGTTACATCACGTTTTTTTTCAAAATAGGGGTCGGTTCGGAAATGGAAACTTTTTTGATGATTTTTTGGAATATCTCGGCCAAAAATCGTCCGATTTTGGAATTTTATACCATTTTGGACTCGTAAGGATCAGTACTATCGATTGGCATCAAAAGTCTGAAAACCTAAATTTTGACCCAAATCGTCAAATTGGCAAGGGGTTACATCACGTTTTTTTTCAAAATCGGGGTCGGTTCGAAAATGGAAACTATTTTGATGATTTTTTGGAATATCTCGGCCAAAAATCGTCCGATTTTGGAATTTTATACCATTTTGGACTCGTAAGGATCTGTACTATCGATTGGCATCCAAAAAAAGAAAATCTAAATTTTGACCCAAATCGTCAAAATGGCAAGGGGTTACATCACGTTTTTTTTCAAAATCGGGATAGGTTCGGAAATGGAAACTTTTTTGATGATTTTTTGGAATATCTCGTCCAAAAATCGTCCGATTTTGGAATTTTATACCATTTTGGACTCGTAAGGATCAGTACTATCGATTGGCATCAAAAGTCTGAAAACCTAAATTTTGACCCAAATCGTCAAATTGGCAAGGGGTTACATCACGTTTTTTTTCAAAATCGGGGTCGGTTCGAAAATGGAAACTATTTTGATGATTTTTTGGAATATCTCGGCCAAAAATCGTCCGATTTTGGAATTTTATACCATTTTGGACTCGTAAGGATCAGTACTATCGATTGGCATCAAAAGTCTGAAAACCTAAATTTTGACCCAAATCGTCAAAATGGCAAGGGGTTACATCACGTTTTTTTTCAAAATAGGGGTCGGTTCGGAAATGGAAACTTTTTTGATGATTTTTTGGAATATCTCGTCCAAAAATCGTCCGATTTTGGAATTTTATACCATTTTGGACTCGTAAGGATCAGTACTATCGATTGGCATCAAAAGTGTGAAAACCTAAATTTTGACCCAAATCGTCAAATTGGCAAGGGGTTACATCACGTTTTTTTTTCAAAATCGGGGTCGGTTCGAAAATGGAAACTATTTTGATGATTTTTTGGAATATCTCGGCCAAAAATCGTCCGATTTTGGAATTTTATACCATTTTGGACTCGTAAGGATCAGTACTATCGATTGGCATCAAAAGTCTGAAAACCTAAATTTTGACCCAAATCGTCAAATTGGCAAGGGGTTACATCACGTTTTTTTTCAAAATCGGGGTCGGTTCGAAAATGGAAACTATTTTGATGATTTTTTGGAATATCTCGGCCAAAAATCGTCCGATTTTGGAATTTTATACCATTTTGGACTCGTAAGGATCTGTACTATCGATTGGCATCCAAAAAAAGAAAATCTAAATTTTGACCCAAATCGTCAAAATGGCAAGGGGTTACATCACGTTTTTTTTCAAAATCGGGATAGGTTCGGAAATGGAAACTTTTTTGATGATTTTTTGGAATATCTCGTCCAAAAATCGTCCGATTTTGGAATTTTATACCATTTTGGACTCGTAAGGATCAGTACTATCGATTGGCATCAAAAGTCTGAAAACCTAAATTTTGACCCAAATCGTCAAATTGGCAAGGGGTTACATCACGTTTTTTTTCAAAATCGGGGTCGGTTCGAAAATGGAAACTATTTTGATGATTTTTTGGAATATCTCGGCTAAAAATCGTCCGATTTTGGAATTTTATACCATTTTGGACTCGTAAGTATCAGTACTATCGATTGGCATCCAAAAAAAGAAAATCTAAATTTTGACCCAAATCGTCAAAATGGCAAGGGGTTACATCACGTTTTTTTTCAAAATCGGGATAGGTTCGGAAATGGAAACTTTTTTGATGATTTTTTGGAATATCTCGTCCAAAAATCGTCCGATTTTGGAATTTTATACCATTTTGGACTCGTAAGGATCAGTACTATCGATTGGCATCAAAAGTCTGAAAACCTAAATTTTGACCCAAATCGTCAAATTGGCAAGGGGTTACATCACGTTTTTTTTCAAAATCGGGGTCGGTTCGAAAATGGAAACTATTTTGATGATTTTTTGGAATATCTCGGCTAAAAATCGTCCGATTTTGGAATTTTATACCATTTTGGACTCGTAAGTATCAGTACTATCGATTGGCATCCAAAAAAAGAAAATCTAAATTTTGACCCAAATCGTCAAATTGGCAAGGGGTTACATCACGTTTTTTTTCAAAATCGGGGTCGGTTCGGAAATGGAAACTTTTTTGATGATTTTTTGGAATATCTCGGCCAAAAATCGTCCGATTTTGGAATTTTATACCATTTTGGACTCGTAAGGATCAGTACTATCGATTGGCATCAAAAGTCTGAAAACCTAAATTTTGACCCAAATCGTCAAATTGGCAAGGGGTTACATCACGTTTTTTTTCAAAATCGGGGTCGGTTCGAAAATGGAAACTATTTTGATGATTTTTTGGAATATCTCGGCCAAAAATCGTCCGATTTTGGAATTTTATACCATTTTGGACTCGTAAGGATCTGTACTATCGATTGGCTTCCAAAAAAAGAAAATCTAAATTTTGACCCAAATCGACCAAAATAGCAAGGGGTTACATCACGTTTTTTTTTCAAAATCGGGGTCGGTTCGAAAATGGAAACTTTTTTGATGATTTCCGCCTATTTGCCACAGTTGCGGATGGAATTGCCAAGTTCGCGTTCCAGCTTACAATTTCTCCCAAAAATATTATACAAACGAATTTATTTCGAAAAAGGAGTGGAAATAAGCAAAATTCTATTCGATTATAAAGTTTCATGCAAATGTTTAATGCGATCTTTTCTTGCGTCGATCACCCAACAGTCAATCAATCAGTCAGTCAATCAGTCAGTGAGACTGTTAGTCAATCAGTCAGGACATATCTTTATACTATATGCATATGCATACTGCATGTATATCGATTTTCAAATAATAATCTTTTTGAGTTCATAAATTTAGTTATAGTCGGAACCAAACTCTGAGCCTGACTCTGGTTGTTGTTGTGCTTATTGTTGTAGATGTTGCTTTTGTGGTTGTTGTCGCTGTCTCATTGTTGAGCGCTGTCTTGGCCGCTTTATTCTTGTCGTTGTTCGTCGCTGATGTCAAGCCAAATGCGGTGCACATTTAAAGTCTCATTGCGGCTATTGTTGTTGGGGCCAGGGCGCGCCTACTTCTACCATACGTACTTCATGCCACATGTCGGCACATGAAACTGGGCTGCGGATTGTCACGTAACAGGCAGTCAGGCAGGCAGGGAGGCAGAGAGTCATGCAATCCCGAATCCCACATAGGCCATGGGCACTGGTCGGCTGAACCGTTAGTTATCACTATGTGACTCTGTTTTTCACTTGAAGCTCTCCGTATTTTATTACAATCCAGCGAGTGCGGCCACCCAGGCGGCAATCCGAGCCACAACGAACCAAAAGTTCAAAGACTGTTGACATTTTGTGCCGCTGTTGTTTGCGCCGATTGATTTAAGCGCTTTAAGAGAGTCACATAGAGCACCATGTGTCCAATTGGCGATTGAATTTCACAGTAACTGCATAAAAGTCAAAGAAAATATGAACTCAACGAATACAGAGAATAAACGGGAGGCCCCTAAACGAGAGTACTGGACTGAGCGATACCCTGCAGTCAAGAGCATAATCAAATGTGTGAGAATCGCATAGAACGGCGATTTATAAAAGAAATAGAGCGAGTGAGAAAGAGTGTGGGAGCAAAAGTGGGACAAGGAAAGTGAATAAGAGAGAGTAAGGGTAAAGAAGAGGGGGAGATATAGAGTCAAAAACTGCTAAAAAGAAAAGACCGAGCGATAGAGATACATCGAGAAAAAGAGAGTGAAAGAGAAAGAGAGAGACATAGAATTGAGATTGAGCAGGAGCTCAATTCTCCTCAAATTCTTCCAGGCCTTACGTGTTATAATGAGAACCGCATAGAGCGAACCACATTAACTAAGAAAATAAATGACTGAATGGTAAATGACTGTAACAAAAGCAACTTTATACGAAACTTGTTAACGCCTGAGATGTATCATATTGTGTGTTACAAACATTTTTACAACATAATTCAACCCTACTTAGTTCAGTTTTAATGGATATACTGCACAAAAAAAGAATGAAAAAACAATAACAAGCTGAAACGGCAGACATGAGACATGGGACACTTTCATATGGCAATCAGAGTCTACACAGCAGCGTCTTCAGTCTATCCAAAATATTTCCAAGCGATTTAACAATGAATTTCGTAACAAAATCTCTATGAAAATAGAAATAAAAGTGCCCACAAAAGACAAACAGGGACGGACACCGACAGACACCACTGCCAGACCGTCTTTATAGAGTTAGCTTGACGGCAACTCTCGCATAATATCAATTTCAATAAACTAACAAGCAAATGTGTGTGCGGATCTGGGCGAGTGTGTGCTTATGGGTGTGCGTGTGTGTGTGTCGCAGTCTATATAGGAACATTTAGAGAACAGAGCTGAGCACTTGGATATGAGCCACTCATATGTTCCGTCTGGAGCAGTAGCTTTTGGGAATGGCAACGCAAGGAAGCGCAATAGCTGAAACAGACAGCACATAAAGGTAAATTTCAATTTTATGAAATGAAACGCTGAATGCAGCTACAAATAGCGAGAATAGAGACAAAGAGGAATTAAGACCCAAGAATACAAAAGAGAAATAAACTACAATATAGGAAAACTATGTTCATATGAAAGACAAATGGAAAAGTAAGATAAGCCTGGATGTACTCGCTGATATCCCATATAGACATAGATCCAAATTTCTCAGCCCCATAACTCGGTCAAATTTCATCGGATTTTCACAAGATTTGATTCTCTGTTCATGGTTTGGTTTGTAGATAAAATTGGCACCTAAATCTGGAAACATGTTTTCTGGTCAAAATTCATGTGAAAATTATTCCCTCAAATATCCTATAAAACGTAGCCCCATAACTTAAACAAATCGCATCAGAATTTCAAAAGGCTTGGTTCTTTGTTCATGGTTTAGCCTTAAGATCAATTGGGCATATAAGTCTGACAAATATCAAATAACCTATATATGTAGATATGAAAGACAAATGGAAAAGTAAGATAAACTAGATATACCCGCTGGTATCCCTTATAGACATAGGTCCAAATTTCTCAGACCCTTAACTCGGTCAAATTTCATCGGATTTTGGTTCTTTGTTCATGGTTTGGTTTGTAGATCAATTTGGCATCTAAATCTGGAAACATGTTTCCTGTCCAAATTCAGGTGAAAACTAACTCTCAAATATCCTATAAAAACATAGTCCAACATTGCCCCACCTCATAATTTGAACAAATCGCATCAGAATTTCACGAGGCTTGGTTATTTGTTCATGGTTTAGCCTTTAGATCAATTTGGCATATAAGTCTGACAAATATCAAATAATCTATATATGTAGATATGAAAGACAAATGGAAAAGTAAGATAAACTAGATATACTCGCTGATATCCCATATAGACATAGATCCAAATTTCTCAGCCCCATAACTCGGTCAAATTTCATCGGATTTTCACAAGATTTGGTTCTTTGTTCATGGTTTGGTTTCTAGATCAATTTGGCATCTAAATCTGGATACATGTTTTCTGGTCAAAATTCATGTGCAAATTATACTCTCAAATATCCTATAAAAACATAGCCCAACATTGCCCCACCCCATAACTTAAGCAAATCTCATCAGAATTTCACAAGGCTTGGTTCTTTGTTCATGGTTTAGCCTTAAGATCAATTGGGCATATAAGTCTGACAAATGTCAAATAACCTATATATGGAGATATGAAAGACAAATGGAAAAGTAAGATAAACTGGATATACACGCTGGTATCCCACATAGACATAGATCCAAATTTCTCAGCGCCATAACTCGGTCAAATTTCATCGGATTTTCACAAGATTTGGTTCTCTGTTTATGGTTTGGTTTCTAGATCAATTTGGCGTCTAAATCTGGAAACATGTTTCCTGGTCAAAATGCATGTAAAAATAATACACTCAAATATCCTATAAAAACATAGCCCAACATTGCCCCACCCCATAACTTAAACAAATCTCATCAGAGTTTCACGAGGCTTGGTTCTTTGTTCATGGTTTAGCCTTTAGATCAATTTGGCATCTAAATCTGACAAATGTCAAATAACCTATATATGTAGATATGAAAGACAAATGGAAAAGTAAGATAAGCCTGGTATCCCATATAGACATAGGTCCAAATTTCTCAGCCCCATAATTCGGTCAAATTTCATCGGATTTTCACAAGATTTGGTTCTTTGTTCATGGTTTGGTTTCTAGATCAAATCATGTGAAAATTATACCCTCAAATATCATATAAAACATAGCCCAACGTTCCCCCACCCCATAAGAAATTTCATCAGGATTTCACGAGGATTGGTTCCTTGTTCATGGTTTAGCCTTTAGATCAATTTGACATCTAAATCTGACAAATGTCAAATAACCTATATATACGTGAATCTAAAGAAAATTTAGACGCCATCCAAGCAGCCTCGTAGCAGGCAATCAATCAGTCTGTCTATCGATCAGTCAATTGGTCAATCACTCAAGCAGACAATCATTCAGTGCCTACAAATTCTTTTATACATAAGCTGAGATAAGTTAGTTAAGATAACTTACAACTCAGATAACTTAAAAATTCGCATTATAATTGTTTTCAACTCAATTAATAAAATGTAATTTCAGTAAAGTAATATAGGGCTTATTTCAAGCTCTCAAGAAACATATGAAATTCAATTCAATTATGCCAACAAATTGACTTGAGAAACTACACAGAGAGTTTCTCTTTCTTCAGTCGCCCAAAAACATATGAAAACAAATATGAAATTTTTGCTTACCTTGTTATCATTTTATTTTATATTTTGCAATGCAGTCGAAGCTTTGAAAGTTATTGTTGTTGCTTGGCAATTTTAGGCGCTGGCATTTCCCACGAAAAGATGAAAACTTTTGTTGTGCGCAAGAACAAGAACTGCAATAAAAATACGTTTTTTTAACCAACGAAAAAAAGAATATAAATAAATAAAATAAAAACATTTTATCGAACTAAACTTTTGCTTGATTTGAGCCAGTCGCAAATAAAGCAGAAATCTGCGCAAGAATTTTTCTCTATATATTTCTATATATAAATATGAAAAGAAAGTTTTGACAGAGCATAAAAGTCGCACAAAAGCGTGCTATGGAATTTGTCACTCTTCGAATTTGCTGTTGTTAATGTTATTATTGTTGTTGTTGTTGTTGTTGTTGCTGTGTGCAGCACAGAGAACATTTTGATGCATTCGTGTATGACAAGTTAAATGAACATGTTGGGTGTGCCCGAGCGGCGAGAAATTGCAAGAGAATTATAATGCCAGATAAGCCAGTTGCTGATTGTTGTTGTTGTGTTTGTTGTTGTGCTTGTTGTTGTGTTTCGAGTTTCGAGTTTGTTGTTGCTGTTGCTTCCGTTGTCGCTGCTGACGTTTTGCAACTTATGCAAAAGCAACTTTTACATGAAGTGCCAAATGTCAGCACATTTGTGTCTCATTGTCCTCGTCGTTTGTTAAATTAATGCACAGCCAACATGGCGTATACTTGTTAAATGCAGAGCAGCAACATCAACGGCAGCAACATCGACAGCAACAGCAGCAAAACGCATTTGCATAGCTTAAACTCAACTTGACTTGGAGAATTCTTTAATGCAGACCTCAACTGCAATTTTTCCTTAGGTTCTCATTCAGTTTTATGGCCAATGTGTGGCCTGGTGCTTTGCCTGATTACTTGAATACCCTGTATAAATGCATCAATCTATCCAACTTTTTAGTAATCTGTACACATATATAGATTCGACTGTTCTATATATGTTGTCTAATTCCACACTCAGATCATGTTTATTGCTATTGTGTATATAAATACATGTTTTTATGTTATTGCCCTTCTATTCGATTCTCATAAATTCAATTAGCACCCTTCAGTTTTTATACTAGATTATATAGCCGCTCTGTGTTGCCTATCCAACAAGTTTTATCATGTCTTACTCTTACTCCAAATTACGCTTTGTCTCTCTCTCCCTTTCTCTATCTCTCTCCCTGTCTACATCTTCATATCTCTATCTCATGACTTGCACTTACGTTATTCTGATGTATATATAAATGAATGCCTGTCTCTCATCTAGTTGGCAATACAATATATACAATAATTGCCTTCAAGGTAAATGTCAATTGGCTTATTTTCTTTTGAACAATTTACTGAGTATATTTAAGTCAGGCACACTTTAAACATGCTCAAGGCGTTACCCGCTTCTCTTATTTTGAATGTTGCATTTGCTTTGTTATCCACAAGCTGGCAGCCTTTTTTGCCTTGGCATTGTTGCTGCCGGCTGCCTTAATGTAGGTGAATGGCGCCAAGAGCAAAGAAAATATAGAAAGAGGAGCCCAAGACGAAGTCGGAGTCGGAGTCGGTTGAAAAGTTGGCAGGTGGTGGTCGGGCCACAACCTTAACCCAATTTGCAACAGCTTCGCTGGCAATTAAAAAGCACTTTTTGGCTAGGAAAAAGCAGAAGAAAGCGTTTCCCTAGCTTTAAAATTAATATGCTGAAAATCTGGAAACGATTTGCAACTAATAGGCAAAGGCTTAAAATTGCATTAAAACTTTTACAAGCTGCACACGCACATGCATGTGTGTGTGTGTGTGTGTGTGTGCGTGAGTGTGTGTGCGATGTGAAAATTCAATAAGCTGAAAGTTGCGGGCAAAAAGTTTGCAGCCGCTGGCGGCCTTTAAGCCCACAACTTGAGAGCTCTTAAAGCAAAACTTTTACAAGAAAGAGCAGAAATATGTTACGGCCAAAATAGAAAGTAAAGGCAAGAAATCATAAGCATTAACCAAAAGTGACAAAAAAGATGCGGTGTAAAGTTCTGGCCAAGGAAATGGATTTGCTTGGCAACTTCTTTTTAACAAGCTCTCCCAACTCTTTCCCTCCCCAGATGCTGTAAGGTGTTTGGAGGCATATATACCCATGGCCATGCAGGATATACGACTACGTCTCGAGCCGCAACACAGTACAGCCGCGTTCTCCAACTCGCCAGCAGCAGCAGCAGCCGCCGCGGCAGCCACATCCACCGCGGAGACAACGCTCATCGAGACGGGCGAAACGACAGGCCCAGCAACAGGCTCGCCCACAGCTCGACCCCTGGCTCAGCTGCTGCCCGAGCTAAGTTTCAGGTAAGTTGTCGCTGCTTTCAAGTCTGTCACAATAAGTAAACCTCGCACCTATCCACACAGCCCACCCACAACGGGCACGAAGGGCACAGGCCCAACACAGCAGCATTTCTACCATCAACATCAACATCATCATCACCAGCATTCGCATCCGCATTCGCATCCGGTGCAGCCGCGTGCCTCGCCGCGTCATCACGTGGAGCAGCTGCAGCTGCTGCACAGCAGCCATCACGCACACAGCCACAACAATGGCCAGGAGCAGCAGGTGCCACGTTCGCCCAGCTCCGAGGAGGACAATTCCCCAACTGAAATGAATAATTGTCGTCGTTTGGTTGATAAACCGCCGCTGGTGAGTCCAACTTCTGCACTATTACGATCCACTCCCCGCAGAGGATCTTATAATATATACAAGAGCTAATTCTCATCAACATTAAAGCACAATATTATAAGGCTGCGATAGGAAAAATCAAATGGCTATCCAATGCTTGCGAGTGTATTCAATCTTCGACAAGCCAGAGGCAACTGTTTGTTCTTCCTCGCAATATGAAACATTGCAGATTGTTCGCATTGTCCTTGCAATCGTGTCCTTTCTGTAACACAAATTTGCTTACGTTGATGATTTCAGTGGTTGGTTAGCAGAAATCGATTCAATTTGAATGCCAATGCAGCTGCCAAGTCAAATAAACTGTCAAATTGAAATGAAAGTCGGGCTAGAAATGAGCAAATTGCAACAACAAGAAAAGTTGCATACTTTCAGGAGTCCTTCCCCGTGCAGCGCAAGGCAGCAATAGTTGCTGAAAGTAAAAAACTTTCAGAAAATATCATTAATATTGCCAACTTGGCAAATGTATATTGAGAGCGACGCGAGAGCTACGGGACTTGAGAAATATTTAAGCAAAATGTGTAGCAAATTGAAGCAGATAAATGAAGTTGGGTTGAAGATAGCTTTTAGCTTCTTTTAAGCTTTCTGTTAAAGCTAAACAACTTGTTGGCAGCCTGTCAACTCCCAATTCGTATTCTCATGTACTTGTTAGCATTGACCTAATGTCAAAAATTTAACAACAAATATGCATATATGGCAGCTTTGAAGAAGGCCTGATATGTACTTCCTATCTACCTACCTATCTACTACCTATCGACTATTGTTATCGACAAAAAAAAGACAAATTTTCAGGCATTTTAACATTTTCTCTGACAAGAGGATAAATACACATTGCTAATGAAAACCAATTTGCATTAGCTTTAATTTTTAGTCCTAATTTGTTTCTTTATTAATTATTTTGATTCTGCACTTGTTCTGGTTTTAATTAACTAAATTTTATTTGCTAACTAACATGAAAATTTAACATGAACCTAAAGCGTCTTTAGTTTGTTTTCAGAGTCTCTCTCTCGCTCTCGCTCTCTCTCTTTATTTACTCACCCAAGAGTATAAGCTTTTTTAATCCACTTCAATTCAAGTCAAGTAAGGACGCAAAAAGAGCTTTAGCTTGAAGAGCGAAATAAACTTAAAGTTAACTTAAAGTTTAGCTGGCAAACAAATTGCCATCACTCGAAAATCAAATGCAATTTAGCAAGCACTTCGAACGGCTTGGAACGTTGTACTCGAAAAATGTTTGCCACTAAACAAGACCCAAAAGCGTTCATTAAATTAATTTGCAAAAATGCAAATTTCCAGCTAACGGCACTTTGGCACGCGCCGCCGGCAATTCCAACAAGAAACAAAAGCAGCGACAATAACAACAAAAACAACTGGAAAGCTGAAGTGCAACGCGCCATATTCTAGTGCATTCTCTCACACACACACACACGCACACAGAGGGCCGCCCGCTGAGAGAGCGAGAGGGTCCGTGTGTGTGTGTGTCTGTGTGTGTGGGAGATGAAAAAGTTGCAGCAGGCAAATGGCAGCCAAATGCCGTTAACTTAGTGACTTTATGACACATAAATCGCAGCAACAATGCCGACAAAACCCTCTCGCTGCGTCGTTACGTGTCCTGTTTTCCACACATACACACACACACACACACATACATATATATATATATGTATATGTACATGTATATGCTATATAGCTATAGGCCTACAGCTGACAGCTGCAGCTGCCGGCAACGGGCAAAACTTTGCTGCCAACTAAAAGACAGACAAAAGATGCAGCGAAAGAGAGAGAGGAGAGCAAACAGGACCAAATCAAAAGCCGGCACAGCCAACTTAGAATGCACTAATTGAGAGTGTTCGACTGTGTAATACCCTATAAACATTTATTTGTATAATGCCAATTTTGAAATATCCAAGGCTTAGCTCAGTGAGAAATATGCTTGTAATTAACTCGACTAGCAAACACCCTAGATATGTTGAGGCTTTAGCTCGAATCAAATGTCGGAGCAAATAAGAAGTTTGATACTATAAAGGTAGAGATACCCTCTAAAAAAGGGTGAAGCTATAAAATATGTGACATTATCCAGAAAGGGATGTAGAAGAGAAATTACTATAAACATCATTTACTAGTTCCAGTCATAAAGTTTCTGAGACACACTGGTCAGACAGAGAAATATAGAGACAGAGAGAGAGAGAGAGAGAGAGAGAGAGAGGGAGAGAGAGAGAGAGGGAGAGAGAGAGAGAGAGAGGGAGAGAGAGTGAGAGAGGAAGAGACAGCCTGCAACACAGAGATTCCCAAAAGGAACAAATATTTTCGCCAGTTACATAAGTACGATAATCTTCGATATACCCCATTTCAGTCGTTCGATGCTTACAGGGTATTGAAAAGGAGTACTTTACGAATGCTTTCAACTTAGACACGCCCCCGGCCCAATTGTTCCATTGTTCCCACAATGCCTACCTTTTGCCTGTTCTTCCTGCAATCTTCTTCCTGCTCTCGTTCGCCTCTCGTTCTACATCTTCTTGTTTATTCTCCCATTGCATTTGACTTGCATTTTTTATATTTACGCCTTTTTCTAGCAGTTGTCAGTTGTCGGATTTGTCGAGCATCGCCAGCCGAGTGCCACTTGGGCGCATTCTCTTGCTCTTGCCACGGATTTTGCATATTGCGATAGTCTTTTCTCCAATGTCATTAGCATAATGGGGCCATTAGGTTGCACCCCCCAACCCCCGCCCCCCTGCCCCGACTGGCACACTGGAACTGATTGCATACTTAACGATAAAAACAAGTGCCGACTGCCAATTCAATTAGCTGCAATTGCAAAATGATTCACAGTTGGCAGCAAAGTAACAAACTCTTAACTCAAAAAGAAATGAAACACATTCCATTATTGAATCATTTACTCAGGAGAAGCTTAATAAAATGTATCTTTTAGCATGTTGCACTAATTGGATGGCTATAAATTTCTAGAAGCTGAATCTCAATTCTAAGCTATTTGCTTAAAAAAAAGCTATCTATATCGATTTTTATCGATTGCTTGAAAACAAGGCAAGTAATCGATTATCGATAAGAAGTCTAGAAGTCAAGTAAAGCATATTATTGATTCTCAAAATCGATCAGCTTAAACGAATCTCTAAAGTCTTTAAGTCTGGGTAGAGCACTCACTACAAATTTGTGGGTTTTTCTTTGTCAAACTTTAATATCAATAAAAGTAAGGCTAAAGAGTGTATCCTAAATCTAATCCTTATGCATATTCAACAGTTGCAAGTTCTTAGAAAATCCACAGAATATTTATACACAAAATTCTCATTTATGCGTATAACAAAATGGACTCTAGTTGCCTTTGCGGGCTCGACTCAGGAAATTCAACAGGCGGCGGCCATTGAAAGCAGCCACATCAAAAGAGAATATTTTGGCCCCGGACATAAAATCAACATAATTATAACAAATTAGGTAAATAACTTATAAGGCGGAGGGGGGGCTGTCAGAGGCAGCGGGAAAGCATTCAACACTTGGCCAGAACTGTCTACTAATTGGAAGCGCTTTAAATGGCGCCCTAAAAGCACGAAAAACTTTCTGCTTTAACTCATTTCAAAGTAATTTACCGCAGCCCAAAGTGAAAACAACTTCACGGGAAAGTTGTGGGGCTGGCAAGTACTGAAAGCACCGACTACATAGTTCACATTTCATTGCTAACCAAAAATGTTACACATCGATTTAAGGCGGTTGTTTGTTGCTGTCATGCCCTGTACGCACTGAAAGTGGGGTATATTGCAGCTGTGCAAACTGGGAATTAGTGCATTTGTTCGATAACTCTACATTTTTAATCAAAATCGATAAATATCGATCATTAGCTACGGCTTTTTGGCATATAGTTTCTCGCTTAAGCTATCAATTCACCAAAATCGATAAATATCGCTTACAAGCTGTTGCTTTTTGAGTACATATTCTAGACTATACCAGATTAATGCACCAAATATGACCTGCATGTTCTCGTTAAAGATATAAATCAACTTATTTGCTCGATAATACCAGCTAATTCACCAAAATCGATATATATCGATAATTAGTTGCAACTAATTCGCCAAACCGATAAATATCGATTATTAGATGTAGCTTTTGGAGCACATAGTGTAGAGTTCAAAAGATAGATGCGCCAAATTTGGGCTGTAGAATCACGTTTAAGATATCAATCAACGTATTTTTTCGAAAACGAAAGCTACTTCACCAAATCGATAAATATCGGTTAGTAAAGGAGCTATTATTGTAGACCCTAAAAGATGAATGCGTCAAAGTTGACATTTCAATCTGTATAGGATTATTTCGAAGAGAAGAACAAGCTCAGCCGCCTTTGTAAGCTGTATACAGGGTGTCTTCTCGTCGAGCACTGCCAACTGACTTTATCGTGGTTTTGTTGTTCTGTCAAACTAAAGTGATTTCGTTGTTAGCTGGCTTTGTGGCCAGGCTGAAAACAACAGAAACTTTGATTATAAAATGGTTTCGCAACTGTTGAGGGCCAAGTAAATTGCAATTATCGCGTTGCGTCGAAAACAACAACTTTCTGGCCAAATTGGCAGCCAAACACGAATCCGAGACATGCAAATATATGTAACAATATGCCCATTCCCATGATTCATTTTCAGGTAAAACGCCTCACCATGGGCATTGGACTGCTGCGAGGCACCGAGGATAGCCGCCCGCTAGTGCACAACACCTGCTCCTCCTCGCTCAACTCGGGCTCATCGCAGACCATTTCGGATGGCTATGTGAACGAGGCCATCTGCGAGCCGGATAAATATGTGGCCAGCAAATTCGGTGACTCCTGTCGGCAATCGCTGACGGCCCTGGAAACGGCCACCCAACGCTTACAGTCGGAGCTGCCCAACAGCAAGAAATATTTGCGTGAGACGTGCAGCGGTAAGAACCTATCAAATTTCAGTTAGCGGAGGTGAAAATCGGGTGAATGTTTCTTAGACGTTCAGATGTAAGATCAGGATTTATAAGAAAAGGATGTTTGTCAAATTTTACGTAACAAATTTGGTTTCATTTTCAACTGACGAACAATTCAAATACGAAGTATACATAACCTATGTTATGTTCCACTTAGAAAGGTGAAAAATGAGTGAAACTTTCTATGTAAAATTCCACTTATAACGGTTAAGAATGGGCAAATGAATTTGAGACGTAACTAAGAACGAAAAAAATAAGGGACTAAAACACAAAGCGCTACATTTATACGATTTAAGATCTAACAAATTTTAACTTAACGATCGGAAAATGGGTGGAAAAGTTATATTTTATGAATTCAAAGAAAAATTCCTGGCCTCAGCAAAGCCTACAGCTAATAATAACATTTCCTTGACACAGCCAACTCCAGTCCGAAGCTGTTTGCGGCGAATTCACCATTGCGCCTGGACAACCTGAGCCTGGCCGAGCAGCAGGAGCTGAAAGGCGCCGCGTGGTACCAGGCGGGCATACCCAGAGAGATCTCACTGGAGGTGCTGTCCCGCCAGAGTCCGGGCGCCTTTCTGGTGCGCCAGAGCAGCACCAAGCCGGGCTGCTTTGCCCTGTCGCTGCGCGTGCCGCCGCCGTCGCCGCGCGTGGCCCACTATTTGATACTCCGCACGCAGCGTGGCTACAAGATTAAGGTAGGATTCGCACTCGGAACGAGGAGGAAACACTTATAATCCCTTCTATCCCAACAGGGCTTCACCAAGGAGTTCAGCTCGTTGCGGGCCCTGATAACGCATCATTCCGTGATGCCGGAGCTGTTGCCGGTGCCGCTGACGCTGCCGCGTCCGGCGCACATCCGCGCCCAGGCGCAGGCCTACGGCAACGGGAACGGGAATGGGAGCGGGAGCGGGAGCGGAGGCGACTTTGAGATGTACGGCTCGCTAAATGATTTTCGCAAAATGATGGCCGATTTGAATGTGTGACCGAACGCGAACGCGGACGCGGGCGCGGGCGCGGGGGCGCATCTAATTAATTAAGTAATTATGTGACATTGATTGAATTAAGCGCGCGCACACACATGTTGTCTGGAGCCGTGTCAGGAGGCGGGTCGGCTGCGGCCCGCTGTCCTGTCTGGACAGGATAACAATCTGTTTAATTTGCTTAATTGGCTGTGCTGGCGGTTGACGTGGCGACCAAACGCAAAAATCCACCAGAATCCAACACACAAACACAAGAAATAACAGGCAGCTTCGGCACACCGAAGATTAAATACTCTACTGCAGCTATTTGACGGGAATTGTGAAGCTTGCAAATGGACAATTTGCTGAAGATAACTTAAAAATACCGATTACAAACTATTCTAGCTACAGAACTATATGATATAGTAATCTCTACTGATCTATATGATATGGAAATCTGATTTTGTCAAGATCTTGGGAGATGCATGGAAGTATTTCTAGTACAAATGTTAAGTTCCTTCAAGATTTCCTGAGGAATGTTAAACTAATCTTCCTATGTCAACTATATGATATAGTCTTTCGATCCGACAGCATAGAAACCGACAGATATCGACTCGACTGTTGATCCTGATCAAGTATATATAAACTCCATAGATACATCTTCTTCTAGGCTCCCTTTCTAACAAAATTTGAATACTCTCGGAAAGGGTATAGAAAGTTGCAAACATTTTTGTGAAATTGATATTGAAAAGTGGCGTTGTTTGGTGCCAAGGCTAGTGGAAGGGGGCATTAACACACACATGGCCATAACAAACAAAAATTGATAAAAAAAAGAAACAAAACAAAGCAAAAATATGCAATATGAAATTCATATGAAGCAAATATTCAAACGCGCATTACAATGATTTTCAACATTTTTATGCCCTGTTCGAAAAGTGAAGTGGGGTATATGGGATTCGAGCAAAGCTCAGCTAGCCTTCGGCTTGTCTGCAAAGTATAATACAACCTTTAGAGGGCGTGGCTATCTTTATGACAGGAAAGACTCCTTCTGACAGATTCAAATTATCTGTACACCTTAAACAGAGTATTGTACAGTCGGTTACATACGATTGCAATGTTTCTACTAAGCTTTTTTTTCTGCCCATTTGCCGGTGAGTGGCAGCTGCATATTTGTTGCCACAGACGCAATCCTGAATAGCTTGCAAATGGGATTAAATGTGAATGTGTTGGGTTTTTTTCGGGGTGCCGGGCTTTTTGCGAAATGTTTCAGCAGCTGCCAGTGTTTATTTAGTATAAAAGACAACAACAAATGGAAAAGCATTTTTAGTTTTAGCGAAATCTATAGACGTATTTGATACAAATATTCATATGTATGTATATGTTAATGAAAAATCCATACAAAACAAAAAATAATTAAATGTGGTGTAATATTAATCAATTAAGTAGCTAGGTTTATACAACAAATTATGCATTATGTTTGCTATGTACTGTTTGTAATTGCTGTAATAAATAATATATAACGAAGAATTTCTTGAACACAATTTTAAATTCGTAACGGCTGCTTTGGGTGTTTTACAACACTTAAATAATGTACATGCACTACGAAGATGCGAACATTTTAAATTTTCCGCCATATTAGCTATTTAAACAGCTGACTGACGAGGGCTGCATTGATAAATTGCCAACTCCAACTGCTGCACTCTTGCACAGCGATAACAATCGCAGCTGCAGTATCGATAGTAACTATCGGTTGGCTTAACATTTGCAAAACTGTTAAAATAAAAACAATGTTAAGCTTAACAGAATGAAAATAACCACTCAACGAGTAGGCCGCACGCGCTGCTGGTATTGGTGTTCGCGCTCGTCTGTAAATTGTTTAAATAAAAACCTAAATACACCAAGCAGCGAGTCATCTGCGCTCAGTGGTACGCCGGCTGCTCAAAGAGAGAGTTCCCTATTAGCGGACAAAATCAAAAAGTGTAGCGCGTGCGTTAAAAGGCTGGCCAGCGCATAAATACAACAGCAGCAACAACAACAACAAAAAGAAGTAAATGCATTAAACGCAATATTAAATGTGCGCTATTTATTGAATAAATTAGAGAGTGTGTTGTGTGGAGTGCGATTAACTGTGACTTTCTGGCGGCATATAGGAAATTTTTTCCTGCCTTTTTGCCACATGTATTTTTATCGTATTTGTGTACTTTATCGATTACGTCGGCGCGCTCTCAGCATAAAATGAGAGAAGATGAAAGCCCATCGAATGGGCGAGAAGATGAATGTGAAGCAAAACGCGTGTTTTGCCTTTATTTTTGCCAGGGTGGTGCGACAACATGAAACATACAAACGCACACATGCAAACTCACACATGCATGCCTGCATATATGTATGTATGTATGTATGCATGCACATGAAAACCTTTGCGGCAAAAAATTTCACTAGAAATTTTGAAAGCGTTGGGCCGCAAAAAAATGAAGAAAAAAAAACCGGATATGATACGCCAAAGCTTAGCTTACTAACGAAATGAAATGAAATTACCTGAGTGTAGCTGTGTACGTGTGCGAGTCTCTGTGTGTGTGTGTGTGTGTGTGGGCTCGTGTGCGTAGCCAAATTGTCGCGTGTCTGGCATGCAATTAGACATTCAAATACGTGCATGCATATGTATGCTTGTCTAATTGTTATTTAGTTGGGTTGTTTTTTTTTTTTTTTTTTGTTGCTTGCAACCCTCTGCCGGCACCTGCCAGCTCCGCTGATATTTTATATTTTTTCGCATTCCGCTTTGTTACGCACTTTAGTTTTTTTTATTTAGTGGGCCTGCTCTGGCTGCCTGCTCAAAGCTTTTTGCGGCCGCACGAGACACGCGACGGCGCTGCGACTGAAATATTGAGAGAATGAATGAATGTGAAATGCGAGCAGCAGCCGCCAGTCTGTCGCGCGCGCGACTTACCTCTCAATCTCCTACTCCTCCTTAGTTCCTGGCGCTTTTAACACTAATGCGACAAGTGCATGTTGGCGACTGGGCGAAGGTGTGAATAGCGGAAGAAGATGAAAACGAAGAAAAAAGCCGCCGCCGCCATTCATGAATGAGTTGCATTTGTGCGCGTGTATGTGTGATAAGAGAGCAGCAGAAGCAGCAGCTGCGCTCGCTCCCACTCCGTTATCTCTCTCTCTCTCTATCGCTCTCTCCCTTGAGACGTGTTTATGCAAAATCAATGGACCCAACTGTGGAAGGTCACTCGCCGAAAGACAAGAAATTTATGCGAGGCAAGAAACGCGCGCTTTCTACTTGTCTTATGCGCGGGTCAAAGTTTAATGTCAACACAAATAAAGTTGTTAATCTCTGAAAAAAAAAAAATTGGAAAAAAAATCAAAATTAATACTTGTGCATGCCTGTGATTTATGATAAGCATTTAGCATTGGGTCTTAGCAAAGTCTCTATAATACCTGTCCTCTATTGTTTTTAATCTCTATAGAAACTCACCACACACAAACACACACACGCGCCACTAAACCCATAGTCAGACACCACACAGAACAACAACAACAGCCAGCACAATGATCAACATGGACATTAGCGTAACGCCCAACTATTCGTATATCTTCGATTTCGAGAACGACTTCATACACCAGCGCACACGCAAATGGATGCTGGAGAACTGGACCTGGGTCTTCTACTATTGCGGCATTTACATGCTGGTCATATTTGGTGGACAGCACTTTATGCAAAATCGGCCGAGGTGAGTTTTTGTTTATCCTAGTATATGTGTGCATGTACAGTGAAAACTCGATAAGGAATGTCGCAGCAACAACCATTATTCACAACTTCGTTAATTAGTCCATATCCTTTTATTTAAATGGGAATACTTTACAAAAAGTTTTTTGGTACAAAAAAACAAAGAATTCTCGATTAAATCAAGATTTTCAAATACCTCACCTCCGAAAATTGTCGATTAAATCGATATATAAAGTTTATTGCATTATATAAGACCTGTTTACCAATGTCCTACGAATTTACGGCATTCTTTAGGAAAAGATTTTCTTCTCGGACAGTAAAGCTATCCGTTAGTAGAGCTTTCACTGTAGCTAAATAGAAGTACAAGAATATGTCCTACTAAGAGAGGGGTTTATTAGTAGAGTTTTACTGTAGCTTACGACCAAGAATATGTCCTACCAAGAGCGCCGTTCGTTAGAAGAGACTTCACTGTAGCTAATTGGAAGCTCTTGACCTGCATTGCATAATTCTGCATTCGCTTACTTTCTGTTTTTACTAACTCTTGCGCTCTCTTGGCCATTTTGGTATCTTTTTGTTTGCAATTTAAACTGAAAGCTGCCATGGGTCAAAGTCTGTCCATTTGCTTGCAACCAAAAACATTCCAAAACTCTAGACCCCTTTTCAGCTGCCCCTTTGCCACGCCCAAATGCTGCTTGTTTTTCCTAACCCCAACAATTTGGCGCGCGTGCCGTGTGCCTCATTTGCTTATTGGGAAGCCTCCCCCACATTTTCCACTCCAATTTAAATTCATGGACATCAAATCACATTTCAAATGGTTATATTGATTTTATGTCTTGCAGACAGGGAAAAGCATTAAACGTTTTAGCTTTATATAAATAAATTCATTAACTGAATGAATCTTTAATTTCCTTGAAAATGCTTTGATATAAATGTTTTGTACAGTTGCCTCGCATATGAAAACGTTTCATTTTGGAAGATACTTAGTAATAATTGCTTATATGACATAATGAGGCTGCGTAGCGTCGAACTAGCTAGCCGGTTCAACGCCTGCTGTAAGCGAAATAGTCGCATGTGCGTTGGAAACTTGAGCTGCCTTGTGAAGCCGGGTAATTTGTTCAAGTCACAAATAAATAAAAGCCTTTAACTTTAATTAATCCATCAAGTTTGTTGCCGGGACAAATTAATCCCGATATACATTGATAAATGGAACTTGTTATCTCTGGACACAAAGTACATACGATTCGCTTGTGAACTTTGACCAGGGGGGATTTACCACCCAATGCTTAAGTGCTATTAAAACTTATCTGCCTCGCCATATGCAGATTATATTATTATAATGCCATAATATGCAGTAGCTACATTTGGCCTAACATTAATATATCAACCAGCTTAACCAGAATTCGATTGCCCAGGCCCACGCTCAATTCAAGCAAATCGAACAAAGAGGCACAGCAAATGCTTCCAGAACTTTGCTTCAAACGCTTATGTGTATAAATAATAAATAAATAAATAATTATATGGCATATGTACTATATGTATATGGGATGTTTATGCATACTTTCATTTCATGTGTGCAATTTCAATGGAATCCCGTACAGCTGTTGATTCTACACGATATTACGTATACGTAACAAATAATTAGTTTTACTTTGTCGATTGCCGTGCAAAAATGTTTGCCTGTTAATCTTCAGGTGCCGTTAGTCCCTCGCTCATTAGAAATTCTCTTTGCCACGCCCTAATTGAAGAAAATTATAGGTAATCTCCATGGCTCTATTAACGTCCAGATAGGGTCTGATCACGTTCACAATCAGAGTCTTGTTTTGCGAAACAATCCACAAATACACGTTGCATGTCCAAATGACCCAAAAAAAAGGAAAAATTGTTGCAATTTTGTCAAATTTTACCGAGCTGTCCCCTCTGATTGTGCACAGTTGTGTTTGCGTTTATGCAATTCAACCTGTCTAATTGTCTTCGGCTTTGTCTATGTGAATTGTTTGGTGACACGACTTCCATATAGGCATGTCATGAGATTTACATTAAAACGATCTCGTTCTGTCTATCAAATGAAATGCAATAGTTTTATCGTTTTTTATTCGAAATGTATCCTATTTCATCATATTTCTCTTTAATTTCCACCCATTTTCACCCAGAAAAGTGAAAGAGAAGTAAAAAGAACTTAATGAAATTTCTTCTAACTGTGGCTTTTCTGCTTTGGGGGTTTTAATTGTTGGAAATCCATGTGTACATATTCTTTTTTTGAATTTGTATTCTAAATATAGCATATCACTCTTCACTTTCCACCCATTTTCCACACGGACATGTGGATTTTGAAAAATTGTTATATACATTTTCTAATATTAATTTCGCAAGTTCCATAACTACTCTTCCACTCATTTTTCACCCAAAGTAGTGAAAATTCATCTCTTTCTCACTCTTCCCTGTGAAATTGACCAGAATTGACCACTTTCCAGCTCTCGAGTTCTATAGATAAGACATCCAGATGTCCGTATTGTACATTGGTTTTTTTCCACATAATTCTTCATACATAGATTAAATATACTATGCAAATAAACTAGCAAATTTTAATTGGTTTTCAAACGTTTCGTTTGTTGTCAGAAACTACTGCAATTTCGATTTGCCCTCCATTAAATTCACTTTCTTATCGCAATCGTTTGTCTGTCATAACACATTTTCAAGTCGACATCGACTCATTCCACACGGCCCATCAATTCTGCCAACGAAAAATATGTTGACGCACTTTAATCAAATGTCTTATATAATAATAAGCTGAAGCGTGTCGCTCGTTCCCCCCGCACTTGAGAGACAACCTACACGCTTCTATTTGATTGTCGAATCCAATGATTCCGCCCAAAAGGGGCTTGGCTCTGCGTCTAAATCTTAAGCGGTGACAACATTGCGGCTTTTCCAGCAAAATAGCTTTACACTTTAAATGCCGTTTCAATATTTACACACATGGAGCTGGACGACAGACTTAGCACTTAGAAAGGTGTCAACGCCGGGGCTGGGGTGGGGCAGGGGCAGCACGCGCCCGAGCAGGGACTGTGAAAACGATCTGCGTCAGCAAAGGGCACAAAAGATAAAAAAAAAGGGAATTAAACACGCTCTGAGATCATCTCCGCTTACTTTTTACAATTCATTTTTATCACGTTACAGCTTTAACCTTTGGCCCAGCTAAACGACTTTTCACCTGCGATTGACTCGCCTTTTGGTTGCGGTTTCTGATTTTTAGCTCAACTCAAAATGGGCTCTGCTTTCTATATATAATTAAGAGCTTGTCGACAGTCCGAATTGTAATATTCCAACGAAACTTTCTTTTGGATAAATAAGCAAATAAATACGGGATTTTGCAAAAGTTCTTTGCAAACGCGACGTGCTAAGCCGGCCTAACCTAGATATTCGAGCGTTGAACTAGTAAACAGCAAGTCGCTGGTTCAAACTCAGCAGAAATGTTCAAGGTCAAACGCAAAACACACGTGCATTTTCAACATAATCTCTTCTCTGCCGCTCGACGCCGGGCATTCTGCCCAAGTACATACATATATACATATATATATATTTGGAAGACGCGCGCACATCGCGCCTGTTATCAGCCCGCGCCGCCCATGTGCTCTGCCGCGGCGAGTCGCCCGCTTGTGGAACGCGCTCTTATCAGGGGAATTCAACACAACATTTGGGGCCGGCAAAATAAAAAATTGCCACAAAAAACAATAAAAAAAAAAAAAGCAACATTAAACTGGCTGTCGTAATTGTTTATGATATCATTTACCATGATTCACGATGGGGGTAAATTATATAGTAATTCGATCACAGGTTTAAAAAAGAAAAAGAACTCCTACAGTGAACGCTCGCTAAGCTAAGAATTCCCATTTTGAAGAATTTTTGTTTTGTTTTTCAAACACAAACTAATCTGTCGTAAATTAGATTGCAGTCTAGGACCGAGTGTTCACTGTACTAAAATATTATATGTATTGCTTGAAAGGCTATTATAAGCAATTTGTAACTTCTTGAATTACAGTAAGCATCAAGTAATGAAGTTTCGTTATAGAATCTCTAACTTGTTTGCCTCTTGAACTTATCCATTTTCAAATTGAATTATTATTTGAATATCGTTTTAACTTAGAATCAATTCCTGAATTCAGATTCATTATAGAATCGCTCATTTATTACAAATTTTTCATCTGATGCCCTTTTTGTTCTCTTTAGAACTTATCTTTTTTAATCAATTGCAAATGATTTCAATTTAATTAACTGGAATAAGTCCACGCAAAAGCCTTTAATATCCATTATTTCCATATTCTAATTTCTCATATTTACCTCATTTTATTTACATTCTATTTAGACTTTATGTAATTGGTAACTTTTAATGAATTAAATCGGTAACCTTGGTGCTTCCCCTTTTCGAGTAAACATGGTTTAGCAACATTTACATATTTTTACACTCGTTTTCCACTTGGAGCGTCAATTCAAAGTCATTTAAATACGGCACCAGGTTAACCCCACATTTCGGTGCACCAAGCACGACCATTGAAATTACATATAGATGTAAATCCCTCCCCCTCGGGCTAGTGCGGTGTGTGTGTGGCACAACAAGAACATGCCAGAAGTGGGTGTGCCTCTTGCTGCTTGGCAACAGCTGGCAGTGGGGCGTTGTTGGGGCTCTACAAAGCGCAGGACATTCAATTACCACATGGCAACATTGCTGCACGCTTACACTGGCCAACATGAAATGCTAATTGGCATTGCCAGCCGCAAGCGAAACGCAACAGTAATAAATAAAATAAATAAGAGTGCTGCAGTCGAGAGTGACCGACTAAGAGATACCCCATACATTCAAGCTTCTTTAAAACTATGACTAAAATCGGTCTTCATTGTCCGATCTATATGACATTTTCCAGGCTAAATTATGGTATGCAAAAAGTTAAGTCTTCTTAATCTATTTAATATATAAGAATCTACATACCAAATCCAAAACCATGTTTCAAATTAGTTGTTGTGAAAATAGTAGATATCAACCTTTTTCAACCAGTTTGAGGCTATACAAAATAGTTATGCAAACATTGTAATTACCATAGAAGGAAAACAAAATCTGAAACGCACACGAGAGCTGTGCAAATATTTTGTAGCTCTGTGTACTGCGGCCTCGGCGCGTGTTGCGTGAGCTTCTCCGTATATGAATGATGGGGGCACAGAATCTAGAAGCATACAGAACATACAGTCAGTGTGTGTGTGTGTGTGTTTGTGTGGGTGGAAGGCATCATCACACAAATACAGATAGATATGCTTCTTCTCTATATAGAGAGGAAGCTGTGTGTGTGTGTGTGTGACACTGTGTAGCAAAAGTTTATGACCGTATACGGGGCCAGGCAAGTTTAGTATTAGTTAAACTTAACTATGTTAATTCCATTTGAATTACAATGAGTTGATTTATAATTAACTGCCGCCTAACGTATTACGTGATATTTTTAAGTTCACAACCGAAAGATCTCTATTAATTCTCTGACTTAAGCTCAAATTCTCAGCTGTGAGTAAAAATTAAGGCAACTAATTGTTCTTTCAATTGAAATTAACACAGTTAAAGTCAACGAACCTTACAATTCCGATGTCTAGGGTGGAAAAAGGGTGTTTTTGTGATTTCGTTTTAAATAAGCTAAAATATAATTATAGGCGGAAGTTCTAAAAACACAAATGAAAATGTATGACAACCAAAAGTGGAAATTGTAGAAAAACACCTGACCTTGACAGGTAAAAAAAAAGCAGTTTTTCATTTGAGCATTTTAAGAACGCTGACTAATTGTGAGTAAGCTACTGTAGAAAATTGGTTTTATTTTGTGCCAGCCCACATAATAACTAAACAATAATAGTTCTTAGTGTGCGTGTGTGTGTGTGCATGTGTGTGTAAAATTACAAAGTCGTGCGTGCCTGCCCTATAAATACCCGCTCTTGAACCCTAACCCCACTTAACCCAAACTGACAACAAAAAAAAAGTCCTTTCATGTGTGCTCAGCACGCAAGTAACTGAAATTTCCCTCACGCACACTGTCCTGAGCTTGCTTAGGCATTGTTGCAAATAATTGCATATAATAAAATTCTAATGAAAGCTCTCTCTCTCCCTGAAGCCGCCCGGGTCATCTTGTGGTAACATATTTTTATAAATATAATTGCGCGACATGACGTAACGTGTCGAGTGGGCGTGTCTGCAAAATAATTACCGCAAAGCGCTTGCAATTACAAGCGACATCAACAATAACTGTTGCATACACACATACACACACACACACATGCATATGTATATGTCGTTTTTATTGTGCGCACGCGGCAATAAATTCAGATGCCATGAGAAAAAGTGAAACTTTAAAGGTTGGCACAAAAAAACAACCGTTAGCTGTGTCAACTTTGAGCCAGAAAGAGAGAGAGAGCATCTTACTTAAGTGTGTCATTCAAATATTTACGACAACAACAACAACAACAGCAGCCAGAGATGTAATCAAAGCAGAAATTCGATTCTGTCTACCTGCGGCTGCATCAAGAGCTGAGCCTACGCACACACTCTCTCTCTCTCTGTCATTCTCTACCCCTTCGTCTCTCACGCTCCCATTATTTGCAGCATCTGCGCGATCGTCAACCAACAATCACGCCACATTTTTACACTTTTACTTTCGGCATAAATTCACCTTGTTTACCTTTTTGGTTACTGCTGCTACACCTGCTCACATTTCGGTTATTCTACGAATTTTGCGCATTGCTGACCTTTAAATGTTTAACAGAATGTGCTGCATATGCGACGCATTTTGAAAGCTCTCTCTCTCTCTCTCTCGTTCTTTCCTTGTATAAAGACACTTGTGAACGCAGCAGCAACTATTTACAACTACTCACAATTACGACGCTGGGTGAAAACTGAAGGATAAGATAAGCAGTGTTGCCAAATGTCGCTTTAAAAAAATAACTAAATCCAAAGTACCAAATACCAAATTACAAAAATACCAAAAGTAGCTTAAACACATATATAAGAGCTAATTGCACAGGAAGTTTTTGTCATTGAGGTGCCAAATCATAGCCTGAGCTCTAAAAATAGCCAATTTAAGCTAGAAAATAGCCAAAAGGGCAGCACTGCAGATAAGACGGCTTATTCACAATCTTACGCTAGACAGAACTTTAATGGAAATTTCGTGAATTGTAATCTAAAAAAAAATAACACCTGTTTGCATCACACCTGTTGCCAAAGTGCTTATAAAATCAGTACCTTAAATAGCTCAAGTGTAATTAAATGGCCATAAATAGATGAGGGTTTGGAAATGTTAACGAAAATCATAAAAGTTAGAGATTAATGGAATCTGTTAACTCTGGCCGTGAAATAGTTACATAACACTGAGCGAAAAATTATGTTGGTCAATGGGTCATCTCATATGCAATTTTATTCAGACGAGCATAATAATTATGTATAAACAAATTAAATATGAATGCAAAAAAATTTATAAAAAAAAGAAACAAAATTGACAGTAACTAAAACAGGGAAACCGCAAAAGTGTCGCAATACAACAACAAAATGTTGGCCAAATTAAAATGAGAGAAACACAACAAAGCCAAAAAAATATATATATATATAATGGAAATGCCGTCAACAGCGAGACAATGTTGCGAATTTGTGGCCCAAAGGCAAACGAAACAAAAGTGCAAAGCAGCCATAAACAGCAGACATGCTTATTTATTATACACATACATATATTTACAATAAAAGAGCTACACATGTATTTGTGTATCTGTGTTTTTGGAACTGCATAAATCAAGTCACAAAAAGAAACAACAAAAACTCAACTGGCCCAAGCATTTGATATTGTTTTGGTTCATCAAACGTCTGCGCTCTCTCTCTCTCACTTTTTATTTGTTTACAGCTTGCATAATCTCCTAAAGTCCAGTATTGCAAAATCTGGTTTAGTGCCAACTTGGCTGCTGCTCTCTCAATTTCGCTCACTTTCCAGGAGAGCAAGAGAGAGAGAGAGCTTTACCACCTCACTCTCATTCGTAACTTGCTGCTTATGCAATTTTCGCATATTTGCTAGCCCCCTCCCGCACACACCAAAGTGAAACTTTAATTGGAATTTAGGCTCTTCTCCCCCCCCCCCCCTGTCCAAGCATCACTTAACGGGCAGATCGCTTCACCCAAAATGCCAGCAGCAAACCGAACACAAAGTAGGCGCCGGTCCGCCGCTCTGCACTCGCCGGGGACGACCTGTGCCCTAGCAAAAATTGAGCTTCAAGGAACGCCGACAGCACAGGGCTGCCGGTTGGTTGTCCCTCTGCCTAGAAGCCAAGCTGCCAAGCGGTTAGCAAGGCCTATTGGTTTTCCTTACTCATAATGTTTTGGCACGATTTGAACAGTGTGGCCAACGCGCGAGTCTTGTGCGCCGCGTCAGAACCGCTTGTGAATTTTAAGGGTTGCAAAACGTAAAACTTCCCAACAGCAGCGCCGTGTCGCCGTGTCCGAGTCGTTTAATGCGGCTGCTTACAACGCGCCTTCGCTTAATTCGTTTAAATAAAAACAAATTGTTTTTCTCGTTTCTGCTTCTTGCCACTAAATTGTTGCAGCATCTAGATATAGTTGGACCTAACATAGTTGCAAATTAAACGTTTCCACTTGAAATAAAACAGCGCGCAGCATACGCAGCTTAATTGTCCATTAAGCATGTGCGCCTCGTGTCTACGTCTCCGTGTGCTCTTATCTCTGACAATTTTAGCACTACGATATGTATATATATAATATATATACTATTAGACACTCGCATGCAAATCTCTCAAGTTATTTGTTTAGCGAGAACAACATTTTTTTATGGTTCAATTAATCCGAAACGCAGCAGCTATGATTGGCTCTGATTACTATCTTTATTAGTGTTGAGTAATGCTTGAGCAAAACTCAAATCTGTAATTAACATTATCGATAACATAAGTGCTGTTATAAACTTAAGACTTGGTCATAAACTGTACGCATACTTGACATTCTGTGCAGACTTTGACCGAAAATAAAACAAATGGTCAACTTATGCGGAAATTTGTTATAAATTTTATCTTATTTTTTGCTAAGCTTTATGCACTTGATATACAGATAGGGAAGTTGGCTATTTTTATTGTTGACTAGTTCCTGAACCCTTCAAATTGAAGCTGCGAGAATTTGTCTGCCTATTAATCTATCTTATCTAATTGGAGGGGCCTTTCAATGTGCATTCCTTTTATTTTAACAGTTCGTGGCACCTTTCGACCCAACAAGTCAAGCTGTCTAATTGTCTACTGATTATATATGTATGTATGAACAAACATCTAACACGCCACATTCCTCGTGCACCGTCATCGGTTATCGTCTTTTTTTATTTATTATTTTTTTAGCCAGACATATAGTGATTTTTATGACTAATTCTGGCGTGATAAGGTTTTGACTTTGCAGGCAGACAAACGCGTTTATTTTCAAAAGCGTATTGCAATAATTATTTATTGAACTCCTATTTTTATTGCACTTTACGAAATGCGAACGATATGATCAACAGCTGGCTGAGTCGTTGACTGATATGCATCATTCTATTTTTTATATTCCCAAATACATTGAAAATGGGTTGAAAACGGAAGCAGGCGGAATGTTATGTCAGAAGCCGGGAGAAGCTTATCCCATCCAATAAAGTTCTTTCGTAATCCTCTATTTTGTTTCCATATTTCGAAACTTACAAGAACTAAAGTTAGTTCACACATGTTAAGAATATCTTACTTTTTAGATAACATTTCCCATTTCCACCAAAAATAAAACTTTTATAAGCTAAGCTCTTGGTCTATGGTATTCATGCACATTTGGCTGCCATATTAATTCCCTGGAAGTTTCATAAAGATCGGACAATAAAGACCGAAGTTAGCTTGGTTACGAAGTAAATTTCCACAGGGTTGTTTCTAGGGGGAAAAGGGAGCACAGCTCATGCTGTTAATAAGTAAAATAATAGTATTGACAACTCCACGGTATGTTGTTACAGGGTATCTCCCAGTTGTACAGTCCCGTCTATTATTTTATTTTTATTGTTTGCCGGTTAATTGACTTAGTCATGTCCAGTGAGACCCGGCACGCCCTTGAGTCATACTTTTTCCATGTGGACGCATTTACGCGGCGCTCAACAAATAAACAGATCACACTTTAAAAACGCATAACAAATAAAACAGTTTCGAGCTCATTTTAAATGCAAAACATGTTCCCAGCCCGGGGAAGCTTATCGTAAAGGAAATTTAATTGAATGTGATAAAAACATAAATTATTATGCTATGCTATTTACAGCACGTGTCTCAGATACATATATAATTTTATAGATGAAATTCCCGCGATTTCCCTACAGTAAATGGTTCGTTTAATTGTGATCTACGAGTACATTGTTCAAGTAGTTGCTGTGATAAGTCCATCTTTACAGGTTAAGTGTAATCAAACGACACAATGATCAAGAGGATCAATACCAACTAGATCTTCTCGGACGATCATGATATGATCCTACAAGCTAAGATCTGCATGATCAAGAGGATCAGAATAATGCCAACAGGTTTCGCTCCATCGATTGGGTCGATATTTTGTAATTCCTACAAGTTAAGATCTCTATTGAAGCTTTATAGATCAAGTAATCGAACGACACAATAGTCCAGAGGATCAGTCATGATCTTGATCAGTCAAGAGTTGACCAAGAGGATCTGTTTAAAGCCAGTTGATTATTTATCGTTAGATTCTTACAAGCTAAGATCTGCATAGAAATTAACAAGATCAATCGAAAGACACACTGTTCAAGAGGATCAGTCATGCCAGGTGAATCTTTTCTATCGTTCAGTTTCCTAACGTTAGATTCTTAGAAGTTAACATTTGCATAGAAATCTGCAACTTCAAGTATTGCAGTTCCAGTCTACTTCTATATATATAGTGATCAAGACGATCAATAGCAGCTGCCTCTTTTCTATCGATCCGTTCCCAAACGTCTTACTCTTACGATTAAGATCTTTTTTTCACTAACGTTTGATTCAGGTTTTGGCTATACATTTCTTTAAGGACGTACAGTTCTAGCCCTTAATCATGATCTATCTGAAGGCTATTTAAAAGCCTTTTCATTTATCTCTTTGAATGGACCTATTGGATCTTCAAATGAGCTTGCAGATCAGATCAGATCAGTTGATTCCTAAAGAGCTGCGTCTGCATTGATAAGTTATACGCATGATCATGCAGATCAGTTAATATTGTTGAATAACTTTACTTAGTCTATACAATTCACAGATCTATAATGTCAAGATCAATTAGTTGCCTAATTATTCCCAAATAGAGAACAATTTATGTTGCCAGCCTCTAATCTGAGTAGCTTGTCCTTCGTGAAGGACAGTATTATGATCCGATCGTAACGCCTAGATCGTTTCTATTGCGCAATATTCTAGACTTTTGTCGATTCTCAAATAATATTGGCAACGCAGCGAATGATCTGATAACTGAATTGAGAATCTTGTGTCATCAGCAGGCTGCGTGTCAACCTCAAACGATTAGCCTGAGATAGGTAAATAATATATATGTATATGCATGTATATGTGTGCATACATATACATATACATACATATGTGGAGGGGCCTTGAGGTGTAAAACTAAATTGGAGACTCGAGTCGAGCAAATTAAGTTTCATCTCTCGGCCAACTGAGTAGCTAATGATAAACACTCGATGAAGTCTCAATGCGATTGCCGACTGATTGACAAATCATTTCGCATTGTTTTTGTTGTTTCTCATTTTTCACAAAACACTTAATCTTTGACGTCAGCCCCGCCCCTGCTGAACACCCCGCCCTTAACTAACTTTAAAGTTTGTTGATCTTTGCTTTATGCAATGCAAATTTGCATATTCATGAACAGTCCGAATAAAGAGCCAAACTGTGACGAAGCTCTAGACAGAGCGACTCGGCAACGAGACAAACGATTCGAGAATATTTTAGAAGTCTGTGCAGTTAGGTTTCCATTATGAGAAAATGTCTATTTTTGAGGGATGTTCCCAATGTCAGGAAATATTAAGTATACAACAGGCTTTTATGATAAGTACTTATAGAAAGCGGATATTGATAAGATTGTGCTAGGATCATAATGCAGCTAACAATTCCAGAGTTTGGTTAGGTGATATATAGGATATCTTCGGAACGCTGAAGATTTAATGTCCCTCTACCCCCTGCTTTGCAAATCTGCGAGAATAATGAAGCTTCCAATGCTGATTATGATGAAAATATCTTGGAAAACCGAATATTTAATTGTAATTGTTTATAGAGAAACTGTTAAAATTGGATATATCGATAAATGGATATATCGATAATAGGATATAACGATATCTGGATATATCGGTCATTGAATAAATCGATCATTTAAGATGAATCTATAAGTGGAAATAACGATTACTGGATATATCGATAATTGGATATATTGGTAATGTGCTATATCGATAATTGGATGTATCGATAATTGGATATATCGGTAATTGGATATATCGATATTTAGATGATAAAGAACATATGTCTATCATCTTCAAGCTCGTCCATGCTGTAAAATGCCTTAACTAATGCTAATACTCCTGTGTTATCTTTACAGATTTCAGTTACGTGGACCGCTGATCATATGGAACACGCTGCTGGCGATGTTCAGCATAATGGGCGCTGCCCGCACCGCGCCGGAACTGTTGCACGTGCTGCGTCATTACGGACTATTCCACTCGGTCTGTGTGCCCAGGTGAGATTGGAATATTTTCGCAAGGTCAATGCAGCAGTGCAAATAATAATTAAACCTGATTTTGCACGATCTCGTTCTCTTCCTTCCCCGCATCTCTCTCCGCTTTCCGCTCTCTCCTTCTCGCACCGCCCGCCCGCAGCTACATTGAACAAGATCGCGTGTGCGGCTTCTGGACCTGGCTCTTTGTGCTGAGCAAACTGCCCGAACTGGGCGATACGATATTCATAGTGCTGCGCAAACAGCCGCTGATCTTCCTGCACTGGTATCATCATATCACGGTGCTGATCTACTCGTGGTTCAGCTACACGGAGTACACTAGTTCCGCGCGCTGGTTCATCGTGATGAACTACTGTGTGCATTCGGTGATGTACAGTTATTATGCGCTGAAGGCGGCACGCTTCAATCCGCCGCGGTTCATCTCGATGATCATAACGTCGCTGCAGCTGACGCAAATGATCATTGGCTGTGCGATCAATGTGTGGGCGAACGGATTCCTGAAGACGCACGGCACCCAATCGTGCAACATATCGCAGCGCAACATCAATCTATCGATCGCCATGTACTTCAGCTACTTTGTGCTGTTCGCGCGCTTCTTCTACAAGGCGTACCTGTCGCCCGGCGGACACAAGAGCCGGCGCATGGCCGCCTCCCTGGTCGCCCAGAATACCGCCAAGCTGGCCGACGGCCCGACGGCATCCGCCTCCGACTCCAGTCTGTCCGGCAAATATGTCGGCGAGGATGCACAGGCTGCCTACATGCGCAAGGCCAAGGCGCAGTAGAGCCTCACTATAAGCGCCCCTCACCCCTCCCCCAACTAAAGGCTAAGGACATTTATTTATGCAGTACCGAGGTGTAAAAGTTGTTTTTTAATTTTAAAAAGGGCACCGACACACAGATAAAGAGAAAGAAAAAGAGAAAGGCGCACACGAGGGGCGTTCGATCCACATATATATAATTTTAAGCGTAGAGTTTTACCAGGCGGCTGGCTTACTAAAAAAACACCCACAAATATATATTTATATATAAATTTCCACAAATGTGTTTATATAACGTCATGTACATAATGAAATCTAAACTCGAAGCGCAGCCCAATTCGATGGATGTTTTGTAAAAAGTTAGCTATGCTATGTAAAAACCCTTTCATATGGCTATATATACTATATATAGTCTGTATGCTAAATACTAGCCCGAGTCCTGTTTCTCTAGTTTTCATTTGTTTTCTTACTGTAAAAGGAATTACGAAAAATAATATATATATATATATATATATATATACATATATAGAAACATTCTCAAATTGAGTTCAGACCGCCGCTCAGTTATCCCTACGAATACTTACCCGTATATATATCTACCCATATACAATATATATATATAACTTATATAGGCTCCTGTGTTGGTAAATGCGCATTTTTTGGTATTTTCTGGGTATGTTTTTTATGTAGCTGGAACTGATTTGTACTTTAAGTCTCGACAGCTTTATTGAAGCGAAATCGAAATATGAAAGAAGGGAAAAAGCAAAGGCAAATGCTCTCATTTACATAGGTTAGTTCCCCAACTTGTTCAATCTAAAGCGCAAATTGTTATTGTAAAGTAAAAACCAAAACGAAAACTGTATTCAATAACGTAATTTTGATAAAAACGTGCAGGGGCGTGCATTTAGTTTCGATTTTTTATTTTTTGAAATTTTTACGATCCAGATCAAAGTTTCTAAAAGCGAGCAGAAAACATAAGAAAGTATAAAAAAAAAGTAGAGAAGAAGAAGCAGCAAACAGTCCTCGATGAACGTAAGAAAGAAAACAAAGCAAATGTTTAAATTATATATTTATATTTGTAAGCAAACAAAAAGAAGAAGAAGAAGCGTAAAACAACAAGCTAAAAGTCCTACTTGAAAAGTTAATTTAGTCTAAAAGTGACACACAACAAAAGAGAGAGAATGAGATGTGAGAAATGAGATATGAGAAAACTGAAGCGAAGCGGAATACGCATGCGTAATCCTGCGAGCCAGTCAAAATGTGAACGAAATTCAACAAAAGATAAAAAAAAAAGAAATTTAAGCGAACAAATTGAATTTTTGTCGGGTAAAATAGTAAACAAAGAAAAAAGAATTGATGAAAAGCTAAGAAAAACAACGGATAAATAAAATGTAACAAAGGAAAAAGGAAACGGAAGTGTGTTTTTATTGTGATTCATTTTCAAATCTTGTGCCCTGTCATTTCTTAAGCCAACTAACCGTAAACACCCTGTGTGAAAGCGCTGTAAGTGCACTTTAACAGCGCTTGAGGTAATGTATAACAGCTGTGTTACAGAATCCACTAATAATTCCAATTGGAATTTTAACTTGCCTTGGAAATGCCATCAGAAAATGTAGGCCGTTAACATAAATCAGCCTGTGGCGGGTCAGCTTTGATGCATGCTAACATGTTATGTTAAGCCGCTGTAAGGGTTATTTTAACAGAGCTTAAGGTAATGTATGACAGTTGAGTTACAGATCCCCTAACAGTCCAATTGGAATTTAAACTTGCCCTGGACAACGGACTTAGAATAAATTAAACTACACTGGCGCATCTAAAAAGCTTATGCAACACTGTTAACTCAGATTATGTATACAATACCATCCAGGGATTCGAGCCTTGATCCTCGTTTAGTGGCCAGAATGATTGGTTCCTCTTCAAGGTACTTAAAAGTAAGATCCATCTGGTTGCGATCTGAAAATTTAATTACAGCTAAAAGCCAAATGTCAAGTTATGTTAAAACTATTCAAAACTCAAGTGTAAGCTATATAATGCTCCAGATCGAAGATGTGTGTGACGAAAAACGTGACAATTGCTTTGTTTCTCAAGAGGAGGCTGTGAAATTAAAGTTGACCCAGGTTCATAGATAATATTTCGTTTATTTCCATTCAAAATTTCAGATTATTTGGAACCGATTTGAATTTCACGTAAATGATGTGTGGGGAAAAAACATTTACTACACATACATGTATACATATACTATTAATTTTTGAGTTTCTTTTTTTTGTTTTTAAGTTTTTTAATTGCATAAATTTTACGCAAGAAAGTTAGTTCTCCAAAATGTGGCGATAGCAAAAGATCGCAATAATTTTTAATACTAGACTAGAAAATGTTGCTAAAATACTTATATCTTGTCTATATATGTATCTTCTGTGAGTGTGTGAGCGTATGAGTGTGTGTGTGTGTGTGTGTGTATTTAAGTAAACGCACATTTCAAGAGCCTAGAAACTAGGCATTATTATAATATACGATAGATTACAAAAAGGATCGGCTAAGCTCTAAATTAGTACACATACATGGGTATATGTATTTATGATGCATGCATATTTTATATGAATCTTAAAGATATTTAATGTATTTGCGAATTGAAATTCTTCAATGAGAACAACCACAAGATGAGCCTAAGTTTGGATGTGTCAAAGGAATCTTTTAGTTGTAAGTTTGAGATTTGGATTAAAAGAACTTTTGTATGCGTGTGTGTATGTGTATATATTCAATGCTTCTTCTTTGAAATGCATAAACATTATGTATTCAATAAACAAAACAATAATTTATATATATATATACTTTTAAAATATGCCAAAATTAGCAAAAATAATAAACAAAACAATTTGTTCCAGCCATGAGCACAACATTTCAAGCTGTTTGTGACTCAATTTAATAGAAATATTTTTTTGAGTTCAATTTGTTGTGTTGTGTCCTTTTGTGCATTGTCCCTTGAGGTATGCGCATGTGTGTGTGTGTGTGTGTTTTTGTTGTTGTTTTCTTTATACGAATATTAAATTACAATGTTTAAATTTTTGTCAGCAAAATAAATTGAAGGCAGGGTATTTATAACAAAATGAAAAGCAAATGTGGCAAAGAATTTAATTTGCGTTTGTTGTTTGGCGCTCATGTTTGTTTGCTTGGATTGATTGTGGTTGTTGTTGTTGTTGTTGTTGTAGTTGTGGTTTCTTAACTCGTTCATTCTCCTCGTATTGGCTTCATTTTTTTGTTTTTTTAGCTGCTAACCCGATTTTGTTTGGTGCGACAGCCTCCCGATAGTGCTTCATTTGCGCCTGCTGCTGACGGTGCTCCAGCCGCCGCCGGACTCCTGTTGTTGCTGGTGTCTGGCATTTTTGTTGATCATAGGCGGAGCGACCACGACAGTGGACGCAGCAGCATCATCTCACTTCTTACCGGGAGGCGCTATTGGTTGGCCGCGCTCCTTGCCACGTAATTTTATGCCAAGCACACGCTCCATTTTGCCAAGTATCAAATTATTGGGTATGCCGCGTCCGGCTTCATAGTCGGTAACCACCTGCTGCTTCTCGCAGATTTTCTTGAATGTATCAAAAGAAAAACCATTAAATACGCAACTTCAATTGATAATAGTTAAGTTTCAGTTACCGTGGCCAAGTCCTTTTGGCTCATATTCTTGCCCTGGCGACCCTGCTGAATCAGTTTGCCCACATCGAGCGGAATCTTGTCATGCCGCAATTCCTCAGTCTCGCGATCCAGCTTGGCAGTGTTCTTCGTGGTCACATGCTGCTTGTTGGTGCCAGCACCATCTGCAATCAAATGAGAAAATAAGCCAAATCGAATCACAACCAATTGATGCCAAATGTCATACAGTGAAGGCTCGCTTCAGCGCACCCTGAACCCATTTTCAATTGGGTTCTAATTGTTCTAGGCAAATGTTTGTAACAGGCAGAAGGAAACTTCTCCGATCGGATTTATAGTACTCTAAGGATCTACAGGTACATAAGTTAACTAGCTCATCTCTCTGTCTGTTCGTCTGTAAAAACATGTCGATCCCTCTCTCTCTCTCCTCTCCTTTTGTTGCCCGCGCAGATCAAGTGGGATTTCAAATCTTCGATAACTGGCGCGATAAATCGCTTACAATCGATATCGAAATCCTGTTTTTCGGGGAATATCTCGGAGCTTAAAAGAACTTGAGAGAACAAACTTGACTTTTGTATTGTAGACAAGTCCAGAAGAGTACATTCATTGGATGATACTTCCCGCTGTGCCCTCCCTGCCAAATTGTAAAAAACTCCTGGCGATAAAGTCTTCTTTGGTATTTAAACACATTTGGTTGCCATAAATATGCCCTGAAAAATTCATAAAGATCGGACAATCAATACCGAAGTAAATCAAGAAGCCATTTTTCTAAGTGAGGGGCCAAGGGACGACGCAGCTAGAGGAGAGCGCGCGCGCGTGTGTGTGTGTGTGTGTGTGTGTGTGTGTAGGCATAGAAGAAAGCTAGAAACTGGGCAGCGACAGGGTTCAGGGTATGTGCTAATCGGCTACTCCCGACCAGAGCACTCTTACTTGCATTTTTATTTTCGTCCTACTAGAGCAGCTATAAGAACAGAAGCACGAATTCCAATATTTTATTTAACCTGAACCGTAGTAAAAAAAAAAAACCTATTTGAATAAAATTGTTAAAATAAAAGATAATTACATTTTATTATATTTTATGAGCAACACGTGAACCAAAAAGACAGGTTCACGAAATGAACCTTAACGTGAGACATTGGATCAAACAGTAAACCGAACCAGTAGACTTTACAGTTTACAGTCTTAACATGAAAAATGGTTACATAATAAATAAAATTTACAGTTTGGTTTAAAAATAGCACGAATATTGTTTCAAATTTTTTTGGTGCTGTTCACTTTCTAGTCAAATTTCATGAAAAAAAAATGTAAGAAAATATTGTTATTTAATAATTGGGCTGCTACAGATGCCCGCCCTAGCCAGCAGCTGTTCGATAGTTGGAGTTTTCACTGTATTTAGTTAGTAGGTCAGCTCTAGACGTGGGCTAAAATGGCCGGCATTAGTGTTGAGCAGCCGGAAAGCTTTCGAAAGGTTGTGAAATGCCAGAGTGTTGCGAAATTATATCAAAAACACACATGCACAACACACACACACACACACAACACACTCACACAGGCGTACACTCCTGATACAACTGAGCCGCTGAAAACAACAACAAAACGCCACGCCATACACATGGGATTGATTGCAGCTGCGCCGCCCCTTCCCCCTCTAACGAACACAGCCCATAACCCGCAGCTCGTAGGCAAATTTTAGAAGAGCCGCCGTCATTTATTTTACTCACATTTTTGCTGGGTATCGACGGCAACACCTTGGCGGCGTGCATTATTCACAGCTGATTCGGTCTTCAGTTGGCTAGACTTTGGGGCCTTTTTTCTTAAAACGGTTACCGTATCCCAGTCCGACATCTTATATTTTTATGGCGTAAATATGAAACAAACATTGAACGTGTAGCATAATGCGTGCGGCAGTTTTATGTGAATTCAAACAACTTACATTGACTGCTTTGTTAATGCTTTACTTAATCTGAATATATATGACTATTTTGTAATTAAAACTAACAAATTCCAGAACTATCTATATATGAATATCTGTACGGTGTGACTTGAAGAGTTGTATAGTGTTGTATACGGCTGAACTAGTTCGATTACTTAAATTGAACATTTTTGAGACTCACGTGAAGTAGGCTGCGCGCACTTGTTCAACAAACTTGATGTTGGCTGCGCGCAGTTCGGAGCGCACGCAATGTTGGCTGTGCGCACACAAATGCACTACTGTTATTTATGCTCTAGTCGTGTATGGTCACACTAGCAGCTAGTCGTCTTGAAAATTTTATTGAAGTCGGTCGAGAACGCAGTGTTGTGCGGGTGGTTAATTTCTGTGTGTGTGTGTTTGTGTGTAATTGGAAAAATGCAAAGATATTGATAACTTGAAAGCTGCAGTTACCCAGCTACAAAACGAACTACAATTTCTGCAGGGCGCTGCAAATGCGAAATATGTAAGAAGCGCAGCGCACGAGACGCAGACGCAGCAGTGCAAAAGACGTAAGACGGGTAGACAAAGTGCATTTTAGGGCGTGTTTGTAAGCCCTAGCCAGACCCCCTCCACTCCAACTACCCCACAACAGGCTGGCGCACTCAACAAATGAAACACAAAAAATATATATATAAAATGAGCCAAGCGCAAACCAAATATTAATTGTCGCCACAAATTGTTGCGTACGAAAGAAAGAAAAATCTGATTGGCAATTTCGCAACATCCTTGAATTTTGTCTACTCTCAATTTGCAAAGTGGAGTAGCAATTCGTGTGCGTACGTGTGTGTGTGTGTGAGTGGAGCACGAAAGAGCGCATCTCGTAAAAGAAAGAAAAGAGACGACGACGCACGAAAGAAAATGTGTAGAGCAGCGAATTAAAATAAAGCAAGTGCAAACGCAATAAAATATAATAAAAAAAAAATACAAAAGTAATAAATTGCAGCTGCTGCTAAAACGAAATTGTGCAAATAATAAATAAATAATAGTGCATGTGATTGAAGGATGGGCGCACAGCAGGGCAAGGAGCGCGGCTCCCATTCGAGCGGCGGGGGTGGCGGCGGCGGTGGCGGACATGGCGGCACCGTTAGCTGCATCGGTGTCTCCAGCAGCAGTCCCGTTGCATCCGGCTCGCCGCACTGCATCAGCGGCGGCGCCTCCGTTGGCGCCCTCAGCGCTGGCTCCACTTTGCGCAGCTCGCGCATCAAATCCCACCAATCGGCGGGACATGGCGGCAGCATCGGCTCGAGCGGCTCCAGCGGCTTGTCGGCGCATCGCAGCGGCTCGAATGCGAATCACAAGGATAACCGTTGTAATCCCAGCGTCGGCTTAAACATATTTACCGAACACAATGGTGAGTATAGCAATCGTTTGTCTGTGTGTATGTGTGTGTGCGCTTGTGTGTAATATGCACTAACACAGACACACAAATGCACTTACTGTGTGTATACATCGTCACACACACACATGTATATAGTTTTATCATTTGACAGCGCTCTCTCATGCTCTCTCTCGCTCTCCCTCTCACTCTCACTCACTTGCTCCTTGTGCACTCTGTGGGCGGCCGTGTTCTCCGATTGAGCCAATTTCTAGTTTTCATTGCTTCCGTTTATCAGAAGAGCGGAATGCGCTTGCTTGTTGTTGTTGTTATTGTTGTTGTTGTAGTTGTTGCTGCCGGCATTGTTAATACTTGTTGTTGTTGTTGCTGTCGGCCGTTTTTGTTTACAAGAGCAAACAGAGCACACGCGAGCCACGCGCCAGTCGAAGAAATGAAACGAATTTCAAAATACTTTTCTGGAGGGCGGTTTCGACTGCTGCTGCTGCTACTGCCCCCGCACCCGCCCTCGCACCCGCACCCGCACCCTTCTGCTGCTTAACAGTGGTTGAAAGAGGAAGAAAGAGGAAGAACAACAATGGCCACCACCCCCACCCGTCACTGGCAGAAACTAGTCGACAGACATTTCCTGCGCTTTTCCTCGCTCACGCATTTTATTTGACATCCTTCCTCCTCCTTTCTTTATTTCGCTTTACACACAATTTTCCCTTATTCGGTTATTTGTTTGCCTTGGCAAGTTGCAACATTTCCCTTTTCCCTTATTTTGTGTTCCCTTCTAATGGCTTTTTTATGTTCCTGTTGCTATGTCCTACCGCAACGAGCGGGCGCTGCGGGGGCTGTACATTAAGATTTATAGTGGGCTAATCAGCTTACAATTGGCATTATCTAATTGGAGATTACCCGTTAGCTTACACCTGCCAGCTCATAACTCATTTAGCTGCCCAAGAGCTCTTCAAAACTAATTAATTAAATTGCAATCCAATTGGCAGTCATTCGAATTGGCACATAGTCCAATTGGACTACTCTCCGTTTCATCTCTGCTGCGTGTATTTCATTTGAACTGGAAAAATCTAGTTGATGTGCTTTGTTTTTGTTTTTTGCTTGCTGTTGTTGTTGTTGTTATTGTTGTAGGTAATGCACTGCAATTTGTTTGCAATTATAATTATTTATTTATAGCTTTAAATCATTTTCTTGAGTATTACGAGCCCTCCAACCGAGGCGACTGATAAGAGCCTCGAACAATTATGTGACCGCTTTGAGTCACAGATTGCAGTTCGCGTCGAGCGGGATATGCAGCTGGCGAGAAGCTTTGTTCGCTTCGCAATCAGAATTCTAGTATTTATTAGGCAAAAAAAACTTTATCTAGTATTTTATTTCTACAGCCGCAAGAAAGTGCATGAAATGAATGCGTAAATTATTTAGAAAAGTATAAAGAAGATTATAATGAGCAATATATCTAGAGCCTAGGCATTGCGTATCAAGCTATCAAATATCGAAACAAAACAAATATAATAAAAATTATCACGTTTGCGGTATTTATCAGCTGGTTTTCAGTTGTCAGCTGCTCGCAAGTAAACAAAAAAAAAAAACTTGAGAAAAATAAAACTCTGGACGCATTATACGTGAGCAGCATACTAGCCGTTGGGCTTAAAGTTCAGAGCAAATAACAGAAACAGCAACAAAACAAAAACTACAACAAAAAATGGCAACTTTTTCGTGCAAATTTCCCACACGAAATTATTCAACCAAATTGCAATCGAATACAGAAATCCGCAGCGCAGGCCCAGAAGATGCAATTGTCGTCGCCGTTGTTGTTGTTGATGTTGTTGTTGTTGTCGCAATTACAAAATTACATTGTAAAACTGTGTGTCTGGGATACAGATTACAAGCCACCAACCGCAGTCACCAGCCGCCAGTCACCGGTCGCGAGTCGCGACCAGGTCGATCTCAGGGCCTGTGCCAGACCGAATGGCAGCCGCGAACTCGAAATGAAATCACAAGCACACACACGCACACACACAAGCCAAATGCGACTAACATCGTTGCCAATTGACGACACGGCACAGTGGGACACACTACAAATTAAATCACATCTTTGTCTTGATTGACTGATTGACGGACTGATGACCAACGCCTAGCGCAAGCCGTAAGAGCTAGAAAGCTCAAAACATAGCAGAAACTTCCTTTTAAATCGAAAATAAGGGGCACTCGGACCATCATGCGGTGCGTCGCTGGTTCAAATTTATATAATTGGCACAAGGAAAAGTGAAGTATTGCATTTAAAATGTAAACTGAATAAGCTTTAACGATATTATTTAACATTTAAATTATATTCTTGTTTATTTTTGTCAGCAACTTGGGTAGCCAACTGTTGCCATGCTTGGCTATAGATATAGATATAGATTTTCAGCCTCAGCCCACTGTGCATCCGTCAGCTTGCAGTTGTGGGAGGCGTTGCCTTTGGCGCACAGTGGAATTTGACTAGAGTAAGAGTACGAGTTATATGACACGACGTAATTAGATACTTTTGGGGGGTGTAGCAGTAGAAGAAATAAGATTGGATATGGTTTTTGGATACCGCTGGGAAAGTGACTGCCGCTTCAGTGGAGCTGTCAATTGCGAATAGAAGCAGCCGAGCTGGGAGTGGGAATGCGAATAGACCAGGCAAATGGCATTAGATGGAGGAAGGAGAAGGTGGGGCCTTCTGTTCGCACACTTTGGCGACGCGTCGCCATGTCTCAAAATAGCCTCGAAGTGAGTAACAACTCCTTGAGTGTGCCGAGTGTTTGTTCCGCTCTCGCTCTCGCCCTCGCCCCCCTGTTTGCCCACTCTCACTCGTAATCTGAGCAGCCGGGACTAGAAGCAGCGGCAGGCGGGTGGCGTCAATGGCCGTTGACTGGCCCCTAGCCTGGACGCTGCCGCTTTGCTGGCAACATGCAAGCGGCAAATTATGAGACGAGGCAAATGAACTTTTCACATGGCTAATGGACGCTACACGCACAGCCACTAGGAGATGGTGTGTATCTGTGTGTGTGTGTGTGTGCTTTGTGGACACACGGCAAACAGGTGACGCGTGTGTGGAAGTTGAATGTGTTTGCCTAACAGCTTTCCCACTCGTTCACAATTATGCTAATATATAAATTTTATTCCGCTTGTTATTGTTATTTTAATGAAAAAACAAATTAATATTAAATATGCTCCCCATATAATTACTTAAAGATGCGAACTGCAAGCTTCTAACGGGAAAATAGTTTCTTAATGGAGCATTTAGAACTTTTAGCACACACAAATTACTGTACAGAGGTCTCTTACAGCTCTAGCTCTTTATATATGCTTAAAATTCCGTTAAAAAACTCGTATGAATAACAGTTTCAGTGGGCTAAAAAGTATTTAAAATGGGCAATATAAAGTTACCTAGTCTTAACAGCTTCTAGACTGTTAAAGTAATAACTGTAATAAAGCATTAACAGCCCATAAACAATAGTAACAGAGACTTTTACACACTTTCGCTTACATAAGTATGTTTACTTCAAGTTAACATTAGTCTTTACATACAAATAACAGACACAAATAACTCTAAGACACCCTTTCGTTAACGTAAGTTTGTTAACATGAACCTTAACATTTACTTAACAGACGTCGTACAGTTGAAGGCGTTGTCTCCGTTTTTGTTACTTTGTATTAGTTTTTTCTCAAATGCCTTAACACTCACTCATGCATTTTCTATTATTAGCCTGCGCGTATCTTTGTCTTCCTCTTGCCGCCGCTTTTTATAATTTTCTTTACTTTTACTTCGACGTCGCGTTGCCAGTTTCCTGGCATTTGCCAGCTCCAAAGTGCCACTCATCGTCATCATTATTATTGTTGTTGGTGTTGTTTTTGTTGTTCTTGCTTTGCATGTTTCTTGCTTTTGGGGCCAAAGGGCTGTTTTCGATCAAGCTCGTAAATCCTTTCGTGCCTCGCATTTCGTGCATTGCAATGCACTTTGATGTTATTTTTAGAGTCCAATGCCAGTTCCAGTCATTTCCTATGCTCTTTTTTAGGTATGTATGTATACTCTGCGCCCTGCAGTCCAATAAGAACATCAAGTAAAGCCAAACAGCTGTGAGTGCAAAGTCTAATTAGTTTTCGAACATATGTGGGAATATTAATATGTAGTAATTGTCATGTTTACACTTGAACCAGTTGCAACAGATCCAATTGGATCAACAACTGTGACACAAGAGCAAATTTAATAGTTACTATGTGTGTGTGTGAAGCAGAGTTTAAAGCATATTCTGCCTACGTGATACGCACACACACGCATACATTAACATACGGTACATTCACACACATTTACATACATATATGTCTATGTATTCATAGCCTTTGCTCTCTCAAGAGAACATTTTATTTATGAGTCTCATTCTCAAACGTTTTGCTGGCATCTACAGCAAAAACTAAGCCTTTCTTGTAATCTCTGAAAATTAGTATAAGAAGTTTTATAAGAGGGAAATGAGATTTACTTTAAGCAATTCTTTGCAACGCATTCTTAAATGTTAAACTCTTAAGCATACAATTTGTTAAAAGTTTCTTTAGTCTTAAATCTGACTTTTTCTCTATGCTCTGCATCCATAGACATCTATGCCATATATCATCTTTGCCTAACGATTTCATAACTTTGTCGTCGACATTTTCATGCACTCAAATTTATGTAATTTCTTGCGCATTTTCCAATTTTTCTTTATTTTCTTTGCCTCTTTTCTTTTCATTTTATTTTGCATTCCCAGTGGAGCGTTGAATGCGCCCACGCAGAGCAATCGTCCCGGCTCCCCAAAGTTGGGGCAGCTTTTCATTATGCGGTTCCCTTTGGGCGCTGCGCCTCATTGAAAACTGTTTGCATAAATTAGCTGACGAAAAGAAAAAGAAAATAGAAAGCACAAAGACAGAGACAGAGACAGCCAATAGAAAAGCCAAACACAATTTGTAAACAGCCCGAAAAAGAACTCTGAATATTTGTTTACCGGGCAGCAGAGCCCAAGGGGCATGGAGGGCATGGAATGCGTCAACTAATTATAAGCGCTCGAAATGATTCTCTCTCTATATATTTAACATTTGCTGTTGTTGTGATTATGTTTGAGGTCATAAATTTTGACGCCAGTTGATTGATTGACACGAAGAGCTGTATGTAAATAAAGTACACTCGAAGAAATAATCAGAAATTGTTCTTTAATCGAGTACAAACTTGATTAGAGAATGTATTGAGATTGCAGAGGTCTCGTTCAAAGTCGAAACTTCTTGAAGTGATAAAAAGTTAACTTGGTTTGGAAAATACTTTCTTTTTTGTCAGAAGCTAAGTTCTTGTTTGAACAGCTTTTTTGGTTTGTCAGGCTATCTTGGACAAACTTGGCATTTATGAACACTTCTTCGTCTGTGAGCCAAATTTGAACAACATTTATCATATAGTTCCCGAGAAAGTATCTTATGATATCTTGTCCGAACTCAGCAATTGCGAGCTTCAGTCTTGCTCTAAAATATCTGCACAATACATCAGAAAGGGTATTAAATGCTCGGCTTGTCGTTCTTTCCTGTTCGTTTCTTTCAACTTTGAAACCATAAACTTCAAAGCAAGTATGAATCATAATAAATATATAACCGAAATGTGGTTGAATATCCATTTTTAAACTAACATTTTCTCCCAGTGTAGAATACATGTGTGTATGAGTGCATGTACATATGAGTAGGTAAACATGTATATTGTTTGATGTGTGTGTGTGTGTGTGTGTGTTTGGAAAGGGGAAACTTTATCGAATTAAACACAATATTTTCATGCCGCCCCCCAAAACAAATAAATAAATGTATATATAAAGGCATTTGTGGAGCAGATCCCCCAACCCTTCTCCTCTGTACGCTTCCTGCACTCTGCTGCAATTGATGTGTTTATTAAGTTGAAGCACTTTCGCCCCCCTTCCCCGCTCAGGCTAGCCATGGGACGTTAACAAGTCCACAAGGTCGCGCCCACATTGAGCATGTGCAAAAATCAGCAGCAAAGCGTTTTTTATCATATATGTATGCACACATATATGCCATATATATTATATATATGTATCTATAAGGTGTTTTTTTTTTGTGTACTTCGAGTGAAAATGAAACATAAACAATCTGCAAAACGTTTCAAATGCAACAGAATCGCTTTCACGACAATCCAACCAGAACCTGGCAAACCTGTTCAGCCACGAGCTGCACTTGTGCTGTGCGGGCTGTGCCCCGCACCACCCCTCTTCTTCCGCTTCTGTCTGCGTGGAGAGCTGGATTTTGTGGCAGCGTCGAAATCCATCAATGAGGCAACCTGCCGCAGCCGCCGCTCGATATGCGACTGCGGCACAAATCACGTTCGTAATTGTAACTGTAATTGAGAATCGAGAATTGAGAATGGAGAATTGAGTTTTCTCGCTCGCTGCTCGCTGCTCGATGCTCGTTTCTAGCCACGGCACGTACAGCTGTCTCTGCAACTGGCCACAATTTAACTGCTGCTGCTATAGACACCCAGCTATAGATACTTTGCGAGACACACTGCAGTTTGCCCGACTGGGAGATACCTTGCATTCAGCGCTGTGACAAACATTGCAACTTCCCTAAGCTGTTCTTTGTATGCAGTGGATGTGCTTCTTCTTCCTCCTATCTTATACTACATCTTATATATGCAGATGAAAGGAAAGATAGACTTGATTAACTTCGGTATTTGCTGTCCGATCTTTATGTATAGCAAAGGGCAAGACTTTAGCTTAAAAAGTAAGTTACTTTTGGGGGGAATGGAGGGAGGTATCCATATATATGACATATTGTTTATCTGTACAACCTTTGGGACAATCCACACACCTAGTTGGATGTAACTCTTAACTCTTATAATACTTGAGTTACTTGAGTTATCTTATAATACTTATGTTATATATATACACCTCTTACCCATTTCCAACTGGTTTAGGGTATAAAAACACCTCTCACATATGCCACAATCTCTCGACTGCGAATGGCATTTCGTGCACTGATTGAATTTCAGTTTGGACTTTAATTTGTAGCTGAATCTCAGCTGGATTTAAGGCCACAGGCAAGGTGCCGCAAGGTGCCGCTCAATTTGGCAAATTGTGCCTAAGAGCCAAATAATTTGTGCACAAATTTCTAGAATTAAAAAACACGTCCAATTCGAATGCCTTAAAGTTTATGTTGATGTCTAACTTGAGCTCTTATGAATAGAAATTTGTAAATAGTTAAACTTAAGTTATTTCTTTGAAAGAATTCAGAAACTTCAGCCATTATGAGAAAGTTTTTGTTGTCCATAAGAAGCAAACATCAGAAACGTGTCGAAGAAAACGAATGTGTTGAAAGACATCGAAAGTAACTTTTGAAAAGCAAAAAAATACCTCATTTACTCAATAATTGAATAGATCTTTGTGTTAATTGCCCAAAATTGATTATATTAACTGAACAAAGCCAAGAAAGTTGCTAAAATTTCACTTAATTTCTCTCCCACGCCAAAATAATAAAAAACAAACAAACATTCTTACAAAAAAGTGGCTGCAAATTGTTTGCCAATGAAAATTGGCAAAGTATATTTGGACTGTAAAAAGCGAGCTGCAAAGAAAAAGCATAACAAATGCGCCTTGAAACGCAGCAAACCTGTTCCCCAACACACAATGAATACAGTGCCAGCCGAATGTCTGCGCACACACGCATTGAGTGTGGCCAGAGCAGCGCCTTCTCTCTCTCGCTCTCTCTCTCTCTCTCTCGCTCTGAGCTGCCAACTACCAGCTGACCGGCGTCCGGTGTGCCCTGACGTGGTCAGTGAACCGTCAGCCAGTGTGAAAACATGAAATGAAAATTATCCCCAAAAAAAGAAGCTAAAAAAAGAAGCCAAACCGAAAAGAGAAAAAAAAACAACCAGCCGCACTTAATTTTAGCTTATGCACAGCGCTTTGTGTGTTGTTCGCAGCGTATTTCTTTTTTTTTTGTTAATATTTGTATTTTATTTGCTTCTTTTTTTAATAATTAATGTGAAATTTAATTCATTTAATTGCCGCCTAATGGCCGAACTGTTGGCTCTGGCCATGGAATTGGATTTGGAGTTGTTGCCGTTGTCGCCACTTTCAGTTTTTTTTTTTTGCCTTTTGTTTCTGCGTTTTATTATATTTTCGCCCGGCCTTTCAGAACTTTGTCTTTTGTGTGTGTGTGTGTTTTGTTTTTTTCATTTTTGGTTGTGCGACGTCTGTCAATTTTTACGCCGTCTGCCCATATTTAAACGACATCCACATCCGCCGTGCTTCGCGGTCTGAGTCTCTGTCCCTGTCTCTGTCTCTGTCCCTTTCTCTGTCCCTGTCTCTATGTCTGTCCCCAACTTATCCAGGCTGTGGCTATTGCACTTGTTTCCCAGAATCGACGCGCGGCCAAAGTCAAACGTTGAATCACCAAAGAGTTGATATAAAGTATCTGCTAGATGTGTATATATGTATCTCATGGATACATGTATCTCCATATATATGTATATATTACAACAGACAACATTCGCCTCAGTTTTCTGTTTGTTTTCCAATTTTCCACATTTTGCATTTACTTGGCAAAATAAAGAAAAATGTTTCCTATTTTATATTCCATGCGCATTTCCTCTGTGTTTATTTTTTTTTTATATATATTCCAGTAAACCGCAATCGAGATACGCTTTTGAAGTCAGCCCGACCACACCTTGTCTGGCGCTGACAGTTTTGATAAGATTTCTTTGTTGGAAAAATTGCAAAAAAAAGAACTCCAAAAAAAGAATGTGCAAGGAGAGATATGTTATTTAAAGAGCAAATACCATAAACATAATCTATAAATGAAGTTCAAAGCTAAATAAAACTTGTTTAAAAGCTTCAGGCTTAGAATCAAGTCAAGTTTCTTGGCAAATATGTATATGCTCCGCGAATAGGGTTTGTTTAGAAATGGAATTTGCCTGGAATATATGCTATATGAATCCCAAGTTCCAAGTTCATTAGGTTTTGGATAATCTATGCATATAGATTTTTAGCCCACGTCTTTTGAGCAAATCTCGAGAATTATGGGAGCTGGCAACATAAAATTTGCTACACACAAACAATTGAATGCTATTTTTAAAGCTCTGTACATTATTTCATAATAATCGCAACATAAACACACGAGTTATTTGAGAATATAATTTTTATTAAGTGACGAAAGGCCCTGCAGCTAGTTTGTTGCTTGTTTTTTTTTATTATTATTTATGTTTCTGGCAAGTTTTAAATTTGTTTAGTTTAAACATTTCACAATTTTCAGTCATTACATAAATTATTTCCAGCCCGACTCTATAATAGCTCAATAAGCATCCATCCATTTAAGCAACTGCCCCTTTCGGTTGGTTGCCTGTCACAAATTTTGTTTCTTTTCTTTTTCGTAATATCGTAATATCCAATAAACGTAATTGCCGCCAGAGTTGCCAGAGTTGATGTTGTTTGAGTTTAGAGATCAAAGTTTCACTTTGCGTGCCGTTTTTTTCAATGCATTCATTTGACTCGAGCGTGTAATTACAGGCCAACAATAAAGTGTGTGCGATACGCACACACACACACACAGTCAGAGACAAACACACACACGCACACACACTCAGACACACACACTCAGATACACACACACACACACACACCCAGACACACACACACACACACACACTCAGACACACACCTACCAATCAATTTAATCTATGCACTCGCATCATATTTGAAAAAAATTACAAACGAATTCCGCATTATTGCAAAGTGTACAATAAAAATTTGATTATCTCTTTTGGGGTTTGTCTGGCAGAAAGCTTTTTGCCCCTGCCCCTGCCCCTGGCCAGCCCATTTGCCGTAATTATATACGCTTTTCCACTTTGCGACGTCGTGTCACCGTCAATGGCGGCGCCAGAGCATTTTTCATTTTCTATACCCTGAAGCTGCTGAAAATGGTTAAAAAGGGTATAATGCTTTTGGGCAAATGTGTTTAACAAAGGGAAATGCAAAGGGAAGCATAGCCGAGCCCATAAAGTATATACATGCATATATTCTTAATCTGAAAAACGAGCTGAGAACTAGAACTCAATCTGGAGAACTAGAAAAGTTTGTTGAGCCTCGTACACGATATGAAGCTCAAGTATATAACTTTTTTTCGATATCTCCTTCTACTTTTAAGACATCAATGAAATTCCATTTTGAAACATGTTCTGCTAAGCATTCCTCGAAGATTATAAGATCTAGATGCACAAAACTTGTTATATACCTACACGAAAAGTACACACAGATTAGAAATCTTCCACGTTTTCATGATAGCTTCCCCCAAAACTAGAGAAACCTATGTATAGAGACATCATCTTGGGCTTAGGTACACTCACACATTAGGATTTCATATTTGTATCCTGAAAATTTCATAAAGATCGTACTATACAAACCGAAGTTACTCAGGAATGCATTTCCTTTTACATAATGTCGGATCAATTGAAGAAGAAGCACAGAAAACAATGCCAGCTTCTTGAGGCTAAGTTCAGGGTATCTCCTAGTCTATCAATCTCGACTCAAGCGACTCTCGACTCTTGATTTATTTAATGCATTTTTTTCATAATCGCCAAAGTAAAAAACCCGTTTTTACGGCCTGCCTGGAAAATTCGTAACCAAAATAATAACAAAAACCGGAACCAGGCAATTTCCGCTTCGCCGCATCTAACGTCCATTTAAACAGCTAATTGCGCTTCATGACGAACGGCTGAAAAAAAAAACTGTGAATCAACAAAAATTGTGATTAGAACCAAGTCCAAATAGAGCCTTAGCTCAAGTCAACATAACTCGAGTCTAGAATCTGGAATTACCCAAAGGAAGTCTTTATAGACAGACACAGCTGGCCGCCAGCTCTTATATAATATGGAATTGAATATGCAATCATTTTATACAATTACGCACTTTGCCATTCCCCTGCCCCCCTCCATTTGTCCGCATTCTCTGTCGAATTATTTATTCATTTTCATGGCAAGCGATTTTCTGGCTATTTGCTTTGCGCATTTCGATTATTCGCCGTTTTTGCTCTTCGTTCGGTTTTGGGCTCTTTCGCTTTTCGGCTTTCAGCTTCAGTCGAGCGTGCCGAAAAGAAAAGCTCAGCCCGATCTTCATTCAACAAAGAAAAAAAAGAAAGAAAGAAACAAACCAACTTTTGATTTCTACACGAGTATTTGCTTGTGCGAATTGACTGACTGACTGATTGATTGATTGGGCATAAAATGGTGGAAGAGAAGAAAAAAGTAGATGTATATCAGCGCAAGGAGAAAGTTTAGCACATTTTTTCCTACTTAATTATTTCACATATTTGCACCTGTTCAAAATGATGAAGAAAACCTAAAAGTTGAACGAACTTTTGTTTTTAGACAGGTGACTATGAAAAACAAAAGTGAGCTTGTTTATCAAGTGAATGTTTAAGTTTGAAGGTTAATAATCTGTTTAGTTCACGAAACGTATCCAATCCGAGCTGAAAGTTAAGCTAACTGAAGAGATAGAGCTTTATGATAGCATAAGGGTATTATAAAGAGGCTTTTGTTCAAATAATCCTATACCTGTGCCTAAAATAACAAGAATAATAACCGATAGATACGTTGCATTTCAAATAGTTTGTCATTTTTATAAGCCTTGTGGCAACAATTCTATCGATAAGAACGAGTTCTTAAGAGCAAGGTAAATACATATCTAAAAACACATGCACATAAGCTCTCGAGCTCTTTTTCAATAAACAATTGATGCGTGCAAGACTCAACAAACAAATTAATTTGAACCGGCGACCTCTCGCTTGTTAGACTAAGAAACTAGTCACGCAGGACAAGTCGTTTATAGATATGTATATAGATAGAGTAAACAAATAAGAGATAAGTAATATGTAGAGGCTTTAGTTCATTATAACTTTCGCTTATCCTACAAATTATTATAACAACAACATAATGAATACTTGGAAATTAAATGTTGAATTTGAGCCGGTGACTTCTAGCTCGTTAGTCCAACACGCAGCACAAACCAATTATGCTATATCCACTTATCTTACACCAAAGGTTTGGACTCCAGATCAATTTGGCATCGGAAACTGTAACATTATTCTCGGTGAAAATCTGACCTTCAAATATCCTATATAGGTCATAGGTCAAAATTTCCCACCCAAGACAAATCTTATCAGGCTGTTTGGCTCTTTGGCCTCTAGATCAATTTGAAATGAAGGAATGATTCTTGTTTTTAGGTTTTTTCCCGATTGGCTACAAGATCTAAATGCGAAATTGACTTACCGCCCGAAACTTAGTTTCAAAGATCTTTGTGAGACTTTATTTGATGTGGGGTATACCTGGTAGTATATAATCTTAAGCTCTCCTGCAAGATGCACCACACAAAAGACCCACAACTTATCTTGATCTCCCCCACATAAGCGACACTCGTAATTTACCATGAAAATGTGCATGAAATAATAATTTTGTTACAAAACAAACAAAAAAAAACTGACCTCAAAAAACCAACGCAACAATTCACAATAGCTACAAACGGTCACAACAATTGAGCTTAATGCCAACTTTTTCTATAAAAACTAACCTAAAAAAAAAGAGAGAAAAAAGAAGAACCCACGGATTTGTTTTGTTATCTTTTCCCAGACTTTGAATAGGGGACCAAAGAAATACTCTACCATTGTTATGGACTCTATCTGTAGCTACTTCTGTTGTCTCCACTCACACATCTGTCTCCGTGTGTGGAGACGGTAGAGTTGGAGAGTTGGAGAGTTTGGGGGGCGGTCGTCATTTCATATTTGCTTATCTACAAATTTTATGGTCAAACGCTTTTTATCGCTTCTTTAATTTATTATCTGTAAAATACGCCCACGCGAATTGCTGTCCATGTGATTGTGAATGGGCCTCAAGTGGGAGGGTGGGCTATGTGAATGTTTTATTCATGCCGCTGACAGACAGAGAACAACAACAAATGCAAATGAATAGGCCAAAAACAACAGAATATGCTGAAAATACTGAAAAATACTTGACAAATACCACGCACTCGTTGCCTGCATAAACAATAAGCCATAAAAACATAAACAAAACCAGCGACAGGCCAGACAAAGAAAATCAAGAGAGAGAGCGAGAGAGAGAGAGAGAGAGAGGGAGGGGAAAAAGATAGCAACAACAAACGTGAATATCGTGAGAGACTAGAACATAGAAAAGAATGTACCGTGGTGCGGGAGTGCTTGAAAAATGCCCAAACTATATCGAGCCGTTCAGCTTTGAGTTAAGTTTATTTTAATAGATTTTCATATGATTTTCCTCAAACTGAAATCAGATGAAGAACACGCTCGAATAAGACGAAATAAGAAGAATAAATAGGCAATTGATTGTTGAAATTTATTCATCATGCTTCATCATCCCATGAAGATATATTCATAACTTCTTAGTGGTCAATAACATATTGTTGTTAGTTTTACTTTTAAGCGTCGGAGATTATGTTATCAATCACGTTGAACGTACAATCTCGACTCCTCTTTATTCCACAATCTTACACGATCTCATATAATTTGTTAAGTTCTTAAAGAAGTTAGTTCTTAGCTCTTAAATAAATATCAGTTATGTGCACATATCGCAATAAGTGAGTAATATTAAATAGAGCTTTTACTTAACTTATCGAATATATATTTAAGCATGTCGGTTGTTAATGTTATTTATACTCCAATTATTTATTTTGGTTATTCATTCGATGTCCTCTAATCTCGGTCCTCTCGGTCCCACTGTGCACACTGACTCATTCAATTGCTGTGCGCTGTGTTTGACCAACGCGACGTATACTTGTTCTCCCCACTCGCTCCCACGTCTGGTTCCGTCTCTTTCTCGATTCTGATTCATATTTTGCATGGCAGCGCCTGCAAAACAGACAATAACAAATAATATGAAATACCAAAAACAAATATGTGCATGCCAATGGCTTTTTTTTATTCTCTTGGCGGCCGTCTGCCAAGTCAACAATTAAAAGCCAATTTCATTCACAAATAAATGTGGACAGAGACCATCGGGCACGTGATGAGTGCAGAGTATGTCTGCCGCAATGGGGATAAGCACGGATGCTCTTCGGTGGCTACCTTGACCGAGCACCTGGACAAGAGCCAAGGCATTCTTTGGGGTATACAACGATGGGGCCAATTAGGCTTTTGCACAGGTAGAAAGCAATTGAAAGCGAATTGTAATTTTATTATAATTTGAAAAGCTTATATTTAAGACAAATAAAAAAATATTTGAGTGTGTTTATGTATGTATGTGTGTGTATGTGTGTGTGTGTGTGGGCGTGTGTGTGTTAGTGTATGCATGCATTTATCTATGTATGTATGCATGCATGTGTGTTTTCTAATGCAAAGCTTATTTGTCGCTGTTCTGCAAATTTACATAAAACGAATTTCTGCCAAGTGCTCTCCTCCTCGATTCTCAAGAATTTAAGTAGGCTCTGCAGGTTTCCATGCTTAGCCAGTAGTGAAGTGTTTTTTTTTTGTGTAAGTAAGTAACATTTATATGTAAGCATGTATGTATGTTCATAGGTATATATGTATGTATGTATATATGTATGTATGTATGTATGTATGTATATATGTATCTATGTATATATGTGTATATGTATGTATGTATGTATGTAGATATGTAGATATGTATGTATATATGTATGTATGTATTTGTACATATATATATGTATGTATGTATATATGTATGTATGTATGTATATATGTATATATGTATGTATGTATATATGTATGTAAGTATATATGTATGTATGTATGTATGTATGTATGTTTGTATGTTTACATGTATGTATAAACGTGTGTACATATGTATATGCATGTATGTACAAATATATGGATATTTGTATAATTTAAGTATGTATGTGCATATGTATGTATGTGTATGTATGCATGTATGTATGCTGCATATGTATATGTTTGTGTACATGTACTTATGCGGGTATCCAGACATGTATTTATACACGTATGTACAAACAGGCATACATATACATATATTGTGAAATACTCTTCAATTGAGGTGAGATCTCTCTCTGAAATATGTGCGAGATTTTGCCGAAAACCCGTCTTAGTATGCACCCTCATCACATAAGGTAACTACAGTGTGCATTTTAGCTTCCCTAGTCAGTCAATCAGGGCAAAGAGTTTTATATAAAGAGATAATTATCTTAAGCGCTTTTACTTTTCAATGTAAAAGCATCTCCTGTTGACTGACCTTTTAGGACTTTATGATAAACGATTACACCCGCAAGTACATGCTACTATTTATGTATGAACAGTTGAAAGCAGATGAAGTGACCTTTTTAGATCTGCATATATCGATCCAATAGCTTCTAGGTCAGGTCACAGCAGATAGGCGCTTACTTGGGTGACCTTTAAAGTTTGTTCGGATAGTTGATTATGAATAGGGCTTATGTGATGCATATTTGCTTAGCACTTGACGTCAATCTCTCTCTCTCTCTCTCTTTCTCTTTCTCTCTCTTTCTCTTTCTCTCTCTTTGATGTGTATTCAATGGCTTTTCACAAAAGCTGAGTGCATAAAAGTGTAATTAGGAGCATTTGTTGATGCTCTATTCAGCTGCCATTTCAATGCCAACAATTGTTTGTTTCGCAGGCAAGGACACGCTGGCATAGTTGTTGTTGTTGCCATTGCACATTTTTAGGTGGCAGCCACAATTTCGACCAGCATGTGCCGTGCGACGGCAATCGATAAAAACCTTCTGTAGAAAATTTCTAGTGCCTGCCGCAAATCTCATCTCCGGCCGCTGCTGCGGCATTCTGGCATTCAATTAATTTGCCCTCGCAATGATGGGATATCAAATAATGAGGGCTTTTTGCCAAACGAATGGCTCAGCGTCTGCCGGAGTCTGTCTCCGACTCTGTCTTGGGGTAAAGTTTTTCCATTATTGATTTATTTTGTGACTGGCTCTTAAATGTATATGTATGTATATATGTGTGTGTGTATTTAATGCACATGCTTGATTTTCATCAGCCAACATATGGCCAGCCTCTGTGTGTGTATATGTGCTGCGTTTTGGGGGCGTGGCAACGCTTGACGCACGCTGCCTGCAGCGCTGCGTCACACAGAAAAACGTCATGACACGCAGCCGGGCCAGAAGCAGAAGCAGGACCAGGACGAGGACCGGGACCAGGACTAGCCTTCGAGTGGAATCCTTACAAAAGTGGTAAAAATTGCCAGCGGCTTCACCGAGTCGAGTCGCCGAGTCACGAGAGTCTCTCTTTCTCTGCCAAGGGTGGATTTGCCAAGTGCAGGGCACAGACGACGACTGTGCCTCCTGCCTCACACACCAGCCCATTCCCATGCCTCGATTCTCTAGTCCACAACCTCATGCTCCTCACCCTGGCCATTGAAATGCTTTTTCCTTTGTTTCTGGCATCTTCTCTCTTTTTCATTTCATTTTTACTTTACCAGCATTTTATTTTTTTCAATGTTCACATTTCTCGTTCGCTTTAGTTTTTCGTCGCACATTTTTCGCACTTTGTTGGTTTTTGTGGCCTCCACGGGAGGTACCCTTTTTTGCACCTAGGCACATACATATATACACATGTACACTTATGTATGCATGGATACATATGTAAATGCCTTTCAAATTAAGTTCCTTCACATTCTCAACATTATGTCCAAGTGTCAGTTACTTAACATGCGATGTCAAATTGAAAAATTAACTTGCGAGGGGGGCAACAAGAGCCACGAGCTGAAGTAATAAAATATTGTCTTGATTCGTTTGCTAGATAAACATATGGCTTGGTCCTTACATAAGGACACACATATTGCGTAGTACAAAAACGTTAACATATTTGTTATATTGCGCTTGAGAGCCAAATTTGTGTACAAATATAACAGAAAATAAGCATATCCCCAGCATGATGAGGATGATTTCATACAAAATCCCATTGTTCGACCGATTCTTGCTATAAATGTATATAATATAGTAATTCGATCTTGATAAGATCTGGATGATATATAAACAGAATAGAGAACGTTAAAAGAGTACATGCCGGGGTTAGTCAAGATGTCTTTATAAGCAAAATAGTTTTCAAGAACTTTAGTTTCGACCCTATGACCTATCCTATGGCAACTATATAATATAGGGGTACGATCGGGCCGATTCCGACGTATATCAGAAAGACGGACCTATGCAAAGTTTCAAAATAAGACAGAGATATATGCAGAAGCTAGAGGCCGAACCATGAAATAGTATTTAAGATGAACATTGATGGAGGCTTATGAGAATCGGAAGTAACCAAATTAAAGTGTGGCCAATCGTATAATTAAAAGTGCGACCAATTTGATTAAACATAGCTGGCTCGGCTTTTGGCATTGGTCAAGGGTGAAGAAATCGGAGCAACGATTTTTGCAATACTTCAGTTTGTTTTTCATATTTGCAGCGACGGAAGCCAGACAAATGACTAATTAAATTTAACCCGTAAAAGTTTATTACTGCTGACTGCAGGCCCTAACTGGCCCAACTGGCCAACGGGCGGGCTGGCTACCTGGCTCAAAGGTGATGTCAATGAAATCGGACAAGCGAAGCCGAAGCCAGCCAAAGGCAACTGCCTAGACCCAGACCGGAGACCGGGCTCTCGAACCCAGACCCAATGCAGGGCATGACACAAAAGCCCTTGAGCTAGACGTGGGCGTGAGGAGGAAGAGCGAAGGGAGAGGTCTCTCGAAACTGCAACGACAACACAAAAAAAAAAAGAACAAAACTGAGAACTGTAGCAAATACAAAAAACGAGACGTGCTCAAACGCAAAAACTACAAACTACAAACTAAAAGCCAGCAACAAATCCACAAAAAAAAAACGAATGAATGAATGAATGAATGAACTGAGAAGCAGCTAATGAATGAATGACAATGGTAACTAATGGCCCAGCCGACGGTCTCTTGAGTGAATTATTGAATGGAGCCCAGCGACTGAATGAGCGACGGCTGCTTTAAGACATTTCTTTAGCGCTAGCATTCAAATAAATCACACATCGAAGGCGAGTGAGCAGCTCGGAATGGAGATGGGAAATGGGTAGCCAAATGGGCTATTATAAATAGCAAATGCATCAATTTTAAAGCCAGCTGACAAAGGACAAGTCGCATTGCCATTACAGAGACAGGCAGGCAGGACGTAGCATGGCAGAGACAGGGCGTGGCTCAAGTTGAACTAAACGAGTCATTTAATGTTGGCTCGTAAAAAAACGTATGTTTATATATGCATCAGCGGGTATTTTCCGGCCTTGCCCGGACCAAACTGTTTGCATGCCATATTTGTATACTGAAAATTTCATAGAGATCGGACAACAAACACCGAAGTTAAGCAGGAATGCATATTTCATTTATAGTATGGGATTAAGTATAGAAGAAGCATTGTATGGGATTAAGAAAAGAAGAAGAGCAGGCGCGTGAAGGGAGATAAATTGTTTGTGAAAGCTCGGATTTGGGGCTCAGGGTATCTGCCAGTCGGACACGCTTACTGACATTGCAAATATTTATAGTTAAGAACTACTTGAGTTAATCAATTCAATATGTATTTTTCTTTGTTTTCCTTCATACTTAAGACCATCAGGCTCTCATGTACATGGCCCTGAATTTGCGCATACAATGTGGTTTTTAAGCAGCAGCAGTTTTTTTCATCGATTAAATCAAAGACAATAGAAAAACTAAGATGAGATGATTTCTAGCCTGGCTTTTCAACTGGCTTTTCGCTCTTCAAACGAAAACGAATGTTTGTATTGTCTTCGATTGAAGTGTATCCATTTACTTTTGTCTATAGCAAGGACGCTGTTCAAGACGAAATTCAAAAGCCATTCAATCTAGATTCTTGATAATATCTTTGCTATATGCATAACATATTTAGCTAAGCCCCCTTCAGCGGATTCTCCTTGACCCCCCCTCCCCTCTTAGCGCTATCTTTAGCCAATGGCACTGCAAATTTTCCGCTGCAGTTGGCATATTTACTTGCGCCACAAAGCTGATGGCAGATAAGCTGCAACCGCTGCAGCCAGCACCTACCCCCTGCCCTCCCTTTCCCACCTCCATCCCTCCCCCTTCCATCATATTTCTATGATTAGCTGTGCGTCATTTCACAAAATCTGAGCATAACTCTCTGTGCTCCAATTCCGCGCTAATAACTCGCATTCGCCACAAGTAGCTGGCGCATATATCCGACTTTGGCTCTCGAGGAGAGAGATGTGCGCGACTTTTGAGTTCGTTGGCCCCAATTCGGTTGCCAAACACTTTGCAACGCATTTGATGAGGGCGAACAACAACTATTTTGTCATATATCTAGATGCGGGAGGGGGCGTGGTCGTGGTCCCGGTCGCGTAATAACTTCAACGGTTGAGCTGTAAAAATTGCTTGCGCATCCGTCGGATACTTTTCTTACTTTCTAGCCCCTTTCCTCAAGATTACAGCATTTAACATGACTTTGTTGTTGTTCTTGTTGTTGCTGTTGTTGTTGTTGTTGTTGTTGTTGTTGTTGTTGCTGCTGCTGTTGTTGTTGTCAGCTTGTTTGTGGCCGAGGCTCTAATTGGCCTCCAGCTTTGGCTTTGGCATTAAGCTTTCTGCTGGAGTTCTTCCCGAGTGTATAAATAAGTATTTCATTCTTTCTTCTTTTTTTTCTCCCGCTTTGATGTCAGTCTAACTGTAAATAGATTTATTTCTATGTATAAGAGTGTATATATTTAGATGTGCTTGCATATATATATATATATGTATCTATATAAGGTTCTTTTGGGCGCCCTTCACTATCATCCAATTCATTGTAAAAAAGTCCATTACAAAAATATAAATTAAACATAATTCCCACAAAAAAGTTTCATAATTTGATTCTTTCATTTGATCGTTTTGTCACACTGTACTACGTGCTTTTTTCTCATTCTCTCTCTTATTCTCTACAGGTACCAAGCACAGCTCTTTTCGCGGCCATCCCGGCAAATATCACATGAATTTAGGTAACAAAATTTAAACGTAGTGTCATTGTTAATAATTAAAGAATGAATCTATTGATATAATGCATGATAAATCAGTAGTGGGAAAATATTTGGGTCGCCATAAAAAAAGAAAACAAAAAACTGATCAAAATCTCTCTTGAAAAGAGACTCTGATTTAGGGCACAGTTTCTAAGGTACTCTAAAGTACTTATAGGAATGTGCTTAAAATGTCTTACAACAGATTCAAACATAGTTTTAAAGCATAGAATACCCTGAAGATGAGAATCTCTGGTGGAAAGGAGACTTGATTCGAAAGTACTCCAAAGTACTTATTAGCATGGGCTTTAGGAATGTGTCTTACAGAATATCTAGTATCCAGTAAAAAGTAATATAGAAGTAATATAGAATTCCTTGAGCATTAAAATCTCTTTTCGAATGAAGAAAGGCTTAGTTTTCTAGGTCTTATAAAGATAACTCATATAATTCCTTGGAGTACGATAAAAAAACCCTCCACGTTATAACAAAATAAAACTATTCAAGTCTTAAAAATGCAATCCCTGGTAATATACAAGAGCTCCTCATTAAAACTTATCAAATTTCTTGATGTTCAATAATCCCACCCATTTATTTAAAAGCGAAAGACGTCCAAGCAGCCCCAGATCTAGAACTTTAAAGATCTTAGAGATCTTAATAATTGATTACACAAATATATATTATATTTTACTTTCAGATTCAATAGAGCTTTTAACTGAACTTATACTATATCAAAAATTCTTAGATTTCCGCTAGACATTTCCGCTAGAAGCACACCAAGCCAAAACAAATAAAGCAAGAATTTCAATCTTGCATCAACTAGAAATTCCTAGAAATTCTTCCTCTTAACTTTTCCAAATTCAAATTCTCTTAAATAATGTACACGATTTCTGAGTCAACATATTCAGTTTGTGCACGTTAATTATACATAAATAAGTTGAAAACAGAACCGATTCCAGTATTCGTTCCACGTGACTCACCGGAGGTCCGTGCGAGAATCGTATAGAAAGTCGTATATAAAGCCCAATTGAAAATATGCCCAGGCGGACGGGGAGCTGTCTCCACAGGTTAATCTCTAATGGATGGGCCAGACGCGACGCCTAAACCGCGCTTGGATACGCCCCCCCCCCCTCCGGTTTTGCGAACCAACATGATAATTTTAGAGGGTCTAAGCTTCCGCTCGCTCTCTTCCTCTATACTCTACATATACATATACATATACATATATATATATGTACCTATTGCTATTAATATTTCCTGTCTCGCGCGCATAAATTAACAATATGCGATGGGCAATTGATGAGAGGCAGGGTGGGGGAACAGGGAACGGGAACCCTTCTCAAGTATATTTATTATATTTTATTATTTGGGTTTTATGGCTTTCGGAATCGCAGCGCACCCACATTCAAGACTAATTTCATGTGAGAGGGAGGGGAGAGCGTGACAGAGAGGGGAGAGAGTGCACCCAAATCAAAAAAAAAGTAAATATATATATGTATATGTCTAGCGGAAAATGGGGAAAAGCGTCGTCGTGTGCTGCCGAGTTGCAGCTTGAGGAGCGGGGCGTACGCTCGCCCAGAATCTGAGTGCCAACGGAAGTGGCTGCTTAATGAAAAAGAACCGTTGTAAATGTGAATTTCTCAATTATTTGTGTGATGCCCGTCAAATGGAGAAGATCATTGCGGATCGGAGATCGGATAAGCTGAAGATGAAATACTCTATACGTAGCCCGGCTATAAATAGATGGAAAATACTCTAGATGACAAACTGTCAGCTGTAGTGGCTGTCTCCCTTTGAGACTTGATCTCAATGATGTCTTTCTATTTGAGAGCTGGAATTTAATATACCCAAAATAATGAATATCACATGAATATCAAAGTTGGGTGGAAATTGTTAATCAAAGAAAAGCAAAGAAGACATTGCCTTGTGAGATACGACAAAGTACTCCAATTCGAATCATATAGCAGCTCATCTAACAATAACTATAGATTTTAGGCTTAGAAGTCGAATGTTATTTGGAAAAACGTATGTAGAGAATCTCTTTATATTCTATGGAAGCTATATAATAAAGTGCTTCGATCTCCGGGTCAGCCTGCAGCAAACAGACAGATGTATCCTGGATTTCATCCAGATGTCTATCTATCTTACCTTGTAACTATCTTTTATACCTACGCAAGAGTATGAAAAGCTAGAGCTATAAAGTCTAGGGATCGTCTTACGAATAGACGCAATTTCCTGTAAATGTTGATCAAGAGCTCGTACTTTATGAACTTCAAATTGCCTGATTTCAACCATAATAATAGAAATAACAAAGCAATTCAATTGCAAAGCACAGCTCAAAGCTGAAATGCCTTTAACAAGGGTAAATATCAGCCTCACAGACCGCTTTGCTCTGGTGTCGTGCATCCGTCAGATACAAATACAGATACAGATAGAGATGTAGATACAGATACAGATACAAGTGCATACGAATAAACAGATACACAGTTGGTGAAATCTGTTAGAACTTCCCACAATAAATGTGACGCCAACTGGGACGATGAATCGTGGCTCTGTTCCTGGGCAGCGTTTGGTGTAATTTTTATGCGCCGTTCTATGCATAATTTATTTTTTTCAATGAAAGAGAGTTTAGGGAGCTGTCCCCCCCTCTCATCCCCCGGCCGACTCTCGTCATGCCCGCATTCCTGTGTGTTGTAATGTGAGAGGAAAAACGAGTTTACCTTCGCCAGCGAACGACGGTCGCATTGTGCGCATTGTTTCGTGACCAGGCAGCAGATTGATTTAAACGTTCACTCACCTTGCTCTCTCGCTCACCCATTGTCATTGTTTGTGCATTTGCAGAGGCGCTGCTCCAGTCGCGTCCATTGCCACACATTCCGGCCGGGAGCACGGCGGCCGCGCTTCTGGCGGATGCCGCTGAGCTACAGAGCCAGGAATCGCCGGTACTCGGTGCTCCACTGGGCGGCGGCGTGCACAGCTCGGCGACATCTGTGTTCGAGTCGGCGCATCGCTGGACCTCCAAGGAGAATCTGCTGGCACCTGGACCCGAGGAGGATGATCCTCAGTTATTTGTGGCGCTGTACGATTTTCAGGCGGGCGGCGAGAATCAGCTGAGCCTTAAGAAGGGCGAACAGGTGCGCATTCTCAGCTATAACAAATCCGGCGAATGGTGTGAGGCACACTCTGACTCCGGCAACGTGGGCTGGGTGCCCTCCAACTATGTGACGCCTCTGAACTCCCTGGAGAAGCACTCCTGGTATCATGGACCCATCTCACGCAATGCCGCCGAGTATCTGCTGAGCTCCGGCATCAACGGCAGTTTCCTGGTGCGCGAGAGCGAGAGCTCACCCGGACAGCGCAGCATTAGTCTCAGGTATGCTACACGATTTACTACAAATCCACTCGCATAAATTAATCCAAACAATCCCTTCCAGATACGAGGGTCGCGTCTATCACTACCGCATTTCGGAAGATCCAGATGGCAAAGTCTTTGTCACGCAGGAGGCCAAATTCAATACGCTCGCCGAGCTAGTGCATCATCATAGTGTGCCGCACGAGGGTCACGGTCTGATCACGCCGCTGCTCTATCCGGCACCTAAGCAAAACAAACCCACAGTCTTTCCATTGAGTCCCGAGCCCGATGAGTGGGAGATATGCCGCACGGACATCATGATGAAGCACAAATTGGGCGGCGGCCAATACGGCGAGGTATACGAGGCGGTCTGGAAGCGCTATGGCAACACGGTGGCCGTCAAAACGCTCAAGGAGGATACCATGGCGCTCAAAGACTTCCTCGAGGAGGCGGCCATTATGAAAGAGATGAAGCATCCCAATCTCGTACAGCTAATCGGTGGGAAATCGTGACAAGTATCCCTTTTCTCATCTGCTACTTGAGTTGAATTGATGAAAAGCACCCGATTTTAAATGTATATTTTCACCCAATTTCCGCTTATGGGCGTGATTTCTTAAAAGTCGGATGAATTCTTTCCACTCATTTTACGTGAATTGAGTTCACTTGATGAGAACTTCCCGTTCCCAAACTTAGGCTTTTTGTTGATCATCAATCAATCAGTCGGCCATTCAGTCACTCAGTTCGTCTGATGAGAATACGGATTCTACTCAACTCCAATCGAATCAATACTCACGAAATGTCTTTTTTTTTCAGGTGTCTGCACCCGTGAGCCGCCCTTCTACATCATCACGGAGTTCATGTCGCACGGTAATCTGCTGGACTTCTTGCGCTCGGCGGGCAGGGAGACACTGGACGCGGTGGCCCTGCTGTATATGGCCACGCAGATAGCATCGGGCATGAGCTATCTGGAGTCGCGTAATTATATCCATCGTGATCTGGCGGCACGCAATTGTCTGGTGGGTGACAACAAGCTGGTCAAGGTGGCTGATTTTGGCCTGGCGCGTCTAATGCGCGATGATACCTATACGGCGCACGCGGGCGCCAAGTTTCCCATCAAGTGGACCGCCCCCGAGGGATTGGCATACAATAAGTTTAGCACCAAGTCGGATGTGTGGGCCTTTGGTGTGCTGCTCTGGGAGATTGCGACGTACGGGATGTCGCCGTATCCCGGGATAGATCTAACCGATGTTTACCATAAGCTAGAGAAGGGCTATCGCATGGAGCGACCGCCGGGCTGCCCGCCGGAGGTGTACGATCTCATGCGGCAGTGCTGGCAATGGGATGCAGCGGATCGGCCCACATTCAAGAGCATACACCATGCGCTGGAGCACATGTTTCAGGTGGGTGACGGTGATGTCGATTTCGAGGTGTGGGATGATGATGATGATGACGTCGATGATATCGATGATGATTACGATGGCGACAATGACGACAATGATGACGACAATGGCATTGAGCTTTGATTTCAATTGGCGTCTGCATCGCCGTCGCTCATGGAATGCCAGCGCAACCAATGTGATAGTCTCGCAATCATCAGTAGTGATAGCAATAATGATCCACGTGCTGCACGTCTCTCCTTCTTCGCTCCGCAGGAATCGTCCATCACCGAAGCGGTCGAGAAACAGCTAAATGCCACAGCCAGCGGCATCGGCTCCGGCACTGGCTCCCAAGCAGCGGCTGGTGTAGCCACAGCGACGGCCAGCGCCTCCTCCTCAGCGTCCGCCTCGCTCAGCCTGACGCCACAAATGGTCAAGAAAAGCCTGTCCAGCGTTGACCATCAGCAACAGCAGCAGCAACAGCAGCTGGCCAGCACGCCCATGTCAGGTGAATCATTGTTGTCCATTAAAACGAATCATTACTGATCTCTCACAATCTCACAGAAACCGGCTCCACGTCCACCAAGCTGAGCACCTTCTCCAGCCAGGGCAAGGGCAATGTGCAAATGCGTCGCACCACCAACAAACAAGGCAAACAGGCGCCAGCTCCGCCCAAGCGCACCAGGTAAGGCTGTCATCTATAATTCCCATACAAGCTATTCATGCTGCTCTCCTTTTGTTTTGACAGCCTGCTCTCTAGCAGTCGGGACTCGACATATCGCGAAGAGGATGCACGCAACTTCATCGACGAGCTCAACACGAATGGTAGTAGTAGAAACTTCCACTTCAACTCCAACAACATTTTAAGCCAGACCCTATGTAGAAATTTTAAAACCCAAATTCCAACCCAGACACAAATACGTACACAACAACAACAACAACAACAAAAACAACTATTATTACAACCAGTACAACAACAACAACAACAACAACAACAAACGTATTCAATTAAAAAATCATCCTCCTGCAGTAGTTTCCTTTACGACATCCTATTTCGAGGTATTTGTCAATGGCGTAAGAATTCCTATTTACAATTTATGTTTCGTTTTAATTGGTTTGTGTTGCACCAGGAAAATCATTTCAATATATTGTATATGGTATTCTCGTTTATGTGATTTTATGAATATTTATCTAAATTTTTTGTTTTTGTGTATTTCTTATAATTTTTTAAAAGCATTTTATGTATTATTTTTGGAGCATCTACTAGTGGAATCTATGTACTCACAAAGCGCATAGCGCTAATTAAAGGCAACTAGAAGATATTTTCGACTATAAAAATATATAATACTTCTAAGGATATTGATACATTCATACATTAACTTTTCCGTCTGTCTAAAAGAACTAGAGATTCTCTTCAAGTATTTCAAAATCTAACATTTTAACAACAACATCCGTTGCGTCTCGCTCATAACTGAAAATGGCACCAGTTGCACTGCAATCGCCTTCTATCTTACCCTTATCTCGCCCTTCTATGCGATTTTCATAAATTCAAGTAATAGAGAACAAACGCCGTGTGTCGTGCCTTTTTGTGAAGATACCACAGTAAATACCCAAAAGCTTTTATTTTACTTCCTTTGTTATATTCCTCACAACTATTTTCATTTAGCTTTTGGTGTTTTATCTTTAAGTATAAAATTAAGTTTCTTAGTTTGTAAATTGAATTTAATTTTTGCTTTATGTCTTTTGCTGGTTTCTTTGATTATTATTTGGTTTGTAGAGTTCGTTTAACTTTTGTTTGGTGTTGACAAATATTGAGCCAAAATGGGTTTGTCGCCACGACCACGACTCTCAGCTCCCAAGCTAATCCAAACCCTAGATCCCAGCACGCGCATGTTTTTGCCATGTTAAGCTCTGGTATTCAATGGAGATATTTGTGCTTTTAGGTCTCACGCGGGACATCAACAATTCGACGCAGCGCTATGACTCGGAAACGGATCCGGCTGCCGATCCCGATACAGATGCCACCGGCGACAGCCTGGAGCAGAGCCTGACAGCAGCCGCCACGCCGTCCATCAAGATGCAGCACTCGCTGCATGGCGGTGTCTCGGGTGGCATTGGACCGCGCTCCTCGCAGCAGCACAGCTCCTTCAAGCGGCCCGTGATGGGCAATCGTGGCCTGGAGACGCGCCAGAGCAAACGTTCGCAGCAACATCCGGCTGCAGCCCGGGAGCCACTGACTCCTGGCAATGGCAGTATCACGACTAATGGCAATGGCGGGATACCTGTGCTGCCCGCTCATCCCATCACTGTGGGCGCTCTGGAGGTGATGAATGTGAAGCGTGTCGTCAATCGGTATGGCACGTTGCCGAAGGTGGCGCGCATTGGCGCCTTCCTGGACAGCCTGGAGGACAGCAGTAGCAGCAACAGCAGCAGTAGCAACACGGAGACATCGGCCAATGGCCATGCCACGCCGCCAGCACGCGCCCCGCCCACTGTGCCCGTGGTCAGCAAGCAACAAGCGCAGCCGGCGCAGCCACAGCAGATGATCAGAAGCAACTCGTCGGGCGGCGTGACCATGCAAAACAATGCAGCCGCCAGTCTCAATAAGCTGCAGCGACATCGCACCACCACGGAGGGCACCATGATGACCTTCTCATCGTTCCGCGCCGCCGGCAGCAGCAGCAATTCCCCGAAACGTGGCGGCGGCGGCATTGCACAGCCGGCGCTGGCCAATCTGGAGTTTCCGCCGCCACCTCTGGAGGAATTCGAGGCACTGCCGCCACCACCGCCGCCGCCAGCGCCCGAAAGCGCCGTCCAGGCCATACAACAGCATCTGCATGCGCAGCACAGCAGCAGCAACGATGTCAGTAATACCGCGCCCAGCGTCGAGGAGGCCAGTTCCCGTTTCGGTGTCTCGCTGCGCAAACGTGAGCCTTCGACGGACTCGTGCAGTTCGCTGGGCACGCCGCCCGAGGCACCACCCACAGCAGCAGCAGCAGCGCAGCCAGTGGCAACGGTTGAGAAGAGTCTGAATCTCAAAGAGAAACTCATCACGGAGATCAAGTCAGCGGGCAAGCCGTCCGAAACAGCCGTTGGCTATGCCAATGGCACCGCACCGCCGACCGCAGCTGTTGATCCCGTCGCACAGCTGGTCACCGAGCTGGCCGAGAGCATGAATCTGCCCAAGCAGACGAAGCTAACCAATGGCAACTGCAACAACAGCAGCAGCAACAACGGCAATAACAACAACTTCAAGGCGCAGCTGAAGAAAGTGGAGCCAAAGAAACTGAATGCGCCCATGCCAAAGGCCGAGCAGCCCTCTAACATAATTGACTTTAAGGCGCATCTGCGCAAAGTGGACAAGGAGCAGCCTCCGTCACAGCAGCAGCCGCCGCAACAGCCACATCTGCCGCAACAGCCACAACAGCCACAACAACATTCGCCCAATGCCAATTGCAGCATGCGCAAGGATGAAGCCGGAAATGGCAAAAAGTTTGCAGCAAATCAAAAGACTGAAATCAAAATCGATGTGAACAACTCGAATGCGGATGCGGATGCCGGCTATGGCGAAACCGGCCCGGTGACAGACGCTGGCAAGCGGCGCAGCACAGGTAGTATTAATAGCTTAAAGAAACTTTGGGAGCAAGCGCCGCCACCGCCGTCGGTGGCCAGCGGCGACTATGCGAGCACCTCAATCCCACAAGCGGCACAGACCAGCAGCAGCAACAGCAGCAGCAATGCTGCATCCCAATTGTCACCCAAATATGGTTTAAAGGCAGCCCAGCCCGTTGTCAATGCCAAACTGTTTGGCATTAAACCGCCGCCGGCGGCACCGCCACCACCGCCCCCAATTAGCAGCACTCCATGCACAACCAGCACAGCACAGTCCCAGCAAGCAGCAACAGCAGCCGCAACAGCAGCAGCAGCAGTTGCCACAAAATTATCTGCAACAACTCCAACAACAACAACAGCAATAAAAACATCTCTTTCAACGCAACTCTTCACAGATGCCGAGGGCAGCAGCAGCGAGGAGCAGACAGGAGCCGACCAGCAGGCGGAGCACATGACGCAATCGCTCTACGGCAGCGATCAGCTACAGTACCAATCCAACTCCAACTCCAATTCCCCCTCATCCGCCGCAAATCAGCAGCAGCAGCAGCCACCAAGCCAGAGCAATGCCAACAACAAGCCGAACAGCGGGGGAGCGGGCCAGACTAAGCCCGCGGTGCCGCACAAGCCCACCAAGTTGACTATTTATGCCACGCCCATTGCCAAAATAGCCGGCATTGGCGTGGGCGTGGGCAGCGGCGGCGGCGGCGGGGCTGAGAACAGCCTCATCAACTCGACGCAAATCTCCAGAGAGAGCATACTGGAGCTGGTCAGTCTGCTGGAGGGTTCACTCAAGCATCCAGTGAATGCCATCTCGGCCTCGCAATGGCTGCAGCTCAGCGACAAGCTCAACATATTGCAGAACTCGTGCGTGGTGTTTGCGGAAAATGAATCGATGCCGCCGCACTCGAAATTCCATTTTCGGGAGCTGGTGACGCGCGTCGAGACGCAATCGCAGCATCTGCGCACCGCCGGCAGCAAGAATGTGCAGGACAATGAGCGACTGGTGGGCGAGGTGGGCCAGTCCCTCAAGCAGATTTCGAATGCCCTGCACAGGTAAATGATAAGAACGGGGATGGACGCACAGCGGAGCGGTGTGGCCGACAACAACGGCGCCGCCATTTGGCTGGACGCCGAGGGCAATTTTATCAAGCGCAAGCAACCACAGTGATACGATACATATATACAGATGTATATATGTATAACCACATTGCTCCCACCATCCCCCCATCTTCCGGAGAGGCCCACGGAAACACACACAACGAACTGGAACTGAAAAAACGGATTGAACTATAGGAAGACCTAACCGCAAGGCCCGGCGAGGAGGCGCAGGCGGCAACAGACAAAAGAACAACAACAAAAAGAAACTACAACTATTATTAATTATTATTAACTATATATATATATATATATATGCATATACTCTATATATTAGTTGGTGGCATATAGTACCAACTACCGTAGTATTTAGTAGCCGTAGCGATTATACATACATCTAGTCATATATCCGATGCATCCGCTTATATCGTGACAGGGAGAGAGAGAAGGAGAGAGAGAGAAAGTGAAGCAGAATAATAGAGAGAGAGGGATAGAGAGAGAGAGAGAGCGCGAGTGAGTGGGCTACAAAACTGAGTTGCAAAGCAAATTTTTCTATATAGGCATTTTCCGACTAAACGCCGTCTTCTATTTTTTTAATTGTGAATTATATATATATACCCCAAAAAAACAAATGCCACTTCACACAACTTTTTCCACTACCAACTTTTTTTTTTGTAATCAAGCTAAAGCTTCGTTTTTATAAACATTGAAAGACATTGAAGTGCATATGGAGGGCAGGTTGAGTGCATGAAATAAATATTCATAGAATATCTCAATAAATTAGTAATTATACTGCACACACACACACACATACATATATATACATATATATATACATACATTTTACATATATATATCTATATATATATATTACTAGTCGGTAAAAGTGTTTTTAGTATACCTATACAAGATACATATATATATATAAATATAATTTAATACGTGCGTACATTATATGTAATACGATTGCCCGTTAAAAATCGAAAACTCAATTTACAACGTTTAGACTTTTCTTCGTGTTTTAGTACTCGTAATACCTACATAAATACATAAAAGCAAAATGATCTATGTGTACTACTTGGCATAAATTATAAACAGTAGCAAAGCCCAAAGATATTATTATTAACGACTACTCGAAAGATTTATATTTATATTTATATATATATGTATATGTATTTGTTAGTTGCAAAGACTAAATGAACTTATTTTTTAGTTTATGTTGAACAATGCAATTATAAAATTAAATTGGTGGCAAATGCTTTTTAGATACATACTTATACACAACAACAAATTGTAATTATCTGATATTTTATGGATTTTAAAACTACTTTTATACGTAAAAACACACAACACACTCTCACACGACAAAAAAACAACCAAATAAATATTCATTTCATATACATAGCTGCGAAACAACATTAAGGCGGGTCATATATAAAGTTGACAGACATATTAATATGGATGTGCGTAACAAAAATATATATGTATTTCACATTTATCCAAAATATCTATCCCCCAATAACAGACAAAAGACAATGTGCATTCAAAACATATATTTATATATAAATATATATATATATAAATACTATATTTCTGTAACTTCTATAACATCTGTGCGTTTGAATGCGCTTAGAGCATATATATTATTTAAAAATGAAAGGATACAAAATACTTCATGCAGAAATAAAATGATATTTAAAACTAAAAGTGTTGAGTTGTATAAGTTCTAAGAGCGCAAATCAAATAATATATCTCCCAATGGAAATGTATGCTATTCTCAACACAGCACAATTTAATTTGACAGTTGAGTCATTTAAAATGGCCCGCCCTATCGATAGTTTTGCATTAATCAAATGGTATATATCGATCATTTCTTATCGATATGACTATTTCACGCACTAGCCCGAAGCTGAACTTGCGTATATGCGCCGCTTGCGATAGTGTTGTTATGCAGCCCTCTAATTAGAGACATTGAGGGAGCCCTTTTGCTACTGTTGAATTTAAACTTCTACCTTGTTGGACCTCTCGATAGAACGTGAAAAAATATAGATATAAACAACTTGCATTATATTAGACTAAAAATGTTATCACGTTTGATTTTGTACTCGTGTCATAAAACAAACAATGGCATATCTTTACAGGTATAAAATAATGCTCGCTGTGAATAACATATCCGCAAATGGTAATGTTACTGTCGCTGTTATGTTAAATAACATTTCTGTTTGGCATTCGTTCTTTTTTTTTCATAAAGAAAAGAAGAAGAGATAGAGGAAAAAAGACGAACTAATATATAATAATAGAATATTATTTATACTGTGATATATAGCCAAGCATTGTTTTGTGTCTGCAAACCAGTAATTGGACAAACGAATCAGCAGTAAACAAGCACGAGCAGCAAACCAACCAATTGCGACAACAACAACAGCAGCACCAACAGCAGCAGCAGCAACAACAAGAGGAAAGTCAGCCAGCAACAGCAGCAGCAGAAGCAGAAGCAGCAGCATTAAAATGCCACTTTTTGGTAAATCACAGAAGACGCCTGCCGAATTGGTCAAGTCGCTGAAGGAGGCGATAAACGCACTGGAGTCGGGTGATCGGAAGGTGGAGAAGGCGCAGGAGGATGTTAGCAAAAATCTGGTATCGATCAAGAATATGCTGTACGGCAGCAGCGATGCGGAACCGCCAGCGGACTATGTGGTTGCCCAGCTGTCCCAGGAGCTGTATAACAGTAATTTACTGTTGCTGCTCATACAGAATCTGCATCGCATCGATTTTGAGGGTAAGAAACATGTGGCGCTCATATTCAATAATGTGCTGCGCCGGCAGATTGGCACCCGATCGCCCACAGTGGAATATATATGCACGAAACCGGAAATATTATTTACACTGATGGCCGGCTACGAGGATGCGCATCCGGAGATAGCCCTCAATTCGGGCACAATGCTGCGCGAATGCGCACGCTACGAGGCGCTGGCAAAGATCATGCTGCATTCGGATGAGTTCTTCAAGTTCTTCCGTTATGTGGAAGTGTCCACATTTGACATCGCCTCCGATGCCTTCTCCACGTTCAAGGAGCTGCTGACACGCCACAAGCTCTTGTGCGCCGAATTCCTGGACGCCAACTATGACAAGTTCTTTGCCCAGCATTATCAGCGACTGTTGAACTCGGAGAACTATGTGACACGACGCCAGAGTCTGAAGCTGCTCGGTGAACTATTGCTGGACAGGCACAATTTCACCGTCATGACGAGATATATATCGGAGCCTGAGAACCTGAAGCTGATGATGAACATGCTCAAGGAGCGATCGCGCAACATACAGTTCGAGGCGTTTCATGTCTTCAAAGTGTTTGTCGCGAATCCGAACAAACCGAAACCAATTCTGGACATCCTGCTGCGCAATCAAACGAAACTGGTCGACTTCTTAACCAGCTTCCATACGGATCGATCCGAGGACGAGCAGTTCAACGACGAAAAGGCCTATCTGATCAAGCAGATAAGGGAGCTGAAGCCGCTGCCCGAGGCTTAGTTGGCAGCGGCAGCGAGAACGAGAACAAGAACGAGAACATTTTGGCCTTGGCTGTATGGCAGGATGACGATAGCGAAGACGAAAGCAGGACAACAGACAAACGACCTACAACACATACATTCACAATGTGCGCATGTTTGTGTGTGTGTGTGTGTGCGTGTGTGTGCAGGGCGTGGTGTCCAACACCAAGGGTTAACCACAACCAAATGCAAATGCAATTCCAATACACACACACATTTGGTGACAAAAGACGATGACAAAAGACGATGACGATGACGATAACCGATGACTGATGACCGATGACGACAGCACTTGTGAGTAACTAAACAATAATTTAGACAAAGCAAACAACAAAATGATAACGATAAATAACGATAAAGCAAAATACATAAGTAGTAACAAACAAAAAGTACACACACATTATATTATGTATGTAATAGCGTAAAGGAGTAAATGCAGCCGCAGCATGTTGCGAATTTAACTAAAAGCAAAAATGAAAGAAACTAAACAATACAAAAACACACACTCACACACACACATTAAACACACTACTTTATTTACTTTCTCCTCTTTCACTGAGAATATAGCATATTATCGCTCCAGCTTCCGTCTAGTTCGCTTTACAAATTGTTCAGAGTTCGGTTTGTTGTTGTGGTTCCAGTTCGCGATCCTCGTGCGCCTGTAGACTTATATAGACCTATGTATGTACACCTCTGCCTACCTACTGTTACCATTACTTTGCGTAAACGGTTTATTATTATGATTTCCTCTACTTTTTTTCTTCGTGTATTTCTTTTGCCTATTTAATTAAATAGTTGTTGTATTGAAATTGAAGCGTTTGTGAAACGTTATATCCAGGACAATGAAGATAATATGAGTTTTGACTTACAATTTAGACATTAAACATTTCAAATGTGCGCCGGTAAATTATTATTATTAAATATGTATGAAAGAAAAACCAATTGTAATTTCACCTAAAAACTCCATTCAGAATACTGCATAATAATTATAGTTATAATTGAAGAAGCATTCAAAACACATACACACACATAAACACTCCACACCAAAATACACACCCACACACACCTACACAATAAACATCCATACGTACATAGTAAAAAAAGGGAAGTAAAACAACAACATTACGAGCAGCATAATAAATATATTATTATAATTTATATTATTCCCAAAATTAAAGATAACAGCCAAAAAAAAAAAATTCCATCATATGTGTCATTCTGATTGGAAAACGGGCGCAAGAGGGCGGGGTCACAAATGTTAAGGCATGCTGCCGCAGACGTTCAAAGCTCCTGAGTCATGTGCAAGTGGTGCGAGGGCTGCACAAATTCTTTCAAGGTGCCTATTTCATGTGAACTATACGCGTATGCAGAAGAATAACAGTTAGTAATGCAATTGTTAGCAATAGAATTTAGACTATTATAAATAATAATGCATATTATTTTCAATTGCATAAGCAATTTTTTTAATAATATTTGTATTTTGTTGTAGCTTGCTTTTTAAAAATAGTTCCCGAACTAATATGCCGAGAAGTAAAGGGTGTTCCACATCAAAGTAGGCATCACATATTTGTGCAGCCCTGGCTCCGATCAGCTGTCTTAAAATTTCGGCGCCTAAAAATCAATCACAGGGAAAGCCACAATTGTATTTAATAAAATGCACAAAAGGTTTCGGAAAATAGCCGATCAAACAGTTATTGCAGATGACAGCAGCAGCAGCGAAGTGGAAAGTGGAAATCATCAAAGGATTGGATCACTCGTGCGTAGGAAATACGAGCGGCAGAGGCGTGCAAAAACCGTCGAGTTAGATATTTCCGATACGAGCAGCGATGAGGAGACCAACAGTCAAGACCATTTGGGCCAGGAGAACCGAAAGTGGCTTGCAAATCTTAAGCGATACAGCAGCGATCACAAACCGCTGCCATTGATACCACAAAATAAGTTCCAGCCGTTGTCGCTGTCCGTTAGTGTTAAGCCACCGTCTCCAACTGTAGCCAGTAATTCATTTAATGAGGCCAACTGTTCGGTGACCATTCCTGGGGATGCTACAGCCACATGCCGAGCAGCGTGGCACAACTTCAGGCTGACACTTGCAGCATTAAAACGAGATCGCCAGGGCATGCTTCGGGCATCGGCCCGCAATCAGGGATTTATGGATGAAACTCTGCTGGAGTGCACGCTAAATACATCAATAGAGGCTAATCTGGAGACGATGATTGACACGCAGCAAACGCCGAACAGCTGCAGGAGAGTCGCCAAAAAGAAGCAGCGTTGCATTAAAGGTGGCCATTTATATGAATTCAGGCGAATGATTCTGAAGGAGCGCATGGGTCGCCGGAGTCTGGCGCACAACCAGCGTCTGGGCATCAGCTCGGGCCAACGCGTGCATGTGCTGAGCATAAGTGAATCCTTTGGTTGTCACATGGCACGAGTACAGACCGAAAATCGGGATGAAGGCATATTTAACATAATACTCTCGCCCAGCATGTCACCAAGCGTGGGCGCCACGCTAGAGCTCTACTTCGACCTGAAGTCGGAGACAGCGCTGCAACTGCCAAATAAGGAACTCGTTTACGTACAGCCAAATAAATTAGTTTTATTATAAGTACACGCAAACTTAAGTCTAATTAGGGAATACTTTGTAAGTGCATTAGTATAAAGTAGAAACGCAGCTAGCGCCGCTTTTTCTTCTCCAGCTTACGTATTTTGTGCAGACGTCGTGCCACATTGCCGCTGCCCGGCGCAGGCTCATCGCTGAGGCGTGCCTCGTCCTCAATCGTGTCCTGGGAATCGCTGCCACTCATTAGAACTGCAGCGGCTATGCAAACGAACTGAAATATGGCGCCAACAAAAAGACCATAACGTACTAGTAGGCCAAAGAAATCCTCCTCGCCGTATTTATCCAGATTAGCGGCGGCTACGCCTATATTATCAGTAGACATTACTTTTGTTGCAAAAACTCGATATTGACTTTGTTTATGGTTTTGTGTATGCGGCGCACACAGGGTGATGCGATTGTTACAACGAGAAGAAGAAGCAAGAAATTGCTACAAATGAGCAATGTTTATTATGCCATTTGCAAAAGTTTTGTGTATGCGGCGCACACAGGGTGATTCGTGTGGAAACAGCTGAGGTGAGATTGTCACAAAGAGAAGAAGCTGGAAATAGCTTACTGTGGCTGATAACTTTAATGGAGTTTGAATTAATCGTTTTTATTTCACCATTTAAATGCCAACAAAAATGTGGAATATAATTTTTTATGCCATTTGCTTTTGTCTGTGGTGCACACACAGGGTGATGCGTGCACAAGCAGCTGACGCGATTGTCACAAATAGAAGAGGAAGCAGAAATTTTCTTGTTGCGACGGATGACTTTAGTCGGTTTTGCATAATTAGTTTTAATTTAAGTAACTTAAAGCTGACACAACTATGTCGTGCTTCCGTTTGGCCACTGCACTTACTGCCGCGCGTCCGCTGCCCCTGAACAGCCAAAGCCTGCGACTTTTTGCGAAAAAATCACAGGAATTTACATATGCTCGCCGCCAGTTCTCGAAGGCCTTAAATGAGAGCAGCATCGGCAAAAATACTAAACCCGCCGGTACACTGAAGCTGACATTGTTGGGTGCGTGTATTGGCGCCGTCGCTGGATCCACCTACACAATCTACTCAAGGATAAGTGATAAGGATTCGCACAAGGAGCACGAGCGCACGCCGCCAAAAGTCATCGGATCGCTGCCTGCCGGCGTCCGCATAACTAAGCGCTATATTAATCCTAAGGATACATCAGGGCTGGATATAGTGCTCTTTCAGTTCCAGACATGTCCATTTTGCTGCAAAGTGCGTGCCTATCTGGACTACATGGGCGTATCCTACTCGGTGGTGGAAGTTGACGCTGTGCTGCGCCAGGACATCCGGTGGTCATCGGTTAAGAAGGTGCCCATGGTGCTGATACGTCAGCAGGATGGCCAATATGTACAGATGACGGACTCTAGTGCCATCATTTCACTGGTGGCCAGCAGTCTGCACGATAAGCGCACCGATGTGGGTGACTTGGCGCAGTTCTACCCGTATGTTTCCTTCTTTGATGACGACGGCAAGAAGCGGCAGGATATATTGAACAAATATTTCCTTATGTACCAGGATCGCACACCGAAGAACATGACCAAAGAAATTGAAGAGTAAGTCGACGCCCGCTCCTATTAATTGAATCAATTGATACTAAGTGCTTTTAAAGAAACGAGCGCAAATGGAGGACCTGGGCCGATAATCATCTAGTCCATCTCATATCACCCAATTGCTACCAGACGCTTGGCGAGGCGCTGGAGACATTTGAGTGGTTCTCACAGGCAGGCGAATGGGATGTCTATTTCCCCAAGTGGGAGCGCAACTTGATGGTCTACGGCGGTGCGACAGCCATGTGGGCCATAGCCAAGATATTGAAGCGACGACACGAGCTCACCGATGATGTTCGATCTCATATGTATGATGCTCTGGGCAAGTGGACGGCTGAGCTTAAGAAACGAAACACGAAATTCATGGGCGGCAAGCAGCCGGGACTATCGGATTTGTCAGTGTTTGGCGTGCTGAGCAGCATGGAAGGTTGTCAGACATTCAAGGACAGCCTACAGAATACAAACATTGGTAATAACAATTTTCTAATGCGAACAGAAAAACCTTAAACTAATAACATTAAAACTATAGGCAAATGGTTTTACGATGTCAAGGAACTAGTGCAACAAAACCGTGGTGAACTTCGTAGGGAGCGCATAGCGGGCGTGGAGGCCCTAGCTTAAACTAAATACGCAAAACATTTACGCCCAAAGATTGTTCAAATTGTTTAAATAAATGCCCTACATTCATATGAACTCCGATCCAACAAAAACTATCGTTGTAATCGAATCAAACGATATTTGCTCAATTTGCACCGAGCTGCATTGAAAAATATCGATATATCGCTCATATGTGAACATCTCTAATTGTGTGAAACGCCGCTAGACAGAAACTTGCAAATCATTTCGGGCAGCCTTCTCAACTTGGAAATTTAACAAAAGCAGAAATATGAATTGTCTTGGCGTCGAACAATTCCCGGATTATAAAGTGCCCGGAGTGCAGCATGTGGACTTTTCTCCCTACGAATCCAATGGCGGGTGAGTGTCCAAAGGCGTGCTTTGTGAAAACTCAACCAACATACGATTTGGCTTGTAGCTCCATTGTTGCCATTGCTGGAGAAGACTTTGTGGTTATTGCCGCCGATACACGCTTGAGCAGTGGCTACAACATCCATTCGCGCGATCAGAGCAAACTTTTTAAGATGTCGCCGAAAACGGTCTTGGGCTCTACTGGCTGCTGGTGCGACACCCTCTCGCTAACAGGGCTGGTCAAGGTGCGCATGCAGATGTATGAGCACACCCACATGAAGACTATGTCGACTGATGCGGTGGCACAAATGCTCTCCATTGTCATGTATAACCGCCGTTTCTTCCCATACTATGTGTCGAATATTTTGGCCGGTTTGGACAAGGATGGCAAGGGTGCCGTCTACTCATACGATCCCATTGGCCATTGCGAGCGCGCAACTTACCGTGCTGGTGGCACAGCGGGAGCCCTGCTGCAGCCAGTGTTGGACAACCAGATCGGTTACAAGAACCAAAACTTGCCCTCCGATCAATTGCCGCCACTCACCAAGGAGCGCGCGGTGGCTGTTGCCTCCGACACCTTCATATCGGCCGCTGAACGTGATATATACACCGGTGATTCGGTGCTAATAAATATCATCACCAAGGATGGTGTTGAGGAGCGTAAGCTGCAACTGCGCAAGGATTAAGAACGCTAAGGTCAAAGGCTAAAATATACTGCATTCACACATTATGTTCAACTGAAATTTGTTGTAACTTTATAAATAAAAACAATCTAAAAGATAAAGTTAAATGCATGGAAATAATGGTTAAATGAACGATTTGAAAAGTTAACGATCGCTGTTGCATGGACGAACGGTTTCATTTTGTACATTATAAAACAATAAATAAGTATATTAACAAATTCTGTAAACAACCCTATACACGATATTTTTCTGATAACACAAAAGGATCTACATTTGTATACGTGTATGATATTGTACGCATATTCTTATGTATGTATGTGTGTATGCAATATTGTTTTATACCAAGCTCAGACCAAATTAACATTAACAAAGGAGGAGAAGGGAGTGGCGGCGGCTTCAATTAAGGAGGAAATGGCGGCTTTCAAATGCATTCGTGTGCGTCCATCCATACGCACATATATATTCATATGTAAGTACATATGTATTTATTTATAGGCATGTAAGTTTGTTTTTCTTTTCCTTACCATACTGTGCAGCCCTGGCAACACGGGCCATCAGCTGTTTAATATTTAGTTTCCTCTGAGTGTGCGTATTGTCGCACATATTTACCCAATGACAAGTAAATTGTTTATATCTGTACTCCTGTTGATTTGTCTACAATTTTCCCACATTCTCGCCAATAAGAAAATGCTAGCGGCAATTGTGAAGCCTGGTATATTTCGGCATATAATGTGCCGCAACAATGTGTACCCACGTAGTAGTGTTGAGCGCTTCCCAGTGCCGGACGCAGTTGTTTTTTGGACAGTGAACTATGAGGAGTACCGCCCGCCCTGCTACACCGCCCCGCACATAGGAGGCCAGAGCTGGGCGGATGCGCCGTTGCCAAACGAGGCAATCGAACCGCATTGGAATCACAACGACGGCCTGGTGAATCGCATTTCCTTCCATGGTGAATATCAGATTAAAGATGGCCTGCCACAAAATCCAATTGGACGCACTGGACTCTGCGGCCGCGGCTTGTTAGGCCGCTGGGGTCCCAATCATGCGGCGGATCCAATAGTCACGCGCTGGAAACGGGATGAAAAGGGCGAAATTGTGCGACATGACGACAGCGGCAAGTACGTACAGATTAAAAGCCGATGTCAGCCAGGTCTCTAGCTATTGGCTTGGAATCTTACAGAAATATTCTTCAGATGGTAGCCATACAGCGCTCTGACAACAAGTTGTGGGCAATTCCTGGCGGCATGGTTGATCCCGGCGAGAACGTAAGCGTCACACTGAAACGCGAATTTACCGAGGAGGCGCTCAATTTCGATGACAAAGGGCACATGGTCGAGGAGTTTTTCAAGCAGGGCGGCCTACACGTGTACAGCGGCTACGTGGACGACTTTCGTAATACGGACAATGCTTGGATGGAGACAACAGCTCTCAACTTCCATGATGAAGACGGCACCAAGGTTGGCCAGCTGCAGCTGGCAGCCGGCGACGACGCCACAAATGTCCGCTGGACCGATATCAATGCGAATCTCAAATTGCACGCCAATCACGCCGATATTGTCGGCGAGGTGGTTGCCAAGCGTAATGCGCATTGGTAACAATAATTAATAGTTTATTTATAATATTTATAAGTTTTTATTACTACAGAATCAGCAATTTTATGCCCTTGGGTCTCGTCACGAAAAAGAAGATAATTCCATTAAGTGTATAAACTCCAACCGAGTCGATATCTCGGCCAACTATTTATGTTATTGTTCGTATATATTTATTTCAGACTATTCGCTATTCATACATTTACGTTTTTGCGCAATAACAAGTTAAGAAAATTGTCCTTTTCGCTAGGAAACCATTTAAAATATATATAAATTTCTTTTTTATGCGTGCATTGGAATTCATCATTCTTCGCTTGCGCTTACTCGCCCGTTCAGTTAGAAAGAAAGCATCTGCATTCTTTTACATCTGTGACGGCATATATATGTGGATAACTTGGATAGCTAATTGGTGACTTCCAAATGATTATCAACTTGAAGGTCTGTACACTTACAGAGTCTGGAGATAGTTGAAGACCTCTTGACTTGAGTTGGCCACGTTGTTGAACTGGTCTGGATACTGTTCACGTATTTCCGCAAGGAAGGCAAGCGCGCTGATTTTGCTTTCTCCATCGGGCATCTGCTCCTTGTATAATACGTCTATGGTGATTTTCAGGATCTGTTCAAGGTAGTCAATAATAGTCGGACGTGCATGCATGTAAAGCACACGGAAGGCTTTGTGCACCATGTCGTTCTCGTCGGTATCCTCGCGCAGTGGCAAATGCGAGAGTAAAACAGGCAACACCTGCGCCAAAGGCACAATATTATGGTTGGTCACGATCAGCCGGGAAACAGCACCGCAAATATTGTCCAGGGCTGGTGCATTTGTCTCCGAAGCAATGGCACCCGAGAGAGCTTGCAGAATGACCTGGAAGGAACTGATAAGAATGCAGAGTCATTAATATCTAAACTCGTTACGTCTCTCTTTTCTGTGACAACTCACTCAAAAGATTTTTCCTCGGCGCACAAAACTAGCTCACCCAGTCCGAAATAGCAATTCTGGCGTGCCTTTGGTTCGGGGTCATTGACGCCCTCGACGAAAATGGGGCACAGAGTATCAAAGTAGGTGACAACACAGTTGCCCAGTGATTGGAAAGAGTCGGCCAGAGCGCCATACACAAAAGTTCGCTGCTCAGTCAAATCATTTCGCTTGGCCTTGTTCTGCAAAGCATTCGAAGGGATATGTAAATTTTATTTCGATATGGATATATTTGGAGGATCCGTGACATACCAGCTTGTTTAGGTAGTACTGATAGACGCGTCCAAAGTACATGGAGAATACATCTGATGCTAGGGCTTTGCCAAACGCTGGCAACAGATTGCCAGCATTCTCCAAAAGCAATTCATCAAATTCACTGTCCTCTGCATCATCCTCGTCACCGCCACCGGTTGGCTCATTAAACTGGCAAGCCATTTTATTGTTTAGGACATCTTTGATGCAAGCAAAGATCAAGTCGGCAATTTCCTGTGTGGGCACCGCAGAAGTCTTTACTTCAATGAACAGTTCGCTCAGCATGTCTAGCAAATGTATGACCACGCTCTGTTCCTCATCGTTGCGGATCATATGGGCGAATTTGGGCATGATTATCAAGCAGGCGCGCTTAACACCCTCACCATCGCCCATTTTGTGGAGTGCGATCACAAACGAGCAGATAGCCTCAACGGCAGACTTGCGTACATTTTCCTGCGGATGCTCAATCACCTTGTACACGTTCTCGAACGATATCTGCAGATATGGAGTAAAGGCGCTGCCGGTATTCACGGCAAACTCCTTGAGTGCGAGTATGGCCTCCTCTTTTTCATATACAAAATCATTCTCCACCTGATAACCATCATCATCATCGTCATCCTCGTCGTCAGTGTTATCCAGATCAATGTCATTTTCACTGGGCGGCTCTTCGGGGAACAAATTGTTACCTGCAGCGTCATCCTCATTGGGCAGCATATCATCCGTCGATATAACCGATTCGATAAGACGATCAATGATTTTGGGAAAGACAGTCGACATGCTCTCGTTAACCACAATGGACAGGGCACCCATTAAATTGTAGATCGCTCGTCTAAAGTCCGGATCATTGGGCCCTTCATCCAACATCATAAGGCAGTAGGCCATCGTATCATTGGCCAGGGGTATAAAGTTATCTTTGCCCACAACACGTGTTATGGAAGCCAGTGTATCAATAGCCTCGTTGCGCAGCTCCCTCATCTCATCGGGGCATTCCTTTACCAAATAGTTCTGCAGTATTTCAACAATTTTTGGAAAATATGGCATCAAATGCTCCTTAGCAGCTAAAGCTGTAGCCGAGATAGCCGACAGGGCCAGCACACGCAGATGCACCGAATTCTGGGGATCCAGCGTATCGAAGAGACTGCAAGAACATAAAATTAACAAGGAATCTTAATTGGCCCCAAATCATATCATCTATTTCTTACCGGTTCATCAATAGAGGTAAATGTGGCACAATATCCTCTTCCAGATTCTGGCAGTACGTTTCCAATGCGTAAAACATGCGATCAGTGTGCTTCGGTTCCGGGTTGCCACTCTGCAAAATCGTTCAAATAAAAGATATAGCCGAATAAGCTTAATTCCAAGTCTACTTGTGCTGGGGTGTGAGAGCATGCTTCAAAATCAGTGCTGTCCATAAATACTTGCGTATTTAATCTCTGATACCTGATGCTCAATTAATATCGAGTTTTACGTACATTTAATAGTTCTGGGAATTAGTATCAATATACCCAAGCATCTTTGATATAAGGGAATAAGCACGCTGGCAAAGTGTATGGAAATAAACTTTTCTAAATCCTCAACAACAATATAAACAAGATACAACAGTAACTTATCTTCGGGTTGCCGAAGAAATTAAATACCCTTGCAGACATAGGCTCAAAGACTCCGTCACATAAAACTCCAACCTCAAATTTTCAAATGCATATGTAAAGCTTGTGATCATATGAGGGTGAGGAGCAGCATACAAATAATATCGCTGATCAAACAAATATATATACACTACACAATGGAAGCAGAGATGTTTTGTCAAAATTACCCTACCCTCTGCAAGGGTACAAAAACAATTACACAACAAGCAAAACACATTTACAGCGAGATGAAGTGTGAATAAAAGTGGAGTATTGATTAAGAGCTAGGAATTTGAATTGAGAGAAAAGCACCCTGTATTTGGTGAGAACTGATTTGCGTTTAATTTGGAGCTGATTTATGTACTGAATGGTATCTTTGCCAGGTACGGGATTCGGCTCGTTGCCGTTGCCGTTTTGCTCAGCCTTTTGGACGCAGCACAAACAAAATAAGATAATTATCATGTAGATTATAGTTTTTTCCGTGATGAGCTTACCTTCAGCTCAATCACCAGCTGCTGCAGAAAATCAAATAGCACTGGCAGAATCTGTGGAGCGAACTTTGAGATTTCCGGCTGCAGATGCTCTGAGAACTGGCCCAGGGCAAAGAAGCTGGCAATGCGCACAATTGGCGAATTGTCGGCAATGCCACTCTTGACGATATTCAACATGACTTCCAAATACTTGGAGCAAATGGCCTCCGAGCAACCCTCGGCGATGACAGCAATGCAAAGGAAGGCAGCACGACGCCGCAATGGATCTGGATTCTGCAATGCCGGCTCGAGCAGCTGCAGCAATGGCGGTATCAGTCTCTCCGCCGACATATTGATGGCCAGTAAATCGAGGGTTTGTGTGGCCGCTGTTACCGGGCTGTTGCTGCTCTCGCCTGTAAATAATTCATCTGCGTACGGAAACAAATATATATATCATAAAAGTGTCAATTAGAGCGTGTATGACTTTTCCTTACCATCATCCAGTTCCGTTTCGCAGCACATCATCTCAAATATGACGGATATTATTGGCTCGAGCAGCTTCTGTTTGACAATCGCCTTCTTCTTGATGCGCACCACACGCCCAATAAACGTGACCACCTGGACGCGTATGGAGTCATCGATTTGCTTATTGTTGGCCGTTTCGAGACAGAATTCCATAAGAGGCTTCACATTGTTATTAAGCAGCTTTGGCACGTACTCGGCAATGCTGTCAATGACATCGAAAACTATTGAGAACTCCTGCTCATCACCTTTCTGGGCAAAGGAAAAGACTGTCTTAATGATGAGCGGCAAAACCTTAAGCACTGTCTGCTCGGCGCTCGAGTGACCGCTCACAAACGGCATTAGATAGCTCATGCCCATGGTTATGTTGGCCACAGTGGGCGTGGCCAGATTACCCTTGGCCTCTGCGGCCATAAGAACAGCAGCAAACATCTGGCAAATGGAGTCCATGTGACTGACAAATTGATCGGGAGCCGCATCGGTAAGAGTGGCAAATATCGAGGAGCCCAGCTCACTCTCCGTGGGATCATCCACACTGCAGCGGCCAAAGATGAAGTTCAACAGTTCCGTCAGCCACGAGTCTTTCTTCTCCTCCTCGTGACGCACCAATGAGCCAATAAACTGAGCAATTGCATTCTTCACTGACTTTTCCTTTTCGGCAATCAATGCCTGCAGCATGCCGGCCTTAATGCTGCAAAGATAGCAATTTGAATCAACACTTTTTAGTCTATTTAACGCGCTGCTGCTGCTTACCTTTCCTTCTGCTCGGCTGGGACCATTTGCCAGTTGCGCAGCTTCTGGAGCCGCTTGTTCAGCAGCACGGCGGCAAATTGGCGCACTTGCGGCTCCCGCGGTGACACCACAATCCGACATAGTGCCGGCAGTGTGTCCGGATTTTCGTAGGCCTTGCCCAGCTCATTGGTTGCCTAGCAACAAGATTTTAATAGATCAGACACATGTGATTTTACACATCAATTAATTAATAGCCGGCAAATATTTATATGCGTGTGTATGTATATGTATATGGATGTGCAAACAACGTGCTTTGAATCATAGACATTGCATACATAAACAACCAGAAAATGCCGAGTGCAACCGACTGCGAAATACTCTGCGATTTTCATTTATGGTGTTATTAGACATAAAACCTTTATTTAAAAGCTGTGAAATATCGATTTTGATCAGCCTGTGTTGCCGTTATTTTCAAAGATCCTTAGCCGGAAACTCAAAATTATTAATCAAGCTTGTTTTTGGCATGCGTATGACGTTTTTACCGCCAGTGTGTTTGAGAAAGCTAATTCAAATATTTTGGGCGATTTTTAACATTGAATTTAGCTGGTTTCCGACAGTTAGCAACACTAATCCCTTGTAACCTAATTGGCAAATTTCGATACATATGTACGTACATATTTGCGGGGTTTGTCATACACCTTTTTAACGTGGATTTATACATATATATATATATGTATTCCAAGTTTGATATATATTTCATGTAGCCAATCTCTAGTTTCTCTGTGAACAGAGTATAAATATACAATATACATAAATACATATGTATAATTATAATGAATAGGAATGTGTATAGTATCAACATGTGCATATGGTATAATTAATTCATATACATATTTAATAACTAAGAGAATTCTATCGCCCATTTCATTGTATACACACGTGCCAAGGTACATGAAGTACTTTGAAAGCAAAATGGAGACAGTTGATGACATTTCGCAAATGGGCGCCTTTATAGGCGTCGGCATTTTTTTCTGATTAAAAGGAGTCGTTTGTGTGGCAAATATGCCGGTAGCTTACCTGACGTATGCGTTCAGTGTCCGTACACAATAAGCCGGCGATGATTTGATCCAACACAGCGTCCATTTTTAAAGCTGTTTAAAATCAATTGGCCTCGCACACCAAAAATCCAAGGAGCACTTATTTAATATGCCGCCGAAGCACGAACCCGAAACGACTGTTGGCGAATATTTGCGAAAAAAAAGTGGTGTGGTGGGCTAGGGCTGAAAAGCACAACAGCACCACGTTTTCAAACTGACAGGGCTACAACAAATATATAATATATGCAGTTTAGACTTGTTTAAAGCTTGACAATACTCACTTAATAGATTTATTTTTCATTTTGCCATAAGATATATATGTATTGAGCTGCCTACTTTGTTAAAACGCTCAAAATTAAAAACAAAAGATTTTAACATAGCTTCAATATTATTATACTGAAAAAAAGGAAAAAAAAAAGAAAAATATCGGAAAGTGTGACCAGTTCTGTGCACAGCTGCGTCGTGAGTCACGAGCACCATTTTGAACGCTAACGACGCGCGTTTTCTTATTACTTACCAAAATTTATTGTGTTGTGCTTTAATTGTTTGTTATTGTTGTGCGTTAAATGGATAAAAGTACTAGGAACCATAGCGGTAACAGTCAGAGAGATCAAAACTCCTTGGGCATACTTAGCATGGAGAACCTCAGGGGTAAATATTGTGCAAATGAATGAACAGCTGCTCCAACTATACATTATTTAAAATGTCTAGTTTTTGGAGAAATGTCCGGCGTGAGTAAGAGCGGCAGTGCAAATACGAGCAGGGAATCATTGAATATCCAGGAGCGACTCAGGGTAAGCAAGTTACTTACATTTTTGGATGAAAAAAAATTCCCGCGCTCTGAAATTTCAGGCGGGACGAGTTAAGGCTTTGGAGACGCTGGAAAAACCGCGCCCTCGCTCTAGCTATGCATTTGAGGAGAGGGATTATACTGCTCCAGGAGGCGACAAGGTTAAGCGTAAGTGCAAGCTCGCGATTAACTGTGGTACAGTATATTCTATACATCGTTCTGCAGCTAGGTATCGTGGTAGTATTGCGTCTAGTCGTGGCGAAAACAGCACAAACATATCCGATCTGATCACTGAGGAAACCATTGACCTCAACTCCAGTGGCTCCGTGTTGATGGCGACTCCTGCACCCGCGGGCACAAATATATTCTTTGAACCGGCTGAGATTACGGGCCGCTCAACTTTGTGCAAAAGCGGTAAGAATGAATCCTCCATAAAGAGCAGCGTTATCTCTGTGGCGGACATACTGAAGTCCTCCTTTGTGGAGAGGGCCCGTGTGCAATTTGCCAAGCGGCTGGAGCACATGCCAGCCACTGAATTCACAAGCAGTAGCAGCCTTAGCGATTCTTTTAGTTGCTCGCGTAGCTTGCCGCGCACTGCGGACCTGAGTAACGCGAGCCTTAATGGCGGCTCAGGAATTTCCTTCGGTTCCGCCACGGGTCAGGGCTTTGACGAGAGTTTTGCTCCCGCTGAAATGATGCAGTCCCAACTTGTGATGGGCGAGATATCGTGGGCGCAAGAATTTGCAGCCGTGCCAGCGGCAACGCTTAGTAAACAGGCATTGCAAAAGATTTCGGCGCCGCCACAAACGCCCGAAATTGAGACCTCAGTGTCCAAGTAAGTAAAATGTGATCCGGTTAAGGAACGATTATGACAGTGCAACTTTGCAGCTCGGTTATTGCCGGAGACCCCAACTTTTCGTTGGGCAACTACTTTCAGATGCGATCGGAGAACTTATCATTCATTGTGGGCAGAGCGAGTCGCGACAGGATGCAACCAGGCGAAGCTTTGGTCGACCAGCACAACACAACGGTAAGCAGTGCAGGCGAGAAAACGCCACAAATCGATAACAAAACATATACAAAGATCGAAAGCGCCAAGATGGAGCGCAATCTGATGAAGAAGATGCAACAGGATAAGTTCAACAAGGCACTGCAGGCAGAAACAAAGAAGCAGCCAACTAGCTCGGAACTGCTCAGCTTGTCGGCCATTGATGAAGCCCTGCGTAAGTTGACATTGATACAGTAAAAGTTCGTTTGAGTGTATAAGTACCTTGAGGTGAGATTGCAGATTAGTATCATAAATTGGTTTTGATTTAATAGGCAATCTGGACATGAATTCGGACACCTCCGTTGGCGATGTTGTCAATAGACTGCGGGCCCGAGGGTATGGCTATGATCCGGACGGCGAAGACAAGGAGAATGAGCATAGCGACGACACGCTGTGCAAATCCAAGTCCCGTTCCAAGTTTACGGACACAATGAGCTTTACAGATTCGCTTCTGAATTCGACTGACTTTCAGCAGCTGCAGAATAGCATGGCGTCAACAACAAAGCGCCAGCCGCTGAGTCCACTGGCAGACTTAATGTCAAGCAAGCCCAATATACTGGTGACGGCTAGCGATGATCATGATCACGATGCCGACGTAGATGAATGGCCCTCGACACCGGTGAAGTCCCCTGGACGTCATATGCGTCGCACCAAATCGCCACATTCCCAACGAAATGTCAGTCCAACGAGCAGTGATGGCGTGCAACCACTGCCCACCACCGATGAGGATGTGGATGCAGACGAGGATAAGACGCCGGTTAACAAGAAACGCAATCTAACTCTGCCTGCTATAAGCAATCAAAACTCGTTCTGTTCCACGCGTTTGGATGGCTGCGATGCGGTGCCATCGTCCAGTGAATGTGATTTTGGCATATCACCAAATTTGGGCCAAAGCGTTTCTGCCGCCAATTTGCGTCATGTGTCGCCGTTATCGTCGCCGCGCAGCTGTTTGTCGTCGCCGCTGCTGGACAGCACAACAAACTCGGAGCGTCGCGTTCTGCTTACAGGCTCTGGTGCGGCACGCAGAGCCAACACCTCGCCAGCGCCCAGCGAGGCCAGCTCCACGAGTGGCTTTAATGCATTACGCAGAGTTGGCAATGGCACACAAATAAACGCAGCGCCACGAAGCACTTCGAGTTGCTCCAACTTCAGCGAGTTCAGTCATCGCGATGGAAAGCTGCTGCCCTTGAAGGTGACTCATACGAGCCTGTGCTGGGGTAGCACAAAACTACGGACAGATGTACGCAAGTCCATGCAGATCAAGAACACGTCCGACAAGCGTCTGGTGGTGCGCCTGTGCATACAGGGACCAGGCTTTCAGCTGGTCAGCGGCGATGGAAACTCCATTACCTTACAGTCCATGGAATGCCGAAGCATAGGCATCACCTTCTGCCCTACGGTCAGCGGCGCAGCCATTGGTGCGCTCTCGTTCTATGCGCCCGTTGGCGCCAACAATTGCCAGCAGCCGGGAATGGAAATACCGTTGTACGGCTATGGTGGAAACGCCTCCATTACTATACAGGGACTGCTTAAGGGACCGGTCGGCGCCAGCTTCCTTACCGTCGGCAATGTATGCGAGCTGGCCTCGGGTCCGCTGACTGCCAGCTTCAGGTTCTACAACAAGGGACCATTGACAGCTTTTGTGGGCATCACAATTGATTCGACGGTGTTCTTGAAGCCGCGCCTTAATGCCGCCTTCGAAGTGCGTCCCAGCAAGATTATTCTGCCGCCGCACAGTGAATCTGTGGTGGAAATTGTCTTCCGACCCAATCGCGAGGACATCAAGAACATACTGAAGAAAACGTCGCAGGTACAGACACTGGCAAATATGCGAATCTTCTGCGGCGACGAGCCCAACCGCCAGCGCATGCGTGCCCTAGTGCAGCGCATGACTGGTGAGCAGCGGGAGCAGCTGACCTCATCCATGCTGGACAACATCCTGTGCCGTTTTCCGGGTGAGCAATCCATTCGCAGCTTGGCCATGCTGAACGAGCCGCCTGAGTTTATCCTCGATCTGGTGACGGTGGTCCGTATTATTGATGTGGCTCTGACTCTGAATCGCGACTTTGATGAATCCGCTGAAACTTCGCATCTGTGTTTGCCAGACGCCGAGGAGACGGTGCTCTTTCGTACCGTGTGCGCCGCTAATTCGCCGACGCCCAGCAATATGCTGGAGCCCGTTGATGAACTGCATGAGGCAGATACGACTTCAGCCATTGAGCAGCAGCCGCTGGAGCGGAACTGGTCAGTTGAACCGGAGGCCATTGAGCTTGATTTGTCCAGTGGTGGGAATGCCATAGACGGAGTCAAGCTTTTCATAAGGAATAGCTTCAGCTCACGGCAATATATTGAGCTGAACTGTAATGTGTCCGATTTGCTACACATTACACCCAGCGAATGTTATGTGGCACCCGATGGTGGCCAAGTGGAGGTCCTGGTGCGACCACTTCGCACACCAAGCCGTGAAATACTTAAAAAGCAAATGCAGCTCCTTGTCGAGGTGTCCATGGAAAATGAACGTATTAATGTGCCCGTTACTTTTAAAGTTTGAAATTATATTTACCGTTTTGTGAGATTAATTGTATTTTTTAAGTATTTTAATTTGCTTTTCATGCTATATAAAGAGTTAATTACGAAACTAATTTTGAAAGAAATTTAACTTCGCAACGGAAAAGTATGCCACAAAAGTGTGGAGCTGCTGTTGGTATATACAGGCATTTTTCCCATACCTCGAGCTGGTCACACTGCACGCATTCACCAAAACAAATTTTTACTTGCGGTGATTTGGTTTTTGTTAATTCTTTAATAAACAAAAAAGTAACTTGGCAGTGTAATAAAAGCGTTACTTCAAGTTGACATAGACCGATATGCCTTCCTATGAATTGGCGCTAGTGCTGCGACAGCTTCCGCGGGTTTGTACGAAACACAAGAATGCACTTGTTATGTAAAGTAAATAAAAAAATGTGCGTTTTCTTGTAGCCGGAATTGATTTCAGTCATAAAGCGAACAGCTGAAGCAATTTTCGATAAAGGCGGCATTATTCGAAAGTTTGAAAACCTCGGAACACGTGCCTTGCCATTCAAAGTAAGCGAACATGGTGTTGTACATCGGGAAGCAACCCACTTTACCATTACGTTCGATACGGCGCCCACAAAACTGTCGGATCTCAAAGAGGAATTCGGTCGAGACATCGATATAATTCGCAGATACATCTTCAAGGTGGAAGAACCAGAGGAGTATAAGTGCACATTGCATGAGGAAATGCTGCCGCCAGCCTATCGCAAGGATGTGCAGGAGTTAATTGATATAGCTAAAAGGAAACAGAAGCCAAAATATAACTATAACTCAGGACTGGACTATTATCCCTTCCAAAAATAGACTAAGAAGGTTTCAACAATAAAAACTGAACTGTTTAATATTTGTGTAACTCCCATATTTTCCTACTATATCTATAGTACCTATGAATACTGTGGCATTATGAACTGCTTGAATTCGTTGATGAAATATTTAGTTTATCAGGCAAGTTCACAACGCTAGGTGTTTATTGAGTTTATGGTACACAATTAATGTTATCACCAATTGATAAACAGTCGTAATCAAATCAGCCATAACTTACAGCGCCTGCGAAGGTACTTATAAATAGTCGTAGTCCAATAGTCAATCGTTGAGGCAGAACATTTAAAATGGCACCCCAAATACGTGGAATATCTGCGGAATTGCAAGCAACTGCTAAGGAGCTCCTAAACGAGGATCCTGATCGCATTGAAGCTGACCTGGAGGCACTAAAGACTTGGATCGGGCAGCAGCCACATCTCAATCCACGCACAGATGATCAATTCTTAGTGGGTTTTCTGCGCGGCTGCAAGTACAGCCTGGAGAAAACCAAATCGAAACTGGATAAGTATTACACGTTGCTTACCAAATATCCAGAACTTTTTAAAGTAACTGATGTGGACGATCCCAAGATACGCGACATTCATCGAATGGGGTAAGCTATTGATAACGGTCACCAATAAAAGACACTTGGTAATCTTTAGTCTGTCATATTTAGACCAATTGTCTACCTACCCAACACACTTGATGGAGCCCGGATAGGCATATTTAGAATAGGTGTTACTCCTACTGAAAAATATAACATAGTCGACGTGATGCGTGTCGGACGAGTTATGCAGGAAATTGAACTTATGGAAGATGATATAGCTATAATAAATGGTTTTATTTTAATTATGGATATGAAGTCCGCAACGGCAGCGCATATGTTCCAAATGACCCCCGGACTGGCGAAAAAGATGACAGTGTTTAGTGAGGAGGCATTTCCCATGAGGCCCAGGGCTCAACATTTTGTGAACACGATTGCTGGTTTCGAGACCGTGTTCAACATGATTAAACCAATGATGTCCAAAAAGCAACAGGGGCGACTCTTTGTTCACGCTAAAGTGGAATCACTAACGGAACATTTACCTTTAAAATATCTACCCAAGGAGTATGGTGGTGAGAACGGCTCCATTGAAGAAATTGTAGCGGAGATGGACAAAAAGTTTGATCAATATAGAGATTACTTTAAATCTAGTGCTCAATATGGCACTGACGAAAAACTGCGTCCAGGTAATCCAATTGATTTTGATAGCCTTTACGGTACGGAGGGCTCATTTAGAAAATTAAATGTTGATTAAAAAATATTTCGTGTTAAGACGTAAGGATTGAGAAATTTATAAATCAAATGGACGTCTATTTCTAACAAATCTGTATTGTAATTTTTAATTTTTGACGATTTATAATCGATAATATCAATAGCGAAGTGGACAAATTGACAGTTCCAAATGTGCCTATTTTACCAATGATATTGTTTTATTGTAAAATGATAAATATTTCATTTATAACTTCATTTATGTCACATATACAAATATCTTAAATTAACTTGTTCCCGTCCAATACTGTATAACATTATTCAACACTGATTCCAATCATTGGTTCGGTTCTCGCTGGAGCTAGTAGTTCGATAGGCGTTTTGAATGAACAACATGAGGATTGTTTACATTTTATTATATTTCTTTATAAACTTATTAATGTGTAAGGCTTCCTAAATCACGTATCTTCAAGGTGATAAGCCGTGCATTGGCCATTATCCCTGAGAGAAGGTATTAGGGTTCAAGGGCAATGCAATATATGCAAATGCAAACATAAATAAATTCATTTAAATGTAAGCGGTTCCTTTCCCGATAACAAAACTTAACGAAACCTTTTAACAATAACCAATAACCAAGTTAAACTGCAGTGCATTTGTGTTACATACATTTTTAATAATTACTATTACACTTGAATGCTTGTCAACCGTTAAATTAAAATCGTCAATGATACAACTAGTCACGTTTCGCTCCCCGCAAAACTTTCATTCAGCACATTCTCTGGCATAAATACAACAATGCTTCCGCTCATTCCACCAGGAGCACGGTTCTCCCCACCTGGTGGGCATGGGCATGATGCCTGTTGACCACCGCCACAGGCAACAATTGGCGGAGGACTATATGGTGTACCCGTGCAAATGGGACACGGGGGCGTCGAACGTTGTCTAAGGTAATAATGTTTAGCTGGATGAATAAATAAATTATACATATGTAACGCCTACCTGGTGGAACCGGCCACGACCACGGCCCCGGCCCCGGCCATTGGGTTGCGTCTTGGTCTGTACACCTTGTAAAGGCACATCAATCGATGGATCACAAACAAGAGGGGTATAAAGAGCAGAGAGCACAACAAGAGGCCAACCCAAAATGCATTCTATATGTATGGGGAAGGGATTACAACTTTGATACATAATCCATTGACTCCATCATCGATTTAACAAACGAAGTTCGAACTGCTCGAGTCAGCTACATGTTCCTCCTGCTCGAGTCAGCAAGATGTTCGAGCTAACGTGTATGTGCGATTAGCTCGAACACAATCGATGTCGGGCTTATAATGCAAAAGTATAAAAATACTCTACTCACAATCGGGTCAACCAGTTGATAACAAGTCATCTCAACACCGCGATAATATGTGTTTGCGAGGGGCTCACATTTACCGACTTCTGTGGAACACTTGGTTATAACCATGTCAATGTATACTTCGATCTGCTCGGAACAAAATAGTGTCAGATTCCTTATGAGTTCACTTATGTATTTCTTGCCGCGCGATTGAATAAATGCCTCCGATCGCATTATCGTGGCAAGCAGCACTTGAATCGATTCACCAAAATTATTATTATTGTACAAGATGAGTTCATCAATTTGGCGTAACTTTATCTTGATGGAATCTTGCAGGCCTACGAGCTTGCCAACCCATTCCTTATTGTAGGCTTCCAGACTCAAGGCACAGTTGTACAGGGCTATGCGAGGAAAATAAGACCCTGGCCATCCGGTCTTATACAATTCCCAACATATAGACCGAATTTCCTTTTCCACACTTTTGATGGAGTGCGGCGTTAGGGTCTTGCACATGTTCTGGACATAGAGACTGCTGTGGTACGACGATAAATTCCCAGATATATGATCTATTAGCAGTTCCTTTTCCTTCAGGGTCAACAGCACAATCTTGGAAAAATCCTCATCTATATAATTTACCGTCTCATCGGGATCATCCAATACGCTGATGCGCGTCAAGTCCGAAATATCATATTGATTGCTCTGGGAGAGCATATTGAATATGGTCTGATGGATTTGACAACCTTGGAGTGTATTCGAGGCCTGCACCAGCCGTGGCCCGCCCATGTAGTCGGTATCTTTGGGCACAAATCGGCTCAAATCGACCGCAGTCTCGAGACGACGGATCATATCTGTCGAGCTCCTGAGCGGCGAACAGGCACCATGATAGGCTACCATTCCGAGCATAAAGTAGAAGAGCCCAACCAACACAAAAAACGAGAACACGCAGAATATTATGATCATGACGCTGCAAGCCAGGAATAATTAAGGATTAATATATCAAATGGAGATGGAGATAGATGGGGATGGAGTCGCGAATTACGAGCACAAAACACAATTCGTAAGCACTTTTTTTTTTATATATATATCATGTGTATGGTATCTAACTGAGACTACATTGTCTTATAGTTCTAGCTCTAAAGGAAGAATCGGTTAACATTTTCTGTACTTCCAAGGTCAGCAATAACGGGCTACCATTTGCCTATTAGGGTATGGAATATTCGGCGAGCGAATTTTCTAATTGTTAGACGAAGGACGTTGGTTTCTGATCGAGAAAAAAACGTATTTACTCTATGAGCTTGGAATACCCTCTCCCAGCTATATGAAGGAGTTTTCTTCGTTATCCACTTACCAAAACAATATTATGGCTGCCGTGTGCTTGCTCAAACACCAGCCAAATATCAGGGCAATAATTAGTAAGATCGAAATCTAAAATGGAATTAAAACGGAATGAGTTTTGGTAGGAGGATGAACCTCCAAGGTTGGTAACTTACCAAAATGAGAAGTAAGCAGATGGTTAGATTGATTCGGGAGCGATCGGCCGCAAACTTCTCGTAGAGACCCTCAAAGGATTTGGAGGATCTGAGTGCGTTGAAATGAACATCACTGACAATGCGATCGATTAGGCTTTGTATCTTGTTTGCCTCATTCAAGAACATTTCACGCCCCTTGTTCAGATTGGATATAATCTGCGGTCCCACATTGTCCAACTGATTGATTATCGTGTTCTTAACAACCTGCAGTCGCAGTAAGGCGTTCTTGGCCACCAAAATGAGGTTTGCATCGATGGCTTGCTTCGCTCCCTCCATATATATGCTCGAATCGGGCAACTGTTTAGTTGTTCGATTTACAAATGGAGTAAATCGATCTGAACAATTTGGCTTGTACCCACCTGATCTAGGTGCAAGCAGCGCGCGGTATCTATATACTCAATTGATGAGGATCTTATAAAGTTATTGCATCTCACATAGTTGGCCAAGAGGCACGCTTGAGTGGCTTCTCGCTTAACGCCGCGAACTCCTGTAAAAAAGAGAAGGGAAAACCTAGTTAAGACTTGGCTCAAACCTTAAGGTTGTCATGAGACAAAAGGAAGGAACAGGCTGAAAGACAGAAAAATTATTCTCGTCCGGCATAATTCTGAATATGCTGCCGATTCAAAATACAAATTATTGATATTTACCATCTCGAAGCTGGGTGTTTAGAAAGCGCATCTCCTTCTCCATGGCATTCACCTCCGACAGAAGTCTCAGGGCTTTGGGCATATTATCGAAAATACGCTCCATCTCTTCCAGTGCATTTCCCTCGGAACTATCGGCTAGATCCAAAAAAATGTGAGCGTGTGCAGCTGCAATTGGAAGTGAGAATCTTTAGGCAGATTAAAAGGATTAATTGGGCCATACAGTTGATCAAGTCGGTCAAATGGTTGGCGGTCTCTTCGAAGTTATTGCCAAGCAGATGGTTTATGTGTGCTGAGATATCGCGTAGGAAGCGGCAAGTCTCATCCGAGCTGCGTTTCATTAATTCCTTCGATTCACCGAGGGCCTTGTCGATTAATATGCTGGACAACAAGGCAATAACAGTGCCAAGCCTGAGGGTAAGACAATATTAATACGTGGACTGCAATACTATTACAAAATAGGCTTTCCCAATAATTACAAAAGGAAAAGGATAAGCAACAAGAGCAACAATCCACATAAAAGGCGACGATGGGCATCACGAGCTCCAGTGCACGGCGGACAACCTCTTGGGCATCGTCGACAGCAACAGAAGCAACAATAACAAATCCTGCAATCAGTTTTCAGTTCTCGGATTTATTTATCCATTATCTAAATCGATTTACTCACGCTAAGAAGGGCATGATAATGATCAGCAAGATAAGAAAGGAAACAAATAAGAGTAGCACCCAGTACATCCAGAGCAGGTCGCGCCAGTCGTTCATCTCGATTTTGGGGCCCATTGCCATATTATCCGTAGACTTGACAACAAGATAGCCTGCAAAAAAAACCTCCAACATGTGTCACAACTTAAAATCAAATGCTCACCCTCCGGTAAAGGGTCATTGGTCATCGTCTTCCGGAACAAATAGTGGGTGAAGTTGTAGACAGGTTCGAGGCCCATATTTGAATAGTTTTCGGGCTTTATGAATTCAACCTGCGATTCATACTCGGTATAATCCACCGCCGGCCAATGGGGTTGTCCCATCTGTTCGTGGGTAGTGCCAAGGCCCTCGAAACCGTAGCGCCAAGCGGTGCCGACATCTTCCTTATTAATTTCGATACCTCCGAACGCCTCTCCACCTGCGGCACCTCCCCCTTCACCTGCGGCACCTCCCCCTTCACCTGCGTCACCTCCCCCTCCATCTGCGTCACCTCCCCCTGCATCTCCGTCATTTTCATCATCTGCAGCTCTGTCAGCCTCGTCATATTGAACATAACCTTCGGCCCGATCAGAGGACATATATTCATCGAAATGTTCAAACTGCTTCTCCTGGGCCATGATCCAACCGGCCAACGTGAGCAACAAAAGTCCGACAATGATCACCCGAAGAGTCCATGCCTGACTTGAATGCCTGGTGCTGTGCTTGTAGCTATCCGATCTCAGCTTAGCTGATTGCGTTGCCATTCTGTTGGACGTGTTCAATACGCTGCCCATCTGCTTCGCCTCCGTGCCTCCATTTCACGGTCCGAACAGCAAAAATACCAGACCCACCGAGCCCATTCAACTCTGGCACAACCGCGACCGACAGCTCTGGGCCAGGGCGTGATGTGTGATGTTTAGTTTTATAAATATATAGTACGTTTTAGTTTTTTTTTTTTTTTTGTTGCTTTTCTATGAAGTGAACAATTAAAAATGTGCTTAAATTGTTTCCACAATTACACATAATTCAGAAACTTAGTGTTCTCTGAATATTGCTTGCACATCCGGCAAACCCAAATCTCGCCTTGAGGTTCGGTTGGTCGACTTTCTTCTTTTTAAGACCAGACCCGGTTTCGCACCCTGGTTCGTTGAATTGATTTTTATTTCCAATATAAGTATAAGGTTAGGCACCCCACGGCTCAAAGAAATCATGATACAAATGCAATGGAACCGAGCTTACATTGCGGCTATTTATGTCGACCTTTCCTAGCCGTTCCGATCTTGGTTGGTCGTCCTTCTTCTTCAGACCAGACCCTGGTTTTGCTCGTTGGTTTTCTATTTCGTTTCAATCTCTCGACTGGTCACGTTGCTCATATTGATGTTTCTTCATTTGCATTGGCCTGGATCGCTTATCATGGTACCTAGTTGACCCACATATCCTTGGTTATTCCATACCATGGATGTAGTCCTAGCGAACCTACAGGACCAACTTTTTGCAAAATGCGCAAGAACATGGCCCAAAAACATGTATGATTTACTTTTACAGCCGCCCCCAGCAACAGTCCCGCCCCCTAGATGGTTCCTAGTTGACTAGCATATCCTTGGTTATGCCATACCATCGATATAGTCCTTGGGAACCTAAAGGATCAGATCTCTGCAAAATTTGCATTGAAATGGTCCGAAAACATGTATGCTTTTTCTTTCAGGAGCCCTTTTACATTAGCTGCAGCTGCAGCTGTTGTTTAACAGGCGCCTTACAGCGCTCATTTTAGATAAACTGCTAATTAACAGCGCTCATTTTAATTGAGTTACATTTTTGCCCCTTAATGCTATGCAATGAAAATTTTAATTCAAGCCACTCGTCGACCTTCTGGGCATTTCTGTTCGCCTGGTACTTGAGTGGAATTTTAGTCCAATTTTTGGCCCCGCGAGGCGGGTGCCCTTGCTGTGACGTCATTTTTCGGTCGCAAAAATATTTGTTGTCGACCTTCTGGGCATTTCTGTTCGCCTGGTATTTTGGCAGATTTTAAGAAAAATCTCGGCAGCCAGCAGTTGCCAACAGACACCCCTTACGGGTATGCAAAGGATTTCTAAAAACCGTTGATTTTTGAATTTTTCAATAAAAAAACAGGTATTTCTCCTTTTTATTTTAAATAATTGATTTATTCATGTTTAAATTTACAAAATTGTTGTTTCTTATGCAGATTTTCTTAAATATCTTTCTTAAATTGTTACAAATGGAGCATAAATTATAATTTGAGCTTATTTCAACATAAAATAACTATATCTGGCTTAATTAAAGTCCGATCCTGGAAAAATCTGCTTTCATCAGTCGTGAAGGTCCTTAGATGTCCTTGTAGTCCTTAATTTGTCAGTCTGCAAAGATAAAAACACATTTAAATGAATAAAGTAAATAAACATATAAAAGCATTTTATGTAAGAAAAAAAGGACATAACTTGGGCATGTCCTTGCAGATTTTCAAAGGACATGGTGCGTTAGGATCGTATAGACCCCCTGCATCGATCTGCACCATAAAAACATGGGGTCATCTAAGAATCATATAACTCGAAATTGGACTTGTCAAATTTTTGTACCGGAGCGCACGGAAATGGCCCGAAAACACAAATCCTTCAATATCTTGAAAACTACAAGGACGATCTTAATGAAATTTGGTCAGATGGTAGTCCTGGTTGACACAATTATTTTGCCATATGACTCGCCAGGATACGCAAGGATATGCTCGAGTTATAGCTTATTTTCTTCAAACAAAATCGTCCTTAAAACTTTTTTGTTTGAAGGACTTTCGTCCTTTGGATTGTAAATTCTTTAATGGGAGGGCGAGGACTATCTACTGGCCAAAGGACATCCCGATAGTCCTTCAAATGGCAAAGTTAGCCCGGAATTTTTCGCTTTTGGCCAATTTTGCGACTAACCCCCTAGGAAAAATTTCAAAATTTTTTTTGTCAAATTCTGGAAATCTTTGAATGCCAATCGATAGTCCTGCTCCCCACGAGTTCAAAACGGTATATCCTTCCGATATCCTTCAGGATTTGGCCAAGTTATGGCTAATTAAAAAATGTCCTTTTCAGAAAATTGGCTATATATCGTATACGGCAAGGACGATTTGGATGTCCTTTGGACAGTTTATAGTCCTTGTTCATACGATTTGTTTGACAGAAGACTTTTCAGGATCCGTAAGGATACGGCCGAGTTGTGGCTATGTTAAGTTTCGAGAGAATTGTACTCATATCGAAGCTGTCTGAAGGACTTGCGTCCTTTTTATTATATATTCTGAATTGGGAGGATGAGAACTAACGTTTGGCAAATGGACATCATGATCGGCAAGGATACGGCCGATCTACAGCCTTTTATCACTACAGAGAAAAATTTCGATTCCTCAGCTCCTTGAAGGATTTTCGTCCTTTTTACAACATAATCTTAATTGGCAGGACAAGGGCTACATGTTGTCCAAAGGACATCAGAAAGGTCCTAAAGCTGGCCAATTTATTGTCCTTTATAAAGACAAAAGCCACATCACGGAAACCTTAAGGACGATTTTGGATATCCTTGTGTTTGACGCAGGGCTCGTCAGGATTGTATTAATCGCAAAAAATTCTTTAAAAAATTTGGTTTTTGAACCGAACCTGATTCTGAGAAAAAAAAAACGTGATGTAACTATAATGATGACGAACTGATCCTGAAAATAGTATAAAATACCAAAATTGGACATATTTAGCCGAGATATTCCAAAAAACATCATCAGAAAATGTTGACAATACAAACGAATTGGTTTGTTTATATCAAAAATTTTGATTTCGTCGACCATTCGCTTTCTTCTTAAATTTAATTTAAAGTTGCGAACAAGACCAAAAAGCGCACATTTTAGCCACATGGTCTTTCAAGGGTTAAGACCCAAGACAAAGTTTAAGCCAAGCTTTACAAAGCTTTCAAACAAGCCCAATATACGAACATGCCCCAAAGTAGGCCACATTATATGTGCTTATGCTGCATTGAAAAGGTTTATAAATAGCTATTGAAACCAACTCAATCTATCCAAAAGTATCACAAAATGCAAGTGGGTCAAGTTGAAATATATATGTGTTGGCGCTGAGAGTCGCGCCGGGCGCGTATTTGGCAGAGATTTCTAGCGTCGAAAAGAAACAACATTCGATTCGATGTACGATACGACACGATTCAATTCGCTACGTACGATTAGGCTGAAATCTTTATTATCTTTCGTTATCTAATGAGCTACATATATTTAACAAGCTAATGAGACTTACATTCGTGCTCCGCACGCGCTTATCTTCTCTTACACTTCTGCTCAGCTGCAAGCACAAAACGAAAGTGAACCTCGACGAAAAGGCAAATTGTGCAGCTGCGTGATATCGACTTCTGTATGTACAAACTAATTCTAACGGTGCACTTCCAACGTAAGAGGCGAGCGCCGCTTACAGAAAAATGCGATGCCCAGTAGGACTTAGTGACAATAGACATTTTCACTTCGCCCCGTAACATTCCCCACCCTGTAATTCACGAACGTCCGTGCAGTGTGTTACCAACTTTAATGTCAAGCTTAGCTAGCTTGACGGCGGGGCGAGTAATAATTCCATCGGCGGTTCGCACCACGGCGCTTCGGACCTGGCCGTCTTTTGAACGGTGCACGTCGACTACCACTCCTCTTGTCCAACAGTTTCGTTTGGCACCATCGTCCACTATTATGACGATGTCATCGACTGATATTGGTTCGATTGGCGGTTGGAACCACTTAGTACGTCTGGTGAGTGTGGGCAGATACTCGCTCAACCATCTCTTCCAAAATTGGTCGGCCAATTGGCTGGCGACTCGGAAGCCTCGTGCCAAGCTAGCTCCGTCCCGGTCCCGTGACCCTCTCTCACGCAATCCGCTTGAGTGACCTAAAAGAAAATGGTTCGGAGTCAGGGCTTCAGACTCAGAAGTTTCCAAGGGAACATAAGTGAGCGGTCTTGAGTTGAGTATGCTTTCTACGTCTGCCAATGCTGCTCGTAGCACCTCCTCTCGTAGCCCAGAGTGCGGCAGGATCTCCGACAGTATTGACTTTGTGGAACGCACCATTCGTTCCCACGATCCTCCCATGTGGGGTGATCCTGGTGGAATAAAGGTAAACTCCAGTTCCGGGTATTGTCGCTCGATCAGCGCCGGCGATATACGTTCAATTTCATCTTTTAATATTCTGCTAGCGCCTCTGAAATTTGTGCCATTGTCCGACAGCATGCGGCGGGGGCAGCCGCGTCTGGCCACGAACGACTTTAGAACGCATAGGTATGAGTCAGTTGAGAGCGACGTAGCTATATCTAGGTGAACGGCGCGTACCGTGAGGCATGTGAACAGCACACCCCAGCGCTTCTCACGACGCCGTCCAACGACAATGTCGTAGGGTCCGAAGTAATCCACTCCGGTATATGTGAACGGTAGAGTATAGGGCGATAGTCGTTCGATTGGCAGGTCGCTCATCTCTGGTGGCTTTGGGCGGGCGCGTCGTATACGGCACGCTGGGCAAGCACTGGAGACTTCTCGCACCAAGGCTCGCAAGCTACAGACCCAGTACTGCTGACGCAGTTCGTTTACGACGATTTCGTTGTGCAGGTGATGATATTTGCGGTGATAAAACTCAACAAGCAGATACGTCAATCGATGTCGTCTTGGCAGAATTATCGGGCGTTTTACGCAGACTTCAACTCCTTCTATATTGTCTATCCGTCCCTTAATACGTAGAATGCCCGAGTCATCTATATAAGGAGAGAGCTTGAAGAGCAGGCTTTTGCGATCGGTTAGGCGGCGCCCCGACTTTAGGGAGGTAATCTCACTATAAAACTCCTCTTCTTGGCATATTCGAATAAAAATCACATCCATTTCTTTGTTGCGTTTAAGGAGCAGCATCTTCTGCAGCTCTAATCGCCCGTCCAATTTGGTCTTCTTAGTAACGATCCGTAGGAAATCCAGTACGCATAGCTGTGCGGCTCTCAATTTCTCCAGCTTGCTGAAGCGCTGCAGATCCGGCAGGATACATCTCCAAGAGGACGTGTGATTGGCTTGTTCTTCAGCATGGTATAACATGTTTATTGCCGGGCCCTTTTCTGAGCGTGGCCACTGCGATTCTTCTAGATACAAAAATGGTGGTCCATTGAACCACCTGGTCGAGCCGTGAATTTCGGGCGTTTTGATCCATTTTGTGCCATCGTCTGCCACGTTTTGAGCTGATGGGACCCAACGCCAGCTGTCCACATCTGATTCTTCTAAAATCTCTCCGATGCGAAGCGCTACGAATTGTTGGAACTTTCGAGCATCGGACTGGATCCAGTAGAGCACGTCCTTTGAATCCGTCCAAAATGTTCGTCTATGTATGCGTACCGACATTTCATTTTGGATACATTTGGCCAGTCTCAGACCTAAGACTGCGGCCATAAGTTCCATACGAGGTATAGACACGGGCTTCAGGGGTGCTACTCTCGTTTTCGAGGCGGCTAAACTGCAATGTACTTGGCCATCATGTTCAGCCCGCAAATATACAACTGCTGCATAAGCATTAATACTGGCGTCCACGAATGTGTGCATCTGTACAGTCTGGGTTCGGCTCACCCACTTCATACACCGTGGAATACGGACGGTATTCAACTTTGAAACTAGATCTAGCCAGTGTCGCCAATCCACTTCGTCTTCTTTGGTAAGGTCGTCATCCCATCCGATGTTGGATCGCCATATGTTCTGAAGGATGATCTTGGCGCGTATATTAAAGAATCCTAGCAGCCCAAGCGGGTCGAAAATAGACATGACCACGCTTAGAACGCGTCTTTTAGTTGGGCGCTCCTTAGATGCTTTCGCAAGCAAGTTCGGCTTTACCACAAAAGTCAACAGATCTTGTCCAGGTAGCCACCACAGGCCCAGGACCTTTTCTTGCGCTTCATCCTGAGCGCTGATACGCTTGTCCAAGCCCTCACAGTCGTCTTCCAGCGCCTGCATAACTTGCTTTGAATTTGATGTCCAGTGGCGCATCTCGAAACCGCCACTAGAATGAATTCTTTTTACAGTCTCTGCTAACTGCATCATTTGGGATTCTGAATCTACCGACTGCAGCCAGTCGTCTACAAATGTGTTTTCGCAAATCGCCTTTACGGCATCCGGATGCTCCGCTACGAACCGCTCGGCATTGCGATTCTTGACGTAATTTGCTAGGGCTGGCGAACAGGATGCTCCGAACGTCATGACTTGCATAACGTACGTTTCGGGAGAGCGCGACGAATCTCCATCACGCCAGAGAAACTTCTGAGCCGCTTGGTCTTCTCGGCGTACCTTGACCTGATGAAACATTTCCCGTATGTCGCCAGATACGGCGATAGGGCGCTCTCTGAAGCGTATTAGCACGCCCATCAAAGATGCTAGTGTATCTGGGCCTTTAAGCAAACAATCGTTCAGCGACGTGCCGCTAACTTTGGCGGCTGCATCCCATACCAAGCGTGTCTTTAGCTTGTTCGGATTGGTGACTGTAAAAATAGGAAGAAACCACGACATCGTGTTAGCTACTAACTCACTATCCTTCAGCCGGCGGATATATCCTTTCTGTTTATAGTCTTGCATCGTGTTCATCATGAACTCCTTTAGTGGTGGGTCTTTTAACATCTTTGTCTCTAGACATTTAAGGCGCTTAACCGCCATCTGGTAAGAGTCTGGCATATGAATGCGATCAAACCGCCATAGCAGGCCAGTCTGCCAGCGCTTTTCGTCTTCCAGATAAGTTGTTGTTGCCTCCATTATCTGCATCGAGCGTTCGTCCTCTCTGGATCTCAGCGGATTTGAGGAGACACTCACACCTAGTGACTCCAGGGCAAAATAGTTCTTCAGAGCCTCATCCATCCCACGTGTCGCACTGCACTGGCAAATATGTAGCAGACGAGGCGTGGTGCTTTCATCCACCAAAGGGCGGCCATATACAGCCCATCCTAGTCTGCTTCGCGCTGCTATGACGTCGTCGTTTTCACCTTCTCGTATCTCCAGGGGTGCAGTTATTTTGATGTTGTCCAAGCCGATAATAAGCTGAGCCTTTACGTTGTTATACGGCAGGATGGGAAGCATAGATAAATACTTCCGAGACTTAAGCAACTGTGGCCCGATACTTTGCTCTGGTAAGTCCAAGTTCGCTACAGTTCGCACGTTTTTCAACGCATACTGTACCGCATTATGTTCTGGAGCTGAAATGCTCACAGCCACAGACATAGACTCAGGTTCGTTCTTGGTTATGTCGCCTGTCCATTTGAGACACAGCTGGGTCGCCGGACCATCTAGTTCCAACTCGTCTGCAAGCGCTCTTTCTATTAGCGTGCACTCAGCTCCTTCATCCACTAATGCATATGCGCGCACGCTTTTTGATTTACTATAGAGCGTGATTGGAACATATCGAAACAGTGTCTTACTTGCGGACCTGCCATGAAACATAACGGCAGACTCCAGTGAGTTAGCCCGATTGTTGCTACCTTGGCCCGTGTGCTCATCTTTAATACCCTTCGTGGTAGGCGTATGTAGCAGTACATGGTGCGTTGACTCGCAACCATCCACGTGACATTTCTTCTTTGTTTTACACTGTTGTGCACGATGTCGCATAAAGCAGCAAAAGCAGAGCCGCTTTTCCTTGACAAGTTCCCACCGCTGTTTTGTACCCATGGCTTTAAAGTCGTCGCAATCTGAAAGTCGGTGGTTACCAGCGCACTTCACACATGAAACTCTCTCCTGGTCCTGTTGATAACGCTGTTGCTGGGAACCCTCAGGGTTGTCTACCGTGCTGTGCACAAAAAATCGCTCTCTAGTGGTTTTCGTGGAGCTCTTCTTTTCGTTATCAGACCGTGGTATCTCGTAGGGCGTGACCATAGTGGCGCACATAGCCACATTAAACAGCCAGTTATCAAAGGTGGCCAAACTACTACCATCACTTGACATTCGATGCCGGCCCCAGTCCAATTTCATATTGCTGGGCATCTTAGCAACAAGTTCGTTTAGCAGCGCGGGATCGTAAAGATATTCGTGCATACCAATGGCCGCTATCGTTGCGCAGTAGTTTTGGACAGCTAAGGCCAGTCGGATAACAGTGTTCAAATTGTCCGATTTTATTGCTGGCTCTTCTCGCAGCTTTTGCTGCAGCGCAGCATGTACTATTTCAGAGCGGCCATACAGCATTCGCAATGTGCCTATAGCATACGGCACTGTAGCTGGTATCATAAGCTTTCCGCGCACCGCATCCAGGGCTTGCCCTTTGAGGCACTTCTGAAGCCGGATGAGATTTTCCTCATTGCTGAATCCACATCTCTCTGTAGATTGCTCATAATTGCTGATAAAGATCAACCATTCCTCTGGTTTACCAGTAAATATTGGTAAATCTTTGCTGATCACGTGTCGCGCACTGATTTGCGCAGATGTCAGCGGTCCATTCCAAGGCGTCGCAGCATTAGAATGTACATTATCGAATTGCTGCCGCGGCGGGTGCTCTATCGATCTATTAAGCGCTCCCAGACCTGTGTGGCCCATGTACGCGGCAGTACTGGGCTCCGTAGCCTGGTTAAACACCGCCGTGTTTGCTTGATATGGCAAACTAGGGTGTACACTCCAATTAGCCGCAACCTGTTTCTGCTTGCAGATCACGTTCTGGCATCCCAAAGGGTTGAAGAATGCTCCCTCTTTCTCTGTTCTTTGCTGTGTCGGTGTTGAACTTTCTCTTGGACCAGTAGCTGCAGATGACGTAGACGGACAGCCGCTATAAATTTCTATGTTTGCTGCTCCGCTACCCTTTTCTACGCCGGCGACTTTATCTTGTACTCCAGCGAGGACAGGCGATCCGTCAGCCTGTCCCGTTGACCATGCCGTTACAAGCGTTGCAGTTCCACCGGGTTGATTACTACTTGTCGTCCTTCTCGCACTTGCATCTTGTTCATCACCGTCAGCCATCTCGCCACACCAATACAGTGAAGTCCGCTTTGAGGTTATGGCAACACGTGTCTCTAAAGGCAGCTCAGGTTGTGACTTTGCAAGTCGCTTGCTTCGCAGAAATCTTCGCCGTAGCAGAGAATACCTCAGAAACTCTCTGCTGCAGAGAATATTTCAGATTGTTGGCGCTGAGAGTCGCGCCGGGCGCGTATTTGGCAGAGATTTCTAGCGTCGAAAAGAAACAACATTCGATTCGATGTACGATACGACACGATTCAATTCGCTACGTACGATTAGGCTGAAATCTTTATTATCTTTCGTTATCTAATGAGCTACATATATTTAACAAGCTAATGAGACTTACATTCGTGCTCCGCACGCGCTTATCTTCTCTTACACTTCTGCTCAGCTGCAAGCACAAAACGAAAGTGAACCTCGACGAAAAGGCAAATTGTGCAGCTGCGTGATATCGACTTCTGTATGTACAAACTAATTCTAACGGTGCACTTCCAACGTAAGAGGCGAGCGCCGCTTACAGAAAAATGCGATGCCCAGTAGGACTTAGTGACAATAGACATTTTCACTTCGCCCCGTAACAATATGTGTAATGCCCAATTAAATGCGCCCTAACAAGTGCACCCACAGCTACAAAAACTGAAAAGATTTGCTGCTCAGTCCGCTTAGAGCAATTAAAGATGTTTTCTTGGCATTGTTTGGCCCGTTGGCCAAACGAATACGCAAACGAATAGGAAAACGAATACGAATACAACAAGAACTGGCCACAACTGCTGCACTAATTAAAAAGTTGAGTGGCTGTCAGCGAGTTGCGGCTATGGCTTTTTGGGTGTCTTGATTTCAGCATTTGCGCATGGATTGTATTCACCGGAGCTTGGACACCAGGAGCCAGCTCACCGACTAGTTGAAGCCGGGCAAGCTATACATACTAGTATGACAATTAAAATTGCTGCTGAATCGAACTGGCGACCTTGCGCTTCTAAGCTCGAGGCCCAGACTTCTCCTAGTTAAAAAGCTGCGTTGAAAACAATGCGGAGCTGCACAGCTCTTACAATCAGGAAGAACTCGTAATAAGTAGAAATATAATAATAATAAGTTATAAGTGGAAAAGAATGCAAAGCAAAGCCTTGGCTAGTGTTTTTTTTTCTTTTGTTCTATAGATATACAACCATTTAATTTAATATATATAAGCACAATTACGATTATATTACTGAAACTACCTACAAAATGCACAATCCTTCCTAATCCGTCTTCCGTTTAACTGCTGGTGATTCTTGAACTGGCTTCGGTTCGTCTGAACGGCTATTCGGCAATGGCATCGACTGGACCTCGACCGCTGTCTCCACCTCTGCTGTACTGTTAGTGGCTGAGTCCTTGGAGTCCAGATCGATAGCAGCACCGCCGCCGGGACGCGACGTTTCGCAAGGGCAGAAGGCTTGTCGCCCGCCGGTACAAGTGACGATTGGCGGGGGCGCATAGGGTGCACCCGTACAGGTTGGGCAGCTGTTGTCAGTCATTAGACTCGATCGAGTTAAGTAGCTATGATTACTTACCCTCCGGTCGGGGGCACAACGACTACGGGGACCGCATAGGCTTGCATTCTCTTCCACAAGCACATTAGCTTATGGGCCACAAACAGGAGAGGCAGCAGGAGCAGGGCAGCGGGCAGTAGACCCATCCAGAAACCATTCTGCGAACATTATGGGAGATTAGTTCAGATTCAGATTATATATATATATATAGTATATCATGATAGCAAATATTCGTGGTTGTGCTTGCAGTCATGATATATCTAAGATCAATTGAATGGACTCCTTACAATGGGATCGACCAGACGGTAACAGACCAGATCCACCCCACGATAATAAATGTAGGAGAGTGGAGCACAGCGGCCAACGTTTGTCCTGCATTCCTCTACAATGCCGTGTTTAAAATTATCAACCTGCTCGTTGATTACATCGGTCAGATTCTGGGCCAGGGAATTGACGAATTGACTGCCGCGAGTTTTTAGAAAGTTCTCGGCACGTATGACAGCATTGGTCAGCACACTTATTGAGTTGGTAAAATCGCGATTCTCGTACAAGATAAGGTCGTCAATCTTCAAGAGTTTCTGCTTCATCTTGGCCATGATGCCCAGTATCTTGTTGGTCCATTCGTAGTTATAGACTTCCAAATGGTAGGCTTCGTTTGCCAACGCAATTCGGCCATATCGGTGGAGATAACTTAACTTATCATTCTTAAGCATATCGTCCCGTAGCTTTCTCAAATCGGCTGCTAGTGAGCGCAGGTTCGGTGTCAGAGTCTGGCACATATTCTCCACATATAGGACGCTGTGGTAGCTCGAAAGGTTTCCGTTGTGCACATTCTCGAGTGCGGTCTTTTCTTCTGGGGTTAACAGGAAAACGGCGGATAGATCCTCTTCGAATACTGTGTCCTTTTCGTCGTCTTCCTTGCTGTCGGCGAAAATAGTCAAGCTCGTCAAATTCTCAAGACTATAAAGTTGCTTCTCCTTGAGCAGATCGAATATCGACTGATTCTGGCTGCACGCATTGATTGCCTTCGACATGTGCAGCTCTTCGTTACCTTCAGTAACTTCGATTGGTTGTACCCCTTCCCTGGTCTTGATTATGTGGTTGAGATCAATAACCGCGTCCAGTTCCCGGAACAACGCATTCTTATCGAGATCCCTCAGAGGCGCACAGGCGCCCTGGTATGTCACCAGGCCCAACATGAAGTAGGCAAGCCCGACCAAAACAAGAAACGAGAATACGGCGAATGTCAACATGATGCCCCTATAGAAAATCGATATGTATTAATAAAAAATTATATATCGTTTAAATCGATATTAGTCAAGAGTTTCAATTCTGTTATACAGCCTGTTACTCAGGAAACATTTTATCAATTTTTACCAAACAAAATATTGTAAGCCAAACTTTTCTTTTCTTGCGCTTATCGGCACTGACAATCGATATATATCGAAAAATCGATATGTTCCAACAAATATTGATACATCAATGCATCCGATAATCAAAACCGTTAACTTATCGAAATTTATCGTATTTATCGATACCTATACATTTTAGTTTAAAATTAATTATCCCGATAAGTTACCCCTCTTCCAGCACCATATACCCGATTTTGCTCAACTCCCCTACACAGAGCAGATTACAGGGTATATATGGCATACGAAATTGAACCGCATTTAGATACTTACATCAACAAGCATGTGGCTCCCGTTGTTTTGCTGCGCGTACAGCCACAAATCAGACCAACGAACATTAGGATCACAATCTGAGACGAAATATCGATAAGGATTTGAGCAGGGAATACACTTTTCAAAGAGCTTCGATATTTACCACAATCAATAATATGCAGACGACAATGTTAATTAAGCTCCGCTTACGGCCGAGCTTGTCGTTAACATCCTCAAAGGACTGCGTCGAGCGCAGAGTTCGCAAGTGGATTTCGTTGACAACGGCCTCGATCGTTTTTCGTATCACCATGGCTTGGTCGCGGAACTTCTCGCGGCCCCGGTTGATGTCGTTGAGCAGCGGCGGAATCATCTGAGCCATGGAAGTCTCGATTTTGGCGGAAATTTCCGTGAAGCGTTCCAGCGCCCTTTTCGGTATTAATGCGACATCGTCCTTGATGATCTGCTCAATGCCCTCCAAAAACAGCGACGTGTCCGGTATCTAAAACCGATCTCAAAAACCTCAATTTGATAATTCGACAATTTGATATGAGAGACAGACTTACATGATCCAAGTGCAGGCAAGCCGAAGTGTCAACGTATTCCATGTCCGAAACAGTTAAGAACCTTTTACAGTCGTTATTGCCAATCAAATTTATACACGCATAGTTCACGTCTCGCTTGGCACCTCGCACAGCTTCAATGAGAAATATGTTAAGGTGCTCTAGTCGAAGGTGCCCAACTAGCAGATACCCTGTAGCCCCTTACAAAACAACCTAGCTTCCGATCTGGACATAGTTTCGTGATTAACCTTGGCATTTGCTGCATTTATGCATTTTTTAGGACTAGATAAGACCTTTTAATAAAAAGGCATAATGTGAAATATTCCTAAGAGTCTGCCTACCATGTTAGCCAGGCTAAAGGTATTCGAGCTATGCTTAAGAAAGCAAGTCTAAAAACCGACTTATGTTGATACTATGCAAATAAGAGGAGTTATCGGAAAAAAGGGAAGAAGATGGACAGAGGGTCATGTCAAGGTTCAAGTCCGGGCTAGGCTAGGGGTATAGGAAAGAAAAAGCATTTACCATCGCGTAGCTCAGACGTATAGAAGTGCAGATCCTTGTCCAATAGTTCCACCTGCTTAATTAGATTTCTGGCCTCTTTCATATTATCAAATATACGCTCCAACTGCTCGATGGCATTGCTCTCGGAGGTGTCGGCCAAGTCCAGGAATATGTGATGATGGGCATCTGTGGAGCTCATGTGGATTAGCTATCGTTAAGTATTTGGTATTTCGGATGGCTTTACTGTTCAGCAGCTCGGTCAGATGGGCCTCCAGCTCCTCATAGTTGTAAACAAAAATGTGGTGAATGTGCTGGCTAACGTCATCCAGGAAGCGGCAGGTGTCCTCGTTGCCACGTCGCAACGTGGACGAAGTCTCGGACAGACCGTGGTCCAGCATCCGATTCGACATGAAACCAATGAACGCGCCAAGCCTAAAAAACATTTCGAGATTCAATGGGCTGAATTAAAGCTATTCCCACCTGCACCTACAAAATGAAAAAGAGCAACAGCGCCAGAATCAGGCCACAAATGAGGACCCTTTTCTTATCTCTCGCCTCGTCGCAAGGACCACATCCGCGCTTGCAACGGCGACAACAACAAAAGCAACAATAGCACACGCTGCAGAGTGGAACAAGAAGTAGGAAATCGTCTTAACAAGATTAGTCTACTCTCTGGATGGGTATAAATATACGAAATTTCGGGTTTCGATATACTCACGCCAGGAATGGAATAAGTATTATGAGAATTATTAAGACCGAGACCCAAATGAACAGCAAAAAGTACTGCGCCAATAGATCGCTCCAGTCGTTCCTAATAACCTTGGGACCCAGCACCAGGGTATCGCCATTTTTCACCGCCAGATAGCCTGTCAAGCGAAGCGAAAGCTTCAGAAGATCAGAGTTACCAAAATGGGCCAAGCCTGGACTTACCGCGTGGCAACGAGGGCGTGTCGGTGATGGTTTTATCGAAGAAGTATTGCGATATATTGAATGCCGGCTTGATGCCCCAAGGTGTGCGCACCAAATTGTAAGTGTAATGGATATTCGACCGGTAGACCGTCAGATCGGCGGTTGGATAATGCTGCTGTCCGAGCTGTTCGTGCGTCGTTCCATGCCCTTCGAGCGGATCGAAATCGCCAGCCGCCGGCCCGATCAGCGCGATTAGCAATAGGCAGCCAACTACAACAACACATAATCTAAATTTAGTATAACCAAATGAATGGCCACCGGATGGCCGGGCCTCGACAGCCATGCCCCGTTTATTGCTTGAAACTTCCTAGTTGATGAGTCTTCACAAAGTGCTTGGACACATGCAAAACTATAATAAACACATAAAATTTAGCTGCACATGCAGAAATTCACTAGACTGTGTGACAAATAAGAAACGCTTTTTATTTTGTAATTTATACAAGCAAGTGAAATGTATTAAAAGTATGTCAAATAAAAACAGATTAACTTGACACAGACTAGGTCAAAAGGATACCTGATGCCAGCAATAGGATGTTCAGAAAAATGTATACATTTTTTTATTTTTCTTTTAAGGTCCGTGGTCTGTGCAGCTGTCTATTCTATTCCAAAGGAACTTTTGATATCTTTAGTACCAAGGAGTAAAGCTCTGTGCCTATTTCTTTTCAGTTTTGTCAAAAGCAAGTCTAATAAAGTAATAATAAACACTATACAAGTCCACACATACCAAATACCATGTCTCCAGCTCGGTATAGTCTTCGGGATAAGCACAGAAGAGGGACCTCCAATCGATATTTATCGATTTATAGCAAATACGCCATAACTGGCTAAGTAAGCAGCGTATGTTCTGCGTGTTTGGGAAGCTACAAAAGAAATAGTTACTCTAACAAATGGTTAAATCGTCATATAATGGTTAAATCGATATAATCTGATTACATATATATATATATATATACAGACTAAGTTATCTTATCTTATCTTAAGCTGGCGGGCTTACAGCATGTTGTTAGACCTTACCATCAACATTCGGCTTCAAGCCGTTCAGCTCTAGATTAAGAATATATCATAGTCTTGGCTTAAACGTTTTTTACACATTTTCATTGGCTGCAGGATTTTCAAATGCTTTTGTAGGATATCATCAAACCATTTCTTTATTTGTTACACAGTTGTTGTTGTTGCTGTTGTTGTTGTTGTTGTTGTTGTTGTTTATAATTGGTTGATCTAATTTCACATCTTGCAAGTGTTTTGTTTTGTTTTTTGTACATACATTTAGGTTTTACATTATATATTATATATTTATTTATTTGTTATGCAAGTGTAGAGCATAGCAATTAGTTTGTCATCTATGTTAAATAATTTACATTAGAAATTTGGTTTCAGTTTTACATTGAACTGCGTTACATTAATTGCGCTTCCAAATCAAAAATATATATATATATGAATATATATATTGTTTGTTATGAAACTTTGCAAAAAACTTTACAAACTACTTAAGAGCTAGACACATACGCACTGGCTTATTTAATTGTAATGCCTAAGCCTTGATATTTAAAACAATAATATTATTTTGCGATTTGTTGTTGTTTTCTTTGTTTTCTTGTTTGTTTATGAAAATAAAAACTATTACACAGTTAGCATTATTATTTATAGTATTTGTTATAAACTATATATTTTGTTGTTGTTTCTTTTGCGACTCTCGACAACAGATCACTAAACAATTGCAAAGTAAAGCTGACTATTCAGTTAATACTAATTCATTAATTATAATTATAATTTGTTTGTATTTAGTTTCGACTGCTGAACATAATCAATTGCTACATAATAACATTATATATGAGGCCGCCTAAAAAACGATAACTTTCTTCTTTGTGCTGCACTTTACACAAATAAGTAAACAATAAGAATGCTATTTTTTTTGTTTTATTTGGCAGTTTGTTTATGTTTGTTTCCTGTTGAGACACAACAAATTGTTTTGCTCAACCTTTTTGTCGCTGTGATGTTACAAAATTGAATACCAAAAAAAAAATAAACACAAGCTGCGTTTATAACTATTATTATGCTGGTTTTTCTTTCTGCGGGCAAGCGCGGTCCTTTCATAAATGAATTATGAAATTTTGTTAATTGTACAATATTTAAATGTGATTCGGAAATGCAAATCACCTGCGGCAAGGAAAATAAAGAACAGAAATTACTTAACAATAAGCTTTTTTTTCGCCAATTCTAACTTGTTTTTCTTTTTGGATTTAAACTAAAGCGAAACTAGTTACAGCATTTGTTACAATTACTAAATCGTATCATTTAATATAGACACCAGCTGTATTGACGATGGGGGCGTGGCAGACTAGAGCTGCGCCAGCGAATCGGAGCGTATCAGCGGCGCCAAGGAGCTGGGCACCTTGTGGCCCGTCTCGATCTCGTACTGGACATCGAGCGAGGCACCTGCGAGCAGCAGCCAAATTGAAGGGGAGAGGCACAGAGATAAACAGAATGATTAAAATCGGGGTTTGAAAACACTTTTCAATTTCTATATATATTGTTTTGATTATAAATTTCCCCCCCAAAAGAAGCACACACATTTTTTTTTTATGAATTAACCCCGCTCTTATCAGGCTCGTCCTTACGTTTCTTTTCCAGCACAGCCTGCTGGCTCTCGGGTATGAAGGCGGCCACGACAATGGCACAGAATACGCACAGGGCACCAAACACAAATGGGGGACCCGGCACATGCATCGAAATCTTTTCAACGTTCGTCGGATGACTATTATTCACAATGGATTCATGATCGGGATTTAAATCAACATTGAACAAATAGAAGATAACGCCAAAGACAGCCGGACCTAGGCCATTGCACAGGCCGCGCATGCCCGTGATCATGCCCTGCACAGCACCTAAAACGGGGAAAACATGAATAATGTCATGGGTTTGCTCATGTGTAGCTTACCTTGACTCTCGGGCGAGGCGTAAAGTGATACAAACGCACTGATCGCCGGATAAGTAATCGAACCCAGCGCAGCCACAACGCCCGCTGACCACATCATCCTGCAAAAAGTACAAGTTAGTAAATGTCTTTAACTTTTACCAAATGAATAGGAAAAAAAGCTATCTGCTTTCATGCATTGCACAAATCAAGCTTCGACTTACCACTTCTGACTGCCCAGGCCGTACCAAAGCAGCTGAACCAACTCGAGGGCTAGGCCCACAATGATAGTGCGCTTGGCGCCAAAGACTCTGCAATGGATAAAAGTAATGGACGAGTTAATGGACGAGCTCTACATTTTATAGACAGTCATATAATTGGCTCACCTCATGAACGAGCCCAGCGTTACTTGGACCGTAATGCTGAGTATGCCCACAACGGCTATGAAAATTGAGACCTCGACATAGTTGAAGCCCATTTTCAGCTTGAGGTAGACAAACATGCAGGAGTACTCGCCGGCCTCGGGCAGATAGGAGAGCAGCACAGTGAGGCACAGCATCAAGACTGTCTTGTCTGTACCCACCTTGCGTAGTGCCTGAAATGGAAAGACAGTTTATAGTTAACTCATTTACATTAAACTCGATTAAATCGAAAGGCGACAGACTCGCTCTTGCGTCTATTGAGTCAAGCGGAGTTTAGATAAACGAGTCATCAAACCCGAAGTCGTTCGAGCTTAACAATTATTCGAGCTTTTATTTTAACTCACCAGAAAGGGATCCGCTTGCTCCCAGCTGATGGGCGCGCCCCATGAGGCGGGTCGCATCTTTTCGGACAAGCTCTCTGGCACAGCGACTAGAATAAAGAATACATCCAAGACCGCAATGGCCGTGGACAGAGCGACCACCAATGCGTCACCGTACATGTCCATTAGAGCATTGCCGAGCGCAGGCGAGATGACCAGACTGGCGGCAAAAGTGGCCGACGCCAGGCCGTAGGCCTTGGAGCGCTCCTCCGGCGTGGTGACATCGGCAACATAGGCGAACACCACCGAAAATGTGACGGCAAATGCGCCACTAATTGAGATCATGGCAAAGAACCACCACGTATTTACGCACATCAGCGGTATGGGCATACATGTGAAGAATACTGTAACTAATAGAAAAAATTTACGGCCCCAGATGTCGGACAGGGCGCCTATTAATGGCGCCGACAGGAATGACAGAATGCCCTTGATGCCCATCACCAGGCCGTTCATGAGGAACGTATGATCCGGAAATGTACGGTTAAGCGTCTGTAAAATAGATTCGTTTATTGAAAATGAAATGTTTTAATTAAATTGTTAAAGGTCCACTCACCGATATAATAGGCATGGTTAACAGGCCCCAGGCGAAGAACTCTAAAAATATCACAACTAGCGCATGATGCACACTCGGCTCGCCAATTCCCGAACTCTGTGGATTAATAGAAATTATATAAGTAAATGATATTTGCATGCAATTTCATGATTATTAATATAGGATATATTTATGCGCTAAGAAATTGACGGTTAAATAGCCAATGGCTACTAAGGCCTTGAGCTAAGAAAGTGCTAGCCGAGGATTTAAGCCCGGACTTCACTCGATTCTCGCCTTCTACCCTAGCTTCGGATTCGAACCAGTAACCGTTCTATTCTTAATACTAAATAATACCATAAGTTACAAACTTGACCACTTAACGTGATGATAACGATGTTGACGTTTACTTATTGATATACACAGACGAACATTCATCATAATTGTTAAAAATTTGACGCCAATGAAATCGGAAACTGTCTCTAACTGACCGGGTAGATGGGAAGCGTGTGTGGGAATAAGGGGGCAGCGACTGGGTCTGGGGCTGGGACAGAGACTGGGACTGGGATTGGAGCTTTGCAATTGATTTGTTTGTCTTTCGATCAATTAAAACGAAAGGCAAATTGTACAATGGAATTTTCCCAGGGCACAAACCTTGCAGCAGCAGAATTTACAGCCGAAGCGTATCCATTCGAAGAAGCGATTCCGGCTTGGCGGCTCCGGTGGCGTCCCATTTGTGGGCTGAGAACGCATCGAGATGTACGAGGCGGCCGACAGGGTGCGTCGATGAGTGCCACCAATCGATCTGGAGGCGCCCTGTGCTGTGGTCTCTGCAAACGCGGCGCTCGGATGCGCCGCATACCGCGATGACTGCAGGAGAGATGCAGTTGCAGGTGCATTAGCATTGGCATTAGCATTAGCACCAGCATAAGCATAAGCATTTGTTTTAGCATTAGCATCAGCATTGTCATTAGCATTACCATTACCATTGCCATAGGCATTGGCATTAACATTAGCATTAGCATAAGCATCAACATTTGCATTAGCATTCGCATTAGCATTTGCATAGGCATCAGTATTAGCATTAGCATCCGCATTAACATTTGCATTAGCATTGCCATTACCATTATGATTAGCATCAGCATTAGCATTAGCATCAGCGGCAGCTTTGTCGCTTACCGTGGGCACATTATCCTCATCCCGTAGCTCGCTATTGATCTTGTCGGCAATGTTGGAAGTCGCCGTCTCCGCCGGCAGCTGATGCTGCTTAAGAGCTGTGGCATGCCGCTTCACCAGCTGCGCTCCGCCGCTACTGGCAGTATAGTTAGCAGGCGAGAGCGGCAGCGAGTTGATGGTATCCGCATCCGCAACATCTGCCACATCCGCGGTGGTGGGCGTGGAGCTGCTGCTGTGCGTGCTCAGCGTGTCCGTTAGCTCGCCCGCATCCGACTCATCCTTGATATGCGACGGGTTTTTGTTGCTGTTGGGGTTGTTGTTGGAGTTGTTGCTGCTATTGGTTGTCAAGTGCTTGATCGCCGGCTCCTGCTCATCCAGCTCAAAGCTGCTGTCCGCTTGTTCATTGGGTTGCCGCTTGGCCTGGCTGAGCTTGTTACGCATGCTTCACACACACACAAACACGCGCGCGCGCACACACACGTACGCACACACACGCACCCGCACACAGAGAGTGGCAAACACACACTCTCTTGCTCTATACTCAGTACTCTATTGATTCTCTCTCACTCTCGCGCTCTCGTTATGGCTCTCTGTTCTCCTTTTCTGACTCCCGCTAGGTGAGTCGCTGCTTTGCACACAGTTTCCTTGGTTTGGCCAACACACAAATTTCCATTGCCACGTGGTGTCCACAGTTGAGGAATCAGCTGGCTATGCTCGGGAACATATCAAACCGGAGAGGTTCTCACTGCGCGACTTTAACTGAGGGCTTTGCCTTTTGCCGTTGCCTCTCTTATTATCATTTATCACTGGGCGCCGATTGCCGATCATTGATCATTGATTTTCGGCTGATTTATCTTCTTCTGAGGAATAACAAAATAGTTCGACTCCTCCTCCGATTCGCCCTAGTCGTTGTATTTCAGGCACTTTTCCGGCTGTAATTACAGTTAACCGCAGCTCGGTTCAGTATTTGTTTTCATTTGAGGAACGCGCGATTTGCTTTCAGCTGAGACCCGACTACAAAATGATTACAAACAAAACCTAATTACACGGCCCCTAAAAACAGTTGGCGAAATTCCGTGCTTAAAACATGCCATTAAAATTACAATTTAATTGCCTAAAGTGGGCTTGTCACGTCCCACCACAGCTAGTCACAAAGTTTTCCAACGAAAGACATTCAGATTTTTACTTTTACTTTACTACCTGTTTCCAATTTGGGAGCAATTTAAATTTTTATAGATTTTTGATTTCAATTAAAGGCACAGAGAAAAATTTCAATCAATCAAATATAAATTCGATGCAAAATCAGTTTAAGAACTGTTTGAAGAAAAATATTTGTTTAAATTCATTTCAATTAAAGGTCCAAAAAGAAACTTTATGAATTTGTACTCTGAAAGTCTCTTCATTTAAACAAATTGAGAATGTTAATATTCGCTTAATGGCGTAGCGAAGTATGCAATAAAATTAACTATGAGTTAAGAGTCGTTACAAGTCAATTAAGGTTAGGTCTTGTTGTTGTTGTTTTCTTTGCTTGTTGTTTAACGTTCAAATGTTAATCAATCATAGAAGCAGCGCATCTATAAGTACCAAAAAAACACAACAATTAACATTGTTAAAAACAAAGCGAAGCTTGAAGCAAATCGCACGAAACTCAAATCAAATCAAATTGTCACAAATTCAGTTGCTGCTTGGCATCGAAGAGAGCTTTGCTTTTCATAACAAGTTTGCTTTTTCAGAGAGCGAGCGAGAGAAAGAGATCAATCACCGTTGTTTTTGTTTGTTTCAAAAAGGGATATTGTCACCACAGAGAAAACTCGACTGAGTGCAGTATTCGGCGTTGCGTGAACCAGTTCCGAATACTCCGATAGACACAAATTTACGATTTTTTTGCAAAGAGAGCCAAATAAACTGCGAATCAATTTGAATTTATAAATTTTTTGGTGTAGACAGTGTAACAAAGATGTGCTTCGAATTTTGACAAACATTCAATTCGTTCAATTTTTATTTATACAACTCTGACGCTCACGAAAAAACCTTACAATTTACTCCAGATTTATTTACAATACATTTCCGAACTGTTCTGAGACGTCTGCTAGGTTCGAATGCGCGATGGGCACTGAGCGGGCGATGAGCTTTTCTAAAAGCAGAGAGAGAGAGAGAGAGAGAGAGAGGGAGAGAGAAAAAGCAACTGAACAGAGCGGCGTGCTAGTGAGTGTCTGCCTGGCTGTCTGTGTCTGTGAGCGTGTGTGTCTGCCTGGCTGTCTGCTGCGCGCGTGTGTGTGCGTTTGTGTGTGGGTGCCTGACTGCCTGGCTGACTATACGCGCGTATGTCTGTCTGGCTGTGTGCATGAGTGAGAGCGAGCTTGCGCTTGAGGCTGCGCAACGGACTTTATTTTCGGACTGAGCAAAACGAATTGAAGCACACAAGAAAGTACCAAATAAAGGGAACAAACTGCCAAAGGGTACATTTTGTGTGTAAAGTGAGGGGGAAATTGAGCAGCTATTAAATATGTTTATGCGGGAGCGCCGACCATTTGCTGTATACAAAAACAAATTAACATCGTCTTGTGAACTCTGATAGGAAATTAAGTAAAGTTTAAATCATAAAACGGGCCAAACGACTAAAACATTTATGAGCCGGGCCATAAAAAGTGTTTACAAGTTGACATACCCCGAAAAAAAAGTGCCCTAGTCGGGATTATACGACTAGCAGTTACCCTTATTCCAGTCGCAAGCAGTTTGGGAAAGTATCCATATAATGCCTTAAACCCAGATCTTTAGCTGTTATAATTTGTTTGACGAGTCCATGCGCAAAGGATAAATACTAAAATAGACGAGGATTTGAACCAGCAACCTTCAAATAACTGAATCGCTTCGATAACTCATCTGTGCTAAAGAAAAAATTAAAGCAAACGTGATCCCAAAATCTGCCCAATAAAAATTAACATTAAATTGGACAAATGCTCTTGACATCAGATAAAAGTCATCAAAATAAATGTCCGACGTGGCATAAATCATGGCGACTTGCTTCCACCCCATTGAGATCGCGCGATCTCCCCCAAATCGGGTCAAGTGCAAACATAGCAGATAAATAATTATAATGAGAGCCGGCCAAAGAGTCGGTCGACTCGGTTTCTGGCTAGTGTAAAGCGGGTTAGACAAACAAAAAGATAAGAAAACCGTCTGAACAGAAGTGGGAGATACTTTTGTTCTTGGACGCGTTATCTGAGCTCCAAGTAGATACAAAATTCAAGTGGGCTTTACTACAGATATATGTATGTACATAAATATAATATCGTGCTAACAAAACGACAAGAATTAGTTGCAACACGGAAAAAACCTTTCATAGATTAGTTGGCAAAAGTGGAAAAATAAAAAAGTTTCCATACAATATTTCAATTACAATTAGTATTTCAGGTTCTAAAGACAGATGGCAGTAATTAAATATATGTATATATATTTATCTATATATAGTATATATATATATGATTAGCGGCTATTCGATTTTCTAATTTACTTCATTGTGTCAGCGCCTTATGTTAGGCCATGAGCTAACAACACGGCGTATACGTAATATCAGACATTTTACCGCACATTTATCGTTAATTAATTTGCTATCCAGACCCACACGTGTGCCTCATATACCCTGTAAATGGGCATGGTCAAAAGTGGGAACAACTTAAGTCTTGCTTGCATCCATTCAATAAATGTTTGACTGCAAATTAAGAATATAGACGCATTTATATGTATGCAATTCCCAGATTATTTGTGCATTCGTATATGCACACACTTTTGTATGCTATATTTAAGCCATGAACATTTCACAGCGATCGGACTCCAAGCACCGAAGCTAATCAAGATATCATTTCCCAAGCAGTGTGAACCCGAGGAAAGAGGCAAGCTCGAATGTCTGGACAACTTATATTACCCCCTGTCTACAGGGTAACTCTCAGTCGACTAGCGCAGATCCTGCTCGATTTTGCATAAGTTCGCACACGCAAACGAAATTGCGAGTAAAAAAAAAGGTTCGCTGCGTGGCAAGGACAAATTTTGGGCTCCGAGTAATTGACATGCATAAAATGATTTCGGGCAGAGAATTACCTTGTTTCCAATGAAGTAAAACCAAAGGCTAAGCCCCAACATCCGCCTAAAAGTATGCAGTTGAAAGCGAAGCGAATTTGAAAAGTGACTTAAAGTTGCCACAAAGTGGGGCAAGGCAAACCCAAACGCAAACACACACACAAACAGACACACAAACACACACACAGAGAGAGAAACATACACACACACAGACAGAGAGAAACATGTCAACTGCTTCCGGCAGCGACTGAATTGTGGCCCGAGCTATTTGCTGCCAAAAAGTGTCCACAAATTCAATTAACGAGCTGCATTTAAAAGTTTTGCTGGGCAAACAAATTTGTTGAATGCATAAATAATAATAAATTAAATATAAAGTGCGAGCAGCAAAAGGAAACAAATTTCTTTATGGACTATTGAACATTCTCGTTTCGAATTATCGATAAAACAGAGCCTGTTGATAGCTCGGGCCGCACACGTGCCGCTGTCTGTCCAGTAGAACGGATACCGAAACCAATTCTCGCACCATTGACAAACAGACTCAAGGTTAGATGAGTGCAGCAGCCGTTGCGGCTCTTTTTTGTTGTTGTTTTTTTTTCTTTTTATAAATTCGATTCAATGCAATGACGACAGCGTGCACGGCCACGCGACGTATACGTAATATATGCCAGGAGCGTACTTGACGCCAAGCGGGGCCATTCGTTGAAATGTTATGCTTCTTAGAAACGATTTTTGTTCGCTATCCTAACCGATCACCCGATCTTCACAGAAGTGTCAAAGGTTTTGAGCTAGAAAGAGTCAAAGCTTGTGAAAACCGAATGAGATTTGAGCGAATTATGGGTGTGGGAAGCTTTACCCTATGTCGAAGTCTATAAAAAAAATGAAACCTCTTTTGAAAAGTTAAAGCTAAAATCTGGATGTTAATATTAAGATACTCAAAATGTGGATCCAGCCCTGAAATGGTATTGATTGTTAAGTCTTAAGGCCGACCCATTTTGGTTTCTATTCCGCTCCTGTTACGCAAACATGCACACAACCGCATACACACACGCTCGCACACACTTGCACACTCTTGCGTGCTGCCAGCGCAGCTTGTCGCCTTTCAATATGAAAAATAGTTTGCCGAGAACGTGGCCAGAAAGTGTGAAGCTTCTATAAATTGCTTCGGCTCTGGCCGGTCAGTAAAATAGTGGAAAATGGAGAAAAATGGCGAAAAACCACGAGGCGTTGCCGCTGAAAAAAGGGTCACAGAGCCATTTACATGATGAATGTGCAGTTTATTGATTTTACGGGGCCAGTTAGATAATGGCAATTGCATAGCTCCGGCAGCGCGCGCTCTTGGCAGCCATACATGAAATCAAATCATCATGACAGCAAGACCCCAATCCCTTCTCTTCCCCCCAACTTGGCTACATATGAGTGACAGCGGGTTGTCATCAGCCAACAGAGTCGCAAAGACAATGCGAGGAGGCCTAGGGCATCACATCACATGGCCAAATGTGCAAATGGCATATGCGGAGCTGAAAACGTGGCCAAGTGCAAGGCAGCAGCTTTCATTCTTATTTTCGTTTTATAGTTGACCCAGCAGGGGCCAGTCGACGTTCGTAATGGTATTTGTAACCCAACCGGAAGGCTGCTAGGAAGCTGCAATTATTAGCAAAGCTTCCTTTTGGGTCAAAATTGAGCAAGTTTTGAATATGTGACCTACAAGTGGGAGTAAACGGTGTTCAAAGCATCTATGTGTCAGAGTTTGAACCAGCGTGCGAGAGGGTGCTGGTTCAAACGCAGCAGTAATATTATGCAAAGAAAGAAGCAACAAACTGAGCGCGATGCCGTTTGAAGCTTCCTACTGTGGTCAAATAAGGTATTAATCTAAGAGCAAGCGAAAGAACGCTGGTTCAAACTCAGCAGAAACTTTATGGAAAGAAGAAGAAGCCAGAATAATAAGTTGAGCAGGAAGTTGAGTGCGTGCGCCCGAGACGAAACACTGTCATTTGGAGAAGATAGGAATATCACACAGTAAATCAAATTTTCTGCAGGGTATTAAACTCGTCGTCATATATAGGTGAACTCTTCTCTGCTGTTTTTCCATTATTCTGCTTGTTGCTTGGGGCTGGTTTTATTGATTTACAATGATTATGATGCAGCCGAATCACGAATCACGAACTGACCTTGCATGCCACAGGCTCAAAACACGGCAGTTCCGTTTGGTCGCGCCTCAAAATTGTCGACAACATCAAAATAAACGGCGCTGCAGTCAGGCAGTCAGTTAATTTGCATATGTTGCAACAGCAGCGCTTTTTGGCAGTGCTTCCAAAAAGAAAATAAAACAACAACAAAATAACTAGCAAATGATTATCATATTTTAGCTGGGACTAACAACAAAAGGAATTCCGAATTCTAATGCATGCGCCAGCCCAAATGCCAGCCCTGTGAAATGCAGGGTGCGCCGGATAAAGAAAACAAAAAAAAAGAGACATGTTAGTCCAAGGACGAAGCCGACCCAAGCCTAACGAAATGACTCATCGGGAATCGAGCTGGATATGGCGATTTAGCATACAACATTCGCCAAGTGAAAGATATATGAGTATATAGTCCGACTGAGGCAATTATATAAAGAGTGAAAGTGAGTCAAAAACTGAATAGACCATAGAACTCTAAACTGATTTTCAAAGGAGCAATAGAAATTTTATTAAGCTAACAAGTCTTAGTCTTGCTTCAAGAATATTATATGAAAAGTGCCAAGCACATCTCCAATGAACTTAGATGAATAAATTGAATAAAACAGCAGAAGATTAAATATAAGTATGGCTTATAGTTTTGCATATCTCTATACATAAAACTGTTTGGCCTGTCTGACTGACTGACGCACTTACTGGGAAACGCACCTTACTAAGCATGAAAAGCTGCAGAGCCTACTTGAATTCTTGAGAATCGAGGAGTAGAGCACTTGGTAGAAATTCGAGTTCGATTATACTTGTATGCCTTTGTACAAACATATAGGGAGAATTTTGTTGTTGATAATATTTTAAAAAACAAACAATTTTTCTTAACAAAAAATACATTTTCGGGCAATGTTTTCTAGGGAGATCATAAAGATCTATAGGAATATATGGGTCGAAATTTTTTAAAATATGCCAAACAATGTTGACAAGATTTACACTCGATATGGGCTAGCATACTGGATCTCGTAAGCGCTAAATTTAGCTAAGATATCTTAAAGAATGAAAAAGTTGATCATCAATCAATCAATCAGTCAATCAGGCAGGTTAAACATGATAAATTTCGTTAGTATGCGGCTCGCTGATTGAATAATTTTGGTTAGCAGTTGAGGGCACAATGCATACAAACAATAGCTTAGGGGCTGGGGTCGGGATAGCAACATTGCGCATACGCCGCATTAGCCACCGAAGCTGTTTATAAACTGGCAGACAAAGGAGCCACAATTTATGGCTGCTTGTGTGGCTGTGTGTATCTGTATCTGTGTGTATCTATCTATATTATCTAACCGCATTTCATAAGAAAGACAATGGCTGCCTTCGCTCCTCGTTCCTCGCACCTTGCTCCGCGCTCCTGCCTCCTGGCCAGCTCCTGGCATCTTCTGCCTCGCCGTCATGTCTGGCTTGTAATTGATTGGCATTAGCATCGCTGGCTGGGCAAATATTTGGCCTCTATAAGCAGAATCGGGGCCGTGTCTCAGCTCAATCGTAAAAAAATTGCTGCGACAGCTGCCTTAAACAGATGCGTTCACATTTCGCAAACGAGAGGTGCAGCAAACAGTTTTTTTTCTTCTCAACAAATGCTAGAAAATATGCTAATGAAACGCTCAATTCCAGGGCAGAGTGTGCAGCCATGCCATCTCCTCCTGCTCTCCTCCTCGTTTTGTTTTTCTTGCGACAAAGGTTTATTGAACTTTTCCGGCGAGCCACGCGCGTGTGTTCAAAGGGTGTGGAAAGGGGGCGGTAAAACACATATACCAAGTTTTTTTCTCTTAGCTTTGAGAACTTTTACTTTTGAGCACATAAATTATGCAAAAAATGTGTATCCGATTATTTAAGGTGTTTTTCCGGACACGTTTAAAAGAAGATTTTTGAAGGTAAATCATTTTAGGCGTATTTCTTGGCACGTTGAAACATTCTTGAAGGTAAGTACCCAATTTATGGATTAAAATAGAGAATATTATATATATAGAATATAGAATATAATATGTATGACATATAAAATATATATAGAATTTTATCCAGTTCAAATTTCTGCGTAGCTTTTTTATGAAAATATATACAATTTCCCATATTTTCTGTCAAACGGGCATTTTTAAACATAATATTAAACTTTGCTGGAAAGACCTGCCCCTAAGTATGTAAAAAACGAGCTTCTCCTTAATTTGATGCGTATACGACACGTGGTCCAGTTAAGCCTAAAGCTAAACAATTACATGTATAAAGAGGAGCATCGTGATTCTGAACACAATTACGATATTTATACATTTGTTGTATGCAAATTTGTTGCTTTTTAATGCGACTTTCGGCTCCTGCTGCAATTGAGGTCAGCAGGGGGGCATTGTGAGGAAGTGTGGGGGGTTGTCACTTTATGAGCCATTTTGATTTGGTCATAAAAGCACAGAGGAGGCGAAAACCTAAGCAAACACATTCGCCATCAACAACAATACAAAAGCAGTGCAATGAGCTGAGCTGAGCTGAGCGGTCAACGTGACATAAATGGGTACACAATGGGTATATATAGAAATGGCAGAGAGGGAGATTGGGACAAGGTATACGAGGGGTAGGGCAGGGTGGCGGGACAGAATAACAAAAGGCTTTTAATGAACGTTTGCTTGCACCGAAATGCTAAAATTATGCAAAAAGAGAAGAAAACAAAAAAAGAACAAAAACTATTCACAGCACATTAAGGCTAAAAAGGAAAATGCTGGTCAAGGCAGTGAAAGTGGGAGGAAAATGACACGCAGCTGGAGCAGTGGGCGGGCGGTGGCAAGTTTGAGTGACCTTCTTCAAGGAAAACAACACGAAGGCTTCTGCGAGTGCGTGCTGCGTGCGTGAGTGTATGTGTCTGTGTGTGTGTGTGTGTGTGTGTGTGTGTTTGTGTGCTGTGTGCTGTCAGTGGATGTGGCGACATTTGGTCGTCTTGGGGCAGACACGAAGCTGGCGCAGACAGCAGCAACAACAATTTTAAGAACAGCAACAAAGTCGAGCGGCAGCTGCCACATGATGAGCAACAACAACAACTACGCGTGGGCAACCTTTTAAGTACAGTAACAAAGAATTTTGCGTAACGGGCAGCTGAACAGTGCTGCCAATTGCCAATAAACTAGCTAAAAACAATGTTGAATAACAGCTATAAATAGCTGAATTAGCACGAATTGGACATAAACAGTTTAGCCGTTCTTTTCGCGATGTCAAATCAGTTTAAAACGTCTACTGATTATCTCTGAAAAAAAAACTATATTTAACTGGACTGGAACACGACTTTCCCCTTTACAGTGTAGCCAGATTTTTCACAAAGTCAAATCAGTTTAAAATGTCTATGGATCATCTTTGAAAACAGCCAAATTGAACTAGAAAATAGCCAAAAACTCAACCCTGCAGCTGAAAGCAAACGCAGCAACTATAAAACCGACAACATGTGGAAGCATTTCAAGTTTATTATTTTCCAAATAGTTTTCAGCTCAGTTCCACTTGAACTCACTTATTTTGCGCACATTTTCATTGACTTACACACACACACCCACACACACACACACAATCACACACCGAGACTTTGTTACACTTGCAACATATTTGAAAATTGTATTGTCGAAACTTTTCATTGAACCTATTCGAATTGTTTATTTGCATTGGCGCCGCGTCTCGTTGAATTTCACACCGTGTACGAAGCGAAACCAAGCGCGAAAATTAACCAAACAGACGCGAGAAAACATAAAACAACAAATGAAAAATTCAACAAAATTTCGTTGTGTATATTTTGGCGACGACGACGACGACGACGACGACAACGATAATCACGATGATGATAATAACAAAAATGTGGTACAACGTTTCCGTGCGTGTTGTGCGCTTTTCCACATGCTGTGTCGTACTCAGCTGGAAAAGCGTCGCATTCATTTTTCTCGCTCGCCGTCTGGGCCAGTTGTACACACATACTTATTCTATATACCGTTGCTTTTTTTCTTCCACTCTTTTATGCAATTTTCGCATACGAACAAAAGCTTTTGAAGCTTTTCATGTTTGGTATAATTATTTCCACTAGGCAATTTGCAGAGTTAGAAAACGGGCAAAATTAACGTGTATAAATAAAAGAAAAGTTAAAAAATATATATAAATTAGTTGTATCTGGGCATTTCAGCTTTGGTTAAACGCCGCTGCTGAGCACATTTTATTCAATTCAACAATTTCCCGGCTCCTCGGGACTTTCACTGACGCACGCACATGCACACACACACACACAAACAAGGAACTCCCACACATAAAAGCACAGCTTCGATTATTTCACTTTCGTCTCTTTCTCGCATTTGCTCCATAAACCTGCTTTCTCGTTTGCATTAAATTTCCCATAATAATTCCCATTTCATGTTAACCTCCATCAAATTTCCCATAATTATTCCCATTCCGTGTTTACTTTTCCCGTTCGCAATTTGTTTGTTTGCACATTTGGAGTTGTTGTTGTTGTTGCGGCAGCTTCTGTTGCATGTCGCTTGTGGGTGCACATTTCGTGCACGCGCACCCGCCGCATGCGGGGCATGAGCCAGAGAGAAAGAGAGAGCGAGAGAGTAAAGAGCTTTCACCGGAGAGCAAAAAGCTCCGCGAGTTTTCATTTCGCTTTCTTTACGGATTCTGCGCGCTGCTCCCTCGTTTTATGAATGAAAGCTTTGCGCCGCACAAAATGCACCAAAAAAGGAAACATTTTCGGTTACTTTTCAATGAGTCTGGTCAAGCACAAGTGTGAATGATTTCGAGGGTAGACTGGACTAAGGAACACCCTATTTGGAGGTCTAAAGAATTTAGGTAGGGCACAGAAAATCAAATTCCTATAATTAATTAAGTTCAGATTAAAGTTTATATATAGAACTCAAAGGCATCAATTTAATTGGCTGACCGTAAACATTATACACATTATTGGCACACTATGCGTATCGTAATATGCCTATTACACTGTGCTGCAAAATACATATGTATATTTACTTGCACCAGTTCACATAGTTTTGTATGTGCATATGTATATATACATTTACATGCTTGCATTTTATTGGACAGACTTGTTTACATTTGTTTACCACATTTTAATTTTTGATGGGGAAAAAATATGCAACCTCAGCTGTCTTGTTGGACAGTGTTTATACGAATATGGCGACAGGCAGGCTGCCTTTTAGCTGACAGCGCAGTTAACGGCAAATTATCTGGAAGTCAGACGAAGGCCACCAGCAAGCGTCGCAGTCGCCGTCGACGCAGCAGCATTTAAAATGCATAGCCAAAGGGGGTAAAGAGGGGAGAGGGCGCTACTGGAGCAGAGTTAAATTGAAGTTTGCCATCCCGGCGGGTGTTATTCCACATTTTATGTGTATGTAATTACACGCCACACAGGAGGACAACAGCAAATAGTGATTAATGTAATATTTACACGCGCGCGCTCCACAACTAAAAGTAAGAGTGCACGAATAAGAGATACCCTGTACCCATCCAAAACCCCCCTTATTCATCTTTGTGTTCTATTCCAGCCTATGGAAAATGCTTTCTTGAATAGCTTCGGTGCTTATAGTCCGATTTTTTTAATATTTGAAGCATTTATGGGATCTGCTGTCTGCCTATTAAATACACTTTCATTATACCCTTTTTACTCATTATTAATAGTTGCTGGGTACTTAATACACTATGTATGAACTGATTTGTCAACTTTGCCTCATTAGACGCACTTTTGTGGCAAGTTGTCAAAGCACAGCGAAATGAGTTCAATGCCCTCCCAAAAACCCAGTTGGACTTGTAGTGTTTCCCCATCTTAATTAGCTAATATGTGGCATAATAAGTCACACAAAAACTGAAACAAAAAGATATACACAAAGAATTAAAACAGAAGCAGAAACAGAGCCAAACAAAAGACTCACCGAACAGCTTTTCGAACGAAAGCGAAAGCCGAAAGAACGACAGTTGCTCTGTTCCAGCCCATTAAACAAGTGGTTGTTGGAGAGGTCAACGCTGAATTGATTATGAAATTTGACACACAAATGCTCGAGATCTGCCGCTGTCTCCCTCGCTCTCTCACTCTCTCTCTCTCTCTCCCTCTCTCTATCCCAAGCATGAGCAACATATGATTACTTAAACAATATTCTCGGCACTGTTAACTACATTTTCTCATATACAGTGGTCGTTCGAGAAAAGATACACCTTGAATACAGAGCTAATTTAAATTTAAGAAAAATTTTAATTTTTGGAAGCCCTGTTTTACGCAGAGTTTTTTGGCCAGAAATGGCTGATGTTTTAAGCTGATTTAGCTATTTTGTAGAACTCTATAACAATAACAACCCTGTTTTTTTCTTCCAATTAGTGCTCAAAAAACTGGATTTAGCTGCTATTTTAAACCGGCAGTTAGCAACACTGTTTTGAAGATGATTTTAGCCAGCGAAATATTTAAATTCGTAGCAAGTATCATCAGAAAATGTTAATGAATTTAATTGTTATATTTTCTATTAGTATCAATATGTTTACGCCCTTGAAAAAAAATTTTTTTGAATGCCTTGAATATTATAATAATAATCTCTGGAAGTTTATGTAGCCCAGCGACAACTGTAACCAGTAAACACTGTGCAACAATTAAAGCAACGCCCGAGGCACGCAACTTTTGCTGATGTCAGCGAGTCGAGTTTATGACTAATGAAAAAGCCCAAGGAAAAATTCCTTATCATTGAATATTTACGCTTCTAAAGCGTGTCAAAAATTCGTTTCTATTTTAAGTTATATGCATTAAAAATATACAATTATTTGTTTATTCAAATAACAGTTATTGATTACACATATGTCAGTAAATATTATGATATGTTGTTGTTGTTTTTTTTAGTTCCTTTTTTGGGGGGCAACATTGATTTAAGATATTATCGCTGTCTGATAAGCAATCGTCTATTGGAAAATCCAACAGGTTTCATAAGCTAAATAGCACGCAAGTTCGTGCTTATTAGCCACATATTTATGCCTTTCATTTCCCGCAATCACAATTATTGAAATGAGCAATTGACGGTTTTGATAGGCGCCTTTAAAGTCGTTTTATAATTTAGTATAATACGATCAGGCATTGGGCGCACGAGGCGTGATTCATGTTGATAAAGCGTGAGGGCCCGCACCTGATAATAATTGCCTTTTTCTTTGCCTCATATTAGGTACAGTGGACACTCACAAACTGGGTTATTTTGGGTCTTACCCAAATGGTGCTTGCAATATACTTTATCTTAACTTGACTTTTATAGACCAACTTTGGGCAATAAGCAAGAATTATGGCAGCGCTTAGATAACAAGAACAATTTTAGAAACTTTTCTAAATTATTCGCAAACTGTGACGGACATTTTAAGCGAAACCCCCAACTAACTTAAAAACGAGAAGAAACAACTAGTTTTAACCGATTCGCTAGTCAAAAATATAACATTTTGATCTATCGATAACCGATAACTTATAAATTGTCAAGAGCTGGTCAAGTGTTGTACAAAAATTGACAAAAGTATTTTGTCATTGTCATTCAGATACCGGAAAATAGCTAAATCAGTTTTACATTTTAGCTTTATTCTCCTATTATGATTGACATCTTTAGCTTGAAATAAATCCGCTAATTTGGCAACACTGGCGTCCAGCTGGCCGACCCAATAGCGTAACTAACGGATCCTGCAATGTAGCTGCTGTCAGCTGCACAGGTGTTTATAGGGGGCGCATAATATACTTACGCTTATGCTTTTATATCTGTATATACATATGTCTATGTATGTGTGTTTAGTAGCACTCACCGTGAATATGCTGCTCTTGTGCTTGCGGTTGCGTATGACCAGGCCCGCCAAGGGCTTTTTCACGTAGATTTTGGGCATCTCGTTGCGTTTGTAATATATGTACGTGGCCAAGAATCGTTCGTTCCTCGACTCGACAGCAAACAACTATTGTTCTATATGCGTATTTGTAAATGTGTTTTGGTTTTGAATAATGCACGACGTGGGCTAATCGCAGCCGCAGGGCTAGCCGAGGAGTTGTAGGGCGGCCGAGGCGGCGGCGGCGGTGGCGGTGGGGATGCGTTGGGACTGATTTGTTTTTATTGGATGTCACGGCAACAAATTGCATACATTACACTTGTGGCGTTTATTTGTTATTTGTATAATACTTTAATTAAGCGAAAAACGATTTATTCTTTACTAATTCTCATTTATTAAGCAACAACAACGCGGCGCGCACGATGTCGATGATGCCTGCTGCGCTTGTTGGCGATTTAATTGGCGGCTGCATCATCATCCCTTTGGATGAAATATGATTCAATTTTGGCCGACAGACAGCTGACAACACTTGGGCAAGTCACTGAGACGGCACTAGCAATTAAAATTGTTAAAATTGATTCGATTTTCACAGAAAATTTAATGTGTTCGTTGCAAACACGGGCCGAAATGCGAACACAGCGCTTTCTATGCGCCAAAAAATGCCAAACGCGTCGGAGGGCTCCGTATGCATTCCAGTGTTGCCATGCAACGACAAGAATTATCGAAATTTTTAACATTTATCGATAACTGTTAAGATTCTTGGATCTGGTGGCTGCTTATCAAAATATAAAGTTTAGTTTATTTTATTTTTTTCGAATAGAATGCGTTGTGCATAACATTTAGGTAGGTTAATCATCTGCCTGTTATATAGATTGAATGAACATGCTTGCCCACAGCTAGATTCAAAATGGTGCGCGTTTTGTTTCTGCATCCCGATCTGGGCATAGGCGGCGCCGAGCGTCTTGTCGTGGATGCCGCCCTCGCGCTGAAGGAGCGCGGTCATGAGGTCAGCTTCCTGACCAACCATCATGACAGCACGCACTGCTTTAAGGAGACCGCCGATGGCAGTTTTCCCGTTCATGTCGTGGGCGACTGGCTGCCACGCCAGATCTTTGGCCGTTTCTATGCGTTTTGTGCCTATGTCCGCATGCTGTATGCCGCCTTCTATGCCAGTTTCTTTATGCCCCGGAGACAGCTGGTCGATGTTGTTGTCTGTGATCTGATTTCCGTATGTGTGCCCGTGCTGCGCCTGGCCCGGCATCGTCCACGTGTCTTATTTTATTGTCACTTCCCCGATCAACTTCTTAGCGCCCAGGCGGGTCTGCTGAAGCGTTTGTATCGTGCACCCATCAATTGGCTGGAGGAGCACACCATTGGCCAGGCCGATAAGGTGTTGGTCAACTCCAAGTTCACATTGCGCGTATTCCAGGACACATTCCGGCGGCTGAGCACCGTGCCCGATGTGCTGTACCCCTCGTTGCACACCCAATACTTTGACCAGATGGAGCACAAGCTGGAACAGCGCGCAGTGCTGCTGGAGGAGCTGATACACGCGCGTGTGCCGCGCAATTCCTTCATCTATCTGGACATCAATCGATACGAGCGCAAGAAGAACCACGCCCTGGCGCTGCACTCACTGCGCCTCCTGGGCAACATGCTGCCCACACTGGACTTCAAGCGTTGCCGCCTGATCATTGCCGGCGGCTATGATACGCGATGCACTGAGAATGTCGAGCATTTCGCTGAGCTGGAGCAGCTGACGGCCAAACTCGAACTGCAAGATCATGTGGTGCTGCTGCGCTCGCCCACGGACGAGGAGAAATGCCGACTATTGTATTTCGCACACTGTCTACTCTACACGCCCGAGAACGAACACTTCGGCATTGTGCCGCTGGAGGGCATGTACTTCTGCAAGCCGGTGGTGGCCCTCAACAGCGGAGGGCCCACCGAAACAGTGGTACACACCTCCACGGGCTTTCTGTGCGAGAACCAGGAGAAGAGCTTCGGTGGCGCCATGTACCAGCTGTTCCGCGATGAGGCGCTGCGCCTGAAGATGGGCGAACAGGGCCACAAGCGTGTCCAGCAAAAGTTCTCCTTCGAGGCGTTTGCGGATCGCCTCAATCAGATTGTCGAGGAGCTGTTGACCGAAGGCGGCGACAAAAAATTCAAATAAATATGCAGAGCAACAAAATGTGAAACTATTCTTCGTGTTCTTTTATGCAAAACCAGTGAAATATGAAAATTAGCTGGGAAATCGTCAGCAAATAAGCTAAATGGAATAATATAGTTGGGAAAACTTTAAAGAAAGCTCTGTGAACAGGAATTAAAAGAAAACCTTTTCGTAAGCTTTACAGTAGTTTAAGGAGAATGAATTAGACAAATTTAAAATTCAGTTCATATTCTTCATGTGGCGTGTTAAGGAATTTGGACCGGGTTTCGCTCTCTAATTCGAATTTTCTTTATTTTTTTCCTTTCATTTATTTATATGTATTTATATAATTTCACAAATCTTAAGAATTGCTGCTTGGTTAGTTTTGGGGAGATCATCGGGCTCGTGTCTACTCGTCGCGCATATACAAGTACAGATAGCCCAGATCTTTGGGCGGATTCTGTGACTTGGCCACCTTGGTGTCGTTGTAGATCACCCACTCGCCCTGCTTGCGTATGTGGCAGACATAGTGGCCCACCTGGGCGGAGGTGCCCATGTGCGAGATGAACGCAACCAGCTTGTATTTGCCGGTGCCGTCGCGATAATTGCTCGTGGATGGGGCAGCTGCGGCTGTGGTGCAAGCTGGGGCAGCGACAGGCATATCATCGATGCCGCCGTCGGCATGCGAGAATATCCAGTCGGTGGCACGCTCCACATTGCCGTCGGTGGCTTTTAGAGCGGCCACCGCTTGGCGCTCGTCGAAGCCCATGCTCATGAGCATGGCCAGACTTTCGGGATTGGCAGCAAAGTGGGCGGCGGCGCCGTCGCCAATGCGTGAGTTGGGAACCTCGAACGGATCCGATATATCCGGATCGGCAATGTGCTCCATGAGCCAATTGGAAGCGGCCTCCAGTCCGCTATTTTTGGTATGGAAACAGGCGCGTTTGCAGGCCTCCTGCGGAAAGCCCATGTTCAGCAGCTCGGACATGACGTGCTCGTCGAATACAAATTTGGGCGACTCGGCGGCCGGCTCCGGGAGCAGCTCCTCACCGGCTTGTGGCCCGCCTCTGGAACGCCAAGGGCCCAGATCCAGTTCATCGGGCATATCCACCGACACGTCCAGTTTCTTGGGCACCCAATCGTCACCCAGCGTAAATTTTCCCAAATGAATCATCAGAAAATCGGGCATGCTGGCCATGCGTGTGGTCTTCTTGGCTGTCGTCTTGCCATTGATGGCCGTCGAATAGAACTGTTCGATGAGTTCGGTGCCAAAGAAGCGTTCCAGGCAAGCCTGCAGCGGAACCTTGTGCCGCACCAGATCACGATCAAGCAGACGCTGGCCACTGGCCCGTGCCGCCTGCTGACGCTCCTGATACTCGCGCACCTCATCCAAATTGGTCGCCTGCTCCAGCGGTATGGGCAGACGGAAGCTGTACTCCTCGCGCATCTTGTACTTGACCTTGCGACTGGCCATGCACTCGACACGATCCTCCAGCTGAAACTTTAGTGCATCGGCGGGATTGAATTGATTGCGTGAATTGCGATCCAGCAGGGTGAGCAAATGCAAATAGAAATCGTTGGCATCCTGCTGCTGCTTGGTGCTAAATTCCGGGTGATTTTTGCCCACAATATTCTTGAACATGGCCGGCGATATGCCCGTCATGTGCTCCATATCCAGGGTATTCGCCGCAATACTGCTGTACTTGCCCGACTGCAGGCCATTGCCTAGCTTGGCCATTTGTATGTTGAAATCGTTGGCCGGATCGCTGGGATACGCCTTGAAATAGTGCTCGGCGCCGCTGCCAACAAAGCGCTGCTGGAAATCCGGAATAACGAATAGCACCTGCATCACGCTGTTGATGTAGCACGAATTGCCCAGATTGCGCATGCCCGTAAAACCGGGTCCGGCCACCGGCTGCAGTTCGCTCTCGCTCTCCGTGAGCGCCGACCATTCGCCTATGCGCTGATTTATCTCCAGCTCCAGCTCGACCATGGACTTCTCGCACTTCTGCATGGCGGCCATATTGATGCCAAAGTGTGACAAATGCTTGCTCAAATGCGGATCCAATACCATATCGTCCTCCGGATAGGAGAAGACATCCGATTTGCCATCCGCCGTAATGGTGCCCAGCTTGACGGCCAGCGGATAGCCCGTCTGGCGATAATGCTCCACGGCGTGATCGTTGCCGCCGCTACCATCAAAGAACTTCCGACCACACAGAATGGAGCCATCGGTTAGATTCAGCCACAAATTGTTGGTAAGATCACATTTCTCGCATTGCCAGCCCGCTGGCGGTATCTTCTTGCCGTTGTCCAGCTGTTGCAGATTCTCCGCATACTTCGATGCCTGACGTACCTCGCCATCCCAGGTGCCTGCATTGAGTTGGGATTAGCTTGACGCAGGGCAACAATATGGATATGATGGCATTCACTTACCTGTGAGCGTGGCCTTCTCCAGCTTGGCAATGGCCGAGTCCGCCTCGATTATGGCCTGTACGCATTGTGTGACACGTAGCGGCAGGTCCGCATCTGGGTAGGGCAGCTTCTTGTCCAGATGCGGGGCCACAACAATGCTGTACGTGTCCTTGATCTCGTACTTCTTAGCCAAGTCAGTCTCATTGTAGCCGCCCTCGACGCCAATGGCCAGACGTGTGATTTTGCGCTCCGGCCCGGCCTCGGCCTCCTCCGAGGCCGCCTTCAGCTTTTCGTCGTGCGACTCGCCAGCCTTCAGTTTGCGTTCGCGTTTAATGTGCAAAAACACAACATTGCCGGTTTTGGCGGCATATTCCCGCACGTACGCCTCACCAAAGCCCAGGAAACTTTGCAGACACACGTAGAGTCCGGTCGGCGTTTCGGGATTGTCGTATGAGAAGACGCATTCGTCTTTGTAGATCGGTGGATTGCCGCAGGGTACGTTTACCTTGGATAAATGCTTGCGTAGCTCCTCCATAACACTTTTATTTATTTATTCACAATATATATTTCACAAATTGTGATGAAAATTTATTGAAATTCCTTGCAGCTGCTGCTGCGACGCTTTTGCATTACTCGGCAGAATTCAAAGAGATGCCAACTTGTCGTACATCGCATGCGGCTAAATTTGCCCGCAAACATAAATTTTGCTTGCCTTGCATAGCATACTGAGCGTGGACGCGCTGAAAGGCTGATTGCTATGCAATTCGAGCGGGCAATTTGAAATCTCCGTTGTGAATTTAAATATCAATAATTTCATCTACATTTTGCATTTATTACTCTTTTTGAAAATTTTAAATTCAGATTACATGGATTTGTTGTTGTTGTTGTTGGGTACATACAATTTGTATTTCGATATATATGTATATACTATATATATATATATTTAATGTTTGTTTTTGCAAATTTAAGATGTCGGTGAGCACTCGCTCTTTGCATTTGATTTGCTTACTTGGCTAAAACACAGATTAACACGTTTATTTGATGCTCTTACATCACTCGAATGTATTCATATATGTATATAGTCATTATACAGAAAATACGCACACACAATTATCTAGAATTTCCATTTGCCCCGATTCGACGTGCACACGCTTTGGTATTTGCTCGTTTTAACAGTTTTAAAGTACAACAATAAGTTTAATTAATACAGTGCGATGCATAATTCATATATCAATTATGTTACATACATATATATACGCACATAATTACATCGATTTTTATTTTGGTTATTATAAAATTCTCTTGTAAGTGTATTTTGTGTGCGGTGCAGAAAATGTAGAAAATGTGACCTTTAAATTTGTCCCATGTGCGTTTTTTTTGTTTCTTAAATGGTTTTTCTTAGCTTTCGCGTCTTTAAGATTTAATCATCATCATCAATAATGCCGGAGGTTCATTTCACATATACGTATGTAAAAAAATACATTTTACGCTTCTCTCTTCTTCACTTCTGCCCTACGCTTCTCTCAGTATTTAGCTATGCTAAATAATTATTGTTTAACTTGATGCTGATATATAAATATGTTCATTAAGATAGTTACCGGTGTGTCTGCGTGTGTGTGTTTGTGTTGGGCGTGTTAAAAAAAATAAGGAAATTAAGTGTGTAAACAACCGTTTAGTAACTTTCTCAAGTGCTTTATACATTTAATCAAATCCTGGTCCATTTTATTAATTACTTTACTTTTTAGAGATTATTTTACTTGACCGACATATTAGTGTATGCGCATATATAGGGTATATATATGTGTATGTATGTATGTATGTATGTATGTATAGATATTTAACTGCCAAACCAACCGACTTAAACCGACTTATCGCATACACTATTGTACTGTACACGCCCCCAAGACTCGACTTACCTAACTAACAATAACGCACACCAAAGAGAAATATTATATTATAAACTTATGCTTAAATATGTTAAATATGCTTTGTTTGTGTGTGTTCAACAAAAAAGGGTATACAAAATGAAACAAATTAAATTTAATATCTGAGTAGGCATTATTCTTCTTTTTTTTTATTATTATAATTATTTAATTAAATTAATAACTGAAGAAATGTCTAAGCTTACGCAATTCTTTTGATTAAGTTTTAAAGCTTAAATATTTTATATTTTAAAATATATATATATACGTATATATATAAAATACATAGATGTGTATGTTTGTGTGTGTGTGTCTATGTGTGTGTGTGTGTGTGTAAATATAAATTAAAGCCAAACTTAAATTAATTTGAAAACGTTAATTACAGAAATCACCGCTGCGATAAAACTGAAAAAGTCAGTTCAGTTCAATTAAGTTAATAACTAAATGTTGCAAAAGAACTATAACTAAACGTACTCATTAAATACTTTAATTATTAACTTTATATTTATGGTGATTGGTTGGTTTTTTATGTTCCTCTTTTAAGTATTTCTTGTATTGCTTTTGTTTCTGAGTACACTCTTGAGTTAATGGAAAATATATTTAAAAAAATAAAAAAACATTTTCAAATAAGGCAGAAAATTAATTTACGAAATGCACATAATGTATATATAGAATAAGTATATATATGTATGTATATATATGTATGTATTCTTGAGCATATAATACTTTTGACGGGAAACAGAGAGAAAAACAGACGACAAAATTACAAGAATTACATAAATCTAATGCAGGTTATTCTTGATGAACAAAATATAATAAATAAATTACAAGCTACATACAAATTAGGACTTGAGTATGTGTGTGTGTTCGTATTCGTGTGTGTGTGTGTGTGTGTGTGTGACGCTCAGACAAACAAGTGCGAGGCGAGCGCTCATTAGACAGAGTTTGTATTTTGTTTTTGTTGCATTTCTATGGAACTACTCTCAGCGTAATTGTAGTGTTCATATATATATATATATATATATATTTTATATATATATACCATTTTGGAATTCAACACTGCGCGTGTGTGTGTATGTGTGTGTGTTTGTGTGTGTTTGTTCATTTGTTCAGTGGATTGACGAGCCTGGTTATTAAATCGCTCTGCTGCTCGAGTATCACGTTCAACATGCCCAGCCACTCGTCGTAGCACTTCTCGGAGCTCGCCTGGCACTCGATGCTAACTATTGGCTTATTTGGATCCGTTGATTTGACTCTAAAGCTATAATCGCCCTCCTTCACTGGCTCCAGCTGCATGTGATTGAGCTAGAATATAAAGTTGTTTTTATAACCTTGCCGTATGGTGTGCCATATGGCATAATTAACAAACCTGTATATGCGTGCGATACTTGTAGATGGGGCTGGTGTACTGTGTCTTCGCCTTTTGTATGTCCGCAAAGATGATGATCTGCTGGAAGAGAAAGACCTGCAGCTCGCGCTGCTTCTGGCCAGCATCGATGGCACAGGTGAGCGTGCCCTGGAGCAGCAGATTGCCCTGCGCCGTGATCTCACCATCAAAGTCTTGGAGGCCACGCAGCACATCCATCATGTCGTCGACCTTCTTAACTACATCCTTCATTTGATCCCGCGCCTTGATCAATGCGGGCACCTCGTTATGCAGACCCGCACGTTTCGTTTCCCGCAGTATCTGCTCGATCAGCAGCCCGTATTTGGTAATTCGCTGCACAGGCGTTATGATCAGCGTGCTCAACTGCAAGCAATTGAATAGAATCAATGAATATATATACATATATGGTGCAGAAGCTTTCTTTGCGACCGAAAGTGAGCTCTAGGAAGAAGTTTTCGACCACGAAATGAGTTGGTCACAATTTGTATAAAGAATATTTACAACAAGGCACAAAGCTCTAAAGGTTGGTGGTTCAAATCAAACAGCAAAGTTCAATTTGTGCATCTTTTTGATGCTTGAAAGCGACATTTTTCACAGAAGATAACTTGGCTGATGTAAGGAAATTGGAAATTGTTTTCCCAAATGGCTTTGACATTACACGTTTCACGTTTCTGTGTGAAAAAGAAGGAACTTGGTTGGCAAAAAGACCTTGAATATGGAATTTCCAGTTCATTCGGATGCCGATTAAATTTCTGGGCAAATCCTTCAATATAAACGTTCTACATAGACATCCCAAGATTGGGACAAGGCGCACGAAAAGATTTGAGATTAAATCAATTCCATAAAGCATATAGTTAAGGTTGTCAATTGTGCTTACATCCATGCGATGTCCCAGTTTCTGGCGTATCTGATCGAAATACTGATAATGCGCATTGACTATAAACTCGGACAGCGGCTTGTTGCTGCAGAAATAGTAGTACATGGGGAACTTCTTGGTTGAGCTATCGATGAGCGGACCCAAATCCGCCGGTGACTTCTGGCAATGGCGCAAGGATCTCAGAAATTTACTGAAAGGAAACTGTTTAGTCGTTTGTCTGTGGGTTTAGAGATGTGCTGGCGACTCACTCTCTGTGCCACTCGTAGATCTCTTTGATGTTGTTGAAGACCAAATCCATTTTGCCGCCCTGCAGATCTGCTGGCCTGGGTATCTCCTTGTTGTGTATCTCTTTCATGTAGCTGAAAATAGTTGAATTACGTTAGATTTATGTTAAATTGGACTTGAATTGTGAGGCTTACCCGTAGACTATCTTTTGCAGATCCTGCACATACGATTCCTCGGTTGCGACGAGCTCATTTAAAACCAATTGGCGTCTGCTTAAGGCGCTCGCTTCGCTATCGCTGGTTTCGGGTTTGTTCTGTCGAGGATCGGAGTGTTTAGTTTATGATGATTTTCTGGCTAATAAGGTTTTGGCTCTTACCTTGTCATTGTTGTCCTGCACAAAGCCCAATTCGGCGCGTCCATTGGTCGCCGCATTGTCTGTGCCGGGACCCTCGCCGCCGGCCTCACCTGCCACGCCGCCATCCACGCGGCTGTTGGACTCGTGTTGTTCCTGTTTCCGCAAAAGTTTAGTTAGCAATTTGACGAGCGACAGGGGGAGCTGTACTTACCCGACTCATTCTGACAATTTGTTCAATTTCCGATAGCGGATTGCCCTCTATTTTGCCCGTGCTGGTCTGCAAGTAGACAAAGAAGGTTCAAAAAATTAGTCCAAGCGCTTTGTCTGATGCTGTTGTTTCTCTTCGGAGGCGAATGCCCAACTCAATTGGAACTTGATTTCTGCGCACTGTGTTATAATTGAACAAGTTTTTTTTTCTTTCGACAAATGAAACTGCGCCCGCTTAAGGAATTCGCATATTTGCATGAAGGTTGCCTCCGCGAATACGTCTGACTACACGACTACGACTACACGTTGCGGCACGGCACAGGTTGCTGGCAGCGCTATAAACAAATAGCATCAATAAATAGCGAACAGCAGGTGTTTATATTAGGGCTGACGCAAAAATATATATACTGCAAAAGATCCGAATTCATATTGACTACGGCCAGAAATTGATATAAATAATAACGCATTAACAGAATATGAAAGGAGACTTGCAATCCTGATTGACAGCCGATCGAGGCACACACAGTCCAAAACCTGACAGCTGGAAGACTGAAGGAACGTGGGAGCTTAGGGATCGAGCTTCCGTTAAGATGGATTGTAATGGAATATATGCTTGCTGGCCATTGGAACGCCTTTTGCTACTGCCCAAAGCTGGCGCAAAAAAAGTTAAAAGCTGTCGGTTTCTCCTTCATTTTCGATATGTTTCATTTGAGCCGCGCAACGCCAGGTAATTTATTTTTATATTAAATATTTTCACGCAACATTTTAAGAAAATGTGTTGAAATTAAGGCGCACATCACAATTTATTGCGAAATTATGAATTTCTTTTTTAGCCAGCCCTGATTTGCAGCCAAATTTGCAAAATGTGCATGTGAATACAGTGAACACTCGCAAAAGGGAACACGTGGGTTTTCAGAGCTTAGAGTTTTATAAAATTTCATGTGCAACAAAGGAAAACTAATTCCCTAAGTCTCCTATATATTCAAGAGATTTAATACCAAAAGAATATACAAAAATATATTGTTGTTATGCCTTATAGAGAGCATAGAGGGAGAAGTCTCCGAGCCAATAAACTATATATATTCTATATAAGCAGATCCGTCTGTCCGTTTACCAGCCTGTCTATCTCTATGCGAAATAGTTTCTCAATTTAAAAGCTATATCTTGAAACTTTAGATAGGAAGTATAATGATGCAGGAAGTATAATGTCGAAACTGGCTGGATAGGACCCCTATATCAATCTGCATATATGTATGCAGCATCGGATCAGAATATCTATAGGAAGGATCGATCGGTATGGTTGGCATTTAAAGGTTTTACTATAGCCCCCTACATGAATGCAATATCTTATCAACAAAGGAACTCTATATTAGAAAGCTACCACAAAGGTTGCATATGAGAAGGACAGGGGCAGGCACAAGGACAGGGACAGGGGCATCAAGTTCTGGGCAGATGCATGATGATCTCTATATCTGACATATCTGCAAAAGGGAAATGTCTACAAGGGTATTCAATTTTCGGCGTGCCGAACGATATCCGTCCTTTCTCAGTTTTTAGAGAAATAGAATAGAAATTGATAATGCGATTTGAGCCCGCGAGCTGCTGCTGCTTAGTTGCTGCTAGTTCTCATATCTGAGTCTTCACTGTACTTAACTGTATATAGCCTTGGCAAATCCGTCAAAATGAAGTTTTTCAATTTGATGGCAATTTATTTACTTTGCTAGACATTAGAATATCGCGCCCCGCGTGAGGCTGGCAATTGAATCAGACGCATATTTTTGTTAGATAAATGAGTATATAGAAAAATAGAATTCGCAACGCTCTAATTAAAAGCACTTATTTTGCTAAGCAAATAGACTGGGATGTGTTTATGTGCGAAAATCAGATACAAGACAAAAATTAGTTGACTTTTGACAGTTGGCAAACTGCAGATGGAATTGTGTAATACAATATTTATAATAATGCATGTATGTATATGTATTTATATGTATTTGTATGTATTTGTATGTATTTGTATGTATTTGTATGTATTTCTGTACATATTTAGTTACTTGTACGTTTGAACAAAACAAAGTATTTTGTTGACTTTGTGCGCTGTGCGATAAGATTTGCGTTTGGCCAAGCGACGAGTCATTCGCGGCTGAGAATTGCCTTTTGTTACCTTTTGTTTTACAAGAGGGTTTAACTATTTGGGCTTGAATGCCGACTTATCGGGGATATACATAAGTTTTGATTAACCGTAACATCTAGACTTCCTTATAGCCATGTTTCTTTGGGAACTTGTCTCTCATTTTAAAGTCTAACCTCATGAAAGTTTGCTTGGCTTTGACTTTGTCTCTTTTCTTTGCTGGAAGAATCAGGAAACTCTATACTATTTAGTCATAGGAACCACAGCAACATTTGGTCGTAAATTGAGTTATTTTCAGGTCTTTCCAGATAAATTGACGCTGTGCTTCTTATATGTATGCACAAGCCATATCTTATCACACATCGATCTACCATATGGCTTTATAGGGTATATTATTTGAAAAGTGTATTTTTATAGCGCAACATTTGTTTTTACTCTAGATATTTTCTATTAACTCAGCAAGGCTGAAGGCTTCTGTAAGACCTCACAGTTTCTCGCTTACATCTTTGATGTTCTAAGCCTTTCTTTTCTGTTCTTCAATATCTGGACAAAGCTTAGTAAATGCCAAAAGCAGATATCTCTTCGGCATCGAACAACTATCAGAAAATTGGGTTTTGATATAAAAAGGCAAAATATCATAACAACATTCGAGGATTTTTTATATCACAGAAACGACAAAAATCTTTAGTATTATATAATTATGTGAACAATTTAGTAAGTTTTTATATATAAACACGAACTGCTTAACATCTACTATATCATACATCTACCATATATGCCAGAAAAAGGGGTATATTAATGAAAACACAAAGAACAAAGAATACTTTTGACATCGTTCGACTATATCATATAGCTACACTTAGAACAAGAAAGCCACAAATTGGTGCAATAAGCAAATGTGGATTAAAATATATGTGTTTCTTAGGCACAGTTTAAAAGTCACAGCACATTGAAAGCCACAGTTTTAGAGTCAGCAATGCAACAATATAGCCAGATAAGTACAACAGGAGAAGATTCAGTTTTTGTCTATGACATTCTATCTACATAATCGATTTGTAAACAAATTTCGTTTGATTTCAATTGAGACTCGAAAAGAGACAAGAAAAACGCATTTTGGAATTTCTTGCACTTACAAATAAACGCAGAAAGCAGCTCATGGCACGTGTATTTATTTTTTTTTATAGATATTTTGAGAATGTATTTATTAATTTGTTATTTTTTGTTTTGTTTTTGCTTATCACGCGCCGCTTTCGTTTAATTGTCTATAATAAAATTTTAATTTTTCAATCTTGCACTCTGTATAAGGATCGCCGGAGCTATGTCACGCCGACGTCGACGGCGACGCATTCCGGCAAGACGCGAAATTCATGACACGGACCCGCACAGCGCGTCCGAACGGCAACTAACCAAATGAATGACTGACTCGCTGGCTGGCAGGCTGGCTGGTTGGCTGGTCGACGGGCAGTGTGACCTGTCAGGGCTTCGCATACTTTATGCGTAGATGATACCCCATACACACGCACACTCGCACACACTTGGGCACACCCGCACCGCAATCAAAGAAACTCTCAATCAACGCGTCGCCACTTGTGGGACAAGCGTTAAAATAATTGTATTGAACATACAATTGAGCGAGCATTTCAGACACAGAGACTGCCAGAGAGAGAGAGAGAGAGACGGAGAGAAAAAGAGAGGGAGAGAGAGAGGGAGAGAGAGCGCGTTCGTGGACTTTTGTTTGTTGTGTCTTAAACACATATATTAAATCACCCACAATATCAAAACCCACAACATAGTGAGAAAACCAACAAGCTGATCGACTAGCAAACACCCTGTAAGGCTAGAAAGACTCAAAGTCCGCCTGCATATAGCAGACTCATGATTAGTCAAATCCCAAAGACCCAATAAAGTGCATTTTTTGGACAAGTGCGAAAGTGCTCGAATATGTTATACCCTATAAAATATATGTGCTATGACTAAGGTAAAAAGTTTCAGCCTTCAAAGTGTCTAAATCTAAATATAACACAAAGTTTAATTGGTACTCAACTCACTTGCAAACTGTTCGACTAGCAAATACCCTACAATAAAAACGTTTTTTCTCTCCAAAAGCACCCAAAAGGTTTCAGTTATGATTTTCTTTTTGAGAATGTTTTTAAAAGTTTTTTAAATACCCTGCAAATACCTTGCTTAAAACCAAGAAGTTTTGGTTGTTACTCAACTTTAAGCACAAATTCAGACTGATCGACTATCGCATACCCTAAAATGCAAACATAATTCTCATTTGCTAAGCAGCTCCAAAAGTTTCTGTTCAGATTTTCTATTTGGAAATATGCTTTAAAAGGCTAACACACAATGCTCGACTGATCGACTATTAAAGTACCCTACAAAAATCCTTAGTTTCTTTTAACTATAAAACTTCTTCGGAATAATTTAGATTTCAAGTGAAATTGCGCACTTGAAGGTCGCACATTTAATTCAAGTATTTGCCTAATTGAATAATTCGATTCTGATAACAGCGGGCATTGAATTAAACGTGGCTAATCAACTTGGCTGGCAAATGCGCTTCCACTGACTTTCAATTAGGTTGGATAGGGAGGGAGAGGGGGGGGGGGGGTGAGTGAGGTGAGGGGCAGGGGTGTCGTCTCAAGGCAACTTGCAATGGCTGATGTCAGCGCGGCGACAAAAAAAAAAGAAGCAACAACAAAGGACGCGAAAATGCGACAGAACTATTAAAAATTAATGGCTATGCAAATATATAAAATAAATGTATATGCATGTAAAGAAAGGGCAACTAAACAAAGGTGAGTACTGAGCGTACGGCCCGAAAACCCAATTGCCAATTGTGCCAAAAAGTTAACAGCCAACAACAACAACAACAACAACAACAATAATAGCAACAACAATAGCAACAACAATGGCAACAACAATGGCAATAATAATACTATGCATACAAATATGCGTACAACTAACTGGGTTAACAAAAAAGTTCACACCCTGCCCCAAAGCCAGATAAACAAACAGATGGCAAAAACAGGAAAACATTAAAAAACGAAAAAGTAGATGGGCTCGTGTCAGAATGCCCGACTAGGAGATACACTGCAGCTTCCTCTACCAACAACAAAGGCAGCTAGCGCAAGGGGGAGAGGGGGGAGACTAGTTATTAAATGTGAGATACTTTATCTGTTTGTATGGATTTGTTTTCGAGAAGCTACTTGTCACATTGGAAGAAGCTAGCTCCTAAATCTAGAGAGATTTGCTCAGGATTGACTCTAGCTCTTACACCCAGAGAGAGATTTGCTCAGGATTTCATTATAGATGACGCTTTCCTACAAACGGACGGACAGACAGACGGACCCGGCTAGATGGACTCGGCTTATGCTGCCGATCAAGAACATATATACATATAATGCAGTCGCAGATGCTGGCTGCTTTCTGTTACATACATACATTGCAGACGGGAATGCCTGACTAGCAGATGCCCCACAGGTAGCTGCAAGCTGTATTCTCGACCAACATATACTTACTCAATTCCCTACTTTATAAACATATCAGAACTTAAGTAGGGCATACAAAAGTGTGTATAAACCTATAAAAAGGTATTTTTTTTCAATATTTCCTTAAATGCGTGTAGATACCCAACAAGTGAAATGCTTTTAACAGGTATATGCTATACTCAAGCCTACATTCCAGGTTTGTTGTAACTAGACTAACTAAATATCTGATATATGCTTCAAAAACCATATGCCAAATTCGATATTTATCGATATTATGAGAATTTCAAGTATCTAGCACAAAACCAATATACTCTCTTTTTACTCTATGAAAGAGTATGAAAATTTAAAATAGCACAAAAATAGAAAAAGCAAAAAAAGAGGGGGAAAAGCAAAAACTTTTACAAGGCAACGCAAATTTACATTAAATTCAACTAATAAGCCATAAAATAGAAGGAAAAAAAAAAAGAAAAAGAAAACTGAGAGCGAAAAATGAAAAGAAAAACATTCTAGAGACAGACGCAGACGACATTAAATTTATTGATGAAAATGAAGGCAACAAGCGACCAAGTGGCGACAGAAGTCGCATTGGCGTCACACACACGCACACACGCACACACACACGCACACACACCCGCACACACACACACACGCACGCACACCCGCACACACACACGCACACCCACACAGAGAGACAGCAGTCATTGGCTTGTTGTTAATGACATCCAAAGACAATATGGGCAATATTTAGCGTATCCCCCTAGAGAATTATCTCGTAATCGTAACGGATATGACATTGATTCAATGGAAAACTCAACCAACCGAACTTTAATACTCTCGTCTAAAAATAGACGCGAAACTAACAATTGTTGTTGCACATTTACCTTGGAAATTATTGTGGGAGTTGAAAGTGGGCAAAAAGTTGCAGCAGTCGACAAAAATAGCGAAAATCTTGCCAAGATTTCACATGGGGCGGGGCAACACAATATATAAATAAAAATATAAATATGAGCTTAAGTTGAGAGTGTCCAATTAGTAGATAGATACCCTGAATCCTGCGCCCTAACAAGCCTTCAAGTCTTCTTCTTTACAAATACTTTATGCTCGTCCCTGAGCTCAACACTTTGCGAATAGCGCACGCAATAAAGTTCGGTATCTAGAGTCCGATCTTTATGCAATTGCCTATAAATGCAAAAATTTGCATAAGCCAAGGCTCTATTTTGTTGAGACTAGTATTATTTAGTCATGCAATGTGTAACGCATAGAGGAAGACATCTCCAACCCCGTAGAGTATATATATATTCCAGATTAGCGTGAACAGATGAGTTGACAAAGCCATATCAGTCTGTCCATCTGTCCGTCTGTCTACTTTATGTGGAAATACTTCTCTCAGTTTTAAAGCTATCATCTTGAAACTTGGCTTGAAACTAAGTCCGTCTTTCTTTTACATAAGCCGAAACAGGCCGTATTGAGCCTTTTTCTTGTATGATAAATAAACTCGGCATTTTCATAAGGGAAAGTATTACACACAGAATGATTAAAAAAAACACACTTCACGGATATTTTACAGTTGAGCTCCAACTTCTCCAACAATCTACAGTTGACTAAAGTTACAGCTTAAAGTTTCCACTTGACTCAATGTCTGTCCAGATCGGTTCCCAAGCAAAACAAATGCAGCCTCTGCAGCTCATTTGAACGGCCTTATTTCAAGTCTAGATTTTCTCGACTTGCGTCCAACAAGTGCGTAGCCCATTTCTAAACAGAACATATTGGATTTTGTTTCCTAGTAATTGCTTTAGGGTAACACAAATACCTGAGTATCAAATGAATATGCATCTATTTCTGTTCTTTTGAAATGAATTCCTGGAAATTTTCCAGCTATATCAACTCAAATGCTGGAAAAGGCTAAAAATTACTTTCAGCCTTTTTTTTCGCCTGCAATGACAAATGTTGCATTCAACATTTCCGGTTAATAAAGCAGCCAGCGATTTATTAGCATCTCAGCCTGAGAGTCAAGTAAGCAAGCAACCACCCAACCACCCCCCTAGTCACCCAGTCACCCAGCACATTCAAACTAAATCTGAAGCTAAAATTTACCCACAAAGTGTTTTTTTTTCGCCAGCTAATTTGAATGCGCACAATTTATGCGTCGCGTGTTACGTGAGTGTGTGTGTGTGTGTGTGTGTGTGTGTGTGTGTGTGTGTGTGTGTGTGTGTGTGTGTGTGTGTGTGTGTGTGTGTGTGTGTGTGTTAGTTGATTGTTGTTGTTTCCCGTTTTTGGAGGCGTCGAGCATCTTAGCATCTTGCCCTAGGGGCTTGTGTGTCCAAGCTCTATCCCGCCGCCTCCCTCTCTGCCTCACGCTCGCTTGATGAGCGTGTAAACAAAATAAAGTGGCGCATTTATGGGAAAAGGTGGCTGCCCCACACCCACCACCTATACACTCACCACCCACCGCCCACCTCCCACCACCTGCTGCGATCTGTTTTATTTGCTATGCTTTCTAATTGAGCAAAGCGGGCAACTCGTGCTCGGATTGCCCAAGCACAATTTCCATGACGTGTCTTTTGTGCATTTGCTTTTGCTTTTGTTTTTGTTTTTGCTGCTCAACTGTTTTGATTTGTATTGGGAAATACACAAGTCAACAAACACACACGCTGCCAGAGACCAAAACAAACAAATTGCAGGCACAAAGGCCAAACACAAAGCAACAAAAATAACAACATTCTTAAGAAACTGAACAATTTACCAAAAAAACTTCTATGTCGAAGCAAAGAAGAGTTGCTCTGCAAGGCATTAGAAATCTATTTATCTAGCTGTCTATCTTATTATCTATCTATCTATAGTTCTACCTATCTATCTATCCACCTATCTGTCTATTTGTCTATCCATCCATCCATATATATATCTATCTATCTATCTATCTATCTATCTATTTATCCATCTATCCATCTGTCTATCCATCTATCCATCTATCTATCTATCTATCTATCTATCTATCTATTTATCTATCTATCTATCTATCTACCTACCTATCTATCTATCTATCTATCTATCTACCTACCTACCTATCTATCTATCTATCTATCTATCCATCGATCTATCTATCTATCTATCTGCCTATCCATCTATCTATCTATCCATCTATATATCTATCTATCTATCTATCTATCTATCTACCCATCTATCCATCTATCCATCTATCCATCTATCTGCCTATCTATCTATCTATCTATCTATCTATCTATATATCTTTCTATCTATATATCTTTCTATCTATCTGTCTATCTATTTATCTATCTTTCATCTATCCCTATCATATTGCCAAAGGCTCGTGCTTCTATATCTAGTATATACAGGTGGGAACTACTCAGTATTTGGGTACTAAACATCATTCATTCGGGCCGAACAACGCCGGGTATTGCTTCTCTCAAATCACATTTCTGGCTAGTTTTAACAAAAGAAGTGTCTAACATTCGAAATATTTGAATTTATATCAATATGCAATATGCAATTGAATTAGCTACAAAAGGTAAACAAAATCGGATAGCCTGATGGGTTCTTCATATATATAAATATACATATATGGACAGAAATGTGTATGGTTTTTGGCAAACAGTTGGTCTGGCGTCCACTCACCAAATTGGTTGAGTTCTCCTTGAGATCCTTGGGAAAGGCGGGCGGTCCATTGGCCATCAAATGTGGCTCCTGTATGGGCTTCATGGGCGGCGGCAGCTCCAAGCCGGCCTCCTCCTCGGGCTCAAAGTCCGGCTGCTGTTGCTGTGCGCTTACATTTGGGAATTGCGGTGGCAATTGGCCAACCCCGCCGCTGGCGCCGCTGCCCGTCTGCTCGGCGAGCTCCTCGGTGTGCTTCTGTGTTAGCTGCAAAGCAGACGCGTTAAATATTATATACATATATATGTGTGTGAGAAATGTATATGCATGATATTATTGCGTTATAAATAAAAACGGCTCATTAACTCACTCTCAGATTCTTCTCCGAGGGCTTCTTCAAGAGCGCCTTCTCATTCGGTGACTTCTCCACTTTGGTCTGTGACAATTTACGCAGCGGCTGCGGCAGCCATTTGCGCCTGCAAAACGTGAATAAAAGAATGCCAAGGATTATTAAGAGTTCGTCCAGATTAGGGATCAGTTTTGTGTAAACTACAGGAACATGCGTATTGATGTGGCGCTATGCACGAGCTCATCCATGGCGCTTTGTTCTTGCGCTGTTTCGTTGGCGCGCAACACGTCGTATACGCAATAAAAACAATGTCAAACAACAAAAATGCAAAAACAAGCATCCGACCCCTGGCCAATTGGGCTGTCCAGCTGCGTGGCCGACATGAGACTGTCGCCAGAGGCACAGCAGCATATCAGCGCACAGTGGGGCCAAGTTCATGGCACACGGCCTGTCCCCAGTCTCACACAGAAAGAGAGAGAGAGAGAGAGTGCAAGAGAGAGATAGAGTGAAAGAGAGAGAGAGATTGGAGGAGAGAGAGAGTGACGAGAGAGCGCATTCATTGCCAGCTCATTTATTGCGTTTCCCCTGAACATTTTCATACACATTTATTTTCTGCCTATTAAAATGCCATTTTTCCAACCAAAAAAAATATCTCGTTGTCCACATTTTGAGTTTGTTTTTGTTTTATGATTTCTGCTTTCATTTTCATTCAGTTTCAGTTTTTATGTTAAAACTTTTCATTTTTTTTTACAGCCTTTGACCGTAAAAAACAATTTTGATTCATTTTCGGCAGCAAAGTTTAAGCAACAATTTTTTATGTTTTTCAAAAAATCAAAATAATAATACTTGAAATCAGGAGCAGAGCATGACTGAGCATCAGCCAAGGCATCAGCTGAATGGAAAGTAAAGCGAGCCTTCAAAGTGTTAAATAGCAGGTGGAAATCACCCGACGTTGCCCGGCTCAAAAGATGAATGTTGAAAATGGAAGTGTTAACCAAATTATGTGTTTAAATTGTCTCAACTTTAAAAAACCGCTTAAACGATATTTTGTAATTGATTTCGCCGCTCAGATTTAAGTTCTTTCAGTTAGAATAATAAATTTCGTGCTCAGTTAGCCGACGCAAGCGATCAGCATTTATAAATTCGAGCCAAGAAATGCAATTGGAAGAATTTAAGATGCTAGAAACCTAGTTTCACGAGTCCAAGAGTCCAAGGTGTGAGGTTCGAACCAGCTTTCCTCTCCTTCCTTTCCTTTCCTTTTCATTGTCTTGCCTCAATTGCACAAAGAAAAAACTGTCTTGCGCTTCGTGCTTGTTTTATAACAATATCGAAAATATATGAACGCGTGCTTAAACTTAGACCTGGTTTCATGGCTCTAGCTAACCATATTGACGAGTACAAGGCCCAAAGGTTCGAACCAGCCTTCAACTCTGGGTTTATGGAGCTAGAAATCCACGAGTTTCACGAGTCTAACTTTAATTCCAGGGTGAGATTCGTGTCAGTCTTCACTTTTTTCGTGCAATCTTGCCTCAAATTCAATTGACATTCTCTTTAAAGTTCTGGGATTATCAACTTTTTCTATGCGTTCAACAGGAGTCAGCACATAATAATACACAAAGGGAATTCTCCACTTTATTTGTGCTTTGTGGCTTTCAATTTGTTGCGAATATTATTATGTAAATTGATGTGTTTATAATTAAGTATAACCACATTAGCCCCATTTTAGAAGTTCCCATTGTTCGGGGGCTGCGGTCAACTTGTATGCCAAAAACAGAAGGCACATACCCACATACGCACACACACACGCACACACACGTACACACACACACACACTAACTTTGCGTTAGGTAATTTAAAAAAAGAAAGAAAGAATGAAAAGGCACCGCATTAACCGCATGGGTTCAAGAGTCATTAACCTGACCCAGGCTGGCGAAGCTTGCGTGAGCCGGCCCCAAGGGTGCCTGATAAATTTATTATAAAAATTTCAGCTCAATTTCATTTCCAATAGAAAACTTTGAAAATGTCGAAAGAAAAGAACACGTTGCATACCGTGCGGCGCTTGCAGCTCATCAGCTGAGTGAATTTGCAGCCAGCCGGGACGAAGGGGATGGGGAGGAAGGGGGCCTGTCCGGCGACACCTACACTGAAGGCAACCCTCAAGCAAGGTAACATAATTCAAAGTAAAAATAAACATTGACATGGACAACAAAATGGCGTGGAGAGGGGGAAGGGAATGGTGGGAAGGGGGGGGTGAGTATGTAGGGAGCTGTTCCTGGAAATAGTATTTAATTTATTACGTGCTCGTTCACGTTCAAAATTCATTTCGCTGATGTAATGTTTTAGGCAAATAAGCAACGTTTAATACACACACACACACATGCGGACATATGCACATGTGTGTGTGTGTGTGTGTGTGGCCAGAGGCGGGGCTGCGTATTAATGAGGTCGCCCCAAAGTATGCAACAAAGGCTGTGCGGCTGTTGCCTTCTGCATGTGTGTGTCTGCGTGTGTGTGTGTGTGTGTGAGTGTGTGTGTTAGCACACTTGCAAATGTGTCCATTTAGTTCATTGGACTTGGCAGCACGCGCTGCCCACCCCCAGCCCAGGCACAAATAAACGCGCTTATTGACAGAGCGCTTGAGACAAAGCGCCTGAAGGAGAGCTGAGCTGTGCATTGCCACAGGAAAAAGCCACGCCGTGTCTGACAATAATCTATATTCATGTTCAGCAGTTGACTCAATAACAACAACAACAATAGCAACAACAACAACAACAACAACAACAACAATAAGAACAAGAACAATGAAAAGAAATTGCTTTGCTCAATGCTCACTCGGCCGAGCGAAATGCCCAATTAGTGTGCAAATATTGAAAGTATTTTGTAATTTATGTCCAAACAAAACCAACTAACTTACTGGAACTGAACAATTTGGCTTTTATATGATTAACATTTATAGGTTAGAGGACGGGGGGCCAGTCTATAAACAAATACATAAATAAGTTGACCAAATGCATTTAGTTAATCTAAACAAATTACAACAAGAATGAGAAGAGACTACGAAAATAAATCATGTAAGCAAATCGATATTTATCGATGTTATAAAAAAGGGATCGAAGTAAATGAGGAGCTCGTGATGCGCCTGGCATGCTAGAGTTTATAGCTCGAGCTTCTAGTCCTCAGCTTTAATAGTTTTCCCAGGCATCTATCGAGTTATTTTAACGTCTAAAATCGATCAAACAGAGCTCGATATTTATCGATATTGTACAAACGTGAGCGGATATCGAAAGAAATGATAAGCTCGTGCTGCGCCTGGCATAGTGGAGTTTATAGTTCGAGCTTCTAGTCCTTAGCTTTAATAGTTTCCCCACATATCTATCGAGTTATTCCAACATCTGGAATCGATCAAACAGAGCTCGATATTTATCGATATTGTAAAAACGTGAGCGGATATTGAAGTAAATGATAAACTCAAGCTGCGCCTGGTATAGTAGACTATATAATTCGTAGTTCTAGTCTTAGCTCTTATAGTATTCCAAATTTTTTACATTCATCGAGTTGTTAGATCACTCAAAATCGATAAATTGGAGCTAAGTTGTAGGGAACTAAATCAGACCTCGATTTCACAATTGTGGAGTCAATTCGCTTTAAAGTAAAGTGGAAAATGGAAACAGCGCGCAGTATTTGTAATCGCTGGTCAACATGAAAAGCTGATAATGATGATAAGATTGTCAGGAGTTGATTCCATATCGCCGAAAAGCCAATTGAATTTCAAGCGAACAGGTAATTACAAATGAGACACTCGATGTCCGCTGAAAATTTGTAATTAAACAGAGATTATACACATGCGGAGTACATAAATATATTCATATATATATATACATATATATAGATATATCTATTGGAACTGGGAGAACCCAACAGCTAGAGCTGGCAAAATTGGTATGCAGCTGCCCCTGATCATACTGCAGCTGAATGTTAGTTCAATATTTAAATAATTTAACTATTTCTCGACAAATTGAGAAGTGAAAAATAACTAGAGCAATTTTTTTTTTGTGGGAAAGCAAAGCACTTAAAACACAAATAGCAAGAATTGAAAACGAATTGAGCACAGTGCGAGTGATTAATATAAGAACCTTATATAGGAAGTTGCAACTTCTTCAATTGCCGCTTATCAGCAATGACGAAGTCGCCGCCAGCTGCCGCCACAAGCTGCCGCCACAAGCTGCGGCAGCGCTGACTAATTCGACAAGGCTGTGCAATGTTTACACGGAGTCTACCCCCCCGTACCGCACACCCCCGCTAGGCGTACGTTGTTTGTTTTGATTCCAATGAAAAAAAAAAAAAACAGGGAAAGAGAACAAGAGCTATATAAAAATTAAGTAATAATATAGGAACAAATGTAAAGGCAATTCCAATCGATAAATGCTGCAAGCTGGAAAACAGGTTTCGCTTCGAGCAATTAGCGCAAACATCTGTGTGAAATATTAAGCCGGTTTGCGACTAGGCTGGCCGTTAACTTGGCCAATAGCCAGCTGGGGGACTTCAACAGCGGAGCACGCGAATCGCTCTGGAAGTTCCCATAATTATAATCAAAAGCCATATATATATAAATATATACATATATTATCGCATCTCGATTGTAACTCTTCGCATTGCACTGAAAATATCCCCTATAATATTATTTATAATTTATTTCTATTTATACCCTCTGTGCATGTTTGGACTTGGGCTCGAAATGTTCTATAAATAATTGCTCATATGCAGATCACATATCTCTCTCTTAGTTTGTCTATCTCAGAGATTTAGCTAGAGCTAGGAAAATTATAATGCGGCTTTTTTAAGACCTAATTCAACTACATTTTAAAACTAACTTTAAATAACTATCACATTTCGCGAGATTTTTGCAAATTCCAACAAATCTAGAAACTTTAATCGCGTGTTTTCTAAATGGTTTTTTTACTAAATGCAGAATAAGCTAAATAAATGTAGAGCAAAACGTGCTGAACCCAAAACTGAAGCAGTCTAATCGGACATATGTATTTATCTATAAGCTATACGTAAACAGATATATGACTGAGTTCTGCGGCAGACGCTGCTGACAATAAATCAAATATATCATATATACATATATATATATATATATATCCTATATATATATATATATATATCGCAACACGAGTCCACCAAGACTTTAATGCTTAGTCACTTTTGGGATAAGATTGCACAAACAAAAACAACCAAAAAAATAAAGAATAACAAAATAAATTCAAAGCTGATATCGGGCCAAGCGCGAGGGGGGTATGGGGTAGCGACTGCATATAAGCAACATTTTGTTGCTGCTCCAAACCGAAATCTATGAGTTTGGGCATCTAATTGAACGTGAGGGCAAACGCACAGATTGGATTAGCGCAAAGCAAACAAAGGCTATGCATTGTGCTGAAATGTACAATGAACGGGCACTGGTTTTTTCACGGGGGCCTATGGGAGCAGGTAAAAGGTTGTCTAGTTCGGTGTGCTCGACTAGGAGATATCCTAAAGCTTTCACTTCACCTGTATATACTATTCTGAAAGCAACTTGACAAATTTTGTGATTATAGTTTTCAAAATCCAAGAGATTTGCTCAAAGAAAAGTATTTCGACAAAGATTCTTATCGATTGGTTGGAGAAGGGGCAAGTTATCGATTATCGGAAACAAACTAATACTGCGGGGGGCACTAGAAGGGCCTACTTTATAACTTTCAAGTCTCTAACTCTTATAGGTTCTAAGATCGACGCAGCTATTCATACGAACAGATCGAAGGAAATGTCTACATCGATCCGTATCGATGCTGATCCAGAATATATGCACTTTGCATAAATTTCCACAAAAACAATATACCCGTCTTACACATTTTCAATGGATTCAGGGTATAAAATGAACAAAATTTAAGAGAGTAGTGAGAGAACTCGCAAATCTTGGCTCCAAAATCCCCACCAAAGTGAGAACAATGAAAATGTGAGCTGCATTTACCAGGATTTGCGGTGCTCATCAATGCAGGGCATCGGGATCGGCGTCGCCGGCTCCTCGGGATCACAGCAGAAACAGGCAAAGCCCTGTTGCTTCGGATTATGCTCATGGACTGAATGCTGATGATAGGGTCGTCCATTGCCATTGATGTTCAGCGATATGGACTTGAAGAGTTGCGGCTGCGACTGTTTGGGCCGCTCATGAATCGCCGAGTAGCGTTTCATTTGCTTGGCGTTCACGATATTGTTATTATCATTATCGGTGTTTGGGGTGGCACTGCCGTTGCCGAAATGCACACCATTTTTTATGTGCTTATCTGGGCTGATGTTGTTGTTGTTACACATGACTGATAAGGCGCACGAAATATCTAACAACAATCTAAGACGGTTTCGAACGCGTTTTGCGCTCCACGCTGCGTATACGTAACGTTCCGTTCCGGCGTTTCACAAACAACTGAGGCGACGAGCTCAACAAAAACTTGGGCAAGTTCTACAGCTCGCCAGGCTTTCGCTTTCTGGAGAAACCACCCACCAACCAGCCCTCCCCCCACCAAGCCCCTTGCCGTTTAGCTGTTGTTGTTGTTGTTGTTGCTTGATGGGCTGCTTCAAAGAGTGTGCACAACACAAAGAGTAACTAAAGAATAAACAAAAGCCAACTGTGAGCAACAGTTAAGCGAATTCGCGCTCTGAGAATGAAAAAAAAACAAAAACACTTATATATTGAAAGTGGTCGACTAGCATATACCCTGTAAAGGTCATCATTCTAAGCTTGCTGCTCAAAATTCTGAAATTTTTCTCAATGTGTTCTCAAATGAATAACAAAGATAAGGCAGCCCTTTTCGGATCTGTTTCGGCCAGTTCTTAAACAAAGCTCAAATTTCTTAAATTAACCTAATCAAAGGCAAGATTGTTTAAAAGTTTCGAATTTATATTACTTCAAGTTCCGCTGGAACAGATTTTAGATGCAGATTAAGCTTTCTTTTTGTAACCTTTAGGGTATGGAATTACAGCCTTATAGATCATGAATATATATCTTTTCAAGACTCAGAGGCACCATTTGCACCATTTGCTGTCTGTTACAAAACTGTCAACATCTCTTGCATACCCCACTTGTATTATTTGATGCACACAGGGTATGTATAAATAAAGTTTTGTTCTACGTTTTCGGTTTTTACGAGTATTTGTATAGTTATTGTTGTTGCCTTTGAGCTGAGTGTAATAGGTTTATATCTTTATGGCTCGCACCCGAGACGCGCGACACGCGATTTTAGACCAAGCGCAAAATGTTAGTAAACGTCGCGACGTGACAATTAAATACTGGGAAATTATTGAGAAAATAAAGCTTGCGTTCAACGAAAAGGCTTTACTGTATTAAATGTCGGCTGAGACTTTTTTTTACAAGTATTTATGATTTTTATAAGAAATAAAACAATTATTTTCAACATTTTTTAATCTTATAACGTGACATTCAACATACTTGAAGAGCTTCTCTTAAATTTACTTTTCCCTTATAATATTCTCGTAGTTTTATCAAGTTGAAGACGTTTTTTCCTACAGCTCATTTAAAATGTATGGCAAAAAAGTTAATCTCTGGATTTTCGAATAATTCCGCATTTCATTTATCCAACTAGCCCCAAATGACGCATAAGCCCAAACTGACAAAGAAATATGCAATAGCCGCCGAATGCATGATAAATCCCCGCCAGACTTGCTCGGATATAAAATTATAATACACATCACATATATATATAAGTATATATATATATTTATAGAGCCTATATTACAGAGAACTTTATACTATGCGCGAATTACGTAAATGCGGCAATTACTTATCAGTCCGTAGAGCTCTATGGGCCGCATTGAGGTGCAGAACTGAGTAAGAGGCCTGATAAATTTTATGACATGCTTTTTCAATTGGTTTTTTGATTCCCTGACCAGCGGAGACAAACTACGATGCCTGATAGCGATTATGTTTACCTGCACACACACAAACACCTGATAAACTTGGCCGAAATAAAAGCTGTTCACAACAATGAAACTAACAGGGGAGCGCGGGCAGCTGTGATATTAGACATATTTACAACATTGGATGGAGAATAGCTCGTGAAAATCGAATGTTACTTGACCGAGTGAACATTACCATGGAACATTTTGACCCATGTGTATATACGTATCCTAGAGATAATATCTTGACATGAATTTCAAATCAAAAATGATTTAAATGCCAGATTATTTTCGGGGGAGCACAATGAAAAAGCATACAATTCTTATGTAAATCGTTTTGCCAAGTTAATTGAGTGTCATAACTAACAAACGAGAAGTCGCTGGTTCAAATCTAACACCAATTTTAAACTGTTCATATAGAAATTGAAAAATCTGAGTACAGAGACTACAGAAAAGCTTCCTTTCTATAGGGAAAAGCAAGCTAACGCTTCGAGCTAGCAATTATTCCCAGCCCAATACTGAGCTTTAACCTACTTTTTTGACATTTTAATCTACTTTAAGGGACGTGTGCGACACTTGTTAATTATTTAAATCAAGGCTGCTTTGTGATAGCAGCAAAGTCCTTGAATTAAAGTCAACTAGCTATTTATGGCCCCAAGATAAATTATGCAACAGTCACTTAAGAGTGTCAGCGAGCGCAGTTCAGTTGAGGTTCAGGTTCAGATTGTGACGTGGCTCAAAGGCCATTGTGAGAAAATGGCAGCCAAGTTGGGTTGGCTAAGTTGTGACTTGACTCTTGACACACACGCACACTCTCACACACACACACACACACACAGAGGCACACACAGATATAAGTTTGTGCATATTAAAAGACTTGAAAAGAAGTGAGAAACTTACCCACTGAAGCCGCGTCGCTTGGTTGACGAGGACAATGCATCTGCCTTGCCGCGATTCCCTGAAGTGGAACAAGCAGTCCATGCAGATTATTCTATTAAGTTTTTACCATTTCTTTTCAAAATTTAACTCACCTTGATCCTGCATGCTGTTCTCGTTGGGCTTCTGTGTGGCGCCTGCTGCAGCTGCTGCTGTTGCTCCCGACGAACCTTGCTTGTGGGCACCCGGCGGCGGTTTGAGCACAGCGACTGGCACGAGGCCCTCTTGTACGGCCGAATCGTCATGTTGTGGATTTAAGCGGACCAAACAGAAGTCCGGCTCACTGGCTGTGGGCTGCTCAATAATCTCAACCTGCTGGCCCTTGCTGACGCTCAGCTCATTGCTGCCCGAGCTGGCGATATAATCGGCCACAACCCAGGTGGCCTCCTGATTGCCCAGCTGCAAAGACATGAAATAGAGAGAGAGAAACACGATTTGAGAATCGATGGAAATATGTAAAAATAGTTGGCCTCGGCTAGCCGAAGATTAGGTACACTTGCAGGCATATGGCAAATCTGTGCCAGTTTAAAGAGCTTATGAATGAAATACTCAAGAAGTTCGCTGAAAAAGCTTCGTAAATCCTTTAAAGAATGAACTTCAAAGTATTTTAGAGCTAGGTTGAAGTCTTTCAAAAAGTGTGGAAAAGATTCATCAACAGAGCATTAAAAGCGAAGTCAGCTTCGTGAGCCCAGTGTAATGCCCATTTAAAGGGTATAAAGATGATGCTGATGATGGGCAACCATTTGCCTTTGCCACAGGCACACACACACACACACACATATACAAACAGACACACGTGCCCATAGAGAAGTGCATCCAATGGAGCAAGTGGACAGCCGGACATAAATGTGGTCCAGCGACCATGCCAAGTGTCGAAGGGCAAGGGCAAAGCGGGCGATTTTATTGATTTAATTTGTGCGGTTTTATTCAGCTGCAGGCGACAAAACACGACATGAAGGGGGGCATGTGAGCCACAGCAAGGACTGTACACTCGAAATAAAAGAGGCGACCTCCAAAGCAGCTCAAGGATAATTTGCCAACAAACGCACTAATTAGAAAAACCTATTCAAGCAGCCATGCCCCATTGTCTCTCACGGCCGAGAGGCTGCCAAGACGATGTCAGCTTCGATTAGCTGCCTTCCAGCCACATGTGGCATGTGGCATGTGGCAAGCCAAGCCCAAGCAACGTTATGTTTATTAATAATTTACATCTTTATTAATTTACATGCTTGTGGGATGTTGGTGGCAGGAAAGCGAGCCGCTAAAATTTGTGTGCACAAGTTTTTAAGCCAGCCAATTGCCGATTATAATCGATAAGAGGCTAATTAAAAGCTATTTTTGTAAAAGTTTAATCGATAAATAAATGAAGGTTAAAACTTGAATTTTCATATTCCTCTGGCTGTGAGCAGATGAGATAGCAATAAGAAAACATTGTGGCTGATAAAATGAACAGTATAAACGGAAACGTTTCTTTGTCAATCAAAACAAATCAAATTTGAACCGGCGACTTCTCGCCTGCTAGTTCAACGCTCAGCTATCTAGCCCACATCAAGTTCACAAAGCAGAAAGTCTGCGTTGTAGTTGTTGCCCTTTTCTTTGTCAATCATAACACTTTATATTATTGCCAAATTTGAACCGGCGACCTCTCGCCTGCTAGTTCAACGCTCAGCTATCTAGGTCACATCCAGTTCGCAAACCAAAAAGCCTGCTTGTAATTGTTGCCCTTTTCTTTGTCAATCATAACATTTTATATTATTGCCAAATTTGAACCGGCGACCTCTCCCTTGCTAGTTTAACGCTCAGCTAGCTTTTCTCAAACGCCCTTGTACCACTTTTGGAGTTTGAGCCCTCAAAAGCGCCGTCGTATTGCTCACATTCGACCCAAAAGCTCGTTAGCTTTGATCACCAAACAGTCAATTAGTCAGGACATACTCTCTCATATAGGATATATAGAGTGGTAACTGTATCGAGTGCGTCTGCCACAAATGAGAGTGAAAGGAAGTTCCATCAGCAGCTCAGCTCATTAGGGCCGCCTACTGATTGCCTCGCTTCAGCTTGCTAGCTGTTTATATTGCTGGAGCTCTGTCCAATAACAATAACAATTAAGGGTGCTGCTGATGACTGTACGACTGGCAGATACCCTGTAGCTACCCTTAACATCGGTCTGCAATTTTGCTTGCTATCATTCTGATTTTCTTCATGTCTCTGAGATAAACAAGCAAAAGGGAATATAAATATTTTACGTCATCTTATGCCTCTTAAATGGACGCACAAGTTAGGCATACCCATTATTTACGCCTACTTTTAATGGACATAGGGTATGAAAAGAACAAGTGAACAGGAAGCTGAGCAATGAGCTCAAGTTGCCAGCAGCCTCAAGGAGCAGCGTGTTAGGTGCCTGTCGTTTCTGCTGTTAATTAAGCTCAACTCACACGCAATATGTATGTGTGTGTGTATCTGTGTGTGCGTGTATCTGTGTGCGCATACATATACACATTCATAAATATTGCACGTTTCCGCTTGTAATGCAATTAGTCGAAAAGTTTTCAACGCGCTGAGCATTAAAACTTTTCAACAACAATTTGTGCAGGCCAAGTTAAGAGAAAAATTTCGCGTGGGCGTGTGGCAGAGCATCGGGCTATGCTGAAAATGGGCGCAAAAATTATATATTTCATCTCTCCTGACATCACGCGAAGCGAGCGCTTTCAAAAGTTGTATCAAGTTGCGCAAGACAGCAACTAAAACAGAGGCAAATGTTGCCAGCCATTTGAAAAATTGCAAAATTTGAGAATCGCAAAGAGGGGCAGTACATAGAAGAGTGCCAGTAAATAGCAGAGAGACCATTTGAGATTAAGAAAAAGAGTGAGAAAGGTTTGGAAAGTAAAAGAGCGAGCTAGAAATAGATACGAGTCTGTATAGAGAAAGAGAATAAGAGGGAGAGGAAAGAGATGTCGCATTAGAAGAGCAAAAAAGCAAAGCACTTTTCATTGATTTCCCTAATTTCCATGCATATAAAACATGTGTGCTCTGCCATACGCAGAGTGTGGCACGTGCTGCCATCATCATAAACATGATTATAACTTTGCTGTTGGCAGCTACTTAACGCGCTCTGCAATTTGCTGCAGCAAGAGCCAACACACAAGCACACACACCCCCACACGCACACACGCCCCCACATGCACATACACACACACACGCACACTCATTCACACACAAACCGCACTCATGCATGCTTGCCATTGGGCTGCGGCTGGGCCACAAGGCGTATGCGCACTTCCTCAGTGCATGCTCCTGCCTCGATAATTGCTGGAGTGCATCGAAATTGCCTGACGACGAGCCCAAACAAAAGGCAACCGCATCACCGGCCCACAACTGTTTGTGGTTTCATTTCAGCGTATTACGCTGTAAGCATTTAAGCTACGTTTATCTTCACAAACAAAAGCGTTTGGCCTGAACGATAATCACATGCATAATAGCTCTTGGCATAAAGCTAACGAATTCCGTTCAGTTGGTTTAGATTTAAAGAAATGTGGTTCATTATCATGAAGAGCTTGTGTGGTTAAGGTCTTTAGGGTTTGAACTAGCATATGAAATGTCGCCGGTTTAAATATGACAGCAATTTATAATATGTCGATCTCAGAATCTAATGGAGCTTGAGACTTGAAATTTAAGCATAGGATCTTCTGCTGCGAATTTGTTTGCGATAATCGATAGCTTGCCCCGTTTCCAATCAATCGATAACAATCGATATCGAAATTATATTTGTTGAGCAAATCCCTTATGTTTTACAGTTCAAGTATCTTTCACTCACAGCTAAAATATTTAGCAATTTCTTCTATGCGACTTATTATAACTTACTATAGACTAATCCATACTTCTTTCCTTCTACCTTCTCTTAGCTTCTTTAACGTCTTAAAGAAAATACTGTAGTTCACCAAGAGCTGATTGAATTCCTCCTGCAATGCATTTGCACGAGGACTGTCTCTTTCATATTTTCTTTGCACAACCACATTGATTTGTTTGTGTGTGTAAAGGCAAGCATGTGCTCCACAAATTAAATTCATCTCCATCGAGTGCCACTTTGTTGTTGTTGTTGTTGTTGCACATTTTGTGAACGCCTTGGCTGCTCTTTAATTAAATTAATGAAAGGATATTTTCGAGCTGCCAGCTAACGCTGCGTATACATGATATTTTTTACTTTCAGCTTCGCTTCCCTTTTATGCGGTCTACGGGTTTCATATTTTAAGGCCAACAATTTCAATGTTGGCTGCTGCAAAATGCAATCAGCGCTGCCCTGTTAAGCTTTTGCCCCGCTCCCCCCTGCTTGAGCTGTCAATGCCTCAATATCCTTCCCTTAACGCTGCATAAAATAATTAACATGGCTTACAGTTGCCTCTTGCGCATTTGCATAGTTAATCAAAGAAGCAGAGAAAGAGAATGTATAAGCAAGAGAGAGGGCGGGGAAGGTAGGTAGAGAAAGCGAGTAGCATTTACCATAAGATGCCCTTCAAATACTGTGGAATTTCAAGCCAAAAAGTTGTAGTCAATTACACCCCATTGCTTGTTTTGCAGGGTATGCCACTGCGTAGTCGCAGCTTTCTGTCAACTGCGCAATAAACGCACAACATTTAATTATTTCATGTTCGATTCCAAAAAGTTTGCGGCAAATATATGCAAAAAAATGGGGGAGGGACGGGGGAACATTTGAAATTCAATTGGAAAATCAAACTTGAAATGTTGACTTGAGTTCTACGCATAAAATCAATTGAAAAGTTTTTCTCAAGAAATCGAAAAGCGTATTTGCATATTTCAATGGAGCAGAAGTGGGCCAAAGGCGAGCCTCAAGAAGCAGCTGACCCGGCCGAGTATTCACGTCCAGGCTAGCCATGGGATATGTTACCAACAAGTTGTAACTGGTGTGGAAATTTGCTTGTGTGTGCTGATTACAAGGCTGATAAGAAAATAACAACAACAAAGCAAAGAAACTACGAAAGAATAACGAAAAAGAAGTTGCCGACTAGAAGATATCCTACACATCTGGGTTCAAGAATTTTCAAGTTTATGACCTTAAAAACTGTTTTCCAAGATTACGACTAGAACAACTCAGCTTGTCGTCCTGATCGAGTATATACTATATACATGTATTCTAATCGCCTTCCGTCCAATATCCCCTTTTAAGCTATTTTCAATGGGTGCAGGGTATAACCAGCAGGAAAGCCAGATAAAAGTAGACTACAAAGCATGCGTAATTCGAGACACATAGACAAAAAGCAGTCAAGGCAGGTTCGGGGAGGTCGCCTTTGACGAGCCGGAAAATGTGCTTGGGCCAAAATAAAGAAAAAAAAAGCAAGCAAAAATTTCTAAAGCGATTTGGCAAATGCTTACGTTATTATTGATGGCCAAAAGGCAGGGGCTGGAGGCGTGGCGGCTGTGTGCGTGTGTGCCCAACACGAGATTGAAAGCCAAAGATGACGGAAACTCCATGACTTTGCCTTGTCTTTTATGGGCCATAAAAAAGACACAATTGCAGCACACTTAAAACTCATCAATCGAGGGGCTCATAAAAAGAGTGGCAGCGAGAGAGAGAGGGTGGGAGAGAGAACGAGAGGTGAGCTCAGGGTTGTCAATTCGAATTGACCAAAGAGCATTTAACTGATTGAAAATTGAGATGAAAGCCCAAGTTTAAAGTGCACCTAAATATATTTAAGTCCATTTTATCTTTTGATTCAATTTATATAAGTAAATACGATTATATGAAGAACAAAAAAATATATAATTAGGTAGAAAGGGACTTGAAAGAATCAGAAAATAAATGATTGCCAGTCGAGGGTATATAGCCTGGCATATTTCTGATTTTAAGCATGAGCTCAAGACTAACTTGAAATACCCGTTTGTTTTAGCCATCGAAGGGAATAATTTACAGGGTATACTTTTGCATATTTTCAGCAAGAGCTCAGCATTTAAATAGTCCCTAATTAAGACACATGCTTCCTTTAGCTTGTTATTGATCTACCCAACATTTTACAGGGTATTCAATTGCATATTTCAAAATTGTAAGCCAGAGCTCCATGTCTCGATTGACATACCTGCTTTCTTCAATCAGCTATCTACCTTTGCACACTTTTACAGGGTATACATTCAGATTTTGGGCCAAAGTTTTATATTAAAATCAATTAATTATGTCTTTTAAGTGTATCTCCAGTTCATTTTATACAATTGACAAATGCCACCCAAGGGGCACTTTCGTAAATCACAAATAAATACAGAAGCACACACACTCACACACACACACACATAAACAATAACTGTGTGCATGTGTATATGTTGTAAGTACATAAAACATAAACGTTGTCTATTATTCAATTAACTCGGCTAGCTGTGGGCGTGGCACGCGAAGGTTCGCTCAACAACAATTACGCTGTTACATTGTTAACAACAAACAAAGAGCCCCTAAAAGGGAAGAGGTAGAGAGGGGTAAGGGGCTGTGTGTGTGTGTATGGCATACAACACATTCCAGTGCCACATACCCAACCATGCTGCTGGGACCCGCTGTGGTCTCTGATAATTGTGCGACAACATGTTAACAGCGACTACTTCGACCGCAGTTGTGGGCTTTGTTGTTGTTTTTGTGTGTGGTCTGCATGTGTGTGTGTGTGTGTGTGTGGTCTGCATGTGAGTGTGGTCTGCATGTGCGTGTGTGTGAGTGTGTGAGGTCTGCAAGTGTGCGTGTGTGTATATATGTGGTGTGTGTTCAATGAAAGTCATTTACAACGCAAATCGAATAATATTCTCAATAAATTACGTGCAAACATGACATGTTAGATAAAGCCGGGCCCTTTTTATGGGCCCCCCAGCCTAGGGGCGGGGTTAATGTACTCGGAGACAAAGCCTGTGCACAACAATTAGAGGAGCATTTGAGATAAAAACTGAATATTGATAGATTATTATAAATATGGCATTATTTCAATGAAAAAGGTTCTTCAAAAAGGAACAGTTGGGATGACTATAGATAAAAGTTTTTGTTTAACTTCGAAACTGATTCTGGGACCGCCTTTTAGGCACAGAGCAGCTGCAAAGTCGTGTTAAGAAATGCATCACATTACAACAATCCACATAGATATTAAAAAAAAAAAAGAGATATTCCAAAAAATCATCAAAAAAAGTTTCTATTTTCGAACCGACCCCGATTTTGAAAAAAAACGTGATGTTACCCCTTGCCATTTTGACCATTTGGGTCAAAATTTAGGTTTTCACACTTTTGATGCCAATCGATAGTACTGATCCTTACGAGTCCAAAATGGTATAAAATTCCAAAATCGGACAATTTTTGGCTGAGATATTCCAAAAAATCATCAAAAAAGTTTCCATTTCCGAACCGACCCCGATTTTGAAAAAAAACGTGATGTTACCCCTTGCCATTTTGACGATTTGGGTCAAAATTTAGGTTTTCACACTTTTAATGCCAATCGATAGAACTGATCCTTACGAGTCCAATTTGGTATAAAATTCCAAAATCGGACGATTTTTGGCCGAGATATTCCAAAAAATCATCAAAAAAGTTTCCATATCCGAACCGACCCCGATTTTGTAAAAAACGTGATGTAACCCCTTGCCATTTTGACGATTTGGGTCAAAATTTATGTTTTCACACTTTTGATGCCAATCGATAGTAGTGGTCCTTACGAGTCCAAAATGGTATAAAATTCCAAAATCGGACAATTTTTGGCCGAGATATTCCAAAAAATCATCAAAAAAGTTTCCATTTCCGAACCGACCCCGATTTTGAAAAAAAACGTGATGTTACCCCTTGCCATTTTGACGATTTGGGTCAAAATTTAGGTTTTCACACTTTTGATGCCAATCGATAGTACTGATCCTTACGAGTCCAAAATGGTATAAAATTCCAAAATCGGACAATTTTTGGCCGAGATATTCCAAAAAATCATCAAAAAAGTTTCCATTTCCGAACCGACCCCGATTTTGAAAAAAAACGTTATGTAACCCCTTGCCATTTTGACGATTTGGGTCAAAATTTATGTTTTCACACTTTTGATGCCAATCGATAGTACTGATCCTTACGAGTCAAAAATGGTATAAAATTCCAAAATCGGACAATTTTTGGCCGAGATATTCCAAAAAATCATCAAAAAAGTTTCCGTTTTCGAACCGACCCCGATTTTGAAAAAAACGTGATGTAACCCCTTGCCATTTTGACGATTTGGGTCAAAATTTAGGTTTTCACACTTTTGATGCCAATCGATAGTACTGATCCTTACGAGTCCAAAATGGTATATAATTCCAAAATCGGACAATTTTTGGCCGAGATATTCCAAAAAATCATCAAAAAAGTTTCCATTTCCGAACCGACCCCGATTTTGAAAAAAAACGTGATGTTACCCCTTGCCATTTTGACGATTTGGGTCAAAATTTAGGTTTTCACACTTTTGATGCCAATCGATAGTACTGATCCTTACGAGTCCAAAATGGTATAAAATTCCAAAATCGGACAATTTTTGGCCGAGATATTCCAAAAAATCATCAAAAAAGTTTCCATTTCCGAACCGACCCCGATTTTGAAAAAAAACGTTATGTAACCCCTTGCCATTTTGACGATTTGGGTCAAAATTTATGTTTTCACACTTTTGATGCCAATCGATAGTACTGATCCTTACGAGTCAAAAATGGTATAAAATTCCAAAATCGGACAATTTTTGGCCGAGATATTCCAAAAAATCATCAAAAAAGTTTCCGTTTTCGAACCGACCCCGATTTTGAAAAAAACGTGATGTAACCCCTTGCCATTTTGACGATTTGGGTCAAAATTTAGGTTTTCACACTTTTGATGCCAATCGATAGTACTGATCCTTACGAGTCCAAAATGGTATAAAATTCCAAAATCGGACAATTTTTGGCCGAGATATTCCAAAAAATTATCAAAAAAGTTTCCATTTCCGAGCCGACCCCGATTTTGAAAAAAAACGTGATGTTACCCCTTGCCATTTTGACGATTTGGGTCAAAATTTAGGTTTTCACACTTTTGATGCCAATCGATAGTACTGATCCTTACGAGTCCAAAATGGTATAAAATTCCAAAATCGCACAATTTTTGGCCGAGATATCCCAAAAAATCATCAAAAAAGTTTCCATTTTCGAACCGACACCGATTTTGAAAAAAAACGTGATGTTACCCCTTGCCATTTTGACCATTTGGGTCAAAATTTAGGTTTTCACACTTTTGATGCCAATCGATAGTACTGATCCTTACGAGTCCAAAATGGTATAAATTTCCAAAATCGGACAATTTTTGGCCGAGATATTCCAAAAAATCATCAAAAAAGTTTCCATTTCCGAGCCGACCCCGATTTTGAAAAAAAACGTGATGTAACCCCTTGCCATTTTGGTGATTTGGGTCAAAATTTAGGTTTTCACACTTTTGATGCCAATCGATAGTACTGATCCTTACGAGTCCAAAATGGTATAAAATTCCATAATCGGACAATTTTTGGCCGAGATATTCCAAAAAATCATCAAAAAAGTTTCCATTTCCGAGTCGACCCCGATTTTGAAAAAAAACGTGATGTTACCCCTTGCCATTTTGACGATTTGGGTCAAAATTTAGGTTTTCACACTTTTGATGCCAATCGATAGTACTGATCCTTACGAGTCCAAAATGGTATAAAATTCCAAAATCGGACAATTTTTGGCCGAGATATTCCAAAAAATTATCAAAAAAGTTTCCATTTCCGAGCCGACCCCGATTTTGAAAAAAAACGTGATGTTACCCCTTGCCATTTTGACGATTTGGGTCAAAATTTAGGTTTTCACACTTTTGATGCCAATCGATAGTACTGATCCTTACGAGTCCAAAATGGTATAAAATTCCAAAATCGGACAATTTTTGGCCGAGATATTCCAAAAAATCATCAAAAAAGTTTCCATTTCCGAACCGACCCCGATTTTGAAAAAAAACGTGATGTTACCCCTTGCCATTTTGACGATTTGGGTCAAAATTTAGGTTTTCACACTTTTGATGCCAATCGATAGTACTGATCCTTACGAGTCCAAAATGGTATAAAATTCCAAAATCGGACAATTTTTGGCCGAGATATTCCAAAAAATCATCAAAAAAGTTTCCATTTCCGAGCCGACCCCGATTTTGAAAAAAAACGTGATGTTACCCCTTGCCATTTTGACGATTTGGGTCAAAATTTAGGTTTTCACACTTTTGATGCCAATCGATAGTACTGATCCTTACGAGTCCAAAATGGTATAAAATTCCAAAATCGGACAATTTTTGGCCGAGATATTCCAAAAAATTATCAAAAAAGTTTCCATTTCCGAGCCGACCCCGATTTTGAAAAAAAACGTGATGTTACCCCTTGCCATTTTGACGATTTGGGTCAAAATTTAGGTTTTCACACTTTTGATGCCAAACGATAGTACTGATCCTTACGATAACACATGTAAAACGATAACACATTTGGCAGTGTTGAAAAGGTATCACATGACGAAATCCAATTAAGTTTGCAATGTTAACACGATTTGTATTTGTATTATTAGTGCAGAAAATATAAGTTTTGGAAATGCATTACCTTACGATAATCTACGTAAGTTAGTGTTGTAAAACCATTTTTATTAGTAGAATCGAAAATAGCAGTGTTGGGAATGCCTTATATTACGAAAACTAAACAAATGAGTGTTGATAAACATCTAAAATATTATATTAAAGAGAGTTCATGATAAAATATCTGTAACAATAATTTCTTTACACCATTGCAGTCTATCCTTAATGCCTGCTCAATTATCGATAGCTTTAAGTTAATCGTCTTATATGAAACGGAACGTTGAGCAATTGCAACACTTTTCAATTTCTTCGGACTTAAGCGTTTGAAATTCCAAGAATTTTATCTGCCCGGCAGTCATTTGTAGGGGTTCATTTCGAAACATGTGCTGCCAGCGGCATTTAAGAATGGAGCAAACAGGCTCAGAGGATAAACAAAGCGAGAGGCTCTGCCTGCGGAACAGCCCAAATGCTGTTGGCTCGGCCAAGTGTTGGTCAGTACCCCGAAATAGAGACCGAGGCGATGGGCATTCAGAACAAATTACAAAGCGTGCGAGGGGAGAAGCAGCAACAACTACGCCACAGGCTGCACGAGTGTATTGATGCCCAAGATGAAAAATGGACCCAAGCCCAATGCACACACACATACACTCGCACACACACACGCGGGCAGTCACACACTCTTTGGCGAGTTTAAGTTTGGGCCGTCGTCGGGGGAGCAATTGAAAATTGCTTTGCCCCAAACTGTGGCAGCGCAATGTGTTCGACATGTGGCCTTGCCACGACTTGCAACCCATCAATGCTATCATTTTTATAGCCAAGCTGTGCCCCCCTCCCCTCTTACCCTTCAGAGGCCACTCCTCCTCCTCTCCAGCAAGACTATCATAAAAGCTTAAGCTGGCTTTGGCACAGATATGTGTACAAGTATTTACAACGCAATTGTAGCTGCAGGCATAAGTGTTATACTATCTGTATCTGTAGCTGCGGCTGTATCTGTGGCTGTTTTTGTAGCTGTATCTGAGGCTGTATCTGTATCTGTGGCTGTATCTGCATCTGTGATTTCTATGGCTGTGTATCTGCAAGTTTCAAGTTGAGTTTTTGCTTCGTTGCATAGTTTTGTGCGCAGCGACTGGCGACAATTCACTTACAAATTGTTGCTATTTACTTTTGGCCTTCTTTCCTGCGTTTTATACCCTGTACATATGTAACTTAGGGTATACTATTGTTCAGACAAGCTATGTGACAGGCACTCATATAACTTTATAGAGAAAAAAGCTGATGAAGCTATAATCTTTGATCCTGTCTACAGGCTATCATCTCGTCGAGCACTCTTGTTGCCGGCATTTTTAGTTGTTATGCACCCATGAATTCTTGGGCTTTGCTTTTGACATTCAGCGACTACTTTTTGCGCAATTTGCATATAATTTGCACGACAACGGGAAAGTGAGGGGGAGAACAGCAGCCTGCCGTCTGCTACAGTCATAAAATCCAGCTAACAACAAAATAAACTACGCAAGAAAATGAAAGCAAGATACATAACTATTACAATGGGGCAGCTGCACGTCATTGGCTAAGTATCTGCTGCTCTTCAATGTGCTCTACAAGACTTAGGATGCTTTGAATGGGACATTTGGTTTGTGCATGAAGTATAAAATTGGTTTTAATTACCAGCAATTACTTGAATTACTTGATCTATAAATAGTTCAGTAATTGTAATGGTAATTACATTTTAAAGTATTATATAATATACTTAAATACCAAAAATACTTATGTAAATGTAATTAAGTAATTAAATTTATAAGCATACTTTTAGGTATAGGAAATATATATATTTAATTCTTGCTGTAGTCAAACTATATGTAAATACTTAAGAAAATTGAATTAAGTAATTGCATTGTAAAGCATAAAGAGTTTAAAGTACAAAAAATGTATATTTAATTCATTCTATAGACAAGCTGCATTCCCTAAAATAAGTTATATTTTCTAATATATTTACTTTTCCAGCCTTATAGAGTTAATAATTACCCAACAATTACTTGTAGCTGGACACTCTATGCTAAACTCTACAGCATATGTAAACATATCCCTATAATCTCTATATTCATTCTATATTTCTTGCTATCTCTATACTCTCTTGAAGATCCCTTAAGTTAGGGTATTTGTTATTTGACATTTCTCCCATTTCGACAGCAATTTTTGTGTGCTTCTGTGTGTTGTGCAACATTGTGTTATTTTTTTGTTAACGGCTGCTGCGTCGTCAGTTTCTTGTTGTTGTAGCTGTTATCTTCCTTTCTATTTTTTTTTGTTGGTTTGTATGTTTTTTGCTGTTGGCGCTGGGCACGTGAGGCGCTTAACCCAGCTCAGCTGCAGCTGACAAGCAGCGCCCATTGGGCTGGGCATTTTTTTTTTAGGTTGTGCGTAAAGCAAATTTACGTTTTCAACGACACGTTTTTCAAGGAGCATGTGTGCGTGTGTGCTATGCGCGCAAAAGTATGCTATAATGGAATGCATAGAGCATACGTCCCGTGAGCCGCAGCTCAGCGATGCATGCAGCAGAAAAGAAAAGAAAGCGTACCAACAGGCTGGCAGCAACTTCTTTTGAAATTTAAGCAACATTCGAGCATTAAATTTCTAAAGAATTTCATATTTAAGGCAAGCATATAAATTGATTAAAAGCCTCGTAAATTGTCAAGGAGCAGCGAGCAGCTGCACAGACAGGAAGCAGCCACTAGACTAGAGCTGGCGGGGACGAGCGGAAATTGTCATCACTCAGCACCAAATTGACAAAACATGTTAGCAGGGGCATGGGCAGGGGCAGGGGGAATGCGGCCAAGTGGGGAAGGAAGTGGCAGGCAAGGTCAACAGCAGACTGCAATGCAAGAACGACTGAGCATGCCACACCGAAAGATGTTGATAAGCTCTTACATAGCTTGATGAAGTGATAAATACATTATGTGTGCCACTTGCCAGTTGCGGGCGGCATGGAGTGGAAAGAGGAGAGGGGGGCGCACAGCGGGTGTGCTGATTGGCTGCGCTTCATAAATTACATAAATGGAATGGGAGCAAGCGAGAGCGAGAGACAGAGAGAGGAGAGAGGAGCAGCCAGCGGGGCGGCTACTGACAATAATTGAAGCGACTTGAAGCAAATAAATTAGCGCACAACGCTGCGTATGATTAATGTGCTTATCGAAATGACAATGCGATTGAAGTTTGCGTGTGCGAGTGTGTGTGAGGTGGCATGTATGTGGGCGTGGCAAGCAGTAGCGAAGGGTCAACAACACTCTACAATCAACTGGGGAACAACAAAAGGCTATAAAATAAACTAGCCTCAAGCAACCAAAAGAAGTCATGAGCAGAAAAGTGGCACTCCAGAAGAGAGAGAGAGAGAGACAAAACTAAATGAAAGGGGGAGCAGATATAAGGAAAGGGGGAAGACAAAAGAAGAGATAGCTAGGCAGGAGAAGAGGTAGAGGGGTAGCGGATGCTGGCATTGCTTTATAGTTTAGTCCATCCATCTAGATGTGGTTATAGATATGCCGATTATTAACATTTGCGATTGTTTCCAAGGGATATATATAGTACGCACATGTTGATAGCATACTATGATCAAGATATATATATATAGATATGCTCACATATAAAAAAGAAGCTCTTTCTGAATTGCTTGGATATGGTTAAAATAAAAGCTTTTCTTACAGAAACTTAAATGAAATCCTATTTAAGCTATCTATTAAGAGTTCAACACGGATAGGAACTATAGAACTTGTTGGCAAAGAGATACAACAGCTAAATGCGGAGTTTCGTTAAGAATTTGGAAAAAGAAAGAAGACTTGAAAATCTTTCAGTTGATTCCTATATCAGCTATTTGACATAGTAGCTCAATCCGGCTTAATCGAAGTATAAAACAAAAAGCAATTGTATCAAATATCGAGAGCATATCTTCTCCGAGAGCTTAGTTCACATAGAACATTTCTACAGTTGTATAGAAAAACATTGCCACACCTCTCAAAACACTTCAATTAGTTATAGAAACCATGTGAAAAGCAGCCAAGTCTCAGAGGCTAACATTGAATTGGATATTTATTTAAATCCCATGACGCCTGTCACGTCGAATAGAACGAAAATGATTGTTACCTTGAAGCCGCTGTTGCTGGGCTGTCGAAAGAAGCGAAAGGAGCTGGGCGTATCGATGGTATGCTGGCGCGAGAGCGTCCCATGGCTGCTGACACTGGACTGACGGAACCAGGGCAGCGAGATCTTGCGTCGACTCTTGCGCTGCTGCGGCGTGCCAGCGCCAGATGCTGCCGGCACAGTGGGAAATGTGAAGGGCGAACGGGAGAGCGGCTCAGCCGAGGCGGCGGCATTAGTGGCTCCGTTATTGGTCTGCTTGGGCGATGTGCTGTCATCCTCCTCCAAGGTGCACAGCGGTGTATTCTGTGCCGAGTCCGCCAGCGAGGGCGACGGCGACGGATCCCCAATGGCGATGGGCGCACTCAGCGGCGGCAACGTCAGCGGCGTGTTCGGCAGCGAGGCACAGCCGCCGGCTGATCCTGGCGCTTGCTCTTGACTGCCGCCGGCTGATCCTGGCGGCACATCCTGACTATCGCTGCCGCACTTGAGCCGCTCGAGCGTCGTCTTCTTTTGGCTGGCCCCATCGGCGGCATCGACGCTGTTGATGCGTTCGTTTAGAAATTTCTTAACGCTTTTCATGGCTTTAAAACTCTGCTCTGCTTTTCCTTTTTTAATTACACATCCTTTTTTTTGGAGTTTATTTTTATGCAGAAAAATCCGTGAATTTGTTGTTGTTGTCTTTATCAATAAATCTGCGCACAAATCGATTTGTTGTCAACGTGTTTTATTTTTAAACCTAAGCCAAGTGCCACGTGCCAAAGCCAAAGCCACAGCCGCAGCCCAAAATCCAAATTGAACGGGGGGGCCCCGCCCAGCCAGGTGTGTGTATATTTGTGTGTGTGTGTGTGTGTGTGTGTGTGTGTGTGTGTGTGAGTGTGTGTTCGTTGGGAATTTGCGGGATACATAAGCAGCGCGTCGGTCGGCCGTCATGCAGCAGGCAGAACAGTTCTTCTGCTGGGCATTCGCCTGTCAAATCTGACATTCCAATTTGTATCTATTACGAATTGAGTTTTATCGACATTTTTCCTGTGGCTCTTGCACGAATTTTGAATGACTTTCAATTAGCACAACGCTGCGTATGAGCAATCTTTGAATGCGTTTCTTTCTAACGTGATATCAAACTAGTTTGACTATCAAATGATATTTTATATATATCATATATATATAATTAAACTAATTTAATTTTAATCAATTTAATTTAATCAATTGTTCTAAGTAGAAAAAAGTCTGTTTGCATATTATAAATGAAGTGATCAATCACATTCTTCTTCTTTTTCCTGCAATTACTGAAATTCATATTTGATATATTTTTGCCATTTTTTCCCCATTTTGTTCTTTTGCCAGATAAAAAGCTGCCGCCGCTTCGCTCGAGTATTTATCTTGAAAATTCATGGGCAGCCGCACGTTTTGTTTATATGTATGTATGTATATGTAAATGTTTGTTATTTTTACACTTTTGCTCTGGCTCTGCCGCAGTCGACGTCAACGCCAGCGTCGCGCCGGCAGGTGCGCCATAGCGGCCGCCACTTGGCTGAACCGATTGTGCCCGACTGCAATTATGATTCAATAATTTACGGCCGGCGATGTGGACTACACCAAGAGCAGAAACAAAAAAGAAAACCCCCCACTCAGCGCTAGGGAAAATAGTTTAATGCCAAAATTGCTTGCGTAAAAATAAAGTACAAACAATATATGAAAATTCAATTGTGAAAAAGGGAGAAAAAGTTGATACCCTTATAGAAAACATAACCAAACAAAAACTAGATTTAAAGGCATAAAAATAAAGAGGAATAAAAAAAATAAAGAACAAATTACATAAATTGAGCTTAAAAGAGTTGTTTCTTTAACAATTGTAAACATTTTTGCTGAATTTGAACCGGCGACCTCTCTTTATTTGGTTCGACGCACAGTAATTTAAGCCTTGAAAGCTTACAGATAGAGAATTTCGAAGAAGAGCATAAGATTGTCTTCTGATAAAGTAGATGGAATCTTTCAAAACCAAATCCCGATCCAAATCTAGCTCCATCTCATGATATAAACCTACAAAATTGGGTCTTAACTAAAACTTCCATAGATCAATTTGACTAGACTATATACAACAATTTGTTAATCCCACACGCAATGAATCAAACCGAATTGTTTACGCACAAGAAAAAAGCCCAAACGAACATCTGTACTTGAGACATATTAGTTCAGGGATTCATTAGATAAATTTACAGCCAGATAACGTTTAGGCTAACCAAAAGCTAACTAAAAACTAAGCGGAAATCAACAAGAGGCTGACAACTCAGCTGCCGACGTGTCCATCAGAAACTAGCGCAATCAATATGCTCAGTTTTGAGTAGGGTATTTGAAATTTAAATAAAATGAAAGGTTAAATAGACGCCCGTTAACTTTAGCGTACGCGTGAAAATTGGCATATGTTGGTGGAAATTTGCAGAGGCCATTTCGAAAAAAAATACAAAAACAAAAAACTAGAATACTGTGAAAATGTGCGGGGAAAATGTGAAATTGTGTGGCGAACAGCTGTGCGCTACAGGGCAGCGGCACGAACATCGGGAACATTGGTTGGGCTCTACGCGAAGAGCTTCAGAGTTTTCTGGCTCAAATGTAGCCGCTGGCATTAAAAACTTTGCCACTTTATAACACACACGCGCAGAGAAGGAACCTAAACAAGAGTGCTTTGGTCGAGAGTAGCCGACTAGGAGATACCCTAAGCTCAGCGACAAGTTGCCAATGGATGCATTATAGCCCGATCTTAGAGCTAAAATATGCCAAGATAAGGCATTTACCGTTCTACTCTTGATATACAGTACGATAACATACACAAAATCGATATTTATCGATAGTCTGAAAACGGAAAATATCGAAACAAAATGAATGATAAGCTTGTTCTGCGCAATGTATTACACGGCGCCTGGCTTCATCTAAATAATCTGGCCATACAGAACGATAACCTACACAAAATCGATATTTATCGATAATCAGAATATGGATAATATCAAGAAAAATGAATGAGGAGTTCCTTCTTTGCATGTTATATAGAAATACTTCTTAGGAATGTAAATTCTCTAGCTAAAGTCGTTTTTCAAGATGGACTCAGCGCGTTATTACGATAAGGAATATCTTTTTTATGGCATTGAAGATGCACACAACAATTATGCTCTGCCCTTACTCAATGGGTTCCGGATAAAAAGCGACAAGAAGATGAACAGCAACAAAAACGGGGACATCTCTTGACAGATTCTGTCGTTGGCTCAGCTGAGCTGCTAATACTTTCATAACATTCACTCCAAAGCCAAGTTAATTCAATTTGTGCAAATGAATGCGCACATCAGCGCCAAGCAAAGGGCAGAGGGCGGAGGACAGGGGGCGGCAGGAAGAGCGACAAAACGGATGCTGGTTCGCATTTGAAATTAAGTTCATAATGTCCAAGCGGAAGTTGACAAAAAAAGAAAATCAAATAAAAACAATTAAATAAAATTTGCAGCTTTCTGAAATATCTATTTTAGCAAAAATAAATCAACTTGAACTTAAACAGAACATTTTACGCTTTTGCTAGCATGCAAATGCTGGCAATAAATCTCTTGTGCTTAAACCAAGACTGCGAATTATTCGTATCTTGAAACGCTTCGGCAATAAAACATATAATTCGCATTGTTTTTGCTCGACAGCAGTTGCAAAATGCATGCAAGAATATTTAGATACACATATAGTATTTAGTTTGTAAATTGTTTTACTTTGAATAGAAATTGACCGAGCCCATTTTACACGAAATTAAATTGCAACAAGCGGCAACAATCATAATAATTATAACGACCAAAACAATGTCGTGTCATGGCAACAACAATTGCAAAACATTTCCGATGCGTCGCTGTTTTAAAATGCAATAAGCTTAGCGTGCAATTAATTGTATCGAGAATTTGAAAAAAAAGGGTATAAAAATAAGAGTCGGCAGTAGACGACTTGGAAATGCCCTGAAACCAGCCCGGATAAGCATGGCAAACATTGCAGCTTCTCCTATGTTTGGGAATAACATTCTCAACTAACTTCGGTCTCTATAGTCCGATCAAGGCAAGGCTCTACCTCTTCCAATCTTTCAGGCAAAGGGCGAGATGTCCTTGATAGACTCTATATGCCAACCCAAATTGGCTGCATCTATCTCCCATAACTCTCTGTGCTTGTGCCACAAAAAGCATGTCTCAACATTTATCAATATTATGAAGCATATTTATCAATATTATAAAAATGCGTGGAGTGCAGCTCAGTTGACAGCGGCACTTTGCGAGGACTTAAACCAAAGAGTCTCAAGTCTGTGGCGCTCCGGGCGCCGACCCAAGAGGTGGAGAGAGCGAGAGGGAGAGAGGGACGGGGCGAATGAAAGCGAAAACACGTACCGCCAAATAAAACTGCTACTCAAGTAGCTAAAGGCGTGAAAAAGGTCAAAGGCAGCTCAAATTGTCCATGGAATTGGGGGCGTGGCTTGCCCCTAACCCCCTCCACCCAGGAGCTTAGCTGCAGACATTTTTATAAGCAGCATCTATGATGCCTTCTATTCATTTCTATACTACTTTTCTTTACACTTACAAAGGGTACACTGTATAAAGTGTTAGGTATATATATAGAAAGTATATAGATTCTCGATCAGCATCGGCAGACTAGTTTATATAATCTATCTATCTGCTTCCAAGCAAACTAATCTCTGGGTTTCAGAGCTTTGGATTCGCTTTTATGTCCTTGAAGACGACTTAAAACAAATGCATATAAGACTTAATCTTAACATCGGACTAGTATATACATATAATTTCCAATTAAAGTGTCGAAAATGTTGTTTTCGTATGAAAAACTCTTCTGTTCTTCTAGTTTGCTTCCCCTTAGGGCATTTAATATTCGTTATGCCCAAGTTAAGCTTTCCTCTAGTTATATATACATATATATTATGATGGTTTTAAGAGGTTTTTGCATTTAGTTTGAGTGGCAGCTATTTATGAAAAATACATGAATATATATTTATTTATTTACGGCCAGGCGTTTTTATTTAAATTCTGTTTCTTGACATCGCTGCACATTTATTTATTTATATTCATTTGCGCTAAAATATTACTTAGTTTTTTTCGGGCATATTCCTATGGGACTTGGGCTTGGGCTTTGGCTTTGCTTTGAAATTCTCGAATTTATCGTTTGATTTGTTTATTGACTTTTACAAATATTTATTTATATAATTTTTTTTATAGATATAACACTCGGCATACTTAGAAATAGTTTATCTACCGCGCACGCTTATCAGCTGATTAAAAGCAATTTGTTGGCCACTTAAGAAAGGGTTTTTGTTGTTTCTTTTGATATTTATTTATTTATTTTTTGGGTTTCCTGCGCTGTTTCCGCTCGAAACTTGAGAGGAAAATGGGAAATTTCGTTTGAAGAGGAAAACTTAGCAGCACCGCAGCGCAGCGATTTTCAGCGACAGTTTCAGTTAAGACTGGCCACTTGGTGGCGCGAGGGGGGATTGGTGGTTTGGTGCGGCTGCTGCAACGGAGACGCCAAGAAGCGTCGTTCGCGGGCGTATGACCGGGCGCGCATCTGCAGGCAGCTGCGAAGCTTTAGGAAGAGACAGCGACAGCGACAGCGACGGCGACGGCAACGGCGACACAAACAGCGAACGGCGATGAACCTATTGGCTTTAACTCTGCGAATCAACTGGAGCAGCAGCCAGCGGCGGCTACGCAACGAAGCCGACAACAACGTAAACAGCAACAACAACAACGCAACGCGCGAGCTGCCACAACAACAAACAGCGTGCGAACCGCCAAAAAAGAAGAATAAAAGCTCTCAATGCGAGAGAGCGGCAGCACGAGCGAGAGTGAGAGAGAGAGAGAGAGAGCAAGGCTAACTGCCAATTAGCGCTAGCAGCTGCCAAACGTTGCGTATACGTAACGTACGTCAGGCAAAAGCTTTCTTTGACTCCCTGCCTTTCTCTCTCTCTCTCACACACACACTGTTATTTATGCGCGGCAAAAAAGCTATTCAAAAATCTCGTAAAAGCTTTGCCGAAAAGTTAGCACAGGATCTTAACAGCAATTGTGCGCAAATATTTCTTGACTTCAACTGCATTTGAAATTTAGCTATTTAAAAAAAAATAAATAAAATCTCAGCAGCCAAAAAAAATATATATAAAAATTACAGTAAATGTCAGTCATATATATAATTCGGCAGGTGCACACACACGCACCCACGCACAGCAAGAAAAATCTCATTAAATCCTGCTATGAATTTTAAACATATTGCCGACGACCCGAAAAACTAGTTCAGTGACAGCCAATGGTAAGTCAGCAGCATCCTTAAGAGCCGAATGATAAACTGAGAGTAAGTGAGGTGAGAGTGAGAACGAGAGAGGCAGAGAGAGTGGAATGGTATACGCACGTTTCTTTTGAGGTAGGACCATTAAAGCCTAAGAGCTTTACTTGTCAAAGCAAAATAAAGCTTTTAGCTAGTTAACAGCGCTAGAGACTGTTAAGCTGGAAACTTTTTTACAAGGGGCTCTAGTAAGAAACGATAACAGACAAGCGAACTTTTAGCCTGCTGCTGATACAAAAATTTACAGACATAGTGACTGTTAAGCTGCTAGGACAAAAATTAACAGCCAGAGTAATTGTTCGAATGCTGGTAAACTGTATGCTAACAGATGGCAACTGTAAGGGTAAACGGACAGAAAGCAGTGTTGTCAACTGCCACACTAAAAATATTATCTGAATACAATGTTAAACATAAACAGACAAAATGTAAACGCCACATCCGTTAACAGTAAACTCAGCTGTTATGCTATAGACTGTAAAGGAGAAGCTGTTAAGACAACAGCTGTAAGCTATAAATGGGTAGCTGTTAAATGTGTAACCTTTACTAACGTGAATTAACTAAAATATTGGGAATAAATAAGATTGAAAACTAACCTTATTATCACTATCTGTGGTATTGCCCGAGCCAAAGCTGGCGAGAGAGCAGCGATCGTGATCATTCTCTGTGAGTGGCTCGTCCAGATCACGCGAGGATCGCTGCGAGGAGCCCGAATTCTTGGCCGGCGACTTTGGCAACGTTAGCGAGGTGCCCGAGAAACAAGTTTCCTGCATGACCTCACGCAGTTTCTTAACCCAAATCTGGAAAATATAAAAATATATTAGTTAAAAATTAATTAAAAGGAAGCGGGACTAGGCCACAGACCTGTTTCGTTTCCAGGCTGTTCGCCTTGAGCACAATGCGACAATCGGACAGCATGGGCGAACGGCCGGTCCAGACCGCAAACTTGGTCTCATCGCCTTCGATGTGCTCCGTGATGCCCATGTCTGTGGTCATGAGCTTGCTCTTGAACTGATACTTGACCACATTCGACTCCTTGACCTCCTTGGCGAACAGCAGGTAGAGCTCGAAGAGGAACACACGACGCTCGCGTCCTTTGCGTATGATTTGCTTCGTGTCCCAGGCCTGGAAGGCGTCCTGGAGCACCACTTCGCCGAGCTTATCCACCGACACATCACAGTTCTCGAGCAGCGACAGATGCATGGCATCATTCGCCTTCTTGGGCACATTCAACATGACCTCGAGGCCCTCCTTGATCTCACCATGGCTGCCCTCGCAGCAGGAGAGCAAATCCTTGAGTAGCAGCTGGTATTTGGTGATGCGCTGCACAGGCTTAATCAGATACGCTGGGAGAGGATGCTCCACTTCGAGACGTCGCTGCAGCTCCTCGAAATAGTTTCCCGCGTGTTGCACAAGCAGATTGTTGGATGTCGGCTTATTTTTGCAATAGTGCACGTACATATCGAACTTTACGGCCCAGGTAACAAAACAATGGCCCACATCCTCGGGCATGGTCTCGTACTTTTCCAATTCCCGCAGGAATATCTTCTGATGAAAATGATGCAGTTCGCGTATGTTGCCAAAGATGATGTCCTCCTGGCCGAGCAGAGCGGCGGGCACATTCCGGCCGCTGCGAAACTCCTCGAGGAAGCATTTGATGCAGGTGGCCAAATCGTTAACATAGGCTCGCTCCGTCTGCATCAGCTCGGCCATGATAAACTCTTTTCGTCGCGCCGATTTGCGTTTCTCCTCGTTGATCTCCTTGCTGGCCGCCGAACTGGCCGACGTGGTTAGCTTGGCCTCCAGCGTCGGATCCGAATGACGATCCGTGCTGCTGCTCGCCCCTGAGGCGCTGCTTATCGAACTGTTCGCATCCGTATCCGGCTGCATGAGCAGCTGCTGCTGGGCAGACATGCCCAGCGATTTCTCCAGCTGCTCACAGTAGCTGTCCATGCGATTGCTGAAATCCTTGTAGCGCTGATCCACGGAGGCGACCCACTGTTTGATGGAGCTGGCATGCGCATGACCTTTCTCCACGAGACTGTCGGCCAGCTGGATGAGCAGCTTGACCCGTTCACGGGTCTCCTTCGCCGTGCTGCGAAATTCGTTGTGCTCTTTGAGCAGACCCTCCGTTTCCTCCCTGGTTATGCCCACCAGATTGGTGCGCGAGGACAGATAACCCTCGCCGGTATTGTGTATCCATTCGATGGCCTGCTTGGCGCTGCGCTCGAACAGCACAAATTGCTGGCACTGATCCAGAGATTTTTTACGCAGCGTCCAGAAGTCGAGCACCTGATTCTCCTGGGTAAGCAGCTTGTCCAGTTTGCTTTTCACGTGCGCCTCGCAATTGCCCTGCGGATATTGATAATATTGCTGCGAGCGATTCGCGTACTTCAGGAATGTCTCCGCGGTGCGACGCGCCAGCGTGCAGGCCTTCAGGAATGCCTCCTTCTGCTCCTGATGCTTCGATATTAGCTGGACAATTGTCTGCGCCTTGTCGCTACTTCCCCCGCCGCCGCACCAATCGTCCTCACGCCGATATTCACGCTCCAGGCTATCCAGCACGGAGCACACCTGCTCGGCGGTCTTGTAGAAATTTATGGAGGCCGTCACCAGCTTGTGCCGCTCCTCGGCATAGGTGACCAGTTGCTGCCACTTTTTGGTAACATCGTCGCTGATTTCACGTATCGACTTCGGATCATAGTGATTCGCATTGATCAGTGCATCAGCTCGGTATTTCACCTGAACAGCCGACGTGTGCGTCTTCTCAATGGCAATCTGCAAGGGGGGGAGGAGATAAAAAAAGAGAGGTTTAGTGTTGCGTACCATTCAAGCTAAGCAGAACTTTAAAATTGCAACTCTATACTCTTAGCTGGAGTTCATCGACTCACCTGAAACTGTTCGTGCTCCTTGCGCAGTTGTTCGGCCTCCTGCAGGCTGTTGGGCGTTAGAAAATTGGCCACGAGCATCGCCTCGCCGTTGCGTATCCAGGAGATAACCTGATTGGCATCATTTTGGAATTGGCATAGTTGTACGGCCTGCTCCAGCTTGGCGCGCTTTGCCTCGGACAGCTCCTCCAGATCGATTTCGCGTTCGCGCAAAAAGTCCAACAAATATTCGATGCGCGCCTGCGCCGTATGCGTGGCATCTGCCATGGATATGAACCCTGCATTCTCAAAGAGCTGCAACAGATCCTGGCCCTGCTGCAGCACCTCGTACGTGGTGTTCTGTATATCCGTCACGGACTCGTTGTGCATGCGTATCAGCTGCTCGGCCTTTTGATAGTCGCGCGACAGATCCGCATGCTGCAGCTCCTCGGACCACATCTCCAGTTGGGAGGACAGCTCCATGGCGTCGCGCTCGAAGTAGCGCAAACGCAGGATAAGATCGGCGCGAAATTTGCGCGCCGACCACAGCTCCTCAACCTCTATTTTCTGCTTGCTTAGCTTCTCCAACGTGGCCTCGAGCGCGGCCAGCGAGCCCGTATTGTCCACATACTCGAGGGCGCGCATCTCCTGGAGCAGCGCCTCGCCCTGGGCAATGAGGGTCATGCAGGTGTTCACTGTGCTCTCCTGCTGATCCCGATACTGTTGCAGCAAACGCTCGATGCCCTCGAGATTCTCCTGCGACAGCCTCGTCTCGTCCGTGCTGACATCCGTGCGCAGCGACTCAATCCAGGCGGTGACCTCCTTCTCGTGTGTATAGAAAATAACGGCCATTTCGAGTCGCCGGCGTCGCTGTTCCACGCGCTCCGCAAAGCTGGCCACCTGCAGCTCCAGTTCGTGGGCCACCGAATAGATCTCATTGGGATCCGCTTCGCCGCTGCGTGCCAGTTCCTCCGCCGCGGAGAGCAGCTTCTCCGCATTGCTGTACGTGTTCTGGGCCACGTTCTCGAAGTGTTCATGCGATTTCTGATAGACGCGCGCCTTTTGCAGATTCCGGCCGATGCCCGTGTTCTTGCGCAAAAAGACCTCGCCATGATTCTTCAGCCAGTCGAGCACCTGCTTGACGTCCTCCTGGAACAGACGCAACGCCAGCGTCTGATGCAACCGAATCTTCTCCTGATGCCACTTGGCCTCCAGCGTGCGATGATGGCCCAATATTTGGTGTATTACGGCGAGGACATGACTGGCGCCTTCGCTATAGTCCGCCGCCGGATCCTGGCGCTCGTATTTATTGTAGCCGCTGTTGCCGCTATTCTTGCGATGATCCGGAACACCCGGCGGCGGCGGCTGATTGCATACGTGCACCAAATGATCCAGTTGATAGAGCAGCTTCTTGCTAGTCGAATGCACCTCGGTATACGCCTGGCACATGGCCTCGTACAGGGATTGATGTGTGCGTATGGCCGTCTCCAGGCTTTGTATATCCGAGGGCAGCGGCTGCGAGGCCTGGCAGGCGGCCGCCCAACTGGCCACGCTGTTGCAATACTGTTCCGCCTTGTGATGGAACAGCACGCTTAGCTGGAGGACAGCGGTGCGTTCGTCCAGTCCGGCGCCGAAATCCTTCCACGTGCGATCCAAGCGCTGGGCCAAGGTCTTGATATGCTGCGCCGCATAATGTTGACTCTCGATGAGACGCGCTGCCACGGCCAGAATGCGATCGATATTCACATTGACATTCATCGAGGCGACGGCAAATTTCTGATGCTCATCCTGCAGCAGCTTAGCGCCCGAATAGTTGTGTCCAATCTCCACGTAGCTCATTTGGAATACATCACGATTGTGCAGTATCCAGTCAAACATCTTCTCGCAGTCCTGCTCGAACAGTCGCCACTGAAAACATTGATCCAGCTTCACCTTCTTGTGCTGCCAGAGCATCAGCAGGCGCTCCTGGCCTGAATGGATAAGGTCGATTTGTCGCAGCGCTTTGTTTATCGCCGCCGACATGTCCGGATTGTTGTGGCTAGCCGACCGCGTGCCCTGCTGCACCTGCTGCTGTTGCTGGCCGGCGGAGGAGGTGCCGGAGTCGGAGCAGTCCGAGGTGGCAGCGCCGCCAGCGCACTGCAAGAAAAGGGGTTGGATTAATATGTGTCTATAATATATATTTAAGGGGTGTTTCAAGATCTGCCTGAATTGTGGAACACCCAGCCACATACCTGTCCGGCTGTGCCGGCATTTGTTGCCGCTGCCATGTTGATCTTGGTGAGCAGTTTCTTGCCCTGCATATCGAGATCCTCGATGGGCAGCTTGGTGATCTTTTTGCGCATTTCGTTGTGATGATCGATCGCATGCCGCGCCAGGCTGACATCCTCGGCGAAATCGTTGCGATTGAGATCCTCCTGCAGGTCGTCGATGCGATCGGCCATGTCGCCGGCCTGCCAGAAGAAATCCTCAATGGCCAGCCGTGCGTCCGTCCACTGTTGATGATCGTACGGCTGCTGGCCATCAAAATCCGAGGTCAGCTGATGCGATTCGGCGATCTTGTTAAGCGCCTCAATCGATATCGTCTGCGTCTCAAATTTGTATTTGTTCGAGCTGATCGAGGCGCGCTGCTTCTGCCAGAAGTTGTCCGGCTTGATGATCACCACGTTGTGTATGTTGGCGCTAAAATGCTCCTGCAGCACCTTCAGTATTGTCTTCACGTTCGTCGAGCAGTTGCCATTGCCGCGCATATCAATAATGACTGTGAAGCCGAGATTCTTGGCCGCATCGCTGCAAGTGAAAGGCGAACATTAATATCAAACGGATCGAGGCGAGCGACAAGGCGACAGAGCCCGAGCCAAGCGTGAGTGAGAGTATTGTTGTTCTTATACCCTACCAGAAGGTATATGCAAATTGTTTTTAGGCAAGTTCTTTAACTAAATTCACAGTCAAGCCTCGTTTAACTATCTGCTTGACAGCTTTCCTGGCATATATTCCACTTTTATCGGTATAACAAAAGCTTTAAGACATATGTCAGAGATGATCTGATCGAAACACTATATCGTATCGATCGGGTTTTAATTAAATTTTACGCTTCTGAGTTTTCCCTTTCCTTTGTCTCATATTAATGCATGTAATTGCATAATTGATTGAGATCGGAGCTTAAAGTCCGATTTGTATAAAATAAAGAAAGGGAACACAAGAAAGAAATAAGGAAATAAGCTTTCTATTACAAGCCACATCATACCCACAACCTCCTATTAACCGTAAGGGTATTCAAGCTTCGGCTACAGTTAACAATTCTTTCGAGCATTTTAGTTCGATTTGTTTAGATTCTGCTTTTGGTTCGTTGCTCTGTTTACGTCTTTTGCATATATTATGACTTTTCACTGGGACCGGGCACATTTTCTATTGCTTTGACACCAATTTCGGCTAATAATTTCCGACGCACCGTCTCCCAACTCTCCCTGCTGCCCCCTGCCTCCCTTCTCCTTCTCGCCCGCTCCCTGCAACATTTAACTGTTGCTATTGTGACGTGCCGCTTGTGTCGTGTCTTGCGCTCTGATTTGCATTCTATTTGAATTTTAATCACACCATTAACCATAAATATTTTTATTTTATTGATATACCTCACTCGCTCTGCCCCTACCTCTCTCTTTCCTTTCTTTTTTCTTTCTTTCTAGCTGTCATGGCCTCTACACGCTTTTAAACAATGTCATTTTAGCCGCTATTTCTTGGCCCCGTTGTTGCCGTTTCGCTGGGGATTCTCGTGCGGTTGGCGCGAGCGCATTTCTAGGGATTTGCCCTCGAAGACGCACTTAGAACCCGAAACCAGAACTACACTGCGCAAAATAGGTGCACATTAGTGCAAAAATGCATACAAAAAAAGAAGACCTTTAGTCTGCTTAAAGATTGATTGATTCACTGATTGACTGACTGACTGCCGAATTGACTGACTGACTGATTGGCTCACTGATTGAATGACAGACAATTTGATTAACTGATTTGATGTCTGACTGACTGCCTGATTGACTGACTGATTGATTGCCTGGTTAATTTAATGAATGGGTCACTGATTGATTGAATGACAGACTGATTGACCACGTTATTGATGGACTGATTGCCTGATTTAATTACTAACTGAGGGGTTGTTCGACAGAATGATTGATTGACTCAATCACCGATTATATTTCTAATTAATAGACTGACTGCCGGATTAATTGCCCACCTGAATAACGGGTTGATTGACTGACTGATTGATTGACTGTGTGGCTCACCGACAAACTTACTTATTGATTGACTGACTCACTGGTTGATAGACTGATTAATCAATTGACTGATTGGGTCACTGATTGACTGAATGACAGGCTGATTGACTAAGTTATTGATTGACTGACTGACCGATTGATTAACGGGTTGGCTCACTGATTCACAGACTGGTAGATTGATGGATTTATTGAATGAATCATTGACTTAACGATTGTCAGACTGATTGGCTAAGCTAATGAGCATTTGACTGCCTGTCTGACTAGTCGATTGATTGATAAGCAACACATATCACAAACTGTGAATGCTAGAGCGCCACATTAAACGATAAACTTTTGTAATCGACACCAAAAGGCGAATAATAAGTGGAAACCCGAGCTGGAAACTCAAACTCGTGCAAAGCTGTGTATTAGGAGCTAGTTTATACACATTTTTCTGTGTTCTCATTGCAGTCAATCACACACATTGTGTGTGTTCCCGAATGACTAATACAAGAACTGGGTGCACGACACATTTATGGGGAGAGGCAAAAATTGTTTAAAGAATTTTATACAATGTTTATCAACAGCTGGCATCGGGGAAACGAACTGCCCGAATCGAATGTGACGCCATAATAATTCGTGTTGTTCTCGAATGAAAGAAAGAAACGGAATATCACAAATGTCGCCCGCAGGAAAGGAAAAGCCCGAAAAAAAACCAAAAGCAAATTCGAACTAATCAAAAATCGTTTATTTAACCCATAAATCTGTTTGGAAATTAAACAAGGGATTCAGAAATGGAACCAAGCGAAGCGCCAAAGGAAGTTGGCCTCGAACGTGTCTAAAATTTTGAGAAGTTATTGTTTTTGTCGCCTTTGTTGTTGTTGTTGTTGGTTTTGGTTTTGTTGCTGTGGGTTAAACAACAAATTTGCATTGACGTGCGACTCAGCTGCCCCTTTTGGCGCAAGAGACAAAGAGAAATCCAGCAGAGCGAAGAAATAAACAAAAATGTTTCTCATGAAAACCAAATAAATAAAAGAGACGAAAACAGAAACAAAACAAAGTCAAAAAACTGAGAAAAAAACAATATCAAGATTGGTTCTAGTTGCGGAGACCGACTAGGAGATACCCTGGAGAGAGGGTAAGTTTCCCAAAAGTGAAGTGTACTGTAATGCCAGAGATATGCTAAAAAAAACAGACCGATATTTATCGATCTTAAGAAAATGGGCGAGTTTGCGGGGGTAATGTGTTAGAAAGAGTTAAAAACTTGTTTTTCTAAACATACATAGTCATTAGCTATGATATATGCCTAAATCAATGAGAACTGTAAACTGATTTATCGGTTTATCGATTCTTAGAAAAAGAGCGGGTAAGCAGATCAGAAAGAGGTTAACAAGATCCGCGAAACCTAATCGACAAAACTCAATGCTTACATAGTCGGTTATTATGATGATCTTTCAAGATATCACAAGAACACGGAGCTGTAAAGCGATAGTTATCGATTTTTAAAACAAAGAACAAACCGATAACTGTAAAATCATTAATTTGGAGATGTTATCGCAGCGTTACAAGCATTTGCACAATTGCAATATACCCCTTTACTGGCACACCGCCAATAAGAACAGAGTATGAAAAGAAGAAGCAGCACGATGCCGCGATAAAGCGCACACTGGGCAAGCTGCCAAGGCGGGGGCGAACGACAAAGAGGGAGAGGGAGAGAGAGAGAGAGACAGAGAGGGAACCACAAACAGACAACGCAACGTTGAATGACAGCGCTGCGATAAGACGACGCGTCGTGTCGTCAGCACCGTTAACCCCCGCCCACCCTACTTTACCCCCTCCACACTCTCTGCCAAGCAAAACAAATGATTGCCTCGCTTATCAGTCAAAAGTTGAGGCGTCAGCATTTCAAGAGATTCCAGTTTAAATGCGCGCATATGGGCCAAAGAGATAGCGACCGCTAATAGGGGGCAACCCGCATCCCCGCCAACCGCCCTCCCCCGCTCCAGAGAAGGTGCTCGCGCGGCTGATAAGAAAGTGGGCTTGGGAAAGAACATGGGGAAACTCGTGTCCCAAAACGAAAAGCTGACTGTGATTCATGTTGTTGCTGCGCCGCGCTCGTTAGCGTCATTTTCCTTTGGGCTTTCTGTTCTTCGAGTGTGCTTGATTGAAAAATCTTGTGAAAATAGCCACGAATTTCCCAATGAATAATCCGAAAGAAAAAAAAAAAAAAAGAAATAAAATGCTACTGTGTGTCGCAATTTTTGATTGGATGCTCGTGATCATGATTTTGATGGCTTGTTTTTCGGGTTTTATGGCAGGCGGAAGATCATTTCGGTTGGAAATGTTTAGCGGGAATTCTAAAAATATTTTATAGCGAATAAAATACTACTCTTTCCTTGTAATGTTGGCTTACTTTGCTTATATACCCTACACACAAATTGGAGAAGAAGAGGGTAGCATCTGGTTTCTTGAATATATCTTAACAAAACTTGGATCTTACGAGCTCCGTCATGCTTCTCACATATGGAACATATAACTTTTGAACATCTGACTACCATATCATCGAGCTCTATATAAAAGGTTCTGATAAGCAAAGCCCTATAAATTTCATAGGGTATTTAAAGGTCTTCATTCAACATTGTTGTTTTCAATACTTGTTTTTAAGTTCTTAAGGCTCTAATTACTTTATATCTTTCTGATCTAATCTTACGTATGATCTCTTTATTATTGACTTGCCGCCATATCTAATCGAATATTCTAATCAATTCCAAGCAACGATTTTTATTCAATTTTGGCAAACTCTAATCAATTCCAGGTATAAAGCTGAGCTTCATTTAAATAAAATGGCGAGTGTATAAAATAAAAAACAACGCATTCCACCTTTCATTTCTTTTGCTTTGCTTTGCTTCACTTTTTCTTAGCTCTTTTTTTTTGGCACTTTGACTCGGCCGCTTTTTTCGCCAGAAACAACAACAACAACGACAACAACAACAACATCCATTTAACAGAGCTTTCGGCTTGCCGCATTCTTTTGCTCTGAAGCCGGGCCGTGCTGCCGGTTTATGCGATTTCCTTTTGTTATGTATATTCTTATTGCTTTCTCTGTCGCACAGATTTATGCAATTTGTTGTTGTTCTTCTTGCTGCTGCTGCTGCTGCTACCTTGGCTTTTGTTACTGCTATTGAATGTTTGCCAAGTTGCGAGCGAAGAAGAAGCACGTCTGCCTCTCTCATTCTTTCCCTCACCCTTTCTCTCTTTGACACTAACACACAGCTGCATTCAATGTCAGCCTAGGCTGCAACAACAATGTGCGTGCTGTTCGCCATTGTCGACACAGCAGCGACTGCTGGTGCTGCTGCTGCGGCTGTTGGATGATTCATAAACATGCAAGAACTGGAAAATCAAGTGGAATGCATGCAGCTGCAGCTGCGCGGGTGAGGCGCGACAGCCCAAAACCGCAAACGAAGCGCAGCGCAGCGCAGTGGACGTCAGCTGACACAATGGCTGCTCATTGTGAATGCGCCATGGGGCCGGCCGGGCTGCGCGTGAGAGCGAGCGAGAGAGCAAACGCCGTATAAATAAACATGTTCTGTTACTGCTGCAGCTGCTGGTGCTGCTTCTTGCCAAAATAAAAAGGAATCGATTGCAGATATGCAGTATCGATTGTTTACATAAATTACTTTGTACTCACCTCGGTATGCTAATCAAGTAACTGAGCAGGCGACGCAAATCCTCCGGTTTAAGCCGATCCCTGCGCGGCGTTGCCGGAAAGCATAATAACGGCCCGCCGCGCCTGTCGCGTCCGCCAGTCAGAAATACGACGCGCTCCTGCAGCAGCGTCAGTAGATCGCGAGCTCGCTGACCATCCATGTTGTTGTTGTTAATGTGTGCGAGGGAGGAGGAGGAGGAGGGGGCGGGTAGGGAGCAGCTGTTGAAGCTGAGGCCGAGCTGTTTTTAATAGTCTTTAACTATTGTGAGGGCAGCGCAGCATAACGGAATCGCCTTCAATTTCACTTAATTTGAAATATTTATTATTGTTGTTGTTGTTATTGTTGCTATTATTACTGTTACACTTTTGCTTGCTTTGAAGGCTTTCATTGATTTTCGCAAATTTCTCGCTGGCATTTTTCATGGTCAACGCAGCAGCAGCGGCTCTGTATGGGTGTGTGTGTGTATGAGTAGGTGTTTGTTTATGTGTGTGTGGGTGGTTTGTTTAGAGAACGAAAAAGGCAGCACAAGACAAAAATTAGCCAAGTTTACAAACGATCACACTCAACGTGCAGCTTAGTAATTACATTTTAAGCAAATTGTATCATATGGGCAACATTCGACCCCTACAACACACACACACACACATGCACAGACAGATAGGGCGACACACACATACACATGCGACAGGAGCCACCCCCACCAAATAGCGGGTAAATGTTAAATGTCATAAATCAACTCGACGGCGCGTCACGCAACGGCCGCATAAAACATAAACGCGGATATATATAAGTATACACACACACAAACACACACGAAGACATGCGATTATTCTTATTTTTAAAACACAAGCTGGGCAGAGGGGGCGACGACACAAACAAATCTGCTTCTTTCTTTTTTTTTTTTGCAGCTGCACAACCCGCGCAAAGTTTAATAATTTTTAATGCCTGCTCGCGTCGCTTTTAATTGCCATTTACAATATGTGTTTTTAGTTTTATGTAGCAGCAAACGCAATGAACTCCATCAACATCACATCATCAGCGCCCAGCGGCCGCCACAGCAGCACATCTTTTCACAGAGTTTCGTTTCAATTCGTTTGAGATATTCTGCTTCTTGTCTGGTCGCCTCTCTTTCCACCTTCTACCACTTCTTTACTTCTGCCTCTTCTTCTTCTTCTTCACTCAACACAAACGCTTCTGGGATACAAATTGATTTTTTTCACTCGTTGACGAAGCGTTTGTTCTGAATGCACACACACATTACCATTGCACGCGCGTTTGCATTGTTTAATTGTCGGCGACACTGTGCACATTCACATAATTTTTGTTTACACTGGGCGTTTTTGTTTAAACAAATTGCGGAGCAACAAAGTTTTGCGAAATTTATGCGCCTTCGTCCGCTTTGTTGTTGCACTGTTAATGATGTTACTTGCTCATGTTATACTCGAAATGGCAATGTAACTGGTAGAACAGTGTGACCAGCGTCGAGTAGCGGAGAAATGGCTAGAGCATACATAAAATGTGGTATTGGTATTTTTTCAGGCTACCAGCTGCTCGCAGCACAGCTGATGGCTGTTTTCGACTAGCTGGCAACACTGCAGCCATAACAAAGTTTGCCATAGTCGTTTTATAATTTCTATATAATTTTTTGTTTCCTTCTTAAAAACACAACAAATTGTAAAAATTCTGCGCAAAATCAAAGCTGCACTCCAACGCAAAAAGCCCCGACAGCAACAAAACCCAGCGCATCAACCGAAGCAGCCACAGCCACCGAGAAGCTGTCACCAAGACGACGCCCGGAAAAAGGAGCCCGCCGCCAACAGCTGCTGCCAAATGGAGAGCCAACTGAATCGCATGATTAACCAGTCGCTGCGTCATCCGCTTAGCGGGCAGCTCAGCAAGTACACGAATGTGATGAAGGGTGCGTTATTGTATGCCAATTGCCGACCAGGCAACGGCAGGCCTTGGCCTTGGCCTCGGGTGCTTCTTCTTAGCAGCTGCACATTCATTTGAATCCCAAAAAGTAACTAGCGACATCTTCTTGCAGGCTGGCAGTATCGCTGGTTCACGGTGGACGCCAAGACGGGCTTTCTCAGCTACTATCTGTGCGATTCGTCGTCGGTGGGCGAGGATATTGCGCCGTCGCCGCATGTCCTGGCCAGCACGCCGCGCGGCCAGGTGCAGCTGGCCGGCGCCGTCGTCTATCCGAGTGATGAGGATTCAAGGACATTCTCGATAGCCTGCGCCTCGGGCGATACGGTCAAGCTGCGGGCGAACGATGCTCGAGCGCGCCAGGAATGGGTCGACGGACTGCGCGCCGTGGTCGAGAGCCATACGAAGGCCATGGACATAAGCAATTCGTCGCCGCTGCCGCCGCGTGAGCTGCTGGCCGCCTCCGATGCGATGGTCTCAGCTCGCCAGGCGCTGTTCCTCACCGAACAGTGGTGGGTTCCCCTAGCACACGATTCATTTGTTGTTCCATCTTATTAATTGTGCCTCTTGCAGCAATGCTTCGTTGGCCCGGGCCATTGAGAATATCGACTGTGCTTCCTTCTCGCCCACGGATCCCGATCTGTTGCTGCTCAAGGCCATCTCCACGGCCAGCACCCAGTGCCTGCACCAGTGTCTCAGTCTGCTCCAGCGCCATCAGGAGATCAATCAGCCCTCGGGCGAGCTGACGCCCCCGAGCATGGGAATGGCTCTTCAATAGCAGTTGCTTCTTTAGCTCAGCTAAGCATTTCATGAAATCAAAGCAATAAATTCGCCTTGTTCGATGTGTCTGTGTGCCTGTGTGTGTGTGTGCGTGTGTATGCTAAGAAAATACTGTAAATACTGATTAAATACTGTTATTTTGGTTCCATACAATTGCCTTGATATGATATAAGAGCGCAAAATTAGCCACTTTTTTCCATTTGAATTTTAACGGGTTTTATGAAATACCCAAAAATATACTGAAAATACTAACTGCTAGCTAAATCAATCGCATAAAATTGGTTGTTATATCGAACTTTAAAAACTTATATATTTAACTAATAATAATACCAAAAATACTAAATGTATTTTGTATATCAAATAAAAGATATCCCATTCAAGTCTCAACTATTTGGAATTTGATCTTTCTTAAAAAATTGATTACTAAATATCAAGACGAAAAAACACATTGGTGGGCTTAAAATACCGCAAATATACTAAATGGTATTAAAAAAATACTTCATCGAAATACAGAAAATAGAACGAAATCGCATATGCCTTATTTCCAACTCAATATTTTTATATCCTCAAAATACTAAAAATACTAACTGGCTCGAAATTGTATTTTTCCTGGTAGTTTAGTATAGAGAAAGAGTTTTCCTTACTTTCCAGAAGAGCTATCAACTTAGTTTGTTTTCATTAAGTATTAAAATGTAAAATATTCTTAAATGCTCAAAATACTAAAAATACCAAATTGTATTTTTTCATGGTCTACGGAAACCATATACTAAAAGCCAAATCTTATGAAATCAGTTGAATTTTGACCAAGTTCTTGGCGTGGAAACTTTCATACAAGCTTATTCCGCGCGTTTTCCACACATGCGCGTGGAAGTTTCCCCTCCAAGAAATACTGCCCCGAGTTACGCGACAAGTTCTGTTAAAAAGCAACACAGCTCAAAGCTCTCAAGTTTTTCAGCTTGTTTTTATAAAATATTTTATTTCATTTTTTTCAATATTTTTTTTTTGTTATTAGATTAATTAGAACATTCATTTCGACATTTAAAGTTAATTTGAACATAAAGTTTTGCACTAAAGTTGATAGAAAACTGAATAATGTTATTTTATTCCTGGAGATTTCGGTTTAGCTTTTTAAAACTTATTTCCTTATTTAGTATATTTGTTTATGTTTTGATCTTTTTTAAATACTCGTAATATACCAAAAGTTGAAAGGTTTACTTTGTGGAACATTTGAGTCTATTTCGTTGAGGGGGCTGCTGATGAGGGGTGGGGGGGAGGGGGGTTTGGTTTATCATATGGGTATTACATACATGCATACATACAGATATATATATGTGTGTGTGTGTGTGTATGTATGTGTGTGTGTGTATGTATGTCTATGGCTATTGCTGTTTAAATACTTAAGTTTTGTTTTGATTTCTTTTTTTATGGTAAAAAGTTTTCTATTTTTTTTTAGGTTTACATTTCTTTTAGTTCGTTTATTTATTGTGTGCTTCAAATGAGGACTGCTTCTTCTTCTTCTTCCGCTTCTTCTTCTTGTTTGTTTCAATTTAAAAATATATAAAAAATGTTGCCGAAAGTACGCCTAAAAGTTGTTTTTAACAGAATAACTTTTATATTCATTCAAAAATATATATATATCATGTATATGCCAGACTTTTGCTAAACGAAAGTCACGAAAGTTGTTGCCAAAAAAAAATATTAATTTAATTCAAAAAGAAATTCAAATAAAGTAAAAGAAAAGAAAAAGAAAAGTTGAAAATGCGCTTAGGATAAAAATTCAGGCTAGAAAAGGCACTTTAGAGAAGTAAAATTAAAGGAAAAAAAGAGAAATTGTAAAGCAAAAAAAAATAGTTGGGCGTGACCGACTAGTAAATACCCTACATCTCGAAATGTCTAATATAATAATTTAATTGTAGAGGGTATTAAAATTTCATCATAAATTGTCTAACGCATAAATAAACTTAAAATTATGTTTATATTAACAAAAAGTAAACCCAATTTTTCTGAGTGTACAACAACTTTCGTTTTGAGTAAATTTTGCTTCTAAATTTCATTTTCACAATTTTCGCTAAAATTTTTTTGCTTATATTTCTTTTGTATAATTACCTTAAAGTTGTTTTGTTTGTTAAAAAATTCACGTTTAATTTACAAATTTTGTTTCTTTTTTTTTAAGGTTTTTTTAATCTAACAATTTCTGATTTTTGTTTGTCTCTGAATTGAATTCCGAAAGGCATTTTTTGTGAATTTCATTGTTTTTTGTTTTGTTTTGTTTTGTTTTTTTAAGACCTAAACATTAAATTTAGTTGCAATTTTCAGTTTTCTTCTTTGTTAATGCACATCCAAAAGTTTTTCGTTTTAAGTTTTTTTTTAAGATTTTGTACATTTTTGTTGTTAAAAACTAAATAAAACTGGGGCACACAATTGCTAATGTTTAAATACGATTTTCTTTTGTGTTTTTTTTTAATTTTTGTTTTTTTTTTAGTTTTTAGTTTTGGGTTTTGAAAAACTGTCGTGTGTGTTGCTTGCTGTGGAATGTTCCAGGGTATTTTAGAGTTTTGCATGTACTATTAAAAATTAAAGAGATCGCTATTTAGTTGTTTAAGTTTAGGCGCTATGTAACATAATAATACTTTTTTGATTTAGTTTACGTAGTTTATATATAATTTAGAAACTATTCAATAAAGTTTATGTGGACCGACAAAAAAAACAAGGATAGCGCGTTTGAAATGCACATCAATAAATATCGCAATTTTTATGTATATACGTATATGCATCTCTTTTAAATACTATTTAGTAAAAGGTTAAATCAAACATTTGAAAAATTCAATACTCAAATCTCAATTGCTTGAATGAAATGGGTAACACTTTTATGTTGCTTGCGCTTGCTGCAAAGCTTTCGCTCCAGAAATGGGTAACACTTTTTCTGGCGCCCGTTTGATTGTTTAGTTTGAGTTGAGAGCATTTTCTTTTTTGGGTGCGACATTTGGAGGCTGTTTTTCTTTCTTTACTCGCTGCTGGTCGTGATGGGCTCCACTTTGATGCCGCTGCCGCCGCTGCTGCTGGTGCAGATGTCCTGTGAGGCCGATCCGCCTACTCCGGCTGTGGGTTGGCCTGTTGACGGCGTCGCTGCGGTGCTTGCCGTGTTGGAGGAGCTGGCGCCCACCAGCTCGGCCAGATCCTCGGCAAAGAGGCGCGTGGGCGAGAACTCGCGTTTGTAGCCCAGCTCCAGGCCCAGCTCGGCGAGGGGCGAGTGCAGGCGCGGCGTCTCGCTACGCAGCGGACTGCTCTTCGACTTGGACTTGTCCAGCAGCGAGTGCGGTTGCTGCTGCTGCTGGGCAGCGGAGGAGCCAGCGCTGGCTGTGGGCATGGAACTGGCACCGAAACCGGATTTGTGTGGCTGCATGTGATGCGGATGCGCCGCCGCCGCCGCTGCAGCAGCAGCTGCTGCCGCTGCCTGCGCCTGTTGCTGGTGTAAAGCGTGCTGCTGTTGCTGCTGCTGCTGTTGTTGTTGTTGCTGCTGTTGCTGGTGCTGCTGATGCAGTTGGAGCTGCTGGAGGTGATGCTGCTGCTGCTGGCTGAGCAGCGCGGCGGCGGCCGGATCACGATGCAGTGCAACGGCCATGCTGGGCGGCAGATTCGGCATGAGGCCGGCGGGACCGCAGGGCGAGGGCGCATGCCGTGGTCCCATCGAGGGATTTGAGCCGCTGCTCAGTGCCGGCGATATGCTGGCCCTGCCCGGCCCGCCACCCGCCAGATGCGGCGGCAAATTGAACAGAGCCCCCGGCGGCGGCGGCGGCCCCGCCTCCCCGTGCTGATGCTGCGCTGCGGCGGCCATTTGCATCTGCTGACGGATATTGTGCGCAACGGCGGCCACAGCCGACATTTGCTCCTGGGACATTTGCTGATCCGCTCCACCACCGCCTGCCCCAACGGCAGCGCTTCCTCCGCCGCTGCCCATGCCATTCGGGCAGGCCAGAGCGCTGAGGCTGGCGGCTCCGCCGACCGGCATGCCGCCACTAGCGCCTGGATAGCTTAACGTCATGTCCTGCAAGGGAAATACGGGCTAACCCGATCAAGAGTTTAGTGTATGCGTTGGCCATTTTTATAGAAATCAATAAAAAACAATGAACCTGGCAGTTTCGAATTGGGATCTCTTCATGATTGTTATGTTGGTTGCAATTAATCGATTAACGACAAAAAGTATCGATATTTTCATTGAGCTTAACATTTTATATTGTAGCGACGGCTTTAGCTTGGCTTGACTAATTCAATATAATCAGATCACTTCTTAAAAATTCGAAAAAGCATCGAAAATTAGTGTAAAGCTTAACGCTTAACACTCGAGCACAGCTTAGACAATTTGGCACTGCAGATCATCGATGCCTGTGGCTGGAATGATGCTGTTAATCGATTTCGTATTGATCTAACATAAAATGTAAAGCTTAATATGGCGCTTAGAGACAGCACTGCTATCAAAGCAGGAGCATTGATCTAACATGACATGGAAAGCTTAACAGGCCGCTTAAAGACGGCGGTGTTATCTACCAGAAACAGGTGCTAATCGATATTTAACTGATCTAACATCGAATGTAAAGCTTAACAGGCCGCTTAAACAGGACTCAGCTGTCATTAAAGCACGTATTAATCGATATCGAATTAATCGGAAAAAAGTTGCTGCGCCAATTAACTCGCGTGTGTAATTTTTTTGTTTAAAGTGACAGTGTTTGTGAAGTGTTTTGTGTTTTTCCTGCTACATACCGAATGGCGGCCATAGGGTGGCATATGCGCGCCCAAGCTGTCGTCCTTCAAGTCCTTGGTATCGCGAAACACGACCGTCTTGATGACGCCCTTGATGTGCTCATCCGGCCAGATGCCCAACAGTATGCGCTGCGGCCGCCCGCGCCCCTTGGGCCGCAAATCGGGCCCGCCATCGATCGAGGGCCCCAGCATATTGTGCACCCGATTCGCATACAGCACAAACGTCGGGTAGGGTATATCATACTTGCGCGCCGCCTGCGACAGCGAGAGGCCCTCCTTCAGTACGCTGAATATGGCCTCGGCCATCGTCTCGGGCCGCCACGATTTGAGCGGGCCGCGCTCTCGAAAGCGCATATGATGCATCAGATTCTGATTGGTGTTCCAGCATTTTTGCCACATCGACTGCAGCTGATATTGATAGCTGTCTGCTGGAGGTGGCAAAAGACATAACGGCGCATACAGCTCGGGTAAGTGCAAGAAGCTCATAGTTTATTGCGTCGTACAAACCTGCTAGCGTGGAGCCGGTGGCGCCCATCCAAGCGTGCGAGTTCTCCATCATTTTTGCCTGCCGAAAAGAAACACAAGAAGAAGAAGACGAGAATGTTAGAAAGAGGGCGAAATCATAATAGATATGAGGGCATTGAATTGATTGTCGAGATGAAAAAGAAGAAGAGAAGGACGAGAATGTTAGAAAGAGAGCGAACGCGAGGTAGCTAAGCGGGTATTGAATTAATTGCATAACTGCGCATTGAGGTTATGATCGACCTATTTTATTGTTATGAAATATGTGTAAAAGAGTTGCGGGGCATATGGGAGGAGTATTTATTTATTGATATATTTATTTTTCCAACATTATGTCCTATGCAAATTGGTCGCTCGATAATTAAACTTGAGTATACCATTTTTAATTCTTAAAAAAGTGTGAAACCATTTCAGAGCGTTTGCGAGAGGACGATAAAGTTAATTTGTGTCTGTCTCTGTAAAATCAAATGTATGTATGTACATATGTCTGACTATACTCTCTGTTGTCTCATACTTATTTTCTTGAACAACGCTAGGCATAGGCTGACTATTAACAGTAATGTTAAACATACGCCTGTTACTCATGTACATGGGACCTGCTGCCAGAGTGACCGTGTGTACATATGTTAACCATTGATATTATGACGTCACTATTCCACTACAATATGTAATTCTTATCAGCATCCACAACCGAGTCGATATGGTTTCCGTATTTGTGTGATTCTATGCAATCTACTGAGAAGTTCTTATAGATAAAACTTGGATAGAAAATTAACCGTTGTTACCCGGCTTCAGCTATTTTCAAGCTTATCCTTTGTTTATCATCACATATTCTTGATTAACTCCCGAATATTAATTTTATTTGATTTAATTTGACAATATTTAAACCAAAATTGCTTTATTTTAAAATTTACGATTTGTAAATTAACAAAGTTAGGTTGGGTGTCTAGCTTATAACGGTTCATAGTACGAGCAAAACACAAAATTAGGCTAAGGGTCAATTTGTAACGAACTTTGTGCTAGTTAACTTAATAACAGCAAATTGCAGGGCCGTTTTAGGTTGATATTGGGACCAATTATCGGAACCAATATAACTTTTGTGTTGACTTGATGTTAAATCGGGCTAAGTTTCAAATTGTATAATATTTAATTTAGGCTAAATGCAGGGCATTATTTGTTCATATAATTGCAGTTTTAATAGTTTCGAACCAGTTGGAGCCATATAATGGCTTCGATTCCGAATGCATACGGTACATTTAACTGCAGTGCCTGGTCTGAGCGTTGTTCGAGTGGCTTCGTCGTTGACGTTGACGTTACAGTTACCGTTATTGTATTCGTTGGTTTCACCGTTGCTGACGCTGTCTGTTTGCCGAGTACCGTATGCCGAGTGGCTCGTATTGAATTCACTAATTGCATAACAAAGTAACATTTGCATATTGTTCCACATATCCTTAAACGTGTCTATCTATGCCCACTAGACGTTGCTGGGCCCCTTGGCAGAGAGAGTGGATGGGTGGCGAGGCTGCGGGGGCTTGTCAATAACTTCATTACAAAAATTTCGCATCATATAACATATCAAGTGGTTAGGCACCGACTCGTGAGGCCACTCGACGGGCCACTTGTGCCCATTTAGGCTAAGTATTACTTGTAAGTTTGCCATGTGACTGCGTGGCTGAGTGGCAGTTAAGTTCTTGTCGTTGTTGTTGTTGTTGTTTTTGTTCTCGTTTTAGCCGCTTCCTCGTCTGAGTAATAACAGCTGCCAGACAATGCGCACTGCTCTCATGTTGGCCGAAAATTGTTGTATACTTTTATGGGCCCCAGACATGCAAATCACAAGTCTCAAGACTCGCTATTTTCTCTTGCATATAAATTATATATAATATTAAGTTGTTTTTAGTTATCTTTTGTAGCCCAAAAGTCAAATTACTTTATTTGGCCAATGTCTGAACATTAAGTTAAGTGCTAGACAGAGTTATTCTGTGAAGTTCTGAGTTCTTTTGAGAAAAAGTTTTAGTTTATTATTAAATTTACATTTTCATAAAACAATTAGGCAATAAACATGCTATTGTTACATTTGTGTTTTAACATGTTGTTGCACTTTATACACTTGGCGCCCAACGTTAGCCCTTGGATAATTTCTACTCCATGTGAGGAAAAAACATCAAAAAACAAATCCAGTCTTAATCTTAATAGCGCAAAATAAAGAAACATTTGTACAGGAAAAAAGTTACTAATTTCTTATTTGTTGAACGACAGTTCTTGTAGTTTATATCAAATAGTTTTTAATTTGGCGCCCAGCGTAGGGTCTTTAAAATGTTTGCTAGTATCAAAACACAATTCCAAATTCTCACAAATACCCTCGGTTAATAAAATGGATTCCCTTTAAACTTTTCATAGCGTATATTTTCGATTCAATTGCCATATTAATCTATCGCTTATTATTTGTGCGTACATTTCTGGCAATTGCTTTATTCAATTGGTTGTTGAGACCGCAGTTCGAATCGAGAGAACCGAATAGGATATAGCTAAGCCGCATAATTATATGTATATCTGTGAATATATAGAATACATGAATGCAGATATATGCAGGTGCATATCTCTCTCACTCTCTGAGTGTGTTTGTGTTTGTGCAGCAAAGCGAAGAAACGTTGCAGCCATCAAAGCGGGCAACTGCAGCAACAACAAATGCTGCATGTTGCACATCAACTACGCAGCCAACTAATGGTCCATTCGTGGCACTTGGTTATTGACGTTGGACTCGAATTGTATTAACAATGCATGGGGCCAGCCAGTTGCAACTGCAACTGCAGCTGAGCTGAGCCGAGCCACTGGCCACTGAACTGCGAGAACTGGGCGTAAGAGCGTGGTGGTCAGTGCTGCCAATGCAGCTCATTTCTAGCTAAATTTGACTTGTTTCAGAGATATAAGTTTATATAATTTTCTAAAACTACGCCCCAGCTAAGAGACTAGAAACATTGCATAAGAAAGGCTGCAACTGATTCTACAAAAATTAGTTTATAGCTTTTTTCGGCCTTAAAGAGAACATTTGAAGCCAGTTAGTCAGTGAAATTTAGATTATTTGTAAGCCACTTTTTAATCTTAATCAGCTGCTTCTTGGTAATGGGTAAAGCTTAAGCAGAAAGCGAATGCAGCTTTTTAGAGCTACGTTTAACATTAGATACAACGATTTGTGACAACACTGGTGGGTGTATGTTGATGGGTCAAGGTGTGCTGGGTGCGGGGCGGGACGAGGCAGTTGTGTTGAGTTAAGCAGCGGCTGCGAGACTGCGTTTGGCTTTGATGCAAAATCGAAACGTGGTCAACTTCATTTCGCTTAATTTCGCGTTAGCTCCGCACTCACACGCACACACAGTTGCGCGCTAATCTGCAGCAGAGGCTGTTAGCTGGGGTTACGGGTGGGAGTTGGGGTAGGGGCAGGGGGCGTGACACTGCTGCCACTCAGGTATGACATTTTGGCAGCGTCGAGTGCACCAAGACTGTCAAATGAGTTGTAATGAAATCTCGTTCAGTGCGTGTGCTGCAAAAGCGCGCTAGCTATGTGTGTGTAGGTGTGTGTGAGTGTGTGCTGTGTGTGTGTATGGGTGTGTGCTGTGTGAGTGTGTGTTGTGCTGCTTTGGTCAGTTGCACATATAATAAATAAATTATTTGGCATTTGGCGTACGTATTATTGAAGGCAGGTGGATAACAGGCACACACACACAGCATACCGCATACACGTACACACACCTGCAGCGCCATCTGTCGTTCGTCTTTGCGACAAACTTGCGCATTAGCGTGATTAGTCTCAATAGTCGCTCACTGGCATTTAGACTTGCAGCCACAACAACAACAACAACAACAACAACAACTACAAGACCCTTCCGTTGTCGACGCGCTTTAAATTAAATTATCCAAAATTTCTGGCATTTCCGCCATTTTGTTACTGCAGACGTCTACGCCAAAAATAGGTAGAAAAAAAAAGTCCGTTAAATGTAATAAATAAAGAACGCCCCCAGTGTCAAGGAGCCAGGAAAAAGGCGTTGCAGTCAACGCAATTGAAACCTTTGAGACAGCGCTTTCTCCAGCTTTGCCCTACTCTCCCCCTTTTCCCCCCTCTCTCCCCACCGGATCGCAGCTCGCTGCTCGCAGCTCGTAAGCATTGAGGCGTTAAGCCCACATCAATTGGGCGTAAAAAGTGGCAAAGAGGCGGCCAGCCTCTTCCTAACCTAACTCACACTTTAACCCAACCCACCCCACTCTATGCTCTTAACTTCCACTTTTGCGGCACTTGTGTGGTGTGGCTCTAGTTTAGCCGCGGGGCGTCGCACGACTCGAGTGCGGTGGTTGTTGCCACAAATTTGTGATTCGCTCAGCCCAAAGCAAACGCAATGCAATTTAAACAAATTCACAGCAGGAAATAGCGACATGTGGCCAAAGCGCAAAACTCTTTTATAATCATAAAAAATATATAAATAGAAAGAGAAGAATAAAATAGTTAGCGTCAAATTAAATAGTGCTTATACTCCGATCGTTATAGCTATTTCAGGGCTTAAATGTTGCTCGCAAAAGTGTGCATCTACCAAAGCCTGCTTATAGATTTCTTGGTAATGAATTGAGCTATTGTTCATTTGCCATAGAATAACAGACGAAAAGATATGCCAAATTCTTTCCACTGGACTATTATCAAGTTCTTATTCCTCTATCCATTCAATTCAATAAAAACTATTATGAGGTGCTTAGCGCTATTTCCATTCCATTTTCATACCATCCCATTCCACACATGCCAGTGGAACTGTTTCGTGAATGCTATTGAGAACTAGTTTTCAAGTAACTCTCAATGCTCATAAAGAAGGAGAGCAGATATGAAGATATGGGCAAATCCTTCCCCGTTTAGTTGAAAGTACTATGAGTGCTTAGCCCTATTCCGATTGCATTCTGATTCCATTCCATACATTCCAGTGGAACTGCTCTAGTTGAATTAGAACTAGGTTGCATGCTCAATTGAACAAATCAATTCTAATTTCGAGGATGTTGCGCAGGAAATTATCAAAGTATTTCAGTGTGTGAGTATGTGTGTGTCTGGGGGTGTGTGTGTGCCTGCTAGAATTTGCGTGTAACCAAAAATTAATTAGCGTGAAAAGCATTATTGAGTGTTTAAGCCAGGCAAAAGGCAGTTGACAAACCAAATTCGAAGACGGATGCAGGCAGAAACTTGCATTAGTTTTGTAAGCCAACGTCGTCGAGCTCATTTCCTCTGAAAAACCGAGCGTGCATTGGTGTGTGTGTGTGAGTGTGTGTCTGTGTGCATGTGTGCTGGTGTGTCGCACTTTTAATTTGATTTAGTCGCAAAACTTGCTGCTTCATTAAAATTCGTGCAACTACAAATAAAGTTTTTGGCGCGCATTTTGCTACTCGAAACATGAATTACAACGGCAGCTGCAACGGCAGCAGCAGGCTGTGGCGCCACTGACAGCAACAAGCGGCATATTTCCGATGCCTCTACCCCGTCCTACCTCCACCGCCTTCCCCTCTGCCACACATGCCCCAAGCCCCCCCTTATCCGCCTTAACCCTTAGGCAAGCCAACAAGCGCTCTGAAGTGTGCTACGATTTCACTTGAAAACTGCAATCAAGTGAATTTCAATATGTATGCATGTGTGTGTGTGTGTGTCCGGGGCATATAAAAACTTCATGGATTTAATAATCAAACCATCCATGGTTAAAATGTTGTACGAGCAGGCGAGGCGGGCGAGCCGGGAGGGGGAATACGAGGACTTCTCCTCTATACTTGTTCGTCATTTCCTGTACAATTTTATTATATTTCATATATGGACGACTGTGTGTGTGCGTGTGTGTTAGTGTGTGTGCGATCGGCAATAACAGCTTAACGTACATATGAGTACATATGCGCCCCTGCCACGCCCATTCGATTTACAACGATAATAGGCAAATGTTGCCGATGCATAAGTATTTATATGGCAAAATGTGAAACGTTGCCCACATTATAAAAGATGCTCTGTGTGCATGTGTGTGTGTGTGTGTGTGTGTGTTGCTGGGATTTGTTGCATTTGAAAAACGTTGTGTGCAATAATAACAGAAAAATCGTTAAGTACTTCAGACAACAGTTCAATAATTTTGCATTTTAGCCAACACTCGGAAAACTCAGCTGCACATATTAGAAACTAATTTTAAATAATGCAAAATAAAAACTAAAGTTTAAGTGAGCGGCAAAAAGTTTAAAATGTGCATAAAAATTGTATTGATCCAATAACAATCTTGTACAGGGTATTCTTATTTTGTCAGGAGATAAGTCGCAACATTAAAAAAAGACGAGTCTTCAGTCTTCTTCTTTCATGCTAGTAAGTTGATTAGTTATAAGGCTTAAGTTGCCTTCGATTGTAGGAAGTATGTGCATATATCGAAATCGGACAACATTGTACTATATTCCATATCAGACAGAGTCTATCAGACAGTTTTCATTGGAACGATTGATCGGAAGTTAAGTTCTTGTATGAACAAGTTTCTTATGTTTTCCAAAGTATTCTTTTGGGATTTTACTTGAATATTTATTACAACAATGTCTGCTTACAATTCAAGGGTTTACACAATTCTGACAACTAACTCGACCGATTTGCTTGTAGAACCAAGTTCTGATCTAGTTCCGTACCAGTTCAGGACTTGGCTCCAATTGATTGACTTTAGGTGCTTAATCAACTCTTTAAAGCTAAAGACTATAACTACGAATTATATACTCAAGTATGCAAGGCGCAATACAAGCTTAGCATTTCTTTCGATATCTGTTGACGTTTCTTGTATATCGAGAGGGTCCCTTGGGGAGTTACGGAGTTCTGATCCAGTTCCGTATCTGTTCACGACTTTTCGCTCTCAAGACTTCACAAACGCGATAATTGTGAGGACTTTCTTAAAGCTAAACAGACCAAAGCTCAAATACTGTAACTAATCATTGGGCTTTAATTTGTTTTGGCTTGCAGTCTGAGCTTTGTTTGTTATTTTTTTTTTTTTGCACTTTGCAGACTAATTGCCTGCAATTGCGGGATCTGCCTGCACTCTTGCCCCTCCGGCGCCGTCTTGCACTCAATATAAACTAGAATAGAACAACAAAACTTTAATTTTTTTTATCATTGTTTGTTAAAAACTGCGGTAATTTATACAACCGACAGCAAAAAACAAAAAACAAAAACTTTTACGTACTAAAATGAACCAAACCGATTAGCAGAGGAAGGCGCATTGCGGGGAGGTGATTGGGGCTAGGGGCTAGGGGCTGGCAATCAATCGACAAAATAATGCGTTAACTTTTCAAAAAGCGCCGCACAGCTGCAACGCACACACGCAACTTTTCACACACACACACATACAAACACAGACGGAGAACTAGAAGCAACTTTGTGCGCGCGGAAAAGCGATTAGAAAATAATGTATTATGCATTGGCAAAGGCGCATTCGGCCTAGACATGACCTCCGGCCCAGCTGCTGCCCCGAACAGCCTCAACAATGAAAGTTTAAAATATTGCAATCTACAGCCATACACTCACACACACACGCACACCGACACACCCCTATATAAGCAAAGATACGCATTACAAAAAGTTGACTTTTTCGCAACCATTTGGCTTCACTTCGGCGCGCAAGTTCTATTCAAATAACTGTAACTGTAATTTGTAGCCAATGTTTTTTATCGCATTCTTATCTTCCAGGGGATAATAACTGGCAATTGCTTGCTTTATTAACTCAGTTATTCATATATATCCGATTTCTATAGAACTGTTCAAGGCTTAAATATGGCACACAGAAGTATGTGCAGACTAAAGAGTTTTGTTTTTCAATATTGGGGAAGGTTTCCAAAACTTTATCTTTACGGGAACCTAAGAAAACTTAGTTTGGTGTATCTAGTACTTATAATTGTTCAGATTTGCTTGAAAGATCACGACTCAACATCGATATATATCGAATATGGTGCAAATTGAAGTAGATATCGATAACATTCTTAAAGCTCTATATATTTTAAATTTCAAGACTTTAGCTATTGAAGTTTCTGAGATCAGATGGACATGGCTATGAATGTAATCCTGATCAAACATTTCTATTCCTAATGCAATCGTAGAAGCCTCCTCATCCACAAAAGTAGTAAAACCTTCCGTCACTCTTCCATGGTTCCAGGAATATAACTTATAAACTTCAATAAGTTACAAATTCGGAAATTTGCAAATGTAAACCGAATAAAAATATGGATGAGCAACCCCAGGCAGTTGGTCATTTGGTAATCGTTGACGTCATAAATTGTGGCACCTAATAAATTGGCAGACTGTCATTGTGCGGCATTTACAGTTTATGTGCATATTGCCGCATTCAAGCACCCAAACGCCCCTCTCACCCCGCGCAACACTCGTTGCACACACAAAAGCCGCACGGGGCAGCCACTGGGCACTGGTCTGTGTTTTCCTGTCTCCTGCTGTCGCTTTTTTCACACGCGCTGCACGAGTTGCATGCAACAATTGTGTGCAAGTGCAGCCAAAAAAAAAAAAAACCCAAAAAAGCTGCCGCAAACAAAATGCAAAATTTAAAAAAATAAAATAAGAGGAGTAAAAAGTGAGAGCAAAACGTGGCAAATCCCTTGCTTTCGGCATCGCCCACATGCCCCCCCAATGTCCACGTCCAATGTACACGTACTTGTGGCACGCTGTGGTGCACCGCAGCGTTTAAAATGGTTTGGCAGTCATTTTTTCACATCATTGATTGCTTATTAGATTAAAAACCACGCGGCCGGGCAATGGCAGCCGACTTTTTTAATACCCCGAGCCCATTGAAAATGGTCAAAGAGGGTATATTGTTTGTGAGCAAGTGCTTGCAACAGGCAGAAGTAGGAATTTTATATAGATATATTAGCTCTTAAGCAGCAACAACAGACAGTTTGATATAGTCAAGTCCCTTAGTTCTCTTGGGTCGTTCGCTAGAGGATTTGAATTCTGAGCTCAGGGTCTTTATACTGCATAAAACGATCGAGTATATTATGAAACATCGATTCAAGCTGCTTTCACGCAGCTCAAAGAGATCATTATCGACAATATGTTTGCTTACAAAGACTGGAAGCTATATTCATCAAATTTTGAATATATATAAATTCATATTTTTTCACTTTTTGGATACCTTTCATGGAAAGAAAACCGCAGCTCTGGTGGCATAGTCTTGCATTTGGTCTAGTATCCCATTTTATCTAGTCTCCGTTTTGCCTGCCATTTTCAAGCCCTGAAAATTTCATAAAGATCTGACTATAAACACCGAAGTTAAACAAGACGCATTTCCTATACATAGTGTGGGGCAAACGGAAGAAGAAGCACAGCCGCTGCATAAAGTGAACAGACTGCAGCATGCGTTCGTGCGTGCGTGCGTTCATGCGTGCGTCAATGTGTTTTGGTGCATGTTTGTATAGAAGGAAGCTTTTAATGCTTCAAATTAAAGCTTGACCCTGGGCTTAGGGTACCTTTTAGTCGGTATCTTTAAGTCGGTATCTCTTAGTCGATATCTTCTAGTAAGCTTCTTTTAGTCGGTATCTCTTAGTCGTGCACTCCCGGCTAGATAGCTCGCACTTGATTTTTGCCACGCTCTCACCCCAGGCGATTTTTGATGTGCGGCACGTGCTGGTTGCATGGACGGCTGACACGCCTTTGGCAGTGCACTGCACGCCGCGTAATGTGCTGACAACAACAAGCAACAACAACAACGACAAGCAACAACAATAAACAACAAACAACGACAACAAAATGCATAAAAAAGCGTCTGCTGCAATTTGTGCGCCGAAAAATAGGCAACAATTTTTTGTATATCGAAAGGCTTATTGGCATTCGTGTGCCCCGTGTGTGTGTGTGTGTGTGTGTAGGTAAAATCGCTGGCCAAATGATTTTCAATATTTTTAGTGTGTGTTTGGGCTTGTTTTTTGTTCTCATTTCCTTGCTGGACACAGACTATTAAAGATTCGTGATTTATAACTGGCCGCAAAGCGAAAAAAATATGCTGCCAGCGCTTTGCATGAACTGTAAGGTAAAATGTTTTTGGCTGGTCAACAACATGAATGGAGGCAGTAAATAAAAATATATATACACATTTATATATATAAGCCGAGTTTTTTGTTTACGGCACGATAAAGTGTTAATCGACAATACACATTGTTTGTAAGCTATTAGCCGGAGAGCATGTAAAAAAAAGTGATATATGTAGTCTAGTCTTCAGCTCATCGAAACGCTGCCGGAAATTGAATACTTTTCTCGGCCGCGAGCTTGGCTACCTTGTTAGAATCAAACGCGATTTAGATATAGATATAGAGCCTGCCAATAATTTGATGAGTTGGCGAGTTCCATTGCGATATTCCAGAATCCCTTTGTAGTTGCCCAAACATAGCCCCTTACATCAAGTATATATATTTTTGTTGAAGAGCTGCGTCGATCTGCTTGAAGGAGTCGTTCCTAGAAACTCAGAGCTGAGAGTTGAAATCTTATAAATATACATTCTTGTAGGGCAGACACTTTGGATATATTCTCGATCAGCATCAATAGCCAAGTTGATATTCCTTTCACTCAGCTCATGCACAGTACGATAATCGATAAGCCGATAGTCGATAACTTGCTGATTCCCCAAATAATCGATAAGAGTCGATATTGAAATCTTTGTTGAGAAAATCTCTTAGGTTTAAACGCCAGAGTCACCAAATTTGACATGCAGCTTTTTGATTAGTATATACAGATCAAGTGTCTTTCATTTTATAGCTATCGCAACTAAGAGGATTCAGGGTATCTTCTAGTCATGCACTTCTAAAGCGCCTTTTACTTGTTTTATGATAGACAACGATATTCAGATTCTTATATAGCATAATACAATAATCGACTTTGAGACATGTTTCTTTATGCATTATTCCAAAATGTTAAAGACATAAAGCAATATTTGATTAGCTCTCCGACATCCCCTCAAAACTAGCTTAGATTTTCAAGAGCTTTGCCTTCAGGTATGTACAAACACATGCAACAGACAAGCTCTGAAATTTTCGATACGATCGGATTATAAAAACCGAAGTCAAAGTAAAGGAAACAAAGCAAGAACTTTGCTTTGTCAAACGGATTTGCAATCATGGAAGAGAGTTCGAGTATTTGTAAAGCTAAAGGATAAGAAAGAAAAATTCTCTGTCTATTTGCATTCATGGAAGAGAGTTCGAGCTCATCGCGTATTACAGGCTATCTTCCAGTCGAGCAAGCCCAACTGGTTTTTATGTTAAGCCCCATAGAAATATTCCTTGTCAGTTTTCCTACTTTGAATTCGTGTCTTAATTAATGCTTAATTTTGTATAAAAGAAAACTAAGAAAGCTGGCTAAAAAAAACAACAACAAGAACTTTTATAATATTTTCTATACTTGGCCATTTTGTTGTAGCTGGCAGTTAACTCCTTGGCTGGCTACCTTGCTTACTTTATCTTATCTAAGAGCCCCTGAACTCCACCTGTCTCGCTCCCTCTCCCACTCTCTCTCTCCCGCTCTCTCTTTCTCTCTGTCTGTCTCTGATGAAAAATGGCGAATGTCTGCGCTGCGGCGTTGCGCTGAAGCGTAGCCAAATTTAATTTTAAATTTTATGAACGCACATCAAAAAATAAGTGTATGGTGTGGCAGGAAGGAGGGCTGGGGGTAAGGCGGATCATCCCCTTTCTTGAGGAGGAGGGGCCGGTGTTGTCGTCCTGAAAGTTGTGGCATTAAAATATGAAAAACAATTAAGCCCGCCACCATTTGGTGGCGTCTCCACGGGGCAAGTTGCATAAGAAAATTTGGCAAATGATGCCTGAACAAGAAAATGTAAGATTTTCTGCTGGAAAGCAGCCCCACTTCCCCTCTTTGCCAACCTTTGCCTCTGTTCAAATGCTGGAACAAAACGAGTATTATGTACTATATTTCAATTCTTGATGAATTATTCAATGTGTAACATGCATTTTACATAAGACAGCAGCGTGGCAAATGTGACACGTCGGTAGGGGGTTATCATTGAGTGGAAAGCGGGGAGAAGAAGACACTTTGCTGGCAGTTTTGCTGCAGTTTTTGTAGGCATATTACGGGCAAAATTTTGCTTGTTGCAGGCAACATGACAAGCCGCATTTCAGTCTCGATATTGTCTTTGTTGCACTTGTCGTTCGTTGTTATTGTGCAATAAAATGTAATAAATTATTTAAGCTGGCCAAATGCACATTTGTAAAAACAAGAAAGTGCTGGCAGCCAAAATTTGATAGACGACGAGACGAGATCTGAACTGTTGAAAAGCCACTTGTGATTTGTTAGAGATGAGAATTAATGCTGTTCTTGCTGTTTACAAATCGACAACCAAATTTAAAGAAGCTCAAGATAGTCCTAAGAGACAGAGTTGAAGGTCAGCCAAACTCATAAGTAAACATCGCTGGTTCAAACCCAGCAGTAAATTTGAAAAGAATCGATTTAAACTATGTATAAATATAAAGTAGATAGTTCTGGGAAACTTCTGCGTTTTATAGCTGTCTGAGAATCAGAATAATTCGCGAGAAGTCGCTGGTTCAAAACCAGCAGCAAATTAACGGAAATGCTTTCCCAACTGCCAATTGATACAAGCATGTATATCATGAGTCTGTCGGGCGTAGGTGTCTGAGCATCGAACTAGCAGGCAGGAGATTGCTGGTTCAAACCGAGCAGCAAATATACATTTCTCTATCTTTTTCTATCTATATTTTCTTCGATCTAGTTAGACTAGGGAGTATATTATCTTTTTTTGCCCATTAAACATTATTTAAACCAGGCGGAAAACAGTTTTTGTTAATCTATGCAAGAGGCAGGCAAAAGTATTTTGCATAGTAAAAGTGGCAAACGCTGTAAACAGCATACTATGCTGCTTGCCAATATTGTTGTTGCTTTTGTATTATTGTTTTTGTTGTTATAGGCCAAAGTTTATGGCTGTTTTGTTGGCTGGTTAGTTGGGTTAGTTGGTTGGTTGGCTCTGGCTGGGCCGGGCTGGCCTGGCCTGGCCTAGCCTAGCCTAGCTTGGTTAGTAGACTTGCCGCTCTTTTTAGGTCATAAGACGTTACGCTAAAAGCACCGTTCAACATTTCGTTCTATTTTAAAGACATTTCATGTGCGGGCCACAGTTTGTTATTTTTGTTTTTGGCCCGTTGCTGTTGCCTTTGTTGTTGTTGCCGTCAGGTTTCAAGATTGGCACTTGATTGGCGTATATTTCCTGTTGCATATTTAAGTTTTAGCTTTAGTTATAGCACGGCCAAAGCCAAAAACTACTTGGCAAGTGCATTTCTATTTGTATAACTGACATGGCGAAATTTGCATTAAGAGCCGAGCCGAGCCAAGACGAGCCGGGCCGGGCTAAATGTTAACTCTGCTTGGTTATTATGGGGTGCTCGTTGGAGCTGTTCCACTATTGATGGTTAATGTCTTTCGATGTTTGCGATAATTTCAGGAAAAAAAGATGATATGTAAATGTAAGCAAATTTTAATAAGTCTATAGCAGAATTCTAAAATCCGATAAGCAAAGGAATGAAATCCAATGAGACAACTGGGTTAGAGCTTGCATCCGGTAAGCCGCAATGCATTTCGATAACTCGAACAATTATTTCGGTTGAGCTAGGTATACGAAATATGAGTTCGACAAAAATACTATTCACACCGTTTAGCTCGAACATGTTGCTCAAACATGTTGCTGACTCGAGCAGATCGAGCTTCGTTTAATGAATCATCCGATACTCGAACGCTCGAGTCTGCGAGCTTCCATTAAATCAATTGAGTGTCCGCGTTATTGGATTTGGATAATAGCTCGAAACGATATATATATAAAGAGTACTATGGCAATTGAGACACCTGAATATATTCGATATATCGAAGTTTCAATTTTCAACTTCGATTATGGCTCGAAGCTAGCGCAAATGTAAAGAATAGTCTTGCTATTGTTTATAGTTTCAATATCAAGGAGCGCTATTAAGACACAACATATTATATTCGATATCCCGATGTTTTTATTTTCCATGTCGATAATAGCTCGAAGCTATCGAGTGTCTGAAGAATAGAATCGATATTGGGACACAACAGAATATATTCGATATATCGATAGTTTCCTCGACAGCTTAGCAGATGTATCGATTGGGAGGCTTCTCTTTAATTTACTTTGTTTCTATATTTTAATTTCCTTCAAGCACATTTAATTAAATAAATGCAATAAGTAAGCGTCAACTCATTGACATTTCATCTGTCGCGTAATTTATAATTTGTGTTGCTATTAATGTCACTCTGCGTGTGTGTATGTCTGTGTGTGTGTGTGTGTTAGTATGTTGTTGTTGTTGTTATTGTTGTCGCTTATTATAACAGACATTGCAACTGTGTGTGTGTGTATGTGTGTGTGTGGCTGTTGCTTTCATTTTGACTGCGCTGCAAATATTTCGCATTAATATGGCGGAAAATCCATAATCGAATTACAGAGCTGCGGCTCTTTTGTTTTCCAGCTGCCAGTATGTGCGTGTGTATATATGTGTGTGTATGTGTGTGTGTCGCGTGTGTTTGTATCGCTTTAATTGAATCCTTAACACTTTTGAGCTACTTACGGCCAACACGTTGCGTATGCGTAACTTATTATTATTATTGTTGTTGTTATTGCAACAACTGTCAGGGCTGCGTAAATGCTTGAACATAATGCAGCATATGGAAGAACAAGCTGTCTTTCTTTTGTGTTTACCAAATGTATTATTACTATGTGGCAGTTGAGGAAAAGAGTCAAGAGTGCCAAATAGATTCTTACTTCCAACTGAAGAAGAGATTAAGGCTTTGAAGAGTGGGGGCTAATACCTTATTTAGTTCAACATACGAGCTTAAATATGATTCTGTTTCAGTTAACCTTTTAAAATTTAACTATCTGCTGGTAGCTCGATTATATCAAATAATGAAATATCCATCAAATAATCAGGAAAGACCTCGAACCGGCTGCTTTTATATAACTAGTCATACCTCAACTATTAAACATGGCTGAGAAGTGCTTTGATCTTCAAGTGTGGCAAAATGTTGCTCAAGGCAACGATAAAGCCAAATAAATGTGACATGAAGAATCTGCGTTAGATTTGTGTAGAGCGTCGAACTAGCAGGCTAGAGGTTACCAGTTCGAATTCTTAATTTTTATATTTTGCACATGAATTTCAGACACTCTTCATTTGAACTGGACAATGAAGGGTAATATTACCTAGTATATATTTATATAGCATTCAAATTGAGCTGGAGCTCTCCAGCTGCTACAGCTTCGGCTGTGCGTTGATCATCAGTCAGATCAGTCAGTCAATCAATCAATCAGTCGAAAGCAAACCTCTTTTACTGTCGAACCATTGGCAGCCCTGTCAGGCAGCTGTGCTGTCAGCCCTGGGCAGAAACTGGATTTTCAATTGATTTGTCTGCTTTCAATAAACTCGAAACAAACAAACCGTTCAATCTATCGGAACGAACTGTAGTCCATTGCATTTACACCACAATCTGCCATAGCACACCGCATTTTACCTCGACTGCAGCGTCTCTTAATTTTTATTTTTATTTATATACATATATATATATATAAATGCGGATATATATATGTGTGTGTGTGTGTATTGCCACACGCAGCTTATTGGCATATTGACAATTACACGGGCGATACATATAAATTAAGCAAACGGCCGATCGGAGTGACGCCTGACCAGCAGCGACGCCGGCAGAGGCAGCGACTGCAACTGCGACTGAGACAGAGACTGAGACTGAGACTGGGGCAGCGGCAGCGGCAGCTCAGCTTGATGCGGCTGGCCAAATTTAATTGACAACTTGCTGTTGTATGGCTGGCAGGCCGCGGGGTTCAAGCGGCGTCGCCAGAGATACGCCGCGCAATCTGTCACAGCTCAAAGATACACACACACACAGGGACACACACACACACTCACACTCACATATGCAGCTTGACCTGGGCAGGCTTACAAATTAAAATTCAATATTAACGGTCTGTAAAAAAAAACAACCAAATGAAAATAATTTAATAGCAGCTGCTGAAGGGCGGAAGGGCGGCAGGGGGTTAGGGGCTTGGGGGGGAATTGGCTTGGTGTATTTCCATAATCGTGACTTCATAAAAATTAAACTTCGATTTAAAAATAATGAGCAACATGACGTGTTGTTTGTACGACCAAATGCAGACACAGAGTATTTGGAGCCGGGGCTGCAGCCGGACCCGGAGTCGGAGTCGGAGATGGGTCGGGCTGGCAACATTATCATAATGTTGATGATGTGCACGGATAATACAGTCGAAGTTAAAAATATATACAAATATATATATATATTTACGTGCATAAAGCAGCCAGTGGACGCAGTTTATTAAATATGCATACAGCGAAAGGCAATTAATTTAAATTTAGAGTTAAGTATTTAAGAAAAACAAAAAAGAGGAAAATACTTTCAAATTGTGCAAAAGTACAAATGCAATGCAACCAAACATATAAGAAGAAGACTGGAAAAGGAGGCAAAGAAAATGTATATTTACAATTTGTACTACAATTTAGCATATTGATGCTTAAAGGCATATAACAACAAGCACAGCTTGACGCTGACTAGCCTATAAAGCAGGGTAAATCAGCTGTAGATTAGTTAGTCCAATCTATTATAAAGATACCTTTGAGTACATTCATCGAACCAATGCAGTTTGTCTGAACGATTATACAACTCTTCTTTAAGAATATAAGACCTAGAGACATCCCATTTAGGTTCAAGGGTACGCAAGGGAAGCATGTTTCACATTCTAAAAAACTTAACTTCCAAGACTTTCAAGTCGAAGTCTAGAGATAATCGAGTAATTGTATAAGTAAATACATTCCATAGAGTGCAGGGCATTTCTGGCGGTTGAGCATAACGAACACCTTTCCCTTCCCCTTCTTCTTGAAGGTATCCACGACCAAGTTAAACAACATTGATATCTTTTTCTGAGGGGTGGGGGCATGATTGGCCGGGTCATTGCATTGACAACGAATCCAACAATGGTGTGAAATACGCAAACACTCAGACACCTCAGCTTCAATTGGCTGAGCAGCTGTGGGTGTGTTGTGGGTGTGTGTGCGTGTGTGTGGCGCTTGTGGGTAAATATTTTTTAATACGCGTCGCATTCAACCGCAATACAAGGCAATTAAATATTTCAAGCCGCAACGCCTCTCACATCCGACACAAAAAAAAAGCCCGAGTCGAGCTCAAAGCGGAGTGGCAGCATTTACCGGGCCGAAACACAAAAGCAACAACAGCAGCAACAACAACATCAACAACAGCAACAGCAACAATTGCAGATGCAGCAACAACAATCGCTTTTATCCTGCCAGTTGGCGGTCAGAATGCAACTGTGGCCCTGTATCTGCAACTGCAACTGCCACAGCAGCTGCAACTGCAACTGCATCTGTTTGTGGGCAACAATTGTCGCTTGATCTTTATTTCAGATGTTGTTGCTGCTGTTGTTGCTGCTGTTGCTGCTGTTGTTGCTGTTGCTGCTGTTTCGGCATGTGCTGCGGGCCCATGGCCAATGTAATTTTTTTTATACCCTGAACCCATAAAGAATTAACCAAATGGGTATGTTGTTTTTGCTGAGCTGTATGTACGTATGTGCATATATATTTATGATTTGGAAAAGCTGAGTCCATCTAGGCAAGCCCATTAAGACGCACAGTCTGTTTGAAGCTGCCGTTGTAGTATATATTCTCATGTAAAAACTTGTCGTTTTCTCTCTCTCAATATTTTCTATCATTATCATAATGTCGATATTTATTGATTTGGACAATGGGACTCTTAAGCATAAGTCGAAGGCCATAAGAGTTAGATAACCCAGATTTGGTATGAGGACTCTCGCATAGTATATACAGATAAAAAATAACTCACTTTTCGAATGAATTTCTCCATTTCCCAACATTTGGGAAAAAGAGAAAAGAAAATTGAAATTTAGAGCCTTGCGCTTTGGTATGCACGCACTTTTGTGTGCCCGAAAATTTCATAAAGATCGGACAATAAATTCCGAAGTTTATCAAAAAGAAGAAGCACAAGGCACGCAGCAAGCGGCCTCTGTGTGAGTTAGCCTGGCTATCCAGGGTATCTGTTAGTCGTGCACTTTCCAATCAGTTCGCCTTTTCCGCGTTTATTTTGCGTGCTTTTGTTTTAATTGGCGCCCATAATAATCAAATAATTTGTTTATTGAAAAACATTTTTTACAATTATGTAAACAACAAATTGATTTCCAGCATGAATAATTGCCTCTTTAACGTGGAACGAAAATATTTCGACTTGAACTGCGGAGAGTCGGGAACTCTGTAAAAATATCCCTGTACATATGCATAATGTGTATGTATATACATGTATGGATATGTATGTGTATATATATATATATGTGTATATATATATGTATATGTATATGTGCGTGTACCTATTTTTATTGCATTGTGCGCTGCTTTACGGAGAATGCAATTATTGAAATAACAAAAATAATATTTGTGAGCGGCAGCCGCTGGCCCCTCCCCGCCTCCCCGCCCCATTCAATCGTGTTGCGTCTGGCGTCAAATGTCGCACGTTTTTTGCATTTTTGGTTCGAGTGTCAAAATATGCTTATTAAAAATTCCATAAAGTGACCATACCCCAACCCCCCTCCCCAAGGGGGTTGTTGCATAAGAAGTTGCATATCTGAAGGGCCAAATAATATATTGAGCCGCAATTAAAGGTGTTTGTGTGTGTGAGTGAGTGGGTTGGGTGTGTGTGTTTAAGAGAAAACTGTTGCCTACATTTAGGCTGCACGAAAAAATGACTTAAATGTTGGAAAGGTACCTTTCGCGAAGTAAACAAAGCAAATATGTCAAGCTAAAGTCAAGCAACGCTCGTCTTTAATGAAATTCTGAAATTAACTCAAACATCTCTAGTTAAACTATTTTCAAGCAGTTGCGTTTTTCGAGAAATCGGTTGAAGAGGTCTATTGTATCACAAGATATTTTTACCGAATCCGACATTTATTAGTCAAACATGCGGTTGATATAGAAGCCATAACTTATCAAGATTATATACTACTGTATTATATAGCACTAGGAAGCATCGGTCGAAATATGAGTTTTGTGTTTGGCAAGATATTCGCTTATCCAACATATTTTCATGGCGTACTCGCACATAATTGCAATGCCGTAAGGCAATTGTCTACTAGGATATTATGTTTTGGGTAGGTTATATAATTAGCTTGTCGTTTGAAAATATTTGAAGATATTTCTTATTTAGTAAAGCAAATCAGTAAAGCAAACTGCTTTTGTTTTCCGCTCCTGACTCTCGCGAATCTCGATGCAAAGTACTTTTTAGGGGATGCCCCGCAAGAGAAGAAAACGCTTTGCTGTTTATGAAAATTGTAAACTGGGGGATTGGGGATTCGTGTGGTGTTTATTCCGCACTCTGGTCGCAAATTTTTACCGCCGTTGATATGAGTAAAGCAATTTCAGAGCTAATTTGTGCTATGTGCCCTGGCGGCCAATGGTTAGGAGAAGAGCTGAGAGCCCGAGAGGAAGGAAGCAGAGCGTTCGGATTGAAGTTGGGTGTAGGATAAAGAGGTTAGAGTGGGGGGAGCTGTGCAATGCATTTGATAAACTGTCACTGGGAATGGCAACTTCACTTTGGGCATATTTAATGAAAATGTTGCCAAATGGTGGGCGAGCAATGTGTATGTGTGAGTGTGTGTGTGAGTGGGTGGGCAAGGGGGTTGATTTTGACGTAACACTTTGGTTGCGATTTGACATGACAAATATGTGCATTGGCATGCAGGACAAACAGGCACGAGGGAGGCGGCAGCTGCTGCACATGCAGCACACGATAATGAAGCGGCCCGGCAACATAATCATCATTATCATTATCAGGATAGTCATAATAATGAGCATTAGGTCGGTCGGACGCTGATTATCGTGTTTGAAGTGCGCCCATTTTGCATTTGCGCATTGCATGATTCAATAATGATTGAATTAATTGCGTTAATAACTGACACTAGCCCACAGTACGGCCGCAGGAGCACAGTCTGCTGTCAACCTGCAGACTGCAATCGTGCAATCTGGCAATCGTGCAATCCTGCAACCTGCCAGCTGCCTCCTGCCCTGCCCTGCCTGTCCTGTCCTGTCCTGTCTGGCCGGCTCAAAGGCGCTTTGTGCCACCATCTTGAGTGTTTGTGCGCGTGGCAAAGCCGTAGACAAACTCAGGCATACAAATCGAATTTGCTGCTAAGTAGCCGCAGCATCCCACCTGAGAGAGGGACAGAGAGAGAGAGAGAGAGAGAGAGAGAGAGAGAGAGAGAGAGAGAGAGAGAGAGAGAGAGGAGTCCTGTGACCCGAAATTAGTGATTTTGATTTGCGCATTACGCATACGCCATGTGGGCCACGTCGGCTCATTGTCTGCCTGCTGCCAGCTTAACCCGTCTATTCTCTGCTTGTTGGCATTTGATTGATAACATACGATTAATAAATTATTGAACAGCCAAAACACACTCGAGCCAAAACTTCTCTCTCCTCGCTCCATCTCGTGTTCGATTCGTGTTTGCAAAAAAGCATAAATCATTTATTGGCCAACTAATTTATAATAAATTGATGGCTTCATTGAACACTCGCGCTCTCTCTTCGATTTGTCTATAACATAATTTGTTTATAGTTTTCTACCGAACTCTGATGCATGTCCATTCTAATAACTGTAAACAGCAATATGCTTTTAATGTGTGTTGCAAAACAATCGCAAATTAATAATAAATTTCAGTTACAGCACAATTTGTGCGCTTATTAAACTTCATTTAACTGTACGCTAAATGTTTACCAAAAGCTGATGCGAAAAAAACTATAAGAAAAAACTAACTGGAAAAAATACAAATGATAGAAAAATAAAATCAAAACAATATAAACGTATAATAAAAAAGTTAGCGGTTATCGGAAACAGACTCGATCTGCGCATGGACTAGGAGGATCTACAGCTAAGGTTTCAAGTCTCTAGCTCTTATAGGTTTTGAGATCCTTGCGTTTATACAGACGGACGGACAGACGGACAAACGACGGACGGACGTACAAACGGACAAACGGACAGACAGATGGACAAACGGACCTACAGACGGACGTACAGACAGACGTACAGACGGACAGACAGACGTACAGACAGACGTACAGACGGACAGACGGACGGACGGACGTACAGACGGACAGACGGACAGCTGGACGAACAGGCAGACGTACAGACGGACAGAGGGACGGACGTACAGACGGGCAGCTGGAGGGACAGGCAGACGGACATGGCTAGATCGACTCGGCTGTTGATGCTGATCAAGAATATATATACTTTATGGGGTCGGAAAAGCTCCCTTCTGCCTGTTACATACATTTACATTTTGCACAAATACCTTATACCTTTTTTACCCATTTTTAATGGGTATATAACATTTTTCAAAAAACCCTATTTTAAATTGAAATTAAAATAATTAATAAAGATAAAAAGTCGAATCATCTAGATTAAATGGGAAAACATAATCAAAATATACGACTTTAGCCTCACATTTTCACACTCTTTTCAATAAAATTTGCTTTGAATTTTCTTTTGAAATTTTCTTCGAATTTGTACAGCTCATATTTTTTTCTTTTATTTTCTTTTTTCTGTTTTTTATCTGAGTGTTATGACTGTCTTATACATATCCGTGCTTATGATTATTATTTTGCGCCCGCTTTTGTTTCATATGCATAAGTTTAGCGAATGTGTGAGGGCGTGTGTTGTTGTTGTGTGTGTGTGTGTGGGTGTGTGTGCGAAACAAAAGTAAAGGGAAAAGCTCGCTCACGCGTTAGCTACAAGTATATTAAAAAGTCGGGCGGAGCTGGGGGGAAGTTCCGGAAAACTGGCAGACATCAACCTTTTGGCACCTTTGTCTTGCTGCGGCATCTGTTTCACACTTTTAATTTGACAGACACACACGGAAAGACACACACACACACACCTGCCCTGTTAGACAAAGGCACAAAGTTTTGTTTGATTCCTTTTGTGTGTGCAGCCAGCGACAACGACAACGACAACAACAACAACAACAACATCAGACAAATAATTATCATTGATACAAAAGCATAATGCCTAGCATATGCACAACAAATACAAAATACTCAAAAACATGCCTGCATATATAAACAAGAAAATATATATTTATACAGATATATGTGTTTGTATAGTATATACATTTGTCTGATTAAAATGTCGAGTTTCTGCCTCGCATCTTGATACAAATTTAAAAGCTCTGAGTAAAAAGTTTCGCAGTAGTTAAAATTGGTATTTCGTACGAAGAGCATATTGATTATGTGCACATATGTATATGTAAGACGTAGAGGGCGGACCATGAGGTATATATATTCTCGAGCGATATCAAGAGCTGGCACGATTGAGCCTTGTCTGTCCGTCTGTTTCGAGCTCAGGAACTAAAAGTGCTAGAAACTTTTAAGGATCGTAATAAGTAATTGAAATTTAAGTGATGTATATATAAATATAATAACATACAAAATCGAAACCAAGCGATTTATGATTGTGATTGGATTGTTGAGTGTTAAAGTGAAGATATAGAAAATATTGGAAAAGACGGCGAACTTAGCAATATGTTGATTTTTGGCTACGTACGCGATTTGTTTAAGACTGTCAAAGAGACATATATAAGAGATTGGTAGTGTTGGAAAGCGTTGTAATACCTTTTGCATGCTGCCCTTCTTTTAGTTGGTGTTAACAAAGTTGATATATTTTCGATTTGAACCGATGATTTCTTGCTTGTTGGTTCGACACTCAGACAGCTAAGCCACGCGGGCTCATGACGTCAAATCACACTTTTAAGACAATGTTTTTTGGTTGTTTTTTTTCATATTTTTGCATACAAACTTTGACCAAAGTTTGCCTTAAATTGGCGCACAAGTTTTCACTCAGCTGCGACCCGAAAGGCAGCTTCAGTAAAGAGTTCAGCCTTATAGGGCTTGGCTTGGGCTTTGCGTTGGCTAGCCATCAGTTAGTCAGTCAGTCAGTCAGTTAGTCAATCAGTCAGTCAGTCAGTCAATCAGTCAATTTATATATATATATATATATATATAGCTTTCTTCGCCTCTTTCAAATGCAGTTTTCTTTGGGTTAAGAAAATTGTTGTGCGGTGCTTGAAACAGACGCTTAACTAGCCATGAAACCGCACACTTAAGCGCACACTTGAGTACAGCACAACAGCAACATACACTGATACACACACTTACACACACACGAACACACACACACAGTACACACTTTTAGGGATGCAGACAGCTGTCTGCCGGCTGGGCTGCTTTTGCTGGTCGCCCAGGCGAATGTGCCACAAATGTGCGCCCGCAAAGTATGCAATGGAAAATGTTGCCCGCTGGCAAATAGCTGGCTGGGCCCTTGCTTAAGTCTGTGTACGAGTGTGTGTGTGTGTGTGTGTGTAATGTTGCTGCCACAGACAGTTGCCTCAGCTATTGCAGCAGCGTCTCGGGCGCATGCAAATGTCCTTGCAGCTTGCGGCTGCTTTCTCTCTCCTTTGTGCAGCGGCGGCCAGTTATGTTGGCTGCCACTTTGCCGCTCACTTGACTTTTAAGGCTTGCAGCCTGCTGTGGCGCAACAAGTTGCAGGCAACCACACAAACAAAACAAAGGACAAACAAACATACAAAAAAAATAGAAGGAAATGGAATGAAAAATCAGGGCAAAGGCCAAAGCCGAGGCACAGACAAGCTGCCAGTTTTGTTTTTGTGGGGCGCACACAAAATCACAGACAATAAAAATATATCCATGAAAACAGCATGTCAACACGCCCAAAAACTCAAGCGGCGCGGGCGTGTGGCAAGGTGGCAACTTGCTGCTGCTGCCACATTTGAAGCAAATGCCAAAAAGTAGCTGAGCAAAGCGCAAAGCGAAAAATGTTGGCAAAGTGCCGCAAAAGGTTGCACAAGACAGTTGCTGAGGGAGCGGGTTGGGTGGGGCAGGTTTGGGTGCTGTGTGTTTTGCCAGTGTTCTTTTTTTGGGCCGGGCTGTGCGTCGTCTGCCCCAGCAGTCTGTGTGGCAGGCACTCGTGCCTTGCCTTTTTTTCTAGGGGGTGGCTTGTACTTGACCTTGAGCTAAAAGCCAAGGCGCCAGCAGAGAAATAGAGAGTGAGTGAGAGATAGAGTCAGAGTGAAAGAGAGAGTGAGACAACATGCAGCATACTTTTTGGGGTAACTGTGTGTGCCTGTGTGTGTGTGTGTGTGTAGCTTGTTGCTGCTGCCACACACACACATTTTGAGATTTTGCGTCGTGTGTTTGTGCGACTGTAAGTTGTGCCAGGCTTTCAGAGCCACAGCCACAGCCACAGCAGCTGCCACTTGCTGTCTGCTGATTTTCCTGCCACCCTTCTCTTATCAGAAACAACCCCCAGCCATTCCCTCAACTCTATTTTCAGCAGCTCCTTAAACTTTTGCTGCTGCTGCGGCGGCTGCGGCTGCTGTCTTTGCTTTGCTGCTGCCTTGGTAAAATCTGTTTGCGTTGATTTCGGCATATTTTTCAAATGTGTGTGCGTGCGTGCCTTAGTCGAGCCTATGCAACTTTTACGCAATGCAACAACAACTAAAACAACAACAACTGACAGCTGCTGGCTTTTGTTGTTGCTTGTGCCACAATTATTTGTGGTTTCCGGGTTTTTGTGGTTTTACAGCACAAGCGCAACATGTTGCCGGACCTTTGGCAAGCGTCGTTGACACTAGAGATGGGCAAGTGCCATATTTGTAGAGCACGACCAGGAACGAGCACGAAAATAACAAAGGGATTTTCAATCTAAGTAAATGTAATATTAATTAGTTTTATGCATGTTGCATATTGCTAATTCGCTAGTCACAGACGCTTGCTAATATTTCCAATTCCTAGGCTAAAGTCTGCAGAATTTGCAACTTATGCGATTTTCACAGTTCAGTTTTAGGTCGTGAGCTAGGACTTAGGACTTATAGTTAGTGTAAATACAAAGGAAACGATCTCTCAAGTCGATTTACAGTAAATATATATATATATATATATATATATATATCTACATGTATATTTATATGTACATCATCTGTTTTCTACTGAAGTCCTTTAGGGATCGAGCTTTATGTGTTGGTGAGGACCCGTAGGAAGTTGAGTTTGACAGCGCGTGCCACGCTATTGCCAGGGAGAAAACACGGTCCATGCTCTAGTTGACAACTACATACACACACAAACACACACAAACACACATACAAGCATACACACAGGCACACACACACACACACCTACACCGACATACACCCACACACATACATTTGGCCACTTGTTGCGCTCGTCTGTTGTTTTTTATTTTGTGGCACAAACGCAAAATTTTAATTTGTTGATTTACTGCGACGGCACTTCATTGACAACACACACACACACACACATGCATTAAGCCATTGAATAGGCCATTTATTTAGCTGTTAAAATATTTTGTTTCCTTATTTTTTCAACAACCAGCTTCACCCTTGACCCCGCCTGCTGGAGTGTTATGTTATGCATTTTTAATGTTTTTGTCCATTTGTCAATTTGGCGAAATAATTTGTTGCATGTTGCTAGTTTTGTGTTGCACGCACAAAGTTTATTAATATTTGTAATCCAATGCTTTTTGCCCGCATTTAGCTAATTGCTCAATTGCAATTGCATCGTTTTTTTTCTATATATTTTTTTTGCTGAGCTTTGATTTTGCCGGCTTTGTTTTAAGGCAATTTATCACGGAATGTGGCAGATTTTAATGCAATTTGTTAAGCATTTTGAAGTGCAATTAATTGAAATTGTTAACTGATTTTGAACAAGTAAATTTTGTAAGTAATTCATTTGATAATTATTATTGGTTGATAATTTGCGGCCTCTTTTTGATAGATTTATAGATTGCATTAATAAAGCTTAGCTAGCTGAGCGTTGAACCAGCAAGCAGCAGAACGCTGGTTCAAATCGAACTTAAAATTGCTTTTACTTTGTTTGATAATTATTATAAGGCCTCTATTTAAGGCCTTTATTTGAGAGAATTTCGGATGAAATTAATGCAGGAGCTTAGCTAGCTGAGCGTTGAACCAACAAGCTGCAGAACGCTGGTTCAAATCGAACTTAAAATTCTTGCTAATTTATTCGATAAATGTTATTAGGTTATCATTTAAGGCCTCTATTTGAGAGAATTTTGGATGAAATTAATGCAGGAGCCTAGCTAGCTGAGCGTCGAACCAACAAGTTAGAAAACGCTGGCTCGAATCCAGTCCAAACTTTTTGCCAGATTTGAACCAGCGATGTAGGGCTTGTTAGTTCGATGCCTTATGCAATGGATACAACCAAATACATTGACGGACCTTTAATAAACTTTGACTCAATTTGGGTAGATAGGTAAATGCCTGAATCCAGGTGCTTATATACTATATATATATCTATATAATGCGAACTCTTTTGGAAGCATCTTAAATTGACAACTTGTTGTATGTAGAAGTTGTAGAGGAATAGAATAAATGCGCCAAATATGTGGTACTTAATTCTAATGCAAGACTGACAATTGCTGAACCGTTAAGAAAGCAATTTAAAGAAAATGCAGGAAATCAACGCGAGGTTCAGCGGCCCACAACAGCAACAACAACAACCGCAGCAACTAAATAAAACAACTAAAAAACATTTTTTGTTTTGTATTATAATAATAAAGTGGCAATGTCGCAAGTGTGGCAAGTGGCAAGCGGCAAGTGGCAAGTGGCATAAATTGCAGCCTCATTCAAGCGGGCTGTGTGGCGGAAGTACTCGCCGTGCAGTCGTAGGTAGGCCAAAGTGAATTGCGTAGAGGAGGCGACCCAAAGAAAGCGACGATTGCGGCCAGCAATTGCCAGCTTAAAAAACTGCCAACCCCAGCGCCAGCGCCAGCCCCCTCCGCGCCTCTGATATTTATCTGCATATATATGTAAAAGAGTAGCATACACTATATATATATATATACATGGATATATGGATATATGCATATATATGTGACGTATGTAGATTTGTAATCAACGACCAACAACAACGGCTGAGGAAAGCAACTGGAAAGAGCAAAAAAAGACAAGTAGGAGTGCTCTGAAGGGCAGTGTGGCCGACTCAGAGATACCCTAAACACAGCTTCGCGCTGTCGATATGTTAATTCTAGTTTGCTTCTTTCATTAGCTGGAGAGTTTTATAGATAGAAAGCTGTGCTGCCTCTTTCCTTAGCCGCTTATCAGGCAAGGCAAAAATAACTTCGGTTCTTATAGTCCGATCATTATGAAACTTTTAGGGCATAAAAATAGAACCTAGTGGGTGCACATACCAAAGCCTAAGGTTTGTTTGTTTGTTTTAATTCACACTTCAAATGCAAAACTTCAGTTCTCAGAAAAATATGGCTAAATCAGCTCAGCTATTGATGCTGATCGAGAATATATATGTATGTTGAATGGGTTCTCAAAGGTTCTCACACTTCAGCCTGTTGCATACAGTTCCACAAAACTAGCATACCCATTGTGAACATATGCGCTGTTTACATGGTATAACAGCAAAGCAACAAAAACTACAACAACATGTGTTATGTGCTCTGTTGCGGCAATAATCACTCGCTGTGTTGTTGTTCTTGTTGTTGTTGTTTGTTGTGCCACATATGAATGAATGCCTCCACTTTGTTGTTGTTGTTGTTGTTGTTGTTGTTGTTGTTGTTGTTGCTGCTGTTGTTGTTGTTGCTGCTGTTGTTGCTACACGCCACTATGTGTCGGCATTTAACTTCTCAACTTTTTTTTCGCATTGTCCGTTTGACGTGGGCGTCGTTTGTGGAAAAGGGGGCGTGTAGTGGGGAGGGGCGGGGTGTCAGCTGGAGGAGCTGGACGCTCGCTTGGAAAAGCAAGTGCAGGAAACTACTTTGCATTTAATTGTCTGTAATGACGTGCAATATAAAATGTTAAAATCTAAAAATGTAAAAATCCCAACACACACACACCACTCACACACAAACACTCACACACACTCGCGTACAACGGGAAACGTTGTCGACACAGATACAAGTGGAAAATGTTTTACAGTTTTCATTTTGCATCGGCCTTGCCCCAGCTGTGCGTGTGTGTGTGTGTGTGTGTGTGTACATGAAAACGATGTGTTGATGTTTGATATGCATTAAAAGTCAGCTGCTTCATCATGTATGCAAAGATGTAAGATTGGCATTATGAGTTCTTCTTCTTTTCTATATTGTCCAAATATAGCTAGAGCTTTAGTTATCGCTCGTACTTATGGGAAATTCTCGCTGAATCATATATTCTTTTCTTACAAGGGATCGCAATCGGAAGGGGATTCTTCTAAGGAATCTTTCTTTAAGAAATGTTTCATTTTCAATAGGTTAAGGCAATTATAAATATTTTAAGGAAATTTGCTGGGAAAACTCCACAATCGATTCGATCAAAAGCATATAAATATATTTTATGGTATTTGAACTAAATTTTCCTCGGGTAACTTTTCTTTTTAAAGCGAATTTCTTTATAAAACCCAGCACTTTTTTGTCGCTTTTGAGTTATTGCGCTTTCTTGTGCTGCAACCTGATTGTTCTTGTTATGTGTTTTGTCTTTGTTTGCGCCTAGAACTATTCAATTTTCATTTAACTGCTTTTTGTCAACTTCTTCAACAATTGTTGTTGCAGGCCTCAACTAAGAAGCATTGTGGCAGCTCTTTTTGCGTATGTGCCACAGAGTTCTTGATGCAACTGCTGTGGCCGGGCTTATTTTCTATTTTTTTTTGCCGCTGAAGCCCTGGACTTATTAGCTGACAGACTTTGGCGTTTTGTCGCCGTTTGCTGAGTTTTGATTTATGCCTGGCAAATGGCTTTGAGCGAGTGCTGCCTGGTAAAATGTGAAATGTACATTGATTGCTCCACATTTCCTAGCTGTTAATTACGGCAACAAATTATCGTAAATTAGCTTTGGATCTTGGGCCAGTAAAGTTGGAAATTTTATTAACTTTTTAAATTGTAAAAGGCTTCACTCGCGCAACTCTTAAACTGAACTCAATAAATAATGCACAGTACTCGCACTCCCCCCAGCCCTTCGGAACGCCCCTTTATACCATTCCGCAGCGCAGAACTCTAACCACAAGGCGTTACAAAATCGAAATCAAAACCTCGCCCGGCCCTCTCTCTTCCAGCCTGACTCTCTGAAGGGGGCTTACGTGCGCAATTGTGCGCTAAAACCAAACATGCATATTTTCACTTATTATTTTCATACATAGAAAGCAAGAAAAAACATGGCATTAACACGAATGGGGTTGTATGCACTACGGGCTACCCAGCATAGCGTGGAAGTTGCTTTGCGTTCTTGCCTTCTGCGTGTTGCATGTTTGTGGGATCTTGGCTGTTTGTTTTGTTCAGGGTATATACCCTGTCTAGTCACCTTTGGAAGATATCCTTTACTTAACTAGAAGATACCCTTTACCTATCCTAGGCAACAAGCTTCGGGCTTGTTGTACTTGATGGGAAAGTGGAGAAATGCCATTCAAATGGAAATTTTCCTGATCTATTTGCGAGCTTCAGAAGATACCCTGTATCTAGCTAGGCAACAACATTCCTCTTTGTTGTCTGATTAGATTTTATAACAATAATCAAAGCTGTATATCTTATATTCTTGTGGTGGAAGCTAGAGAAAGGTTTTTGAAATCTCCCTGATCTATATTTGGTAGATATATTCATTGTACAATAGCTCTTCTCAGATTGAGATGTGCATGAAGAAACCCGATCAATATAAGTATATGCAAATATAACTTTATTAATATATCCCTCTGCCCATTTCTGTGCAATATACCCTTCTTATGCTCACTTGCTAATGGGCAAAGGTTATAAAAAAACATTGAGCCTTCTTCGCACAGGAAATCGACACACGCACACACAATCGCACAAAGTTGCCGCCCCGGCCATGATGACTGCTCTGCTGGTCGATCTATTGAGCCGTGAATATGTTGGAATATATAATCAAGTGTAACGCAACACGCCCGTGCCATCCGTGGCGGGAGCCACCCTGTTGTGCGCGCCCTACGCAGCAGAGAGCAACTGGCTCTAGTCAAGGGTCGGGGATGACACCCTTTATACACTTGGCGGGCGCACATGACTGAGTCTCAAGTCGAGTCAATCACCGCCAGAGCGTCAGGCAACTGGGAACTGCTACTGGGTACTGGGTATTGGGTATTGGGTACTGGTAGCCGGGTAACTGGGCGGCCGGGTAGCCGGGTAGTCGTAGCACAAGGCACATCACTTGCTTCGTTTGACTCACAAGTGAATCATAATAATATTAAATTTGATTTTCAGCCGGCGCTGCGGTAGGCAAAAGGACTTTTCTTTCTGTGACGTCGTAGAAATTGCGCTGATTGCGCAAAAGTATCGATGACTTCTTCAACGCCCTGTTCTGTGGGCGTGTCTCGAGACCGAGTGTACTTTTAGTACACTGAGTGCCTGTATTGGGCGTCGAGTTGCTGCTTAATCAAATTTCGATGCGAGCCAGAGAAAAACGTTCGGTTCGACTTGGGCATACAAATAATGCAATTTCCCCCAGCAACTTTGTTGTTCATATTTATATGTATGCATATATGTGTAAATATATGTCTACGCGGTTATGAGAGTTGCAAATTTTGACCTATGTCTATATAGGACATTTGGGGGTACCATTCTTTGATGAATGCCAAATTGATCTGAGGCCAAACCTTGAAGTATACGCCAAACCTTATGAAAACCGGTGGAGATTTAACCAAGTTATGGTGGGGTGGGAAGTTTAGACCTATATAGGATATCTATATAGGATGTGCACTCTATCTGGCGTCTTCAAATAGTTGCTGGCGCAAGTCAGCGCGAAATGTGGGATTCAAACCCCCTTGCAGACAAATACACTCCCTTGCAATTGGCGCCAAATAATTAAACAATTTCCAAGTTTCACGTGCATTTTCAATATTCTTCCAAGCGACGCCGGGTAATTTTTTAGTGGCATATATATATATTTTGGCAGCATACACAAAATCTTAAATAAATAAAACCAAACGAAAAAAAAAGAACGATGGCGTCTGCATTTTTATGGTTACGAGGCGATGCATTTTATACGGCAGCCTTTTACGGCTGCGAGTGCGACTGCACCTGCCCAGAACTTGATGCCCCTGTCCCTGCCCCTGCCCCTGTCCGTGGCCCTGGCCGTGCCGCTGCCCCTGTCCCTGCCCTGTCCCTGTCCGTGGCCCTGGCCGTGCCGCTGCACCACCAGCAGAGCAATGCAACCACCGCCAACACCACCCACAGTAGTTGTAAATTTTATTGCAGACCAAGTCGCTAGCTGCTGCTGCTGCTGCACATGGCTCTTGACTGTGGGCCTTGGCAACAATCTTGCCAACGTTAGTATTTTACGACTGATTCTCTAGAGTTTATCTGGCACTCATGTGTGTGCGTGTGCGTTTGTGTGTGTGTGGGTGTGTGTGTAAATTATACAGTTGGTATAAAATCCTATTCAAAAACTAATACAATAGTTATGAAAAGCTGACTATAAAGATGCTTATCTATAAAATACCCTGTAAATAGTGACATTTGGTACGTTTTCGTTGAACTCCGCTTCGAACCAGCAGCCGAAAGGTTGTTGGTTCAAACCCCGACGCCATTTTGTTGATTTCATATTAAATTTACTGAATTTCCTAATTAAGAAATTAAATAGAAAGATTTGAAATTGAGTTCATTTTTGATGGGCAGACATTTCTTATATTAAGTGCCACGCTGTCGACTTGTGTGCATATTTATTGCTGGCACTGTCTTCGGCGTCTTGTGCGCGCCTAATTGTATGCTGCCTCCTCGCTCCCCCCCCCCCCTGCCCCCGGCCACGCCCTGCGCCCTAAAATCCCATGTCGCGACGTCGCCAACATTTGTCGTTGGCATTTGAAAATTTGATTATTTAGCGGATGTTTAATTGCACCTATTTAATTTTCGCATGTGGTACACGCGGGGTAATTAGTATTCGTATGTTTTCATTTTCATTTTGAACTGCAATTGTCATGTATTTAGCCTTTTATTTAATGTTGCTTTTTTTTGTTTGTGTTTTGTTTAAGTTGTGTTTTTTGTTTTGTCTTTCTTGTTGCCGCCGCCGCAGCATCGGCAAAGTGCAACCACAACAGTTTGCTCGCTTGTGCGCTCAGCACCGGAGAATAACAATTAAACTAAATTTAAATTATATGTGTAATACTTGCTGCTGCTGTTGTTGTCTGTCTGCTGTTGTCTGTCTGCCCCAACTTGTCTGCGCGCCTCCCCTCCCCTTTCCTCGCCATGCTGCCATAATTATACTACAGAAAACTATAGCGAGGAGGCGGCAATCGAGCCGCAACATTCGTCATCGTCATCATCATCAACATCGTTGCTAACCGAGTGTTGAGAGATCTCTCTTGTTTTAATACCCTGTATCAATATAATACTACTAACAAGGGTATTATGGAGTTTCGAGAATGTTTGCGACAGGCTGTAAAATACCTGAAAATCGACTAGAAGGGCGTTTTTGATATAAAGTTAAACTCTTTAATGATTTAGTCAGCCTCTATCTTCCTCTCGTGGTCTCTCTTTCGCTCTCTTTGTCTTTATTTCTATCTCTGTCGCTCTCCCTCATTCTGTATCTATCTCCCTCTCTCATTCTTTCTCGTTCTCTCACTCTCACTCTCTCTTTCTCCCTCACCCTCTCTCTCTCTCTCTCTCTCTCTCTCTCTCTCTCTCTCTCTCTCTCTCTCTCTCTCTCTCTCTCTCTCTCTCTCTCTCTCTCTCCCACTCTCTCTCTCTTTATCTTTATACAGATACATCAGTATCTCGCTCTCCCTTTCTTTATTTCTGTCTCTCTTCCTATCCTATCTCAGTCTCTGTCGATATCGTTATCTCTATACCTATCTCCTTCTTTATGTCTATCTCTATCGTTATCTCTATCTCTTTTTCTTTCATATATACATGAGAATCGCAAAGAAAGGCGAATCGAATGCTTGTCTCTATCTCTATTTCTATTATATTTACTTGAGAATCGCAAAGAAAGGCGAATCGAATGGTTGTGTGTGAATATAAGGCCTGAATACAAGGCATATCTGCTGGTCGTTCACTCTTGACTAGCGCGCTGTTAAATGTTGCTGCTGTTTCTGTTGCAGTTGCAGTTATTGTTGCTGTTGCATATTTATTTATTATTATTTTTGTAATGCGTTGCTTTGCCGCTTGGTTCGTTCATTCGCTCGCTCGTTCGGTCTTTTGTTGTCTTTTTATTGTTGCATTATAATTTCTACTTAGCAAAACTGAGGATGTGATGCAACTGCTGCCGCTGCCGCTGCTGCTGCTGCTGCTGCCAGTTGTTGCTGCTTTAATTTCATTAAAATTTTTTGCCGCTGCTGTTGTAGTTATTTCTCAAATAAATCGCACACATTTTGTATGCAATTATTTTTTTGCACTGACAAAAGGCCCCGTAAGTCAATGCAAAGAAAAGCTGTTATTGTTGTTGAGAAAAGTCATTTGCATTATGCAGCGAGGCCGGAAATTGTTATTAGTAGCTAGTAGTATTTTTTTTTTGTGTTTTTTTTGTTGTTTAATTTTTGGCTCAGCTGCCATGAACTGGACTTTTAAATGCTGCCTTTGACTTGGCAGTTTTTTTTTTACATGAAATTTATTTATATGCAAATGTAATTTATTTGCGCTGAAAACTAAACAATAAAATGTGCCAGCTTTTTTTTCACATGTGATTAAAATCGCCGCAGCCTTCACATTGCATACAGATAGATAGTTATATTTATGTATATATTTAACTTATATTTATACAATTTATACTTGTGTTGTTTTTTTTTGTTTTCATTTATTTTATGCAAATTATGCTGGCAACTTAATGACACTTAATTGTACGCTTCCTGCGGCGAGTGCAGCCCGTGCACAAACATTTGACTTGTATGCAACAATATCAAAGTTTATCGCCAGCAAACGCCAATTTGTCACATGACACGGCCCAAACGGGCGTTAACAAAAGTTTAAATAAACTGCCAGCATAAAAATCTATGCGACAGCGCAGCTCAGCCCAGCACAGGCCAAGTTGCGCCCAACCATGGCGTCATTCTCAACGTCATGAAGTTCGCGGCTCAGAATTAACCAGCCAAGAAGGGGCCACCCAGGCAGCTGGCCGGGCAGCCAAGCCACGGGCCGTTGCAAAAAGTGGCTAAAGTAAAAAGCTGTGAACAAAGCTTTAACTTTACAGCTTTCAACTAAATTAATTTACTTTTATGGCCGAGGACAACGTGCTCGTGTATATGAGCGCATTGTTGCCTGGGCCCTGGCTAGAGCAGCCCGGCTAAGCATTGTTAACCAAACACACTCTACATGTGGGCTTAGTTCATTTGTGAACGGCTTTAATAGATGCTGTTGAAGTGAATAAAATAGTTTTTAAGTAAGCAGATCAGCAGGAAATTACTAGATGAAATTTGAAGGAGGCGTTGCGGCTTGCAAAGCGAGAGAACTTTAGAATGAAGTTTTTATACTGTTTCTGGCTTTGTGCATAGAAACAAATGAAAAACATGTATAAGAATTGAAAGTTTTGGCAGAAGTTGAGCTGGCGACGTCTCGCTGTTGGTTCGACGCTCAGATTTATTTGTCCCACAAGGTCGGGACTTCACGCTTATAAAGAATTTTTCTGTCTGAGTTCAAATTTTGTAAGCAACTGTCCAAGTGTCAAAGTTATATATGAAACTTAACAACTATCTTGCCAGTTCGACTCTCAGTCTAGTCTTAGCAACCCGTGCTGCATAAAAGTCAAGCTACTTAACAGCTTGCTGTTCAACTATTTTTGCTCCATTCTTTCTGTTTTCTATTGGGTCTTTAAGCGTTTGCGGGCGGCCAGTTTAGTTATATTTTTTCTTTGCTTTACACAAATTGTTATAAATGAAATACAATTAAATGTGCTGGTTCAGTCGATGGCAGTGAGTAATGCAGATTACGTATACGCCGCGTGGAGCCCGAGCCAAATCAATGGGGCAGCAGCTGCTGCTGCTGCGGGGCGGCGGGCGGCGGCGGCGAGCCACAACTAATTCAAGCCCGCAATAAGTCGGTGCAAACAAATGTTGACCGCGGCCCAGCCGCAAAGTGTCCGCAAAGCTGACGACCCACAACAACAACAACAACAACAACAACAACAACAACAACAACTACAACAACAATAGAAGAAGCAGCTAAGTGCGAACTGCAAGGAGTGACTCCCATTTTTATTATTTACTAAATTGGCGACAAATGCAAAATGCAAAAAAAGTAGGAAAGAAATCCCAACAAAAAACGAGTCCATTTAACTGGAGTTTTGCCCGAGCAGACCGCGTTTTTGCGGTCGCACTGTGTCTGTGTGTAAGTGTGTGTGTGTGTGAGTGTAAGTGTGTGTGTGTAAGTGTGTGTGTGTGTAATTGTGTGTGTGTAAGTGTGTGTGTGTGTGTGTGTGTGTGTGCCAATAAATACAAGCATAATAAAAAATGCTAAGGAAATTGCAGAGTAAAGCAAATAAAATTAATTGAATTCCAATCAACTAGAAATGCAACCAGCCAACAACAACAACAACAACAACAACAGCAGCAACAACAGCAACAACAACAACAACAGCAGCAACAGGGACGACAACGGGAACAAAGCCAATGCAAAGGTGACCAATGCAAAAATATTAAATTGTAAAAAGCGGCAACTCAGGCAGCAGCAAAAACAATGAACGAGAAAGTCAGCACGCCGAAGATTTAATGCTCTTGCCGAGATGCTCTATAAAGGTTTTGCATATATGTGAGCTTAGTGAAGTTCTTTAATGCTAAGGTAAAGAGATGCTTGGGTAAAGAGATTATTTTGCCATACAACAACTAATTTTGTGACCGATCTTGGCGATCGTTCCTATGATATAGTCGCCCGATAGAAACTGAACCCGATTTAAAACTGAGGGACTATTTGGCATATATCCTGCAAATCGCTGCACACAGCTTGACAAAATTGTTATACCCTCTGCAAGGGTAAACAAGAAATGCAATTTAATTGTCGAGCAAAAGTCAACTGAAACAAAATCTCGATGGGTCGACACCAAGCAGAGCCTTCAAATGACCAAATTGTAACCGCAAGAAGAAGTCTCAAGCGTGCCTGTCTATCAACCGAATCCCCGTACAACTTATTATAGGGTATCTGGTAGTGCAGCATCGGCAGCTCAGCTCAAAGCGTAGTTGCTTATTATAATGTAATTTTATGATTTCGTCGCCATTTTCTTGCTAAATTATAGCATAAATAGAAATAGAAAAAAAAATTATAATAAAAACGCGACAAGCCAAGACGCAAGGGAGCTGCAGAGGCTACTGCAGGGCGTGTGAGGGGGTAGTTGAGGGGTAATGGAGGGGAGGGGGGGGGATAGGGGATGGGTGTTGGGCAACGCGCAGTCAATTTGCATAAAACCGATCGATATTTTTGATTACATTTACAATACATAGAAAAAGAGACAGCGTACCGGTTTCTGGTCGAGGTCGCTTCGATTCGATGGGGCAGGGGCAGGGGGGTGGGGTGCGGCATAGGGACAAAAGGGGGCGGCTAGAGGGGGTGGGGTAAGCAGAAGCACTAAATATATATAATTTTGTCATTTAAATTGCCCGTCGCCATCGTCGTCGCCGTCGTCGTTGTTGCTGCTGGCTTTCGTCGTCTACTTTAGATTTAAAATGCGCTTGAATTCAAAATAAATATAATTATGAGTACCTACAGTAAAATGTAAAGTTAAAGGACAAAGCTGACGGCATATTAATTATTATACAAGACACAAATTATGAGGGCGTGGCTGGCACAAAATTATACAAAAAACGGCTACCCCCGGTCCCTCAAGCAAAAAAAAGCGCCAGGCGCCGAATGTCGTCTCATTTAATATTATAAAAATAAATTATAATTTGATCCTTGTGCGCCACGAACTGCGGAAAGGACACCCGCCCAAGGCTCACCACGGCGAATGTCAATAGAATGCGTGGCACGAAAAACCCAAAAAAAATGGGTTCCATAGTAAATGAATCTACGCAAACTTTCGAAACTCAGTTAGAAGAAAACCGATTTCCGCATCAAAGAAAAAAAGAGGAAGTTTTTATAGCCTGCTTTCCATTTGGTTCCTTTAAAAGTTATTTCAAATATAAATAGTTCGACTTGTAGAGAAAGGAGTTAAATGTTTCTAGAGTCTGTGTCTAGAGTATGATAGATGCCATTTTGGTTGGGTAATATATTATATAGATCTATCGGAAGAATCGGTCGAATCGATCGAGGTTTTGTGTGTGCAAAGTATTTCGATTTCAGTAGACGGACACTTTTACAAATCCATAAGATATCCTTAACTTCTCGTTTCTTTCCTAAAACGAGCTATGGATTTTGAAGGCATTTGCTTAAATGTTTATTTAGGCTGTGAACTCTCACATTAGAGCTGGAAGTCTTTTGTTGAGGCTCAGGACATAAATATATATAGATCTATCGGAAGAATCGGTCGAAGATGAGTTTTTGTATTCCGATTTGCAATTTGTCTTTTCTTAACTTCTCGTTTCTTTCCAATAACGAGCTAAGGATCTAAGGCATTTGTTAAAATGTTTATTTAGGCTATGAACTCTCACATTATTTCATTGAGGCTCTGGATAGAGATATATATTGCTCTATCGTAAGAATCGGTCGAATCGATCGAGGTTTTGTGTGTGAGCATTTACGAGCTTCAGTATACGGACACATTTGCAAATCCATAAGATATCCTTAACTTTTCGATTCTTTCTAAAAACGAGCTAAGGATTTTGAAGGAATTTGTTAAAATGTTTATTTAGGCTGTGAACTCTCACATTAGAGCTGGAAGTATTTCATTCAGGCTCTGGACAGAGATATATATAGCTCTATCGGAAGAATCGGTCGAAGATGAGTTTTTGTGTGTGTGCAAAGTATTCCGATTTCAGTATACAGACATATTTGCAAATCCATAAGATATCATTACCTTCTCGTTTGTTTCCAAAAACGAGCTATGGATTTTGAAGGCATTTGTTAAAATGTTTATTTAGGCTATGAACTCTCACATTAGAGCTGGAAGTATTTTGTTGAGGCTCTGGACAGAGGCAAGGTGCGTGTTGTGTGAGCCACATTTGAATCTATAAATGTACATCAAATGTGTGTGTGTTCGCTTGTGTGTGTGTGTGCTTGTGTGTGTGCGCTTGTGTGTGTGTGTATGTGGGGGTGTATAATTATACATATTTGTGTTTCCAATTACGTTCGGTGCAGCAAAACAATTTTAAAAATTCAATATAATGAAATTTACTTAATTGTATAACACTCGTAATTAATTCACTTTGTATGCTAATTCGTGCCTAAGTGGCGTATTAAACTTTAAAATGTCTTCAATATTTATGTGCCATGCACGTGTCGATTATTACACGCAACTGTGTGCGTGTCTATCTGAGTGAGTGTGTGTGTGTGTGTGTGTGTGTGTTTGTGTGTGTGTTTATTGGAGTGTGTGCAAGTTCAATTTAATGTAAATTTTGGCACACACTACTTGGGGATGATTATGCAATGTAAGAAATGCCATTGTTTCTAATAATTATGTGAAATAATTCCAACGATTAATTGAATCAATAAAGCTGCAAAACATTTGAGCCAACTGTAAATGATAATGATATGCGATGATAAGATTCGAGTTAAATGCTTATTAAATGACAGCTTAACTTTACAATTTCTAATCTGTTGCAATTATCGCATGCACCTGCCCACTGCCATACGTTGCATCAATTGTATTTGTGCTTTAAAGAGTATCCATTTGACTACCTGACTGACTGATTGACTGACTGACAGATTGATTGATTGACTGATTGACTGACTGATTGACTGATTGACTGACTGACTGCTGAACAACGCACAGCCCAATAAGCTGTTCATCTGTTCATTAGTTTTTATAGCATTGTGCTTTTCGACATAACTCAAGAGCTTTAAGAGCTAGGTGTACCAAATTTGGGATATAGGTGCTTATTTAGTATATGAAGGTTAAGAACATTTCACTTTTTGGATACCTCACTCATATCGCAAAGCAAAACCTTGGTCTTAAGGATAGAAACGCTTTGGTATGCACATACCAATATATGCCATATTAAGGCCTTGGAAATTTTACTGAGACCGTATTATAAACGCCCGAGTTATTCGGGACTATGGGAATAAGAAGCACAGGGCTTGCGTGTGAGTATGTATGCAAGGTCTTGGGTATGCATGGGCGGAGAAAAGTAAGAATGGCTCTGGATGCAGGGTATTCCCTAGTCAGGAACTCTTATTTGTTGCTAGATGGAAATAAGCGAGGAAAACGCGAATGATTTGAAGTTAGCTTGACGCTTCGTGCAGAGTATTGCCTAGTCGGGTACTCTTACTTATTTGTTGTTAAGTGAATATGAGAGGAAGGCAGATGATTACAACGGCAGCTTAGCGCTAGATGCAGGGTAACTCCTAGTCAGTCGATCATAATAGTTGTTCGGTGGAAAAAAGAGAACCGAGAAACTTTTAAATGAAATCTTCGCGCTGAATGCAAGTAAGGGCAACTTTGACTCTTACTTGTATTTGGGTGGAAATGTGTAAATACGAAAAACGACGGATATCATCAGCTAGTATTTGTATATATATAAATCTATATATATATATTATATAGAATGCAGTCATGTTCATGTCGCGGACTGCCTGGCCACCATATCCATTGAAAGTAAACACAATTCAAGCGCCGTAAAACAGTAAAATTTACAGCAGAACTACTCAAGTCTGAAGCGCAATAAAATATTTGCGTTTTTGCCAACTGCACACACACATACACACAAATCCCTCCCTCCCCAACTAGCCCCCTCAGCCCTGCTGCACATGAGCAGCACTGACATTTTAAGGACTCTGGCCACCTTCAGGCAGACAAGCCCAGGCCCAGGCCCAAGTCCAAGTCCAAGTCGCGTAGCTATGACTCAGGCCTGGTCCGTTTCCGTTTGGGCGCGCCCAGCCCTCAGCCCCCAGCCCCCCGCCCGCCTGCTTGTCAGCCAGTTTACAATGTAAACGCGAAAATGCGACAGCAGTGCATAAAAATCCTTGGCCCTAGCCTCTGGTCTCACTGGCAGGACATGGCTGGGCGCTCGGATCGCGGCTCTCTTGGCCATTGGCAATGGCGATTTTTATGCGTTTAAACATTTTCATTACAAAAATTGCATTGGCGAGGGGGAGGGGAGGAGGCAAGTGTTTCGTTGTCATTAAATCTGCAGCGATAAAATCAATTTATGTCAATTTCCACTTTTGATTATACAACCACCACCCACCCACACACACACACACACACACACACAGACACACCACCCAACCAAGAAGGCAGCCAGTGTCATTGCTTTTTAATTAAAAGTGAAAAGCTTGAGTGTCCAAACAAAACATTGTCCAGATGCAACAAGAGCAGACACAAAGCAACCACCCACCACCCTCCCCCTCAGCCATGCCCCTACGCCCAAGACCTTGGCTGCCCTCATATTTCATCAATTTATGCAATTTATAAAATAAATATAAAAAAGCGAAACGCGAAATGTGAAATGCGAACGAAAACGCGAACGCAATCGCCTGCCCAGGCTCGAAACACACACAAACACAAACACACACACCGAAAAAAATTATAGCAAGGAATTTATTAATAATGCAAATACATAAAAACACAGAAATCAACCCCTGATTATACAGATACGAGTATATACCACAGAGCCCAAAGCAGCTACCACAGCGCCGTACTCATAATGCCGAGTCCTGCCTGCGCCTGCCTGCCTGCCAGGCTTTATTTATTATTTAAATATGAAAAAAAATAAATGACGACGAAATATATGAAAATAAAATAAAAATAAGTTTGACTTAATGCAACGAAGCTAAAATACCCTTCACAAATAATACAAATGTGACAAAAGAGAAAGAACTACAAGCTGATTGAGCCTGTGAGGCTTAGCTGACTGACTGAGCATCGAACTAGCAGTCAGCAAGTCACTGGTTCAAATCTTAATGTTGATTTTTGCAAGGAGTGTTCTTCGAACTAGCCTAGCTAGCGGCAAGTCGCCGGTCGGATGCAATTTGGGTTTAATCTGTTAAGTGACTGAGCGTCGAACTAACAAGCAGCAAGTCGCTGGCTCAAACGTTTCAATCGTCTACCAAAAGACATCTATTTAATGATATATCAACAACAGATCTAATTTCATAAAAAGTAAGGCTTACTTTCAAGATATTTCCATCTAAATATCGCAAGATCTTATAGAAAGGGTATCCAGAGCAAATGGAAGTTAAGTTTCAAAACTCGACCCCGAATCAACATAACGCCTAACAATGAAACCATTTTGTTGGCAATGTTCGCAACATCTAAAATTAATACTTATATGTTATATATATATATATATATATAAAATATAATGCTGGACAGAGAAACTGGGTCTGGGATTGGCCACGAAAATGCGACGGCCCAAATGCGCGGCAAATATTCAATAATTTATAATTTAAATAATACCCACTAGAAAATGGGGCATAGGACAAAGCAGTTGGGTTCAGCTGAGGCCACAGAAGGGGCGAGACAGATGGGCTGAGTGGCGAGAGAGAGGGGAGCGGGTTGGCAGTGAGCCGCAAGGTGAACTATGCAGCGAGTATTTGAATTTGAATATTAAACACGCAGACGAAGACGTCGCAGTCGCAGTCGACGTCGCCATCAACAGCGCTGTCGATGCCAGCGTCGCCGCCTTTTATAATTTTTCATTAAACTTGGCAATAAAAGTTTTCTGCGTTTTCCCCATGCGGGCGAGACGCAGCCAAAAGAAAACGTGGCGCGAAGAAAAAATTTCTTATATATATATATATATATATATATATAGCGTATATAATAAATGACATTATGGCATATTTATGACTGGTAATAATTTATATGCAGCCATTGCCGCAGTTGTGAAACATTTTCTCTTTTTCTTTTTTGCTTTGCCGAAAACGGGCAGACGAGCTTTGGAAATATAATTTTAGCACACACTGTAGAAGCCACTCGATATGAATTATTTTAGATAGTAAGTAAATGCAAATGCAAATGCAAAGGCTTCTCATGTGTCCAGCTAATCCGAGGGTTGCAGGGCGAAAAAAAAGAAGCAAAATCCTCACAGCTGGCGAAGGGTTTTTGCAATAAATTTAAATAATTATCATAAAGCTAAGCAGATTAAAGGAAGCATTAAGTGTTTTGTGGTGTAATATGTGTAACGCATAGAAGGAGACATAAATTATATATATTCTAGATCAGCCGGATCAACAGCCGAATACCCTGTTCGTTCGATAAGTAGGCAAACTTTATCGTTTATCGAGATATCGTGACAAAACCCATCATTTGAAATGTTTAATGTTTATGTTCATTGAAGCTCTCTAAATTAAACAAGCAGAAGGTTCTAGTCGGGAACTCGCGACCAGGGGATACCCTAAAACCTCTTCTTCCAACGCAAACTGCAAAAATATATACTATTCTAGAAGCTGCATGTCCAGTTTGTTGACTCTAGCTCTAAGTATTTACCAAAATTGCTCAAAAACAGGTTGTCGATATCGATTTTTATCGATTGCTTGGAAACGGAGTAAGTTTTCGATTATCGGAAACAAACTCGATCTGCGTAGGCATTAGGAGAACCTACAGCTAAGTCTTCCAGGTCTCTAACTCTTATAGGTTCTGAGATCCTTGTGTTCATTCATACGGACGGATGGACGGACAGACGGACGGACAGACAGACGGATATGGCTAGATCGACCCGGCTGTTGATGCTGATCAAGAGTATATATACTTTATGGGGTCGGAGATGCTTCCTTCTGCCTGTTACATACATTTAGATTTTCCACAAAAACAATATACCCCTTTTACCCATTTTCAATGGGTTCTGGGTATAAAAACTATGATGTATGGAAGGTCTTGGATATGCATGAGTAGAGAAGAAAGTAGGAATGGCCCCGGCTGCAGGGTATTCCCTAGTCAGGAACTCTTATCTATTTGTTGCTAGATGGGGAAATAAGCGAGGAAAACGGGAAAGATTTGAAGGTAGCTTGACGCTGGGTTCAGAGTATTGCCAAGTCAAAGAAAATGTAGTATACTATAGAAACCAAAATCTTTGATCCTTTGGACACGACCTTTGAACCCGAACATATTAAAGTTGGCCTTTTAATAGTGCGGCTTATCGTTATTTTTGCCACTATTGCTTCGCTTGTCAGCGCAATTTCTTTTAATATTTTATACTATTTATTTTTTGTTGTATTTTTCTGTACAATTTATATAAATGCCTTGTTGCCTGCCTGGTCACATTTATGACTGTGTTTGTCTGTATTTAAATGCAAACATAAAATTTATGTCAAATGTCTGTTTGACACGAAATATTTAAGCCAAATGCGCGCCAGCTCAGCCAGACAGAGCAAATACAATATTAAATACAAAAAAAAAATGGAAAAAAAAATGAAAAAAGTAAATAAAAATGGACTTTGAAGGAAAATGCGGCAGGAACTGCGCGAGGAACTGCAATCTATTCGTGAATATAAATAATGATACAGCGCCGTGTGGCATGCTTAATAATTTATTGTAATTTGTGGAAAGCAATGAATAGAACAAAAAAAGAAAGAAAATATCACAAAAATATATAAAACCTTTAACAGTAAATTAAGTCTTCCTCTTGGCGAGCTGCACCGTAAATACCCTGCGTTTATTTGAGATTCACGGGCAGAGAGAAAAGTTTATCTATTACATTAAGAGTTCAGTTAAGTCATAAGCCTTAAGTTAATATCTATTAAAGCAGTTAGCGAGGCGATCTATTCTAATCGAATTCTACATACTACGTATATGTTAAGGTTTTTGCCAGGTTTTATGTAATTGACAGAGAGACAAAGGACAATCTATATCTAAAAGAGGTCGATGAAGTCTATCGTAACTGGGGAACTATGAGAGCTGGATCAAAAAATCGTATATACCATGGACTTTGTTGGAGATTGAAACGAAATGGGAATATTAAGCTTTCGTAAGATGCATAGAAATATCTTTAAGTTGAAGAGGTTTCTCTATCCCTACATATGAAGGTCGATCTAGTCTACCGGAACTCGGAGAATACGAGAACTAGATAAAGAAAATCTATATAGTCTGTCTCTGTTGAAATGGATATGTGAGGAAAGCAATCTATTTACACATATCTAAGAGGCCAGTAAATGTATATCTATATTAGGAACTGTCGGAACTCAGGAACTACGCGAACTAGATTGAAGAAATTGAAATGATTTGTCTTTGGTGGCAATTGATACGAAATGGGTATGTGAAGATTTAGCTAGAACATGTAAGAGGCATACAGATATAAGAAGTCGATCTAGCCTATGGAAACTCGGGAACTATTTGCGCAGGAGTTGAGAAATTTGGCATGTGTGTCAAACTATTAAAAAGGTTATGTTTCTCGAATATTGAAATTATATATATATATACATATATATATGCTATGTATGGCTATGTACATACAATATATGTATGTTTCATGCACATCACAGGGTATGTTGCAGTTGAGTTATGTGTTTGTTGTTGTTGTGTTGATTATCATTTGACTGCAATGCTTGTTGTTGCATTATAATTAACTTAAATACGTTTGTAATGTTGAGAGCGCGTGGGGCTTGCCCTCATATTTAAACGAAAATGCACAGAAAAAAAAGAAACAAAAAATATACAAAATTTTCTTCTCGATTGTTTTTCCCTCATTTACTCATTGTCATTTTAGTTTGTTATTTCCCTTTTAGTTATTGTTATTTTAACTGCGCGACTTGTCCGCTTTTAAGGGGTTGCTTTACTTCTTTCCACACAAATATATATATATAAAGAGATATTTATGTGTGTTTGTTCTGGTTTTTTTTGGGGCTGTAATTGTTTGTTGTAATTAAGGCTGAGCAAATAAACGGCTTCCGTTGATTTCTTTCAGCGCAAATAGTTAATTGCTAGCCATGGGCAACGCCAAAGTCATTTTCGACAATGCTGCATTGATTGTTGTTATTTTAGTTATTTGTTGGCTTTAGTTATTGTTGCATGCGGCATATGCAACAGCCCAGCCGCCCACCGCCCACATTGAAGATAAGATATGTGTCTGGAGTTTTTTGTGGAATTAATCAATATGACAAAATGTTGGAAGAATTTAATATAACTCACATTTATGTTAAGATATCTATTTACATTAAATTATATTTAGATATCAATCAAAGAATTTGTTGAAAAAATATAATATGAGATATAAACTAAGGTTTCTTTCAATTGAATTAAGATTTGTAGACTTAGTTGACTTATATCTATAGATTTCTCATTATATATTCTCAATATAAATGGATATTTATACTCTATTCAAATTTTAGTTGAGAATATTCAACCTTTGTGCATTGCATTTGGCAACAATTACATTGTATCTCGTATGTTTTGTAGGGTATTTCTGTTCGAGACATTTTCAGCTTACGTTTTCGCTTTACTTTGTGTGCATTTTGTTGCTTTGTCTTTGGCATCATCGGCTGCGTATAAAAACTAAAAGACCAAATAAATGCAAACTTAAACTATAAAATAAACATTAAACAAGCTAGAAATGCTTTTATGGCCGCCAAGACGACGACGACGACGACGCCAACATTGCTGATGCAGTGGGGAGGGGGAGTAGAAGCAGGAGCAGGATGAGGGGCATGAAACTGAAGCTGATGCTTAAGGATAAATAAAAGGGGGATTTGAGGGGTGGGGGGTCTGGCCTGTTGCTGGCGCTCGACTTGCTGTATTTACAATAGGAATATTTTGTTGCAAGCATTAAAAGACAAGCCCCAAAAGCGGCCTCCCAAGCGGCAAGTGCAGCTGCAACATGCAATGCACTCGCACACACACACACACACTCATGCACACGCACAACTTTTTATACTTTAATGAAGACGACGTGCAATAAAATTTAATTAAATATAATTCAGCAACAATGTCAGTTTTATAGCTGCGACTACAGATGGCGGCATTAGAAGTTGAAGAAACTGGCAAATGCCTGCGCTGCGCTGTAAAAGTTTAATTGTCAAAGGGGGGGGGCTGTGGCGGAATTGCCTGCAGGTGCATAATTACAATAAAATATTTGCTCCATTTTGATGTGCAAAAGCACTTAAAGAACAACACTTTGTTGTGGCATGCAACATGTCTGCCAAGGCTGGAAACGTAGTTAATTGGAAGAAGCTGAACTTAAACCTCAACTGAGAACTCTATTTATGTGTACAAAAGAGTTTCTTCCGACTGTACGACTGATTGACAGCTCAAAAGTCTGAGAGTCGAACTAGCAAGCGAGAGGTCGCTGGTTCAAATTTAGCAGAAATGTTCAATTCTTACGCCCTAACCTGCTGATTGAGTAGCATGTTCGGCTTGAGACAAGAAGTATAGATAGATACTATCTCGCTCTCTCTCGCTCGCTCTCTCCCTCTCTCTCTCTCTCTCTCTCTCTCTCTCTCGCTCTCTCTCTCTCTCTCTCGCTCTCTCTCTCTCTCTCTCTCTTTCTCACTCTCTCTTTCTCTCTCTCTCTCTCGCTCTCTCCCTCTCTCTCTCTCTCTCCCACTCTCTCTCTCTCCCCCTATCTCTCTCTCTCTCCCTCTCTCTCTCTCTCTCTCTCTCTCTCTCTCTCTCTCTCTCTCTCTCTCTCTGTTTCTCTCTCTCTCCATCTCTCGCTCTCTCTTTTCGCTTTGAGGCTAACATGGATTACACAAGCTACTTGCATTTCTAACATTCATTCATTCATTTGACCCGGACGACGTCGGGCAATTTCTTCTAGTATGTGTATCTATATATATATCTGTATGTACATATCTATATATATATCCGTATGTACATATATAGTTATATGTAGATATATATATGTATATATGCCCCCATGTTTTGCCCTTAATTAGATGCGGCGTCATCAGTTGCGGGTGATTGCCTTGAAATGGGAATTTATTTTAATATTGCTGCGCAATTTATTTTAATTGGAATAATTTTATTTGTCTTTATGTTTATTCATTATGCGGACTAATGAATTTTGTTCCAATACCAACAGCAGCAACAACAACAACAACAACAACAACAATAGTTAGTTTACATGCGTTATCTATGTAGACACACACATACACACGCACACACACACACACAAACACACTTATAGAGGGCTATTAGTGGGCCTGGGTAGGTCCGTGAATCCTGCGACTGGGTGCTGGCTTTTGAATAATTAACGAGGGTGTCACTCAGCCCTTGCTACTGTGTGTGTGCGTGTGTGTGTGTGTGTGTGCGTTTGCGTGCGTGTGTGTGCACGCTCATAATATTATTATATGTTATTTACCAAGAAAATGCTTAGTCAGCCTTATACAAATGTCTATGAATGTTCAAAATATAATTATAATAATAATTGAATTAGATTTATTGATTATTTGTATAGGGCAACAGCAACAACAACAGCAGACAACTTGCTGCACACGCACAACAAAGTCACGATAACAACAACAACGACAACAACAACAACAACAACAACAACAACTGAACTCATGAATAAATCCATTTACGAAGGGTAGTTGAGAGTCAAATAATAGCGTCAAAGAAACACAAGTCAAACTATTTGTTAAAGTGTGCTCTAGCCAATTTGACTAGAGCATACCCTGTACTCAAAACAAATTGAAGCTTTGGAAAAGTTGCCTTGCTTTTGAAAAACAAAAAACTGAAATTGAGATAACAAGCTAAAGTAAAGCACATGCTTTTAAGTAAAGCACATCTAGAAGAATTTTCTATGTGAAATCAAATTCTCAACCAACGATTGTTCTTATAGGGTATACAAATTAATAAACCCATCAGACGTAACTCCCATAAAACTGATGACGAAAGGCAACTGAACAAATTAAGTATAGTCAGTAGTTGTTGCTCTTGTTCTACTCACTTTTGTTGTTGTTTTTGTGTGTTGCAAGTGCGTTAGAAGCAAGGGGCAGCCCCCGAGCCAAAACCGAAAGCTATTCAAAAGGAAAACTCAACTAAAACTTGAGACGATGGCGTCATATACTTGTGCTACACAGTTTCCTTACACACACACACATATATTTATACACACACACACACACACATATATATACACACACACACACTCCCAAAGCAGACGCTAAATTTTGCGCGCGCTTTTCTTAAGGCGAACATCTTCGGCGACTTTTCAGTTCGACTTCGAGTGCGACTGCGATTGCGTCTGCAAACAAAGTGTGGGACGAACTGCAGCTTAAGGGCCGAGCAGAGAGGGGTGGAGAACTGCTGCTGAAATTGAGACCGAGACTGAGACTGAGACTGCATTTCGCTTGGCGTCGACCTCGAAGCGTGCGCTGCACATCGGAGGGCAGCTGCCGGCTGGTTTTTCTGCTCGCCTGGCACTGGCGCAGCATCTGCATTCAACTGCATTTTTGTGTGTGCGACTGCGGCGCGGAAAAAACTGCAGCAGCACGTAAAATGCAGCAGCACGCACCAAAAAAAAAAACCAAAAAAAAAGAAAAAAACGCGCTGCCTTGGCGGGGTTAATAAAATGTGGGCAGGTTGCGGGTTCAAAGTTGTCTGCCTTTAAGTTGGTTGCATTCGCTGGCGCATCGATTTTATCAGCTGCTCTTCAGCATTTTCTGTACTCCAATCATTCTTTTTTTTCTTTTTCTTCTTTATTTTCGGGGTTGAGAAATCCATTGCACACCCGCATCTCCAGCCCGTTGCCCCACTCGCACTGCAAAGTTGCCTGCAACGTGTGAAAAAGTTTTTCAGATGCTGCACGCAGTTTTCTTTGCCTGCGTTATATCGTTTGTTATTGTTGGGAAAACAATTTCATTTTGTTTTAGTTGAATTATTATATTTGTAAAAGTTTTGCTTATGAATTATGGCTGTGTGTGTGCGTGTGTGTGTGTGTGTGGGTGAAAGAAGGCAATGCACTTGCCCAAAAGTTCATGCGAGTTTAAGTCTTTGCTGAGGTAAAGATATATGAAATACATATATATATATTTTAGTTAGAAAACTATTTTTATGGTTAGCTTTAACAAATTTTGGGTGAATTCTGAAGAAAGGAACTTCGCATAGTTCTCTCTCTTCTTGCATGCAGACGGAACTCATCCCAGAGTTGGTCGATTCGAATCGAATTGAGCTTCACTTTGGTCTTAACATATATCGAATCGACTTAAAATTGCATTTTAGCAGGAAAGTCATCAAATTTTCTGTTAAATGTAGTATTATTACATAGTCTATTATATACATATATACTTCTTTTGAGTTGAGTTTTTTGTATGGCAAAATATTCACTTATTCATCAAAATTCGCAGCATTTGCGAGCTTCACTATTCTTACGAAATCTGCCAGACCTTAAGGCAAATGTCTAGCAGGGTATTAAGTCTTCGGTGTGTCGAAGATATCTTAACTTTCTTGTTTTAATATTAATATTAATCAATATTCTTTATTTGTTTCTTTCAGTGTTTAAAGCTAAAGCTAAAGGTGAAAAAGAGGGGAAAAAGAGTGGAAAAAGAGTGAAAAAAGGGTGAAAACGTGGGAAAAAGTGAAAAATGAGTGAGAAAAGTGAAATAAGTGAAAAATAGTGAAAAAAGGGAAATAAGTGAAAAAAGTGAAGAAGGTAAAAAAGTGTAATAAATGAAGAAAAAAATGTAAAAATAAAGGGTAATAATTTTTTTTGGTTTTTTTTTTTACAATCTATCATACAATAGTAAGTAAATTATATGATATAAATATTTGCATTAGGTGCATGTGTGTGTCTGTGTGTGTGTGTGTGTTGGCAATGAAAGAGTAAAAAGTGGCTAATATAACAATCAGAAGATGTCCTAATATATGGTAAGAGCATTTTTAATCGATTCAAATAGCTAACATATATATATTTTTATTCCAACTCTACAAAAGCAGGGTAAATTTCAAAAACTCACCTGATAATCAAACGAATACAGCGAATATATATAGATATATGTGTAGATATGTTGGCATAGATATAAAAGATATGTATCTATATACAATTGTCATCCCTTTCCTCTCTCTCTTTACTCAATCTCAAAGTTTATCTTCATCTATCGTCAGTTTTTTCCTACCCCCCATAGGGGTATATCACATCTATACAATTGTCCAATCTCTAGCTAATTATCTATACAATAGCTGTGCTCATTATGCACAATATATATAATCTATCTGTACAATAGCCAAGTCATTAGATATTTATCTATACAAAAGCTGACCCCTCCCCTTCACACTACATGACCTCATCGCACTCGGAGACTGTAAGAGTCAGAGCTAAGAAATGAGGATATATTTATACTTTATATATATTGTTACTCTTCTACCATAAACAGCCAACTTTTTACAAGATTTCTCTAAACTAACTCTCCACTCGGAAATAAATTACAAATTCCGATTGCAATCCCCTATTTTCTATAATGCCTCATACCTGCGTACAGGCCGATTCCCAGGTTGAACATTTCTATTTGTTGTGCGAGGCAAACTTTTATTCTTATCGTCAACTTGGAATCTCTTTATAAATTACCAGTTGCTCTACAATCGAGTGGCTGCCGCAACGGGGCAGCTCGGCTACCCTGTTGCAGGGTGTGTGCGACAACGGGTTGCAGCATTATTATGGCACGCACTTTGCGCGCTGATGAGATATGGAACACATTTAAATTATGAATATATGTAAATATACACGTATGTGTGTGTGTGTGTGTGTGTGTGTGTGTGTGTGTGTAGCATGCCACATGAAGTTGCCGCCCCCTGTTTTGGGTTAGCGACCATCTCTCAACCATCTGCATTAAACTTATGCGATTATTTTCTACATGTGCCATTGTCTGCAGCTCAAATACTTTATTTGCTTCACATATATATATATATATATATATATATTATATTTTTATGCAAAATACCCCTCAAGTGCTTTTGGTGGTGGCAGCTTGTTGTTGTTGTTGTTTCCAGTCCTTTGTTAGGGGTTGCACTTAGCTTAAATATCTTCTGTCAACCTTTTGTAACAACTGAAACTGAGCCAAATGCGTCGTTGGCTTATTTGAGCTTTACGATTTACATATTTTATATATATACATATATATATGTTTATTTCATTTGGTTTCTTTTTTCTTTCTTTGATTGCGCCACGCCCTCTTTGTGAACCCCTTTCGGCGACGTAATCGCTGCCCCAAACACTCAATTAGTTGTTGTAGCCAGCGCGAAATGAGAATTACAAATTACAAATTGCATCCACACATAGATTATAGATTTCTTAGAGTTTTGGTGTATAATCATGTACCGGATATGAATTAATTTTTCTCTTTCTCTCCCTCTCGCTCCCTCTCTCGCTCTCCCTGGCGCTGTGTTTCCATATTTCTCGCGCATTTTGCATTTGCAGCCAGCTCATTTGGCTTTGCTTTCATGTCGTTTACCCTTGCGGCAAGTAAATTAACTTTTCTGTCAAGTATGTCTCGTTTTTTTAAAACTGGGGAGCAACAGCTAGATGCTTGCTGAGACTTAGCTCTACTCACTATACCATGTAATTAATCTTAAGTAGAAATCGGAAAACAATCTAAGAAGAAACTAATGTCGATTACATAAATTAGTTAAGTTTAGGCAAAGTTATAAATGTTTGAAGTTTTAGCTCTTAACCAAAGATTTGCCTGATCTGGAAATCTCGTTTTAGTAACTTAAATCTTACAAATATAGTCTAAACAAACCCTATAGACTGAGTTCAGAGTAGCTTACTCTTATATTGAGGTTAAGGTAAACTATGATCAGGTTATGTTGAGATAGGAATCCAATATCTATCCTAGATAAGCTTAAGGATATGGAGAGAGGAAACCAATATCTTTCCTAGATAAGCTTAAAGATCTTTATAGGATGTGATAATAGAGTTCAAGCAAACACTATACTATATATAACTATTATATTGAGGTTAGGTTAAATTGTGTTGAGTTTAGCCTTAGCAAGAAATCTGATTGAATGCAAAATGTTAAAGAGTTTGAAGTCTTCGAAGAACTCTAGATATGTTATATTATATCTTGCAAATACGATTTGCGCAAGTACCAAAGACTGAGCTTAGTTTAACTTTTATTGAGATAAACTTAAATTAAGTTGAGGTTAGGTTGATAATAAGAGCTGAAATTGTAACGGGATAAGCTTGCAGAAATTTCGACATCTTGGAAGACTTCTAGCTCCCAAGTTTAGGTACTTCGGGCTGAGCTTACATTTATTTAGATTGAGGTTAGGTTGAATTATGTTGAGATTAGATTCATAATAGTTTGAGGTTATGCAACAGGAAGAAGGAAAGAAAAGTACGTATAATGCGATAATGTCAATCTTATTCGTACTACGAGCCGTGGGCATTGATTAGTTTAAATATGTTATTTTAATTTCCCTTTGATGCTGAGTTTCAAATATTCTTCAACTGCTTAGAGTATTCATAATTCGTTGTGCTCTGTACTGGCTTTCGGTTGCTTGTTCTTCTTTGCTTTGGCCGTTTGTCGTAATTTGCTATTAGTTTTCTTTTCTGCTATATTTTATACTTTTTTTTGTTGAGTTTAGTTGGGTTCGTTGGGTCTGCGCCTGGGGTCTGTGTGGCAGCTTTCCATTGAAATCATTTACATATTGCAAAAGTGAATTCTACACACATACACATACATATATACATATATATTTAGTTAGTTATTGTAGTGTGTTGAGGAGGGCTGGAAAGGGAAAGGGGCCTGGGCTGGGGCGCAGTCAGCTGACTTGTGCGCTGCATTATTTGCTTTGGCAATTACTATCGACCTGGCCAGCGATTTGTTATTATTGTTGCAAGTGTTGTACGTGTTGTTGTTTTTGTTGCAGGTTGTTGTACATGTTGTTGTTGTTGTTTTGGCGCCAGTGTTCATTAATTTACGCTCGGCAGCGAGGGCTGCAGCCCTTTGAACGCCTTTTGCATAATTGGGCGCCGCACATTTCGCCAGCTCAAGTTGCATTTGGACGGCAATTTGCGCGTCAAAATAGTTGTAAAGTGGCCAAGCGTCAATTAAAGCCTGCTTAAATGAGTGTGTGTGTAGGTGTATATGTGTGTATGTCTGAGTGTGTGTGTGTGCATTCGCAAAGATGTAAAAATGATTGCTGCATAGTTATGGGCGCACATTGTGCAGCCGCGCACATCCTGCGTATACGCAATGCCAAGCTTCACCCAGACAGACTGCCTGTGTGTGTGTGTGTGTGTTTATGCGTGTGTGTGCGTGTCTATATACTCCAGACAGATGACTGCATTCTGCGGGCAGCTCTTGAGCTCCGCCCCGCTGGCCTGGAGCTGTTGCCCAAATCCATAAAATTTTTAACGCTACGCGCCTGCCAAAAACCGAGCCTAGCCTAAACCTAGGCGCAAACTGCAAGAGATAAATGCATTTTCCTAACGTACGATATCTATATCTATATATATATCTAATATATATATATATATATATGTATATATGTGTGTGTGGGGCATGTCTGTGCCTGGGTGCAGTTGTAGAGAAAGCGCAGCGGCAACGCGTTGCTAACGGCGACCGCAACAGACACACGGCTCGATATGGTTAGGCGAGGTAACCCCTGCCTAAACCACGCCCCACCGCCTCTGCGTTGCGTCTGCGTCTGCTTTGGCGTCTCTGTGTGTGTGTGTGTGTGAGTGTGTTTGCATATTAGGTGCAAGCCGTGCGGCATTTGCAACTCGAGTCTCTGTTGCGCCAGCGAAGGCGCAGAGAGTCATGTAGGCTGGGGCATAGCTGTTGGTCATGTTCAAATAGTCGACGTCGCACACACACGCACTCACACACACTCACTCTCACACACACACACAGAGAGAGACACACTCGTGCGTTGGCAGTTGCCAATAACAGGCGCAACGTTACATTCGTTAAGCTTTTTTCCTTTGACCATGACGGGGCCCTACAGCTAAATCCATATGCAACACACACCATATACGCGCATGTATTTGCGGCAGGAGGCATGAGCCATGAGGTATGGTGCATCATCAGCTCTTTAGGCACCCGACGGCACCAGCCAGACGCATTCATTTGTGAAGCTAAAACACATGCCCAGCCATCGAGCCAAGCGTTCCGGGTTGGATGGAGGCGGCAGCTACTGCGCCGCCTTTTTACGCACCTTTCGGCCAAAGTGTTAATGAAACACGAAACGCACACATTCTCGCAGTTGCGTTTCAAAGAAAATTAATGGGTATATGAGAACAAACGATACAATTATATAACCAGCTTGAGTTACATGCAAAAGTATCTAGCTAGGCTAGCACTTAGATGCAATTAAAATGTAGATGCATATACCTTATGTTAGCTGAACAATGTCTCAGTCAATGCGTAGTTTCTTATTTTATTAAACTTCAACTATGTTTTATAGATACAAAAGTATCTCAGCTGTGAGCTAGTCTCGCATTTAGATACAAATGAAGTATATGCATATATATTGTGATCGATGCCTAGTCTCTTCCTATCTTAATCAAGATCCTATAGATACAAAAGTATCTCAACTGCAAGCCAGGCCATTGCAGTTCAATACAATTACAAATCGCTCATGCCTTCATTCCTAAGGCAGATTAGGATCGTCTTAAAAGCTTTATTCTACAGATACAAAAGTATCTTAGCTGTAGGAATGGCTTGTCTTAGATTAAGCTTTCATTGAAAATCAAATTCCTTAGGAGCTAGAAGGCTGATATTTTCACTGTAGTTACCTGTAGTTAGTATGATAAAGGTGTCCGTTAAGACAGGTTTCGTGAAACTCCAAGCGTGAAAAAGTGTCACGGCGAGGCCGGGGTATAACCGCTAGCGTCCTATATAGACATAGGTCAATATTTCCCATCCCCCTAAAAAAGTTCAACTCTCATCCGATTTGTAGGCCAACTCTCATCCGATTTGTACGAGGCTTGGCTCTCTGTTCATGGTTTGACCTCGAGATCTTAAACTCGTCCTTGTGTAATATGTATTAGGCTCTATAACAAGTACTTTTAACTTCAGTCCACCTGAATGCATACTTATATCTGCTAGGTACAACTCAATCTTAACACATCTCGGTAAAAGTATCTCAACTGCAAGCATCGCATCTTCGCTTGTAATTGGCTTTTTTTGCCCCATTCTTTCGGTGCCAAAACGTGGGCTGTAACATTTTGTAATTTCCCCGCTTAAAATGTTATTATTGGCACTTTTGCTTTGTCTGCGCCTGGGCAGGATATATGCCGTTCCCGCTGCCATATAATTTCATTAGTATTTATATTTCTAAATATAGCGCCAGGCGTCAGTTTGTCATTTTCCTTTATTTTTTATTTTTCTTTTAGCTTTTCTATTTTTCCTTTCTCTTTTTTTTTTTGTGAGACAAGAAAAACGTTGCGATGTTCATATTTCTTCTTGGCCTACACACAGCCTGGCAGTTATTGCTTTTCTCTGCATTAGTATGTGTCCCTCGCTCTCTGTGTGTGTGTGTGTGTCCCTCGCTCTCTGTGTATGTGTGTGTGTCTCTCTCTCTGTGTGTGTGTGTGTGTGTGTGTGTGTGTGCAACATTCCAGCGCCGTGTTCCGTTTGCAGCCCCGGTTCAACATCCATTGGCAAAACGCGGCATAGAAATCGAATTAGATTTTTCCGATTGAATTTTCTACATTTTTAATTGCTTTCGACGTTTCAACTTGTCGACGTGCTGGCCATTGGACCAGCCCCCCCTCTTCCCTCCTTTCCTCCTCTGACAGTCACTCAGCTACCCTTACCCGAAAAACTGACCCATGCATTTTGCACACCCATTTCCCTTGTCCAGGCCCCGTTGAATTGTTGCTGGCTTTTTAGCCAATTTGTGACGTCGCTGACATTTATGGCCATATTTTCGACACGGCAACCGGGCCGTTTCTGGCCAGCCCTGGCAATTCGTTATTCATTCGAATATTAAATGCAAGTAAGTAAATCAAATATGTGCTCAGCGCCTAATTTACTTTAGTTTAGTTGCATTTTTGCCAGCTGCATAACTAATTCCGGCAATATTTTTTCACAGCCCCGTTGTAAAAATAAATAGAAAGAAGTGTGCAGCAACTATTTGAGTTATTTTTGTACGTTTGAATAGGACTTTTGATAACTTTTCATTTTGCTGCTAAATTAACACTTGGCCTGGGAGGATAATCAAGACTCTTTTGCTGCAGGCAGGTTATAATCTAGACTAATTAGGTTTAACTAAAGGAGAGCTGCCAAGTTTGTAGTCGAATTCGAATTATATTTCTAGTTGGGAAGGACATATACCATATGGGGACACAGTCAGAATAACTTTCGAAGTCAATTCGAAGTCTTAGGCAAAGGCTGATATGGAATGAGAAACCGTCTCGGAAATACCCTGTGATATCATACCAAGTCTGTTGTATCTAGTTCCTTAATGAATAATTATGAAAATGTTTGGAGATATCGAGTAATAGGGAAAATAGGGATTACTAGAGTATATGCATATATACATATATATGAATAGATCCTTGATTCATTGCATCTTAAATTACTTGAACAGATCCCATTAAACCCGAAAATCATACAAGTCTTTTCAGCTACAGATCTCTAGTTACCATGGACCTGTAGTACCCAAGCATGAACTCAAAAAGATCCAATTTAGCTAAGATGTCGCATAAAAGATATTTTATAAGTGATACAGCCATATCTGTACGTCTATCTCTTGCTAATCCAACACAATACATATCGTAATCGAAGGTATTAAATCTACAGCATCTCAAAGATATCCCAACTTTCGCGCTTTTAGGTACCACAATTAAGAAAGCTCCTGAGATGGTTCAGCATACAGTTTATAAAACTTAATATATTAATTATGTTGTCTGTGCTAGCAGCTCGCAGCCTAGTAGCTGCCACAATTGGTGGCACATTCACTTAATTAATGCTGTGCGGCGCGGCAGTCACGCGTCCAATTGTATCTACATATTATTCCAGCTGTAGCTTTATCTTCAAGCAAATGCGGCATAATAAATAGAGCTGGCCAAAAGAGTTGGCCAGGCATTCAAAATAAATTACAGAAAGCGGCAAAAGTAAATAAATAATTGCTGCAGCAATGGGAAAAAAACGAAATCGAAAGATATTTATCTAAAAATAATAAAGTTGCGTCGGGCCATCTGCAACTGTCTGTCTCGGCCGGGCCGTCGGGCCGCCGGGCTGCCGGGCCCAAAGCCAGCTGCCTTAATTTGTAAATCATTTTCGAACAGTGCAGCGCCAAAGAAAATCATAAACATGCACATACATATATTTATATGTATTTCTTTTTAATATCAAAATCAGCTTATAAATACGCCCGGGCTTGCCTTTCCCACAGGGCCACCTTTTTACGGCCGTGCTGCAGCATCTTCCGCATTTGTTTGTAATTTACTTTTATGCTTTACTTAATTGCATTTAGATGCATTTTATAAATTACAGCACATGCTGCCATGAAAAATGTGTGTGTGTGTGCCTGCCCCTCAGCCCCAGCCCCTGTCCCTGCCCCGCAACATCAAAACGAAGTTGAAGTAAACATTAAAACAACATTCACATCAATTTCGTTGCCGACGCTGCACTTATGCATTTTATTATTATAAATTGTACAAAGAAAAAAAAATTGGCTTCTTTTCTAATGGCAGGCAAATGATGCGGCCAAAAGTGGCTTTCGGGAAAGAAATTCAATTAAATATTACAACAAATTTCCGCTGCGCTCTCGCTCTATCAGACGCACTCTCTCTCTCTCTCTCTCTCTCGCTCGCTCTGCTGCTGTCTTTATGATACCCTAAATCCAGGAAATATGATTAAATAGTTATATTGGCTGAGTGCTAATGCATGTAACAGGCGGAAGACTGCATCTTCGAGTCTATAAGATGTATATATTCTTGATTAGGGTGACGAGCTGTGAGGTGATCTGACCTCGTCTGTCATTCCGTCGGAAACTATCTCTCAGGCACGACCTACTCATCAAGTGTACATATCCCAGAAACGGGGGGAAGAAAAGCGTGCGTTAGCTTGTGCATGTATGTGTGTGTATGCTTAGAAGCTAGAATGATCGATCGATTGCCACTTAGCTTAGGGTATCTCCCGGTCGGGCACTGCCATCTACTCGAGTCTCTATGGTTAGAATGGAACTAAGCTTTAAGCTAGAATAGTTGTGATCGTAGGTTGCAACTGCGTGTAGAGTAGCTGCTAGTCGGGAACTGCCGATTACTCAAGACTATACTTCCCACAGAGAATATGGTATAGAAGCTGGAATCATCGTGAAAGTCGTTTGTCGCTTGGCTTAGGGTATCTTCCAGTCGGGCAATGTTCTCTCTTGTTACCATGGCCGCTCAGGTCTGGATTGCCGGCATTAATTACGCCAAATGTAGTTTGGCAGAAAGGCCGCAGCTCTCGCTGTACCTGTGTATCTGTACATGTATCTGTATCTTTGCAGCGCGGCAACATGCTGCATAATATTAGTTTTTCGTTGTACATTATTTCTAAGAAGGCCGCAGCCAACAGCCATATAATAACCATATAATGAAGCAAATAAATGAGCGAGAAGAGCTCTGCGCGCCCGCGTGTGTGTCTCTGTGTGTGTGTGTGTGTAGAAGTATCTGCATCTTGAAGATACAGCCGCGCACTCCTACAACAAAAACAATTAGCCTACTTTAGTTTCTTGCCTGACAAGTGGAAATAAAATTAAATACAATATGAAAACAGAAACAACAACAACGAAAAAAAAGCAAGTGAAATAAAGCGTGGTACTTAGCTTTAAATGCAAGAACCTCTGATGTATCTGTATCTGTATCTGTAGCTGCAGTTGGAGCAACTTTTATAGATACATTCTGTTTGTGTGCGTACTTTTGATATTTGTTTAAATGAAGCAACGCCAACAAAAGCAACAACACACGAATTTAATTACATTTTTGTTATTTTTTCATTTTTGTTGTAGCCGTCATATCTTTGTATCTAATGCGTCGTGCATTTGTATCTGTATCTGTAGCTGGTGCTGCTGCTGCTGCTGTGTTTGCACTCAAGTAGTTTTTAGTTATTATTGTTATTATTTTTCCATTTCTACATACGTGTAGCTACGACGACGACGTCTGCTGCGAGATATTGAAATTTATCGCCGCTATTTTGTTGAAAATGCTCGTAATAATTGTCTGCCCCAGCTCCTCCTGCCCCCCGCAGCTCCTCCCCTTCGGCAATTGCTCTGTTTGTTTACCGCTGCAGTCATCGCTGTATAGTTCAATAGTTACAGATACATATACTTTTTGTCTTTCCACGAATTTATCTCAGCTCGCACACAATCACACACACACACTCACACACACACTCACACACACACTCACACACACTCACGGTCACACACACACGCACACTGCGCCACACTCACGTATCACATTCGCATGTTTTTTTATTTTTCTTTATCTTTGGCAAAGCATCTTATTATAATTTTAATTACATGCTGTTATGAGGAAATGTTAATTGCTTCCGTTTACGAAATGTATCTATCATAAATGCCAATTGCTATAGACCTCTATTCGGATGGATAACTAAGCGTATTTACTGATATAAATCTTTGCCAGCTGTTCGATAGAAAGCTTAAGGCGTGAGTTAAGCAGCTAGTCTTGTATTGAAAGTACAGTTGAGTAGGTTTTGACTTTCCATGAGATTTAGTTTTTAGTTGATTTCTGAGTTTCCGAAATGAATGTCTATTTGTGTTTTCCGCTGATGAAAGCTTATTAGTTAACTTCAGCTTGGATAAGCTTTAAAGCAGCTTTAAAAAGCTTCACTCATCAAAGCACTTTTTAGATTTTTAGAAGCTTTCTCAGTTCCCAAAGTTCTTGTTGATTTGTGCTTTAAGCGGAGTAAACCTAATTACACTATTAAAGCTCTATAAATTTCGAAGCTGCTTGCAATAATTTGTAATAAGACTTAATTGTGGGTTTCATGTGCTTGATAGAGCTTTTTCTTTTCGAGCTTCTTTGCTTTATTTTAAGCATGAATTAATAGTAATATTAAATAAAATATAAATATAATATACAATATCTTTATAAATTAAACAACAAGAAAACAAATCAAAGCTTCTTAGTCAATTAAAGCTCGCTTAAAGCTTGAATGTGCTTTCAAAGCTTAGCTGCTAAAAGTTCAGTTGAGTATATTTGTAATGAGTGCACCTCAAGTTGTTGAGATTTGCTGATGTGCTAGCTTGCTAAACTTGCTATTGATTTGTGAGAACTTTGCTAGTTTGCCAGCGTTGCCAGATGATTGAAAAACTAAAATGTGGTCACACACAAACCAAGAACTGACATCTTTTGCTGGGCAAAACAAGGACAATTGAAGGGATTCACGAATGCAGCTGCGGAAAACTTAACTTAAGTCCGCAAATGTCAGCTGCCCGCTTGAATAAACTAATTATTTTAATGGCATAGCTGGCAACACTTGCCTCATTTGGTTTTTATTGCACTTAATAGACAGCGGGCTAGTTAAGTTTATTATCCATGCAATATCTATATCATCTAGCCGACATTTTAATGATATATATATATATACATATATATATATGGGCATTCTTGGCAACAATTATTTTAATTTAAGTTCATTAAATAGTTGCTGCAATTGCATTTATAATTTGTTGCATTTCCTGTTGTTGTTCTTGTTGTTGTTGTTGTTGCAAACTGCGCTTAGCTGAACGTCAATCTCTTGGCATTAAGATCTTTATCGTGTCTCCCGCCAGCAGGCAACATCATCAATTAGACAAATGAACATCCCCACCCCCTCCTCTCATTCTTCCTCCACCCGACCACACACCCTTTCCCGTGCGATGTAGGCCAACTGTTTTGCCGCTTTCTCGCCCATTGCTGCAACACATAAAAATCAGCAACAAAGTTGCGGCTCATAAAAAATTGCGCACAAATAAAAAACAACAACAACAAAAACAGCAAAAAATGGCATGAAATAAAATTTATATGAATAACAAAAACAGCAACAACAAAAGGCACAAACAGATGAAGCAAGAGGAAGAACAGTTTACTGCTCTGCATAGTATACAGTAAGTGCTCGGAGAATGTGCAACGTGCAACGTGCAACGTGGTGCAGCTTGGTGCAGCGTGCAGCAAGCAACGTGCGTCCGGCATAAAAATTGTGTTTATGCGTGTTTGGTAATTTTATAAAAGTTAAATTAGTTTTAAGACCATAAATTGTGCTCTTGCCGTTGCCCTGTGCTCCCCCTCTTGTCTCGCCCTGCTGTTGCCTGCCATTTTAACTTTTATTACTTTTAATATAAAAAAGCTGGCGCTGGGCTGGCAAAGAAGCCGCTAGTTCGCACAGCTCAGCTGTAAAACGCTGCACGCTGCCATAAAAAGTTGCAAGCAGCAGCCGCTGCGTCACATGTTGCGCGGCAACATTGCCTACTGGCAACATTGCAGCAGCAAGAGGCAGCAAGCAGCAGCAAGAGGCAGCAGCAGCAGCTCGTAAAACGAGCGCCAGTTGGAGCGTTTTGTTCTGTGGCTTTTATTGTGTGTGCCACACAATGTTGCAACACTTATGCGCATTATTATTACATTTTAATGATTAATTCTAATGATATGCGACATGAAAATGAAATGGCAATCAATAAAATCGGGCATTTGCTTTTCCTTATTCCTCCAACTACCTCCTCTTCTCCTTCCTCTACTACTACTTCTTCTTCTTGGTTTCTGTGGCGCCACAGGCAGCGTGCCGCTGCACACTGGCCCAAGTTAATTGTGGCAGTTATTTGTTGTTATATATATAGAGAGCCAAGAGCTTGGCCTCAACAATGTTGCAGGCGGCAGTTGCAAGTTGCATTTGACGATTTTACGAGCCATTTTTATATGCTTACTTAGTTGATTAAGGGCGTGGCACTTGGAGGGGGGCGCAGATGTTTAGATTTTTCGCATAGAGGCTATGACTACAACAACAACAACAACAACTATGGCGTGCTAATGCCCCCGATGAGTTTTACGACCGCAAAAACAACCACAACAACAAAAGGAATTTATTTCGAACAAGTTGTATGTGCAGCACAAATATTTTTATTACACCTACTCCAATACACACACACACACACACACACACATTTATATATATATATTATACCTAGCCCTGACTTTCGTTTATAGCCAGATACACTTTTGTTATTTATTACCTTAACATAATAAAAAGAATTATACTGAAAACATTTCACGAAACAAAATTAACTAAAGAAAATAATAGCACTAGGAATACAAAGAATGGAAAACTGCCAAAGGAAAGTTCAAGAAAACTAAGTAAAATATATAGATATATATATGTATATGTGTGTGTGTCAGGTATAAACGAACTTTATTGATATTAAAAAGTTCATATTTATGAAAAATAAAATACATTTCTTATGCATATTCTTAAGCTTTTTCCAAAGTTTTCCTGGCGATATGGCAAAGGAATTTAAATCGGAAATTTTTAGAATTTAGTGTATTTTGAGTTCGAATTGGACTTGTTTGATTTTTTATAGCAATAAAAGTGTTTCCAATAAATATGTATTGTGTAATATATTTTTTTGCCAGTCCATTCATATATCTTCTGGGCCAACTGTTTATCGGCCTGGCACATATATATATATATATATAAATATGTATTAGGGCATATATCCGCCATATATATATATATCTATAAGCAAGTATGGCGAATGTATTGTAATTTGTTTTTGTGCGCAGTTTTGTTGACGACTTTGTCGCTGGCAAACTGAGCAATAAAACTTTATGCATTTAGTTATAAATATAAATAATTATTATCAACAGACTTATATTGGATTTCCAAACACAGATACAGATAGACATAAAGGGAGTGAGAGATAGAGGGATAGGATGGAGTGGGGCGGGGCGGGTTGGGGGCACAACGAGGCATTCGCATGGACAGCAAACAAATTCAAATTGTATTTGCTTTGGCTTTTACGACTCTTGCCCCTGTGCGACAGCTAAAACCAAAACCAAAGCCAGAGCCAAAGCCAAAACCAAACTGAACCAAGTCGAGCCCGGGCCCGGGCCATTATAATAATAACAATGTCAATAATGTTATTGTTATAATAATAATTTGAAATTCGTAACTTTTGTCGTTTTATTAATGGGTCGAACGTGTGCGAGACGTTACGAGATATACCCATATATATCTATGTATGTATGTATATAGAGAGAGATATATGGCCAGGCCATTGACGTTGGCCGCCTCTCGCGTACTCCACACATAACCTACTGCTTTAGCCCTTACACTTACTCCAATATTTACATCTCACTCTATTTAGATAATAACTTTAAGTTTTTGTCGTTTTATACCCTGCCACCGTTGCATATGGGTAAATGGTGTATGATGTTTGAAGCACTTACATGTAACAGGCAGAAGAAAGTATCTCTGGATCGATAAAATCAATCGAAAACCGATCTGGATGACAAGATGAGTCGATTTAGCTCTGTCCATATATAACTTTATGAGCTAGACAACTAACTTCTCAACATAGTTTCCCCTCTACCCCTCTATCGATCATTTGCTCCTTTTACATTAAATCGATCAAATTCGATGCATCGATAACCTTTGTTAGAGAACATCTCGTCGAAGCTTTTAACGCATGCAGTTAGGAAATTTTGTATATAGACTCATGCATGTTATGCACAGATCAAGAATGTTGCATTTTTTGATATACCACGCCTCTTCTCTCCATAATTTTCGAGGCATGGTCTTGGGCTTAAGTATTTACCCATATTTAGATATCACATTTGAGCCCTGAAACTTTCATAAAGATCAGAACATAAACTCCAAAGTTAATCAGGAACATATTTCCCAAAGTGCGGTGGAGAGGGCAAGAAGCTGCTGTGTGTGTGCATATGTACTGAGGGAAGCGTGCCTGACTAGCAGATACCCTATGAAACCTCGCAATTCACACCAGACTCATATTCGCCCTGGGCTTTTAAGGGTATCTGCTAGTCGGCCACAGGTGCACATAGGGTATCAGCTAGTCGCGCACGCCCGCCTAGAGTGCAGTCTTGTTTCTTTTTTAAGCACTTCAGCTACAAATATTTACACAGCCAAGTCGCAGGCAAACTAGACACTGCACAAACAAATGGTTAGGTCTTGGTGACGGTGTATTTTCGAGAGACTGCGCGACTCTATTCAATGAGCTCCAGTTAAAGTCATCTCAAAACTATATGCTCGACTCCTTATACCCTGTAGTAATAGATGTTGTTGTTCGAGCGAGTGGCAAAAAGTAATTGGAAGTAGTTGATTAAGCTGTATAAGTCGCCTCTTGATTGATCATGGATGGGTTTTTTATCGCAGAATATTAGTTGATTTCTTACAGGGTATTTGAGAGTCATGTACAGCCCTGCAGCGCTTGCTTTGTTTTAACATATTCTATTTGCATGCAACTATATTTAAACGAACTCTTGCAAGCTGTGTGCTATTTAGTTAAGATCTGTTTCTTCTTTTCTTCAGTTTTTTCTTTTTGTCTTTTCCTTGAATGGAAACTTTTTAATTTTTTATTGCTTGTCAATGTTGGCTTATGGATTTTTCTGGCATAGCGCATGCTCTAGTTACTTCAATTATTTCAAAATATGCCTGGCTTATTGGTTCGAGAATTAAATTCTTGTTTTCTGGGTTTCTAAAAATATTACAACATGTAGCCGAAAGACCTTGTGGCGTGTTATTTATCTTGGCTCTTTGTCGAATACATTTTCCAGTGTCTACATATATAAATGGCTTTGTTATTTCCTTGGTAATATGGCGCCTGCCATAAATTGTGCTCATAATTTTTCATTGCATTTTCGGCGTACTCAATTTTCCATTGCAAAAACATAATAAATAAAATATAAGTATAAGTTGAGTCGTAAAGAAACGAAAAAAAAAAAAATCGCATATAAAATTTAATGCGCTTGAAAATTATGCGCAAACTATTTGAGGCATGCCAACCCCTACGCATGCCCCCCCCCCCTCCCCTTTTACCTCCCCTCCCCCCTCTCTCTCTGCTGTTTGTAGAGCAGCGCACGTTGAGCGTATGCGTAATTTATTTTATAAGCGCATAAATAAGAATTCCCAAAAACTAAATGCAATAAAAATGCGAAGCGGCAGCAGCACCTACAAATACATATTTAAAATAACAAGCAATTGCGCAAAAGTGTAATAATTTATCAAATATTAAAACAAAAAGAAGAAAATAAGCGATAAAACGTAAAAGAACAGAAGCAGCAGCGGCAGCAGCTAGCTAAATTTATTGGCCCACGTATATTTTGTTTGAATTTTGCCACAAGAAAAATAGCTAAAAGGTAGCTAGAGAGCAAAACTTTGTGCGTCTCACAGCAGAGACGAAGCCACGACTACAGCTTTGCAGCAAGCCAGACTGCGCTGGTCGGGTGTAGCCGACTAAGAGATGCCCTAAAAAACCAAGCGCCACAGTTAGATACATATACACGAACATGGACACACACGCTGCAGGCGGCGCATCTGTGCTTCTTCTGCTCCTTGTTCCAATTGATGGACAAAATGAGTTCTCTAATAACTTCGGACTCTAGATTCCGATCATTATCAAATTTCTTGTGCTTACATATGCCAGCGAATTGTGTATATATATAGTTTATACCCTAGCTCTGCCTTTAAACATGGCTTTTTAAGACTTTCGGAGGGCCTCTTCTTACCCTTGTCTGAGAAGTACAACCCATTTTAACTTCGGCATTTATAGTCCGATATTTATGCATCGTCTCTCTACATGGCAGGAGAATGTGTGTACATGCCACAGTTCAAAGCTCTATCATTATATATTAGGCTTCTTCTACAGTTTCAAAGACAAAGGGAAAAGCTATCCGAAAAGTTATATAATCCGAGTATTTGTATACTATTCGAGAAACTAGACAACAAGTGGGAAGTATCTAGCGCTGTCTTCCAGTTCGATCTGCGTATATCATGTGTGAAACTCTTGGTTCTAACTGGAACGGCTCAGCTCAGCTATCTTTGAGTTAAGATGAAATGATAAACTTGTTCTGCATATGATATACGAGAAATCTGTGGCGCTTATAAGTGAGGAGATCAAATCTTACCTATATCATGCCTTCTTCTGCTTGTCACACACGTTTGCACATAACCAATATACCCTTTTATCCAATTTTCAAGGCGCATAAAAAGATACAGCTAATACAGTTGCAGATACAGATACATTTGAAAAAGTTTTATTCACAAAACAAATCGCACGGCATCGAAAATTGCGGACCCAGCGCGGCATCGTGTCCTGCACCTTGACTGCCGCATGCCCCCCTTTTATCCCCTCCCGCTGTGCCTTCCGCTTGCCTTATGGATAATAATTTCTGAATTCCTTCTCATTTTGATTGCGCCTAATAACTGAGTACTGATGCCGCCGCCTCTGCCTTGCCTTGCCTTCGCTCGGCCTGCCAATTTGTGTGAGCCAAGTCTGAACTGAGCTCAACTCGACTCGACTCAACTCGACTCGATTCGATTCGAATCGAACGCCTAACGCCGCCTGGCCGCAAAAGGCGGCCGGTGTCTGCGACGGTGTCTTGGCCAACAACTCGTTGCGTTTATTTTTGTTACAAATATTTTATTCCAATGCCATATATTTTATTTACTGCCTCTTCCCCTAACTCGCCTTCGCTCTGCCTCTTTCTCCGACTGGATCTGGCTGCCTTTTCGCATCGGTTCTTTTATTTTATTGCATTGTTTATGCAGCCGAAAGTAAATTATGTTTTGTCCGCGGCATCGCTCAGCAAAGTCGAAACGAAACTCGAAGTCGTCGCTGCAGCTTTTGTATTTATTTTATTTTCTTTTTTTTTGCTGTCTGGCCAAAGAGTTGCTTAGCTATGGCATTCAACTTGACCAGCTACAGGTAAAAGGGCCTGATTTTATAAGTTGGAACAGGACTTTTTTGAACGAGAGGGGGGACAATAGAAACTTATCTAAATGAGACTCTTAACTTCTCCTTAAAACATGTTCTTAGTAAAAATAGTTAATATATATCTTTTATAATATTGAAATGTTTTTCTATATATGCATATATGTTAATATTCAAATCGTATAATATATATAAAATAATATTCATATATACAAAACCATAATCTAAACACCATAAAAAAGCGCACTTTATAGCTATGCATATTTATATCCATAACATAAATATAGTTTTCTTCTGTAGAAAAAACATGCATATAAAATATAAAACTATGAATTAAACTTGTTCTACCTGTTCGGGTCATAAACAAAATGGTTGAGAGGGCCATTCTTTGAGCTCACAGCGCAAGTTCAAAGCAAAAATGTAAAGCTAAATGAATATGTTTGTGTTTTATGGAATTATTATGATTAGTGTAGAGTACATTTATCAATCTTACTCTTAAAGAGAACAGGCATAAGAAAAGACTTCAAGCAGAGAGCAGCTGTGGGTTTGAACCAGCAACCTTTATGTTCACATCTCCGGTGGCTTACATACATACATATATATGTCAAAGAATAAAACATGTTGTGGAGTATATTTGGTTATACAACTATAATATAGACTAGGCATAAGATATTAGCCTGAGGTTCGAATCCCGAACTACCCGTGCTGGAAATTGTTACATAAAGTTGTCAACTTTTATACTCTAGATTATGCATTGATCTGAAGAACAAATAAGTGTAGCTCACACAGCTCTACTTACAGTAAAGTACACTAGACAACACTACACTGCTCTACACAACACTACATTGCTTATACTACACAACACTACAATATACAACTTACACTACACTATACTACTTACTCTACACTGCACTACACTACTCTACTTATTCTACACTGCACTACACTACACTATATACTCGACGCTACACTACACTATATAACACTACACTACACTACACTGCACAACACTCCTTACACAACACTAAACTCCTTACACATCACTAAACTCCTTACACAACACTAAACTCCTTACACAACACTACACTCCTTACACAACACTACACTCCTTACACAACACTACACTACACTACACTACACTCCTTACACAACACTACACTACACTACACTACACTCCTTACACAACACTAACTACACCACACTACACTACACCACACTCCTTTCACAACACTACACTACACCACACTACACTGCACCACACTCCTTACACTATACTACACTACTCTACTCTACACTCCTTACACTTTACTACACTCCTTACACCACACACTATCTTTTTTCTAAGTGCACTTTCAGGAAATAACCAACTGTAGAGTATTTAAAGTGCATCATGTTCTACGCTGTGTTGTTTTTGCAGCAGTTTGTTGGCTGTCATTTTGCAAAAGTTATTATGCCAGGTGGTTGTCGCTGTTGTCTCCGTAGTTGTTGTTGTTGTAGTTGTTAGTATTTCACGTATTATTGTTGCTTTTTGTGGTAATACGTACAACAGTTAGTTGAGTTCAGTTGCTCAGTTGTGTCTGTGCCACATTTCAGCAATTGCTTTGCATATTTTATTGCTAAATAATAAATGCCCATTAACTTAATTGGCAAATTAGGCAAATATCACACACACACACACACATACACGCAGGCATTTACAGTGCTCAACGTTTTTTAATTGGGACAAACCCATACACTCGAAAAAAAAGAATGAAGAACTGAATATAGTTTAGAACTAGGTCTTGGGCATGAACTATATATGTGTGTATAATAAGTGCGCCATTTGCATATGAAAATTGTGAAAAAGTTTTGGGCGCCAACAAAATCGATAGACCTGCGACTTGGGCCAGGTAAATGCATGCCCTTTAACCCCCCTCCAACCCCCCACCCTCCCCCTCTCATCTATAACCCCCTCACAGTCCCTGTGCCGCCCACACAGCAGCGATTTGATACAATTTGTAGAGTGCGCAGAAAATTTTCATTTTTCCTAAATGACAAGGCACAAAATGCGTTTGCAGCGAAATGCTTCGTCCGTCCGTCTGTCTGTCTATTTGGCTGTGTGTCTGACAGGCAACACACACAATTAAATGTTATGCAGATGCAATCTAAAATGTCATTATATCAAATTCATTAATCCCCAATACAGAGCAGGGCCCCAGGCACTGACTACAACAACAACAGCAGCAGGAGCAACAACAGCTTGAAGAAATGCAGCCAAAGGCAACAACAACAATTACAACAACGGCAACAACTTTGACAACGACAACGTTTTGCGCCTGCATCTGCACTCATTTATATTTTCTTTTTTTTTTATGTTAAACTCACACTCATAGATACACACACGCACACACACACACACGCACGCACACTCATATGTTTTTAATAATAATTATTCTCTTTTTTTTTTTTTGCATAGAGATTTGAAGAGCTGCAAAAAAATGTGGGGAAAAAGAAGAAGAAATCTTTTGTTGGTCAACGACTAGCTGTTACCCTGTTAAATGTGCCTTAGACCTCCGGCCACACAGCCAGATAAAAGTGCACTACTAGGTGTTACCCTACATTAAATGTTTTAACGTTCTGAGTCACATAGTTGGTCAAAGCTGTACGACTAGCTGTTATCCTTCATTAAGTGTTTAAACATCAGAGCTCACTACTACAACTAGCCTGAGAGAAAGAGAGAGAGAGAGAGAGAGAGAGAGAGAGAGAGAGAGAGACTTTCGTAGGGCTGTCTTAATAACTAATTTCGAGTTGCAAATCTCATCTTACCCAACTATGTGTGCCTGAAAGATACAGGGTATAGGTATAAGGCCTTAACATTACTCTTTATTTCAATTGGCGATTTAACTACACTTTTGAACTGTCCTCTACCAGAAGGCAAGAGGGAATGAGAGAGTGATAGAGAAAGAGCAATAGAGAAAGAGAGAAAGAGCAAGAGAGAGAGAGAGAGAGAGCGAGCGGGAGAGAGCCAGATACACAGCTAAAGAGTGGGAGGAGCTCGCCTTTACTATCGTCTTCTTTCCCACCTCTAGTTGCAACTTGCACGAGAGTTTATCATACCCCACTTAATGCATTTCAATACTACAGAGTATAGCTAAAAAAAAAAAAGTAAAAAAAACTGCACTGCGCCCGTTTTGCTAGCGATTAAAATCGCTGCACGTGAATATTTTAACGTCAGTCAATCAAATGGCTTAAAAATGCTTTGTCATAGCTGCACTCCATGAGCTGCTCCTAGCCAGGCCCGGCCCGGCCCGGCCCGCTCGACTCGCAGATATTTCAGCCGCAGAGCGAGAGCGAGAGGGCGAGCGGGAGAGACAGCGGGAGCGGGAGAGAGCACTTCATATGCGGCCTGTGTGCAGTTAAATCGCCTTTGATTTGATTTCGTTTGATTTGATTAATCGCACGACGCCGCCGACGCTGCCTGATAATGAGATACGAGCCAAGGCAGCGGCAGAGGCAGAGGCAGCGACGGGGGCAGAGGCAGAGGCGGCGACTTGCACGCAATTAAGCCAAATTAAACTCAAAGCCAGAAACCTACAAGTAAATACGTGTTAAGATACTTATGCCAGGTTCTCTCTATCTGTGTGTGAGTGTGTGTGTGTGTGTGTGTGTGTATGTGTGAGTGACTATGTGTGTGTGCGTGCTTGTAGGGGCCACAATACAATACATGTTCAAAGTTCAATGCGCCGCGGCACAGAACTTAAGTTTACAGCTTTTAAAATTATTGTTTACAATATTAATATAAATGGTTGTGTATTAACACACACAAACACACACACACTCTGGCACACAGAAACACACACACACAGAGAAAATTATTCCATTCATCGTCATAAACTTCAATTTTCGAAAATCATTTCCTTAACAGCTGCGCGTATAAAAATATATATACAACAGCTCAAAGCAACAGCAAAAACAACAACAACAACAACAATAATAAGTATATATAATAATAAAAAATATCGGAATAATAAAATGAATTAACATTCACAGTGGACACACATGAGTTAGCTAAATTCCTCAACTGATATTGTGAACTAGATTGCAGTTGTTCCTATTGTTGTTGTTGTTGTTATTGTTGTAGTTGTTGTTGTTGTTATCGTTGTTAATGTTGTTGTTGTTGTTGTTGTTGTTGTTGTTATCGTTTTTGTTGTAAAACGAACAATTAAAACTGGGCAATTTCAATGTCAAATGCGCATTTAGTTAATAATTTTTGTCAGCACCTCAACTAATTGCGGCTTAATAAATCAGTTCGAACTAGAACTAAAACCGTAGATAAATATAATCTCAGCGTCTAACTTAATTTGAGCAATAAATATCATCATATCGATCTCCATATTTCCATTTCTATCTCTATTAAATACTGCTAGAATTGTGAAATGGATTGAACTTGAAGTAAAAGTTACTAAATTTTTGCAATAATTATCATCAGATCGATTTTCAGTTTTATTTCGAATAACTTAACAAATCTCTATAAAAAACTGCCAAGATCTATAACAATAGATTGAACTAGAAGCTAATTTGTGCAATAAATATCATCACATCGATTTAGAGTGTGATTTCCAGAAGCATTTCAAAATCTCCATAAAATTATTCTGGAAATATTACTAGATTCCCATATAATTAAATATCAATTATTAAAGTTCGTCTTTATCCGCTTGATTTCTGGTTAGGATCTATATCTTATTCTATGACTAACTCAATCTGAATATAGATCAGATACTATTCTATTTCTTTTTCCAATCTTCAGCTTTATCATATTCATTAGCTATAGATTTCGTATCTGTATCTGTATCTGTATCTGTATCTGTATCTGTATCTGTATCTGTATCTGCATGTGTATCTGTATCTGTATCTGTATCTGCATGTGTATCTGTATCTGTATCTGTAACTGTAACTGTAACTGTATCTGTATCTGTATCTGTATCTGTATCTGTATCTGCATCTGTATCTGTATCTGCATCTGTATCTGTATCTGTATCTGTATCTGTATCTGTATCTGTATCTGTATCTGTATATGTATCTGCATCTGTATCTGTATCTGTATCTGCATCTGCATATGCATCTGTATCTGTATCTGCATCTGTATCTGTATCTGTATCTGTATCTGTATCTGTATCTGTATCTGTATCTGTTTGTGTATCTGTATCTGTATATGTGTATCTGTATCTGTGTATCTGTATCTGTAGCTATATTTATATCTATATCTTTATCTATATCTATATCTGTATATTTATCTTTATCGATATATTTATCTATAACTTTATTGGTGTCTTTATCTTCAATGATAATTAGAACCTTTTTCGATATCTTTGTCTATATTCTTTTATCGTTAGGTCTTACGAAATATCAGTTATTTACGACACACTAACTAGTATTTATATGTATATATTTTTATTGATTGCGTCCCACTGTGCTCCACACTGTGTTGTATCCACTGTAGTCCACTGGGTAACGTGTGTGCACAGTTTTTGCCCTTTGCACATCGTTAAGGAATATTATAAATTACTACAACAACAACAACAACAACAGCAGCAATAATAATACAACAACAACATCGTAGTCGTGGCTCTTGAAATATTTATTTTATATTACGTTTTTCGTTTTTATATACATATATATATATATTTTTTTTGTTTTTCTCTTCCTTTGCCCTTCTCCCTTTTGATACACTCATTCGCCCCCAAGACGCGGGGCGCGGTCTAAATTAAAGAATATTTCTTTCTTTCTGCTGCCTTTTTACTGCTTCATCTTGAGTATATATGTATATTTTGTCTGCTTCTTCTTATTTTATTCCGTTGTGTTATTTTATTTATTATTTTTGTTTCCCCCCTCCACTGCCCGCTCTTCGGCTGCAAGAGTAGCCCCGTCTTCGCTTAAAGTGCGGTTTCTTGTCTTTCTCCATATATATTCATTATTATTGCTGCTGCTGCGACTGCGACGGCCGCGACGTCGACTGCGACTTCGCTGCACATAACTTCAACTTTGTATCTGTATCTTTGTATCTGCGCGACTCGCGCGCGCTTGTGTGTGTGTGTGTGTGCGTGTGTGTGCCATGTATTTAAGGAAAAAGAATGATGCAAAGACGATAAAATATAATTTCGGCTTTATATTTTATTTTAATGATGAAAAATGTTGAAACTTTATTACGAACTCATAAAAAATTTAAACGTAGGTACACACGCAGCAAGCGCGACGCTGGGGGAGATCAACGCACACACTCACACACACACACACACTCACACACACCCATTCTTCAACTTCTTCTTCATCATCTTCTTCTTGTGCTGCTTTGTGTGCTCCGCTCATAAATAAGTTGAGAAAAATGTGCGCTCTGCACCATTGTAAATGTTATAAAAATCCCAAAAAGCACAACAACAAAAAAAATAAAGAAAATTGTATTTATTTTTATTGCACAATGCAGCATTAATGTATCTTATGGATACAAAGATACAGCTGCTGCTGCCTTTGATGCCGCACTCGCAACAATTAAAGCGAAGCGCAAAAGGTGTGAAAATATATGTCATAAGATACAAATGTATCTAATTGAATGAAAGCGACGCAGCGAGCGATTTGCTCTTAACACGCAGCTCCAAGCACACACCACGCTCTGTTGTTGTTAGTGGAGCGTGAGAGCGTGCCACCCCGCTCCCCCCAGTACCCGCCACTCCTCCACTACTCTCCCTCTCCCTCTGCCACTCTCTTTCTCTTTTTCGCTCACCCTGCGGGCCTTGGCCATTTGGCGGCAAGCAGCGTGCGGCGTGCGGCCAACGCATCAAAGTCAAAGTCGACATCAATGAAAAGTTTTTTTTGCCGTTTTCGCTGATTCATTAACCTGACCTTTGGGGTACCTCAGCTGTGCTAGGCCCTTTGTGTTTGTATAAAGGGGCTGTCTATGAACAAGTTAATAAAATATAAATTGCAAAAGGTAGCCAATAAACCAAAGGCGGCAGAGCTCCTATAGATTGCGTGTTATGCTATAAATACGATATGTATTGATAAATTAAGATGGATTTGAACCGTTGACTTTTCCCTTGTTTGGCCCACATTGATCTACGTTTTCATCTACTTGGAGTTCCAATATTTATAGGTTTTTCTTCTGTATAATGCACTTTGGTGGCAAAATAAGCGAAAAACTTATTTGCCCGGCTAAGCCGGATAATTTTTCCTAACCTTTGTGATAGATATATCTTAAAGCATGAAAACTTGGAACGCCTTTACACGCTTTTGCTTCTGTAAGTTATTTGTTCTGCTCAATTCCCTAAATGTGTTTCGTCAGTATAGAAATCCACTAGATTTGGTGGAATATTGGCGGAAATGGACAAATTATATAAAAAGTTCACTTAAGCATGGGCAAAGGCTAGTTAACTATTTGTTAGGTATAGCTATATTGAGTTTTACTTATTGCTTAACTATTCCTTGAGTATATCTCATATGTTAGAGCATCCAAAATTCGCTATTTTATATTTCTAGTTGCTGCTGTTGTTGCGCTTGTTGTTGTCTTACGCGTTGCTCAATGTTGCGGCAGGTTATGGCTCGGCACAGACAAAAACAACACACACACACAATAGCCAAAAGCGTGCGACAACAGACGTTGGGCATAAGTAAGACGATAAAGATACAGATAACAACAAAACGGGCGCAAGTGAAGAAAGAAAAAGTATCTAAGTATCTTTGGCTGTTGGCCGAGTATCTTCTTAGCTGTGTGCTGCCGCATTGCATTTCTAATCTTTAGATTTATGAAATTCTTTAGTTTTTAGGCCACGATAAGCTCTATCTGCATGGCCCAATCAATCATGAACTAATTTTAAAGTTTAACATATATATTTCAAATCGTTTTTCAAGACAAGGTTTCTTGTCATACCCTGGAAAATATTGTATATGAGGAAAGAGGGTATGGGGGGTTTGTGCAAATGTGTGGAGAGGAGAAGTTTCTCTGTAGAAAGAGGAGAGGGAAGTATCTTTGACTGTATATAGTGTATACATGTAGGGGAGAAGATAGTTTTCTATAGAAAGAAAGAGGAAAGTATTTCGGGCCGTGTAAGGTATATTCTTGCTCAAACCGAGGAGCTGAGTCGATCTAGCCGTGTCTGTACGTTTTGGGATACTATAAAAGCTAGAGTACTCAAATTTCAATTGTTTATACTATCCCATGGCAGACAGAGTAAGAGATTTACGTTCTTCTTTGAATAAATCGATAAAAATAGGTTTTACAATATGTTTTTTGGGCATAGCTCGAGGATTATAGAAGCTAGATACATTAAACTTGGCTCCTTTTGGTCTTCAGTCTAAGAATCTTTCACTTTTTGAAAACCACACTCCATATCTGCCCGAATCGAGCAAACATTCGTTTTAGCCTTGGGCCCAAGTATACAAGCACAAAGAACGAAGTTAACCTGGCATGCATAGACCATACATAGCATAGCTCAAGATGTGCAGGGTATTGTTAAGTCAGGCAGCCCCTGCACTACAGCACACACAACATTTACTTGTGTAGATTACCCAATCGCATTAAGGCTATCTTATCGAATTGTGGCCATATAATAAAAGAGAACAACGTTGTTTTGCAAGCAACAATCGATTTTTGATTCCTGATTTCTGATTTCCGATGGCTATCACGAGCGTGCTCTTGTGCTCTATAAAGTAATAATAAATAAATAAATGCTCCACGCAATTATTGTAAATAAACAAATGTAATTACAAAAAAACACAAAAAACAACAACAAAAATAATGTTGCTGACGCACCGACTCACAGCTGCATTTTCAATCAGAGACAACAGCAACAACAGCGGAATATAAATAAAAATATGTATCTTTACCTCCCACTTGCCACTGTTCCAGGCCCCCCCTCTCCCACCGCCCGCCACGCCCCTCAGCTCAGCTCAACCTCACCTCCCCCTTCGACTGTTTGTTCGCGTGCATTTTTAATTAATTTATTTTTGTCGATATGTTTGCAGGCGCGCACAGTCACAAAGCCAGCTCCGTGCACAAAGACAAAAGCCAACTTAAAAACTTGCATCTTTAAGATACACACACACACACACACACGCACACGTACGTATCTTTTGTTGTTGCACTGATGTTGTCGCCGTTCTCGTTGCCTGCCATAGCTCTGCCATTAATTTATTTATTTAATACTCTCTGCCCCGCTCCGCCCCCTTGCCTCCCCTCTGCCCCTGTGGGCCTGTGTGTGTGATTAATCGGCTGCTCATTGTAAATATTTGTCTTTAGTTTGTTGCACTGCAACGCGCGAACCTGCCTCTGGATTGTGCTCGGGCACATTCTTTGCAGATTCTCGAAGCTGGCAGACTTTTGAGCACTTCAAATGCAAATGCCTAAAGTTTAAACAAAAGTGCCTTAAAAATTGATAGAAATATGGAAAATTAACCGGCGTTGCACGCCTTAAGTGTTTAATATTTGTGTAATGTGCGGCAACTTGGGATAGTCACAGACTCTTTCGTTTCCCTATTAAGATTGTTTATAATCTAATTCCAATTGAATTTAAGAATCTTACTCTATCCTTCTTTTTGCCGCTGGTTCAAACCCAAAACATGGTGCTTATCTCGTTCTACTATGCAGATATTTGGTCAAGCTCTGGCAAAGAATCAAGTCTAGTTGACAAGTTAAAGAAACATTGCATGTATTTAACATATATAAAAATGCATATAGAACAAGTAAAAGTGCTCTGCTTGGGAGTGCTCGACTAGGGAGATACCCTAAACCCATGAGAGACCCTTAGCCATCAATGGGTTAAGGGTATCTCCTTAGTCGAGCAAGTCCAACCAGAGCACTTTTACTTGTTCTGAGATACCCTTAGCAATCAATGGGCTTAGGGTAGCTCCCTAGTCGAGCACTCCCAACCAGAGCACTTAAAACCTCTATGTAGTAGCTGCTGTCGTAGCAATCTTTTAAAAATTTAGTTTTTATATATATTAAATGAAACTTTTTAATGTTTTTTGCTTTAAATTAATCTATATTGCATTACAGGCTACATTTCCCCCACCCTCCCTTCAGTTCAGCTTTTGCTAGCTTTGCTCGCCTTGTAACTAATTTGTCTGCTGTGGCAAATCATGAGCTCGCCCCGCATATACATATATATATATATATATATATATTCATATGTATATATATATATATGTATATCTATGTCTGGCCTGGTTGTTACCTTAACTTTACGGGCCGCTCCTTTTGGTTGAGGTTTTTCAGTTTTTCTTGTTCCACTTTTTTTTCCGTCTTTTTTTAACCGTAATTTATAATAAGCTATTTTCTTTACGCACCTTTTTTGCGCTTGTGCCTGTGTCTGTAGACTGGCAGCGGGACTCTGGCTACCCCCTGCCCACGCGCAACAACAACAACAGAAACAACAACAACATCAGATAGAACAACAACAACAACAACAAGTACAAGCCAAGACACTCGGCTAGCCAGAATTCTTGGCCTGAGTGCGGAGGCTGACTTACAACTAATGCAATATAATAAATTTATACAAAGTTACAAATAAATGCCTGTGTGTGCGATTGTGTGTGTGTGTGTGCTTGTGTGTGTGTTTGTGTGGGTTGAAAAATAAATAAATAAATATTTGTAGAAGGATATATATATGTATATAGGTTTATATGTTTATATATGTACAGACAGGCATACATATGGAAAAAGATTTGATTGCCGCCCAACCCTTCAGAATTTTGACTCGTTCTTGCAGCCTCCTTAACTGACTCCCCCGCACCTCTCCCCCTACTCAATCTTTTGCCCTTTCCCTGCTCCAAGACAGTTTGTTGTTTTGCTTTATGATGGCATTGCTTGGGTCTCCCCGTGACCCCCCGTGCCACCACAATTTCTCAACAGTTGTGTGCAGCTGGGGCGCCCCTTGGAGCTGGCCTGGCTTTTGGCTTTGGCTCTGGACTCGGCCTCGGCTCCGACTTGGGCTTCGGCTTTGGTTTTGGTTTTGGGTTATTTATCTGCATAAATTATTTATGCCGCATTACAAGCATAAAAATAAATAAAATAAATGAAGACCAGGCAACTCTCTAAATCCGATTAGAATATACACACACTCACACACACACACACACACACACACAGAGCGTAGCCAAACTGAGCTCTCCGCCAGATACAAATTCATTTTTATAGATTAATCAACCTTTTTTCTTGCAGCAGCTGCAACATGACATAATAAAAGATATGCATAGATATAGACATTTAGCTCTCCCATTATATATACCATTTATTTGGCTTAGCCATCAAATTGAAAATTGCTAAAATGTTGACCGCCCCCCTCCCCCCTTTCGCTTTCTCACCCTCTTTTTCTACTTCTGCTTCTTCTATTTTGTATAAATATAAACACCAGCAAATATTTGTGGGTTTTTTTTATGGGATTTTCCTTTTAAATCAAATGTTTATAGAATTGGAAACTAAATTAATGTATCTCTATCTGCAGCTGTAGCCCGCATTTGTATCTGTATCTGCAACTGTATCTGTATCTGAATATGTATCTGTATCTGTATCTGCATCTGTATCTGCATCTGTATCTGTATCTGTGTCTGTATTTGAATATGTATCTGTATCTGTATCTGTATATGTCTACCTTATCTGTATCTGCATCTGCATCTGTATCTGTATCTGTATCTGTATCTGTATCTCTATCTGTGTCTGTATCTGTATCTGTATCTGCATCTGCATCTGTACCTGTATCTGTATCTGTATCTCTATCTGTGTCTGTATCTGTATCTGTATCTGTATCTGTATTTGTATTCGTATCTGTATCTGTATCTGTATCTGTATCTGTACCTGTATCTGTATCTGTTTTTGTATCTGTATCTCTATCTGTATCTGTATCTGCAACTGCAGCCCATATCTGTATATGTATCTGCATCTGTTAAAAGGCGTAAAATGTAAGATTACTTCAATTTTGTCGGCTGTTCCATATGGGGCTTTTGACTATAAACAAGAATATATAGCCAAGATCTTTAATTGTTTTGAATATTTATTGCCCAAGTTTATATTGTTATACTCTTTGCTTAGCATACCCTATCTTATTTGAGATGATCCCCATTAAAATGCTAAGATTCTAAACATATTCGTCTTATTTAAGTTGGGCAGCTGTACCAAAATCCAAGAGGATAATTTCTAACATAAATTAGTTCACATTGAACAGACAGAGAAATGGGCGCAGCTTGTGTTAAGAAGCTTATTAACTATGAAGATCTATGTTTTATGGCCTCGATTTAATTCGTGACAAAATGTACTACAAATTCGTTATGCCCTGTGGCTGTGTGAGGGTATAATTAAATATGGCTGAATAATATAAAACAGAAGGCAGATACATCAAAGCGGATTATACAATTTATATTTGCTCTTATTTTTATGCGCTCCGCGCCGCAGTTGCCCATCTTTTTCTGCTCTTCCTCTTCGCCCTCTACATTTGTTCTTCTTTTTTTTTGTATATATTTCTTCATTTTTATTTTATTTATTTATTTTTCATTAAGCAGCAATGTGCATTGAGCAGTTGTTGTATACAATAGCGCAGCCAGCAGATGCAGCAGGCGCTCCTCGGCAGCTACAAGATACAAAGATACACAGATACACAGATGCACACGCATACAGATACATTAGAAAACACACGCTGCGCTTGTAATAAATTGTATTATTTATTTTATTTTATTCACACACACACATTCGTATATATGTATGGAAACCAGAGCCACGACAAGCTGCTCGGCTGCTGCCACTTGAGGCCAATTTAACAGGCAAAGATCAGGCGCAGTCGCCGTCGACGCACAGCGGAAGCGTCGTCGATTTTGCCTCAGTCTCGACTCAAGGCAAGAAGCTGCTGAGGGGCAGCAAGGGGCAGAGGGCGAGCTGCAACAACTGGCAGCCGAGAGTGACGAGTGTAATGACTTTTGTCGATTGGGTTAAGTGGCTTGTTGGCTTCCTTTGCGCACCTACACAGACACACACACACACACACACACACACACACACACACACACACACACGCACAGACACACACACACACTTACGAACACACACACACACACACACACCAATTCAAATGCACCTTCATCTTTTCTTTTCTTTTCATTTTTTTTTGTGAGTTGCATCTTTTTCAATTTTTATGCATGCCACACATTTTGTTCCCGGCTGCTGCTGCTGCTGCCTTTTGATTGCTGCCGTTTTTTTTTTCTTCACCTTTTTATGCCCTGCATTCATTGCAAATGTGCAGAAAGGGTATTATGCTGGTGTGCCATTGTATGTGACAGGCAGAAGAAGACAACGCTAGCCTCAAAAGGTGTACATATCTTTATATATAGATAGATATAGATATAGATATAGACATAGATATATAGTCTAAACAGATAACAAAGATATAGTTCCTTGAAAACCCACTCCCAATTCCCCAGGAACTGGATAGAGATATCTCTTTTAGAGGTAGATCCCTGCTCTTTGGTATGTACACACTTTTGTATGTCATATTTAAGCCTGGAAGATTTTAAATAGATCGGACTATGAATACCCGAGTTAATCAAGGAAGCATTTCCTATACACATTGGGGAACTAAAACAAGAAGAAGCATAGTCGCCGCATCAAGGCGGTATAAAGTGAAGTATAGAGAGCATAGAATAGAGTAAGAAGTACAGAGTATAGAGTATAGAGTATAAAATATAGAGTATAGACCATAGAGTATAGAGTATAGAGTATAGAGTATAGAGTATAGAGTATAGAGTATAGACCATAGAGTATATAGTATAGAGTATAGAGTATAGAGTATAGAGTATAGAGTATAGAGTATAGAGTATAGAGTATAGAGTATAGAGTATAGAGTATAGAGTATAGAGTATAGAGTATATAGTAAGAAGTATGGTATAGAGAATAGTATAATGAATTGAGTGTAGAAGATGCCAAGAATGCCCGTAAACTTGGCTCTCGTTTCAGGGTATCTCCTAGTCTTGCACTTGCAACTCAAGCGTCCTTCTTGTGTTTCTTTCTTCGTTTTTTGTGTGTGTTGAAGTAGTTTGAATGTGGCACGTTTGGATTTGTTCCCACTGTCCCCCCTTTTCTTCCTCTCTATATCCAGCTGGGGTAATTTGTCTACACAACTTTTTGTAAGCTACACTCGCTTATTATGTTCAGTCTGAGCTTTAAACTGAGCTGCGAATCATAAGGATATGCGTGCGGGTTATTGCGACTCCTGGTTTCTGTATAATTGACAGCCAACCAATTGCCTCGGGTCTTATATATTGCTCATCTTTTTGCCATAATGCTGCAGAGAAATTGAAAGTGATTAACAGACGCTTTGTAAGCTCATAAGAAACAAGTTCATCATTATTTAGAGTTTGATTTGGAAGAAATGTTCTTCATAATGACATACAAAACATTTAAATTTATGTAAGCTAAAAAGTCGCTAGCAAGAAGAACCTCTTTTTTAGATAGTTTCATTTTGATAGAACTTGACATTGTTTCTTAAGGAATCCACGTGCTCGGGCGGAAAATGTGTGAAATCCCAAAGCGAATTTTACGTTGAAGTTAAACTTTTATTCAAACATTAACATTCTCAGATATTGAGATCACTTTCGGAAAAGATTTAAAAACAATTTATATTGGGAATTCTTATCTTAAGTTTAAGCAAAAACTCGTCAGACGATCTAAGCGAATTCACGTTCTTGGGTGGAAAATAGGTGAAGAAATGGCTAACATCGTCAACAAATGTTTTCAAATTTATGGCTAAACGAACTTTACGATCAAGCAATAAGATCTTTATTCCGTTATTGAATGAAATATTCGTCGAGAAATATTTGAAAATTTTTAAATATTGAACTAATTAAATTTCCGCCCCTTAAATAGATATGTGAGAGCTCTAAGAGCAGCTGCCTCTAGCATATGCCACATACATTTTCTTTTTTTGTTCTTTCAACATAATTCAATTAAAATTTAATTAACCCTCATCACCTACACCTAAATCGGCTGCTGCTGCTGCTGCTGTTGGGCAGAGATCCCTCTCGTTGTTGATCTCTGCAAAAAGTTCAGTGAACCGAGCGTTGGGAATAATAAAAATAAAATATTACCTCTAATGATGCACGCATAAAATGCAGCCGCAATAAAATATGAAAAAGGCACAAGATGAACAACAAGCTGAAGAAGATGCGAGAATACAAAAAAAAAATACAAAAATTGATATAAAAATAAAACAAAAGTGACTTTTAACAAAAGCCAAAGAGAGCCGATAAATGAGAAATATCATAAAAGTGCAATTAATCAACAGAAACCGAAGCAAGAGATCGAAAACAGGGACGAGGGCAGGGACGAGGGGAAGGAAATGTGGCATGTGGAAGATGTGGCTGATGGAGACAAAGGCTGACACTTATCGGCTTTATCTGCTTATGTGTGGCATGCCACAAAAGAGAACAAAAAGCGCAGAAGAGAGCCGACTCGAAGATGCCCTGATGAACAGGACTCAGCAGCTGTTGGAGCCGTTCTTCTGTGCTTCTTCTTCGAGTTGCGCCCCATATCTATAAGAAAGGTAGTCTGAACTAACTTCGGTGTTTATGGTCAGATCTTTATGAAATTTTCGGGTCTAAAATATGTCACACAAAAGTGCGTGCATACCAAAGTTCAAGGGTTATATCTATACCAATCAGTTGTATCCACTTTGGAGTAAATGGATCAAAGTATCCAAAATGTGAAAGGTTCTTGATAGATGTACGCTAAAAGGAAACCTATATGCCAAGTTTGGTGTTTGTAGCTCTTATAATTCTCGAGTTATGCTTCAAAAACTGTGCTCAAAATCGATTTTTATCGATATTACGAAAATGGGAGAAGGAGTTATCGAAACATAAATGATAAGCTCTTGCTTTCTTTATGATACCCTATATAAGACCAGGTTAGCTCGACTCAATATAACGAATATATATACTCTCTCCTTGAAATCCGTTTTGCCTTCTGCCTGTTACAAAACTTATGCCAAACCCTGCATACCCTTCGTACACATTTTGAATTGGGTTCAGGGTCTAAAAACTTGTAAATAAATAATAATAAAAAAAAAGAAAAGAATTATAAAAGTATTGAAAAGAAGCTGCTGCTGCATGGGAATTGATTATTTTGCATGCGGATGCCGCCTGTCAATATTTGATTTTTATATATGGCATTGCCTGACAGATCAGCAAGGGGTGTGGGGAGGGAAGAGAGGGGTCAGAAATGCAGCGATTTTTAATAAATGAAATGTGTAAATAAACGCCTCGGGGAACAAAGAAGCAGAAGGGGAAGAAGAAGTGGCATAAGAATTGGGTAGGCAAACAGCGGGAAAGCATAAACACGGCCAACACTAATACCAAGGCAAACAAACAAAGACGCGGACGCGGACGCAAATGCAGATGGAGAAGCAGATGCAGATGCATTTCCAAAGAATTTCTAAGCACATAAAAATCCAGCAAGAAAATCAAAGCCAGCGGTCAGCGTTGGAAAAATATTTAAAAATGCATAAAAACAAAATATTTATTGAAGAAGTGAAAGACGAAGCGTAATACCGAGCGGCAGACGCTAACAAGCCAGCGGGAAAGCAACAAGAAAGCATGTTCTAGGCAAAGACTGAACGACCAAGCGATACCCTGTAGCCAAAAACATGCAGCTCTTAGCTAAGCTCTACACTCAAATATAAATCGATTCGGATATACATTCTATCGTAACTCTTGTGTCTATTATGTGATAGTCATGAAACTTTCGGGCTTTTGAGCTGACATTCCAATACGTTTGTGTAACAAAAATTAAGAGTTTAACCCCGAGAATTTTCGACTTAGCATAATAGCACATAATAGCACATAATCCTAGAGATGTGTTTAGTTATCGAACTTCATTTCGAAAAAGTGGAATACACTTGCCTATACTTCTGTGGCTCTAGGTCTTATCATCCCAGAGATATGCTGATTTGATTTTTGGAAATCGATATTTATCGATTTGTCGAAAATGGAATATGTTCAAGAAGTGACTACGGTTGATTTGGTTTTGGAAAATGCGCTTCGGGTAATTGAGAAAACTTCATTCAACATTTATATTTCTAGCTCTTTTCCTAAGTAATCGATACTTATCGATTTTGGTTCAATGCGACGTGTTATCGACTTCAGTTGACGTTCTTTCGATAGACGAGAAACTGTTGTGAGAATTTAAAGCTTTTCGCTCTTTGACTTATACTACGATACATTTATTGATTTTGGGAATATCTGACGTGCTATGTCAGAGCTCTTAGTCTTTAAGAAATCGATATTTATCGATTTGTTACTTAGTGTACAAGCTGTTTTTGACAAACAAACTTTCAACATTGAACATTTTGTGTCTGCAGCTCTTCTGGTCTCAGACTGCAATATACCCTCTCTGGTTGGGTCTTTACAATGGGTACAGGGCATAAAAATATTAAATGAGATAAACAAACGATTTCGAATTCGAACATATGAGCATGCTAATGCCCTCAAGAACCCAGTCAAGTCGCAGTCTAACCCTGCCTTCGCTTATTTGATTAATGCACTCGAAAGCGACAATAAACAAGAACAAACGAACATAGTTGGCAACTCTGCCGAGTGCCTGGGCCTGGCCCTGGCCCTGGCTCTGGCTCTGGACCTGGGCTTGGGTTTGGGCCTGGTTCTGGAGTGGGATCCGCGTCGAGTGCCAGATCGTTCAGACAAACAAATATCGCATTCCACTGCACACAAATCGAATGTGAATGCTCAATTGATGTGAAGCCAAACGGCTTTTTAACTCTTACTCAAAGAACTCAGGGAAACTGGGTTCGTCGACGTCTATTAGATAAATAAATAAAGAAAATTTTTTATTAAAGTGCGAATTCTGCGGTGCGCTTAATGTTGATGGAACGCTCGCAGCTAGGAGCGGAGCGACCACGGCGAACCGTTGACATGTTGCCGTTGCCGTTGCCGTTGCCCCATAACCGTCGACAAGTCCATCAAAACCGGTTCGTTGAGGGGCAACTGCGATTCAACGAGAGCTGCAGCTTCTCGATGGGGCCGATAAAAATCAGTAAGACATGAGAAACAAACAATTTCGAATATTACTTTGCGACAATTTATGCAGAGGAGTCGTCCCCCCCCCCCCTCCTCTCAGTCACTCTCTCTCTCTCTTTTAAAATGTGATATAACTTTTGATTAGGACAATGAGTCTGGCTCTTGAGAAGAGCTTAACTGATCTTTAATAGTGTTGCAAAATCTCTGAGAAACTGTTATTAATGTAAACAGAATCGATTAAGTAAAGTCAAGTGTTGTTAAATGCTAGTTTGATAACTTCTAGTGTTGTTTAACACTGGTTCGATCAAATCTAGTGTGGTTTAACACTAGTTTGGCAAATTGTAGTGTTGTTTAACACTTGTTCGGTCAATTCTAGTGTTGTTAAACACTGGCTCGGTAAATTCTAGTGTTCGGTGATTTATAATGTTGTTGAGCACTGACTCGGTAAATTCCAGTGTTGTTACACACTTGCTTGTTTTTCTTTTAGCTTCCTTATAAATAATAGATTTGTTTTGTTTCGGCGTATATTTGGTTACTTTCTTATATAGACTTTTACCTGTACATCAACTATATAACGACCAGGCATATAAAATTTTTTAAATATAATCTTAGCAAAAACGGGTTTTCAACACTGTTTCTTTATTTAAAGTTAAGTGTAAGCAAAAAGAGTTACTCAACCCTGATTTTGCTTAGTTTTGGATTTTATCAGCGCTAACTAGTCAAAACTTTCAAAATGTAGCAAATATATATACTTAATACATTTTTAACTTTGCAATGAGCTAACCTATAAAGTTTACATCGCGTTACTCAACACTGGCTTTGTTTATTTGAATGCATTCGCTAATTAAATATGACCTTAAGATAATAATTCAAAAGAAACTCGTTCGACGAAAAGGGCCCGCAGTTGAATGAAAACAACGTAAATAATTCCTACGAATGAATATTCATATTCATAAATAAATGTATTCATATTTAAGATCAATTAGTGTGTGGAGCAAGGAATTCCGAATGTGGAACCTACGACAAGGCGAAAAATGTTTAAAATGCCTTCAACGATCGCGAGCGAAAGACGTGGCCCGGCAACAATAATGAGTGGCAGCAGCAGCAGCAGCGGCAGAGGCAGCACGCCGGCGACGACGTGAAGCACGTGAATGCTGTCAATCAAGAGCGCCGCGCAGTCAGCGACTACAGCAACAAAAACAACAACAGCATTCCACGGTAGCCGCGGTCGTGACGTCACGCGGCGAAATGCCGTCGGCAAAAGGCAGCCGAAACAAAATGAAGATCGCGAAACGTAAATCAAAACAAAACCGAGAGAAATAGAGAGAGCAAGAGAGTGAATGCTGCTTGACGCGTGAGCGCAAGCACAGCGCGCCTGAGAGAGCGGCGCTGCAACTGCGCTGCTGCTGCTACTGCTGCTGTGCTTAAGAGATCGAGCATAGTTGATCGCGCTTGTGAATGAAATGCGCGAAAAAGTATCTGAAGAGAGTTGAAAGTTGTAAGAGAGTGTTTGATGTACTCACCCGCTCCTCCTCGCGTATCATTTCCGCAATGCCCGGCTTGATCTCCATATCATCCGCCAGCGATGCGGTGCTGCTGCCGGTGGGGGGTCCGCTGTGGTGGTGGTGCGGCGGCGGCGGCGGCAGACGCGGCTCCGCGGCAGCTGCGACGCTCAGCTCCATGGCGGCAGCGGCCATCGCAGCGGCAGAGCCGAGCGGAAAGCGCGACTCAGCTGCAGCGGGATGAACGGAAGCGCCGGATGTGGAAGTGCCGGGCCCATGGCCCAGGGCATGGTGCGCCTGATGCTGCTGCAGGTGATGCAGATGCTGCTGCTGCTGCTGCTGCTGTTGGTGCTGCTGCTGCGGACTGGGCAGCGACTGAGCGAGCGCGCGTGGGCAGCGGCCGGCTGCAGCTCCTGCTGGCGCTGGCGTTGTTGCGGGTGAGGGCATGTCCAGGCCATGCAGCGCCGTTTCCAGCGCTGCACCGGCGGGCGTTAGGCGACGCGGCGTAACGCTGCCGCTGCCTGCCGAGCCGAGCGGTAGCGCCATTTGCTTTGGCGGTGGCGTCAAAATGCCGCAATCGCGCTGTCTCTCTCGCTCCTTTTGCTCCTGCTCCAAGCGCTCAGCGGCGATCAGGCTGCTCAGCGGGCTTGCGGGCGCTTGGAATATGGCGTCAGCCGAAGGCCAGCGACGCTTGCGCACATTGCGGCCCTGCTGGCGCTCCAGCGGCGACAAGCGCAGCTCGCCACAGTCCCAGTCGCCGCTGCGCAGCTTCTTCTCGGGCTGCATAAAAGAGAGCAGCTGATCTTCGCTGCCCTCGCGCTCTGCTGGCGAATTCTTGGGCGAATGCTGTGCGGTCGGTGTCGAGGAGGCAGTTGCTGTCGCCGCCGCTGCCGCAGCCGCTGCTGCTGCTGCCGTATTGATCTCCTCCATTTGCGTGACATCCGCCAATCCGCGAACCTTGAGCAGCTCGGCGATGCGCAGTAGCGGGCCAATCTGATCCTGGCTAACGTTGATTTCGCCGCGATACATGAACTCAACAATGGCCTTCAGATCGCACCAGCTGACGTCGCGCATGATGACGATCGGGTGCTGGCAGGGGGTTTCGGCGAGCAGGGTCTGGAAGTAGGGGCTGCAGGCGGAGAGGACCATTTTGTGGGCCTTGATCGAGCGGCCGTCGCAGGCGAGCGTCACATCGACAAAGGATTCGTTTTGCAGCAGCTGATCGAAGATCGTTGTCAGATTTGATTGGTAGTTGTTCCAGCGCAGGCAGAACTGTTGCGGCAACTGATGCTGCGGCGTTGAGCGGGAACCGGGCGAAGAACTGCCGGCGTTGATATTGACGTCGGCGTTGGCGTTCGCGTTGGCGTTGGCGTCGGGTGGCGTTGTTAACGGCGGGCTAACGGTCTTTGCTTTATCCTGTTGCGATGCTGGCGAACCGCCGCTGCCGCTGCCGCCGCCGCTGCGCTGACGCTGCGCCGCTTGCGCTTGTTCCGTTGCATAGGTTTCGCTGTCCGATTGCGCAGACGCTGCGGCGTTGCTGCGATCGCTGCTTTGTCGCGACGTTGACGTCTCCGTTGACGCCATTTTGTGTGTGCCCAAAAGAGAGCGTGTGCGAATGAAGAGAGAGCGAGAGTGTCTATTGATCGTGCGCGCGTGAGAGCGCCAAATCTTTCATTTGCAAATGTAACGATATAGCAGTATGCATGTGGGTGTCTGTGTGTGTGTGTGTGTTAAACACTAGAGCTTGCACGAGACTACGCGTTTATCATGCGCTCGCGTTAAAGTCGCGTTTTAATTAACGTACACGTGAGTGTGCCTAGGTGTGTGTGTTTGTGTGGGAGAGTGGGTGTATATGTGTGTGGCTTACGTTACGTTACGCGCACTGCGTTGCGCGCATTTTAGTTTTAAAATTTCTTTTTATTTAATTTTAATTTTTTTTAATTTTCTTAAATTTTTTTAAAATTAATATTTGCTATGTAAATGTTGTTGCTGTTTGGCAACTTGTGTGTGTGTGTGTGCGTGTGTATGTTGGTGTGTGTGCGTGCTTGTGTGGCGGCTCGTCGTGTGGCGTCTCGTCTCGTTATTTGGCAAACGGAACGTGCCCCCAAAAAAGTCTTTTCAGCACGAGTGTCTGAATTAGACTGAAAACGTTTTGCACATTTTGATACGGAAAAACTCAAAACAAACTTAACACACGGGCAGCAACAGCAGCAGCACCAGCAGCAGCAGCAGCAGACGACGTCGATTGGGGCTACGACGACGACAACGACGACGACGACGACGACGGCGGAAAACGCAGAGGCGCTGTGCTGCTAGCCTTGTTGTTGCCGTTGTTGTTGTTGTAGTTGCCGTCGCGTCGCGTTTTGTTGGAGTCGAGAGTTGCGAATGCGAATTCGCTGAGTCGTCGTCGCGACGCCAGCCGCGAGACCCCAAGTCGTAAATAGTTCGCTGCCGACGTCGCAGCCAGCAATTGCAGTTGCATTTTCAAGGCAAAGGAGCGCAGCCGGCCAGCCAGCCAGCGCAGCGACTGCGACGGCAGCGAAAATAGTGCAAAGAGCGTCAAGCGGCGTGCGGCAAGCTGCGTGCGGCGACAATCAAATGCCGGCAAACGTCGAAAATTCCTTTACTCGGCAAAACGAAAAACGAAGCGAAACGAATGCTTGGCGAGGCGAGGCGAAGTACGCTCGGCGCTGCTCGCTCTCCCACACACAGCAACCGCCGCGTGCGCAACCCCCAAAAAACAGCGGCAGCGGCAGCAGCAGCAGCGGTCGCAGCTGTTGTTGCTGTTGTCGTTAGTTCAAAGGCGCAGAGATGAGACAAACGCGCTGCATTTTCGGCAATGCGTGCGAAGGGGGTCGCCTAATAGTTGAGCACGCGTGTGTGTGTGTATGTGTGAGTGCGTGAGCAAATGCAGCTACAATTAAAAGTTTCTGCGGCGAAAGGCGCATAGGCAACAGCTTGATGATATGTACATTAATATTATAAGAAATGATCTTATCACTGAAATCTATACAACTATATGTCCCCCTCTCACTCACACACACACACACACACACACGCATGTTTGGCGCGGTGATAAACATAAGAAAAAAGTTGACAGCAGCCGCCGTCGCCGTTGCCGTCGCCGCAGCAGCAAAGATTGTTCATTAATTAGTTCCGTTTGTATTTTCTGCTGCTGCTGCTGCTGTTGCTGCCGCTGCCGAAGTTGCTCAATTTTGAGCTGCAGTCGGTGCGCTCTCAGCGGCAGCACACCAATTCGCCGCAATCTTTGAACGTTGCGCTCTTTTGTTTTTAAGAGACGCACCAAATGCTGTGCTGTGCGCTCTGCTTGCACACACTTCTCTTTTGCGTGCGGCGCAAAGACACGAGCATTAAGTAGACGACGGCTAGTGCATGTTTGTGGAAGCGAGAGGCAGCGAGTGGGGGGCGACACAGGTGGCATTGCACCTGCAGTTTGAGCGACGACTTTTTTTTGTTGCTTGCTGCTGTTGTTTTTTTTTCTCGCTCGCTCGTTCGCCTTTTGGAACTGCCCACACTGCGGGGCTGTCACTGGAGACTGGCCACTCCGTGTGCGTGTGCGTGTGTGTGTGTGTGTGTGCGTGTGTCTTGCATTTGTATTTTGATTATTGTTTTTGGCATTAAATGCATAACATAAAGAAAAACACAAATCAAAACAAAACCAAAATCAACAACAACAACAAAAAAACTGCCCAAATGCGCGAGCGAGACAAACGATGCGGCAAGCGCTAGCGCCAGAGCGAGACAGCCAGCTGCGGCTCAGCCTCAGCCAGTCATAAATTATGCAAAATTTTTTGCGACTAGCAAATGGCGGCTGACTACATTATTATAAATAACGGTGCACAAAATGAGCGAATGAGCGAACGATTGTGGGTGGGGGAGGGGGGCGGGTGGAAGACAAAAGACGCAGATAAAGACACGAAGAAGAAGCAGCTAAATTAATTGTGCTTAAAATGATCTGAGAATAGATATCAAAATAGATTTTGGCAAAGATCTCAAGCAGCTGTTTTCATTAATTTAACGAAGCATTCAATTTATTCATTTTAATGGTCGCATTTTGCGAAATTTTCCATTATTAATAATTATATTACAAAAATGATTAAATCATTTCTTATTCATTCCTGCTTAGATATCTATCAGAATAATACAAATAAAAACTTGTGCAATTTGTATATACCCTGAACCCATTGAAAATGGGTAAAAGGGTATATTGTATTTGTGAAAAATGTAAATGTATGCAAACAGGCAGAAGGAAGCATCTCCGACCCCATAAAGTATATATATTCTTGATCAGCATCAACAGCCGAGTCGATCTAGCCATGTCCGACTGTCCGCCCGTCCGTCCGTTCGTCCATCCGTCTGTCTGTCTGTTCGTCCATCCGTCCGTCCGTCTGTTCGTATGTATGATCGCAAGGATCTCAGAACCTATACGAGCTAGATACCTGAAAGACTTAGCAGTCGGTCTTCCTAGTCCATGCGCAGATCGAGTTTGTTTCCGATAATCGATAACTTGTCCCGCTTCCAAGCAATCGATAAAAATCGACTCGGGAAACTAGGAAATGCTTCCTTCTGCCCGTTACATACATATGCACAAATACAATATACCCTTTTTGCACATTTTTAATGGTTTCAGGGTGTAAAGAAAGGTTCGAATATTTTGCAATTGATCTTCTATAGTTTCGGTAGCCTTAAAACCCCTACTTAAACTATCGAGGTATGTATATACGAGCAGGAATTACCCGGCGTTGTCTAATGCTTGTTAAGAATATTCTCTCTTGTTGGCCCCACGAATAGATACCCTTTCCGTTCATCACGTGACGTTTGTGTCTCCTTTGTTGTGGCTTCATTCAAGCCTTGACTGATTATCCTTTTCGTCCTGGTTCCCACTTTCGAGGCACAATCAATCCTCAATACAAACTTCAACTTCTCATAGTTCGAGCTGTGCATTGATCGTCAATCGGCACAGACAAAAAGTTGCATACAAAACTAAAGAACTTGTTTTAATATGCATTAATTTAATAATTTATGTAAAGTATCAAGATTTTGATTACATTTTTATTTATATTTATATTTTTTTTATTTAATAATATTTATATAATCTTTTTCTAGATAAAATTCTCGTTTCATTCCAAACTTTTTTGGCATCTGGAATCCTTGGTAAGTGTATTTTATAGTCGAATTGTTTATAATATTCCAATTGTTTATAACATTTAAATAGTTTATTGCCTTTTTTTGTTCTAAAAACATCCTTTTGCTCTCTTCTTCTGCCCTTTGCATGTCACTGTGCGTTGCACTTGCAACTTGCAACAAATTTGGTTGCCACACTAAAAACGCAGCCTGCACGCACTTTGTTGCAAATGTTCTTGTTGTTGTCGTTGTCGTTGTTGTCGTTGTTGTTGCTGTTGGCAATTGCAGAGAAATTTGCAGTTGGGCAAATGCGGAAAATAGCTTTTTTGGGGGTCGTGAGACACAAAACGCGTTTATACGAAAATTTATGTATTTAACTGTTGACGACGACGCTGACGAGCAAAACGATGACGCGCGATGCTGGACACACTGGACGCATGTGGCAAGGATGCGCTGGCTAGTGGTGCGGAGTGGGAAGGGGGAGAGGGGTTTGTGTGGCGCGACGAAAGGCAGTTGCGACAAGGCGACAGCCGCTGCGTTGATGATGATGGCAGCAGCAGCAGCAGCAGCAGGTTCTTGGCTGAGGGGGGCAAAGACGACAAACAGACAACAGCAGGGAAGGGAGAAGGGCGGGGGGGAGTATGATACAGGGTGTTGCTGGATTTTAGAAGCTGGCGGCACACATGACTGAACGAACACGCAAACAAACAAATAAAATGTGTGTGTGTGTGTGTGTGTGCGAGTGTGTGTGTGAAGGTGACCAAACTGTAGGGCAACTGCTTGGGCCAGTGGGCGTGGCATTATATGGGGGCAAAGCGTAAAAATGCCGCATATTAAAACGCCAAATAGAAGAGTGAAGCGACGACGACGACGACGACTGCAGCTTAGAGGGGGTCAAGCCGCTTAGGGGGGGGGGGGGGGAAGAGAACTGCCAGGGTGTGGCTGAAGGAGGAAGAAAGGAAGGGGGGAGGTGCTGCACAAAGTTAGCTTACGCGCAACAAAAGCGATGAGCGATGATGCCTCAAATATGCAAAAATGCCTAGCGCAATAAAACGAAAAGCAAAGTTCGAGGCAGGGTTACGATTGTGGTGCGGCGCCGTGCGGGGCGGGGCGGGTGGCTGCTTGGGGGCAAAGGGTGTCTGCAGCAATGAAAAAGGGCTTAACGTGTCCGTGTGTGCACAGTTTGTATAAATCCAAACGAAGTTCGAATGCAGGCAAAAGTCCGAACGGAGGCAGCGCTAACGATGCCGCCGCCGCCGGCTGCTGCTGCGCGGGGGCTGGGTCCAGGTAGAGGGGTGCACGTCGCACGTCGCACGGCGCACAGACAAACAAATAGACAGCAGCCCGCCTCCCCCTTCCCCCCTGTTGCCGTCGCTTGCCCGCCCGCATTGATGGACAGTTAACGCGGCAAAACGAACGCGGCAAAAGCCGAGTCCAGGACGAGTTGCAACTCCTGCCAGTTGGCAGTTGGCTTAGACGCAACTGTACTCCAGGCCCAGGCAAATGCTCCAAAGTCCACATGGTCAACACACCCCCACCCCTCCCATCCCCTCACACACACACACACACACACACAATCACATACACCAGGCCAGCCCCAATCGGTCGCTGTCTCTGTTCATGTCCAGTGCCTGCGCCCCCAGGCAAAGATTTTCGCGTGCGTTGCAAGTTGCCAGCGCCTGCTGCATGTGTGCCGCATTCCCCCCGTCGCCCCCGCTTTCTCTCTCTGCATGTGTATTTGTGCAGTTTTTGTAAATTTTGCGCCATTTGATTGCATTGCCTATCCTGCAGCTCCCTGGGCAGCCACCACGCCCATCTGGGCCATTGTCGCTTCTTTGGCGGCAGCCTCTCTGCTCGCATTTATATACAAATGAACGCCTCCGCAACGGCCTACGCCTCCGCCCCCTCTTCTGCCACGCCTTTAGCCGTCAAGTGCAGACGCAGGCAAATACATTCTATGTTTTTTCTAATACCCTGTAGCCAGTGCCAGAGAATTGGTTATCAAAGGGTATTAGAGTCTGTAAGATGTACGATGAAGTATATATGTGCGTATATATGCCTGATCAGGCTGATCGAGAGGAGCTGAGTCAAGAGAGCCAAGTACGTCCCTATCAATCAAAAACTATCTGAACGGATGATTATTCTATATATACATGGAATCCCCTTACTTTTATGTTTAATTTCTTACCTTCTTCTAGATTTTCCCAATATCGATAATTATCGATTTGCGGGCTTGCAGCGTTTCATGCTTGGCTGCGATTTTATCGTTTTCTCAGCAACTACCTTCACATAAATCTCTATTTGGGCTACAGTTTGTGAGTTTCTATCTATTGTTTTCTCAAAATCGATAAATATCGATATCTGCAATCGAACCTAACATCGATAACTCAATATATTAAGACCCTTTCTTGCAGATTATGTAATGCACACTTGCCGTGTTGGATATATTTCTTCTTTTTTAGTATACACAGATTGAAATTATTCGCTTTTGGGATAAGTTGGAACAAGGTACAGCCAGTGGAAACTCAACCTGAGGATCTACAAATTAGAAATCGATTCGACTAAAAGCACACAAGATAATTGAGAATGAAAACTTCAGAGAGTTGGGCTGAAAGCAAAGAGAAAGTGGAAGGGAGAACACATAGAAGAAAGAAGAGGGAAGAAGGAACGGGCTCAGAGCTGCTTACAGGGTAGCTCCAGGTCGGATATACTCCATCCCTTAGCTGTTGTTGTTGTATTGTAACAACATCGACAGCAACTGTCGTTTGTTGTTGCACGTTGCGCGTTGCCCGAGTCCAGTGCGACGTCTGTTGTTGTTAGTTGCCTGCGCTGTGGTCTGTCAGGGGGCTGGGCAACGAAGGAAAAGGCAAAGGGGGGGGGGGGGTCATTTTGTTGCGGATTAGTTGTCAGCATGGGGCATACGCATATGTGAGGCGGCGCAGCTGCTGCTGTTGCAGAAAGGCTTTAACATCGAAGCCAAGCAACAGAAATTCAAGAATAACTCGGCCTTATAATAAGAAAGTAATGAGCGTGGGGCTGAGGGGCGTGGCAGGGTGTGGCACTGGTTGCACTGATTGAAATTGTCAAGGAAGTTGCCACAAAGCCAACAAATGGCTGCCGCAGACTAATTAAAACATTCACAATGAACGCAAAATATTAAAAAAAGCGAAACAAAAACAAAAACAAGAAGAACAAAAATCTTTGAATGCGCAGCGCAAGTCTTTTGGCATCTTGCTAAGTGGGCGCAGGGGGTGTGGTTGGGTGGAGGGTGGGTGTAAGGTTGGGTTGATTTAGATTTCAAGGAATTGTTGTGATAATTGTTGCCGAAGAATTAGTGGAAAAAGGCAGCGAATGCAACGGCGACTGTCACAAAGCGCGTTTATAATAAGCCCCAAATAAAGCAAAGGGTGGAGAATGACGGTAATAAGGGGGGGGGACAGGTGGAAAGGGTTGGGGAAATTACTTTGAAGTCAAGTAGACATTTCTGTTGTTGTGCAGCGAATGCAAAAGGCAAAAGGATTAGCCAGGAGATTACAACATATGCAAGAGGCCAAAGGAAAAAGATTGAAGAGATTTTCACAATTTACAAGCATTTTGAGGTTATGTTGAGGCGGAATTGGGGAAAATGTGGAAAAAATAAATATAGTTGAGTTTAAAGCAAGACGAAGAGAAAGGAAGAAATGGAAGGGAAAGTGAAATTATGGCAATTAAAAACAAATTTTACAGTTTGTGGAATTCATTTTGAGAATGAAGTAATAAATGAAAACTAAAAGGCTTTAGTCGGGAGTGCCCGACTAGAAGATACCCTGAATCCTTTTTCTATTAACATCAAATGCAGCTGCATTTACAGGGTATACGAAAATAATGGATTCTGACTTGTGCAAAGCCCTATTTATGCCGAGGTATTGCTGGGTATGCTCGACTTTAGTTATCCTGTAGATTATTTAATTTATTGAAAATATTTTTAAAACAATTTTAGACAAATCATAGTTGAGCTTAAAACATTTGAGGGCACATCTGTTAGCTGCCCTCGACTGCAGATTCCCTGTAGAAATTTGGAATAAACGATTTCAAATTGAGGTTTGGAATTCATATGTCAACTGAAAGTTTATGGCAAATGTTTTTTCGTGCCACATTTCAAATGCTTCAAAAAGGAAGAAAAATATTGAACTGAATTGATAAGCGGCTGTTGCATGCCGCATTTCGTTGCAAGTGGTCGAATGAGCCGCTGCGGCATGCACCAAAAACTGAAACGAAAAACTGAATGAATTTTGCCGGCACACACACACACACACACATGCACGCACACACACTCGCAGACACGTGGCAAACGCATGAATGAAACGGCGCGTTGCATGTGACGCTGCGACGTCGACAGCGCTGCCAGCGCAGCCAAAATGACGCGTTGCAACAGCTGAGCGAAAAAAAAAAACAACAAAGTGCACACAGAGAGAAGCGCGGCCATTGACGGGGCACGCGGCGCGTTTGTTTAATGGGCCACGCACGCAACACTCGAACACTCTGCCCCAAAACGGGTGCAAATGTTGTTGTTGCTGTTGCAGGTTGTTGTTGTTGTTGTTGCTGTTGTTGCTGTTGCAGGTTGTCAATGACAGCGAAAAAAGCCAGTGTGTGGCAGCCTCTGCTGTCGCCCCCCATGTTGCAGCCAGCCAAGTGCATTTTGGGCGAGAAAAAACTGCCGCACACAAACACACACACACACGCACACACACATGCACACACATGATAATGTTGCAACTGCCACCGTTTCGATTGTGCAGCATGCGGCACACGCGTCAAGGTCAGCGGCGCCACACGAATTATGCCCTCCCCCACCCCACCAGCTGCAGCCAGCCTGCAACCGTGTCCTGTTTGCGTGCAACAGTTTGTGGCGCACAAAAAAAACACTCACACACACACACACACACACACACGTCCCGCTCCACTTTTTGCTGCACTTTGATTGCACTGGCCGCGATTATCCGCACGTTGCATATCAATGTCCTGCCTGCTGCCTGCCTCCATTGAAGGTCATGCCACATGTTGTAGGTGTTACGCCTGTTGCACAGCCAGCCAACATCCCTCATCCCCCCTCCCCCTCTTCCACCCCCTGCTGCGCCGATTACGTCCATTTTTGGCTGCGCTTCGTTGCGCATTTTTGCATTTTTTCCGCAGATTTGTGGCGCCTCCGTTTCTTTTTTTTGCTGTGGCAAGTGCATTCAGCGCGATTATTAGGGATTTCAATCGACGCGCTGCACTTGACCCCCACCGCCATGCCACGCCCCTCGCTCCGCTTGTTTGCGGTTGCCGTTGCGTTTTTTTCCCACGTTTCTGTTTTTTTTTTCGTTTCTTTTTCGATTTTTGCATGAATTTTTGCAGTAGGCACAGCCTGCACGCGGCCAGCCACGCCCCCAAAATTGGTCATTTGAATTGTTGCACTTTTTCATGCAACGGCCTGTCGCCTGCTCAGCCCGGCGCCTGGCACCGTTGAAGTGTGAAAATGCAGCGTAAAATGGAAAAACGACAAAAAAACTGGCGAAAATGAAAATCCAAATAAAAATAAAAATTGCGGCCACATCAATTGAGGCTGTGGGCCAGGCTTTGGCTTTGGGCCTGCATACAGTTTAGGCCTGCCTGCGTGCGCCCCCGCCCGCCCCCTTCCCCTTCTTCTTTTTTGTTGATGCATTTTTGTTGCATGTGCAACATTGTGGCGTCTGTCTGTGTGTGCTGTATCGAGTTGATTGTTGCGCCAACAGCCAAAACCCAATTGACCGCAAATTGTGGCTTTTGTGATCTGATTTTTATGGTCACGTCCACTGGAATGGGTCCCAATGTGCCACATGCCACACTTTCTGCACACACACACATACACACACATACACATACATATATAAATATATATATGTACATAAATATATATGCATTTGCACTCTATTATCATGCATTTTTAATGCACACACACATATTGTTGTTTGGCCTGTTTAAAAAGCCCGCAAGTTAATTGTTATCGAATTGCAGTTGATTTGAATGCCGCGTTTGCTCTGGGGACTTGTCTGTTGCACAGACGAATACATAAAGTTATTGCCAAGTTAGTTTTAAATCAAGCATGAATGTGTGTTAACCCCATTAGAGCCAGGACTGTAGATAAAAACTGTAGATTAAATTGAAGGTCAGTGTGAGGGGGAAGATATGAAATGAAAGATACTTAGTCTATATATTTGCTTTATAGCAATTACATGTCAAATTTGACAACTCAAACAAGATTGGCTTTCGAGACTGGCTCAGAAAACAGGATTTCGATATCAATTTTTATCGATTGCTCAGAAACGGTGCAATTTATCGATTAGCGGAAACAAACTCGTACAATGCGGGCACTAGAAAGACTTATGAATAACGTATGAGGCCCTACGACCTAGTTCTCTATCTCCTATAGATTTTAAGATCGAGCAGTTCATACATAAGGACAGACAGACGGGGAAAGACAGACAGAAGTCTTTTGCTTATTACATACATTTTCAAACTCACGGACATACAGATTGAGAGAACAAACAGACAGACAGATAGACAGAAAAAAAAGAAGGAGAGACCGATGATGGGACAGTCGGACAGACAGATCGCCTCAGCATTGACGCTTGATCGGGAATATAGATTCTTTATGGGGTGGGAGATGCTTTCGTCTGCCTGTTTTAGACATTTGCTCAACATCAGCATACCCTTTTAAACTATTTCCAATAGGCTTTAGGTATAAAAACTCAAAATTTCCGCAGAATTTGAACCAGCGACCTCTCATTCACTCACATAGCAATTCATGATGTTACGGTTGCAAAACACACAACATTTTTCCACACTTGGAATCGAATTTGACAATTACGGAAATGTATCTTTTACGGCTTGGACTATGCATTGTTCCCCAATCAGTGAGTCCGCCAGGTCAAAATCTTTTATATATATAGATTGGGAACTTGTTCTTTTAAGGGGCATGGCTTAACCCATTTTCCATCTACGAAGTCCATTTTCATAAACAACGTATACCAAATCTTAAATAGCAGAAAAATATTAGGTAATCCTTATAAAATAATCCATATTCAATCGAGTCAAACTTGAATAAAGAATTCCAATTGTAGATAATAAAAAAAGAGTTCCTCTTTGTTTTTATTAAAAAACTCTTTATTATATAGATTCGTTAATTGCAGCTCTTAAACGTATATAAAATCAAAGCTTTTAGTTCTTGAACTATTTAATATTTGATATTTGATATTTGATTTATGGCCATAAAAAATCCCTTTGAATCCATTTGAACAGTAAATAAAATATCGTTTAATCGCAGTTTCAATATTGTGTGCTTTTTTCTCTGCTCTGCCTCAATTGGTTTTTATTGCCATTGTTATAGGGAGAAGGGGGAGAGGGGTTGGGGTTGTCTGAGGGGGTGCAGTTTTTATGGAAATTGAAAAAATCATAATGCCGCCAAATGCTTGCAATGTTGCAGCTGCAGCAGCAACAATTTGGCGGCGGCTCCCGACTCTTTTGCTTTTTTATTTATATTATATTTTTGGTTTATTTTGAGTTTTTTTTTCCAAGCACCTGTTGCAGCAGCAGCTCGGTTGTTGCTGTTGTTGGTGTCGTGCTGTGTGCGCGACACGGCAGCAACATGTTGCTGCAGTGCAATTGCAGTTGCAATTTTATGAATGAAAATTGGCCGCACGTGACAACTATTAGCTGTTTGTGGCTATTAAATGTCAGTACAAAAGCAAACAACAACAACAACAGCGACAACAGCAACAACAACAGCGACAGCAACAACATATGCAACAGCCTTCTGCTGTTGTTGTTGCTGCTGCAATTTTATGCTGCTGACAGCGCTGCTGCACAAATTGTGTGTGAAAAAGTTCATACATCAGCCCACAAATACACACATGCACACACACACGCACATACACTTGCACAAAAGCACATAAAAAGTATTGCTGTCATGCGGTTGCCGCTGCTGTTGTTGTTGTTGTTGTCGCTGCTGCTGCTGTTGTTGTTGTCGCTGCTGCTGCTATTGCAGTCAGCAGTGCGTTTTGCTGCAGCACACACACACACACACGCCCACACACTCACACTCTCACACCTCACACACCACTTAACGATTGCAGCCACACGCTTTTTGTTGTTGTTGTTGCTGCTGCTGCTGCTGCTGTCGCGCGTTTCCTTTTTTTTTTTGCAATTCACGCGAAATGCGTTCGAAAGCGAAAGTGTTGCTGGCGCCCACACACACACACACACACGCACGCACACATGCTGCTCCCCATGCTTGTTGCTGCTGGGTGTTAACAGCATGTTGCACGTGTCAATAGTGCATGTTGCAGGTGGGTGGCAATTGCCAATGGCCAATTGTTGTGTCACCCGTTTTTGCTGTTTTATAGCATCAATGGACAAAAATCGACATCGTGTTGCTGATAGCGCATTTGGTAACTTTATCACACGCGAGCGCGTTGCTGCTGCAGTTTGCAGTTGCAGTTGCAACTGTTGCTGTTGTTGTTGTTGCTGCAAAACGTTTTATTTGCTTTTCAGTTAGTCATTAAACTGTTGCTGCTGCACCTTTTTTCTGTTGTGTATGTGGCTGCGGTCGCTTTTGGCTTTAATTGTTGCCCACAATGCGAACAACACCAGCAACAACAACAACAACAGCTGCAACAATTGCTGCTGCCTCTGCTGCTGCTGCTGCTGGTTTGTGCATGCAACAGAGCAATTAATTAGTGCACAGTCGACGGCTGATTAAGTCAAATAACATTGATGATATGTACAAACCGCCTAACGCCCCCCCTTTGCCCACCTCCACCAACCCTAGCTAATTCCTATGCTCATTTTTTGGTAGCTCTCTATGTGTGTGTGTGCGTGTGTGTGTTTGTGTGTGCGTGTGTGCATTGCCAATTTAAATCTAAACAAATAAACATTTGGCGAATCACTGACTGCCATTCAAGTGCGGCTAACCACAAAAACATGCAACAAATTTCATGTTGTTGCCACAAGTTGCGCCGTGTGAAAAAGCAACAACAACAACAACAACAACAACTGCCACAATATGCAACACATTGTCATGGCTGTTAACAATTGTTTTAATTTAAAAGTAGAAACAGATGTCAAATAGTTGAGTTGAACGAATCAGCGAGTCTTTGGGGCCAACTAAGAGAGGGCCAACTGAGAGACATCGGGTTCTATTCTCTGATTGGGACTTGGATTATGTGGCGCCTAGTTGAAGACTTTATGTCTATCAAGATTGCTAGTAGATTATGTTTGGACTGCACTTAAATTAAAATTCTTTCTTTGTTTAGCCACAAATCAAACCACGTGGTTCGTTTCCCAAGTATCTGCAAGAATCTGTTTGTGCCCGTCTTTGAACTCGAAAGCGAGGCGTTTCCTACGATTCTCTGACTAATATCTGCTTTGTCCAAGGCCTTAGTAGTCTATGAAACTTGAAATAGGGTTGGAAAAGTCTAAATAGCTACAAAATAGCTCACAAATGATAATCTCTCTCTCCCTCTCTCTCTCTCTCTCTCTCTTTTGCTCTATACTTATGAGCACCAAAACATACTCTAAGAAAGCTCTTAGAATCTAGGGAATCCTTTTTAGACCTTCGCAATCCAGAAATAATTATTCTCAGCGCCCATCCATCCATACATTTTTCCATCTCCAGCAATTTGCTGGACTACTTAGCTTTCTTTACGAACGAAACTAAACCCAAAGTAGGCATCTTTCTAACCAAATGTTGCACTTATTCTTCAGCCATTACCAATCCATTTGGACACAAGTTGACTTTAGGGCTGTGGACTGTGCGCTGCAACGTGCAACAGCATTTGCCACACAGAACGAGGGGGCCTCTGACAAAATCATGTAATTGTAACCATTTGGCGCAAAAGCTTTACTCTTTGAGCCGGAGCCGGAGCCGGAGCCGGAGCTGGCCTGGGCAAGTGTGCTAAGGGGGGAGGGGTAGGCTGGTTTGCTGCTAGACTCAATCTTTTTGTATTTTTGTATATTTTTGTTGCTGCTCTTGTGTGTGGCAAATGCGTTTTTTGCTTAGTTTTATTGCCCCATCGAAGCACACTGGTGGGCAGCCCGTGCCCAGTGTTGGCAAACGCAGTGCGACGCATGCGGGCAAAATCGACAGGCAAAAGTAACGCGCGTTTCACAAAAATAAAACCGACTCAAATTGCAGACAGGAGCTGGCAGGATCAAGGATACGAGCGGTCGGGGGCGCGGTCGTGCTTCAAGCTGAGTGCAGTAAAAATCAAGCGATAGGGTGGAAGGGAGGGGCAGTGAGAGGGGGGTAGATGTGTGTGTCTATATATATGATTCCTTTTTCTATTGCTTGTCGACTTTTTTTTGTCTATTGAGTTTCAAATTTCCCGGACAGCAGCCACGTACAATGCGTTGCCTTCAGGACTCGCTCTGTTGCCGTTGCTGAAGCTGAAGGCTTTGATAAAAAATTTTTTGGCAAATGTTTTCTGAAATCCTTCAACGTGCCCGCCCCCACCTGCCCAACAGCATAACAAGCCATTGCAACAGCCTCTCGCATATAAATGGCATGTTTGACACACAGGCAAAGGCGCTTGGGCAGGGCGCGGGCGGGGCTGGGTGGGGTGGTAGGGTTTGGCCAACGGGGTGGCAACTTGGCCGCTGCGTTGCAAACAAAATAATATGCAAAATGTTAAAAAATTAAATGAGCAGAGTGAGGCACGTGGAGAGAACTTGTCCAGCAGCAGCAGCAGCAGCGGAAAAATTCGCGAATTTTTAGTTGATTTTCTGCATGTGTGTGTGGGTGGGGTGGAGAGAGGGTGATGGGGGGCATGTGGTGTTTGTGACGTGCACATGCTACCCCTGCCCTGTGAGTGTGAGTGTGTGTGTGCGTTGTTGGGGGAGTTTGTTGCATGCGTTTTTCTGTTTGATTTGTTGGCGCCTTGCAAAAGGGCAACGAGAACACAACCAGACGCGGCCAAAGAGCAAGAGAGAGGGAGAGGAAGAGGGGGAGAGGGTTGTCAGCAAGAATAGAAGGGAGGGACAGCTAGAGGGTGAGAGGGAGAGTGGGAGAGGAAGATAGCAGTTGGCGAGCTGAAGCTTTGACAAAACATTAAAAATAAATCAAATAACATACACTTTACTCCCAAACCCAAAAAAAATCATATTTTCGACAGGGTGGCAACGCCGCGTGAATAATACAAAAAATTAATGAGTATTTGTTGGAGTTTTGCGCAAAATTATTTCTGTTTGTCTATAGCTAAAATCCAAGCCAAAAGCAACCCCAACGCGACATTTCTTTTATTTTATTTTATTTTATTTTAATTTTTCTTCTTTTTTAATAATTTTTGTTGATTTATTTGGGGCGCATTTAAATGAAAGCCAGGTCAAGGTTTGAGTTGAGCTGCCGAAATTGAAAACAACCGCCCAGCAACTCACAAGCCTGGGCAAAACAACAACAACAACAACAACGACAACAACAACAACAACAACAACAACAACAACAACAACAACAACAGCAGCAACTTATTGGCTTTAAGAACAAAGGCTATGCAAATGTGGCTAAGCGATATACGAGTATTATAAAGAATAAAGTACAGAGTATAATAAACATCAGCGATTAAGCGAACGTTGCAAGTTGCAACTATAAAATTGTACAACAAGTCCGGAATGCGTCACTTTGGGCGAGATCAACGCGCAGATACCCTGTAAAATCTAAAGTACTTTCTATGCCAAGAACCAGAGCTTTCTCTCTCATAAAGTGAAGCTCAAGTCCAAGCTCTAGCTGGGTATATACCAAATGGCAAAGAGTGGAGTACCGAAAGAAGATAATTTATCGTTAGGTGAAATACTTTTTGTCCTTAAAGCCAGCTGTCATGTGTCTATGTCTTCAAATGCTCTATAAGTCCTAGTTAAATATTGATCAGACAAGGGGACATATCTTATGTCTGTTGCTTAAATTCACCTAAGTTGATCAACTTTTTGTGTTGCCAGCTTAAATGGTTACAGGGTATACTTAAGTATTGTGCAACAAAGATCTGCAACATATGAGTGCGCCGCCGAAGTTAAAGCTAAAGTTAAAGTTGAAGAAGAGGAAGAGGCAGCAGAAGCTAAAGCAAAAGATGATGATGCCAGCGATGCCAACAATTACAGCGCCGTTTTCCATAATATGCGAAATATAAACAATAAATGCTGACGGTCGACAGAGCGAGGGACAGGGAGAGGGACAGAGACGGGGACAGGGACAGACAACAACAACAACAAATCATGCACAAAACAATGGGCCACATTTTGAGTCGCTTTTGCTGCAACTTATAACAAACAATTACACATATTTTGCATGTTCGGGGCAGAGGCTGAGGTAGAGGCAGACGTGGGGAGGCGATGAGGCAGCTACGATGCTGGGCGCCAGGCCCACCACCGGTAGCTCGAATTTTGAACAATTGTTGGGTCGGCAACAAGTTGCAGCAATGCGCACAACACAGCAGACGGACAGACGAGACACCGGCAACGTCTTCAGATGCAGCTGAAGAAGTTGTTGCAACAACAACAGCAACAACAACGTGCCCAACGAGCCATGCAAAGCAGCTACAACAACAACTGCTGCTGCTGCTGCTGCTGCTGCCGCTGCTGCTGTTGTGGCTGCTGCTGTGGCTGCCACAGTAGCAGCCAAAATAGTTGTCTCTGGTGGGCAGTCGCTGCGCTGCGCTGCCTGCCGCCCGGTGGCTTCACATCGCCCACGAAGAAACACGACGCGTCGGCGGCACTCTGAGAAAACGTGCACCGCCAAAAACAAACCACCAGGCAGCAGTTCCCAGTTCTGCGGCCACTACTGATGCTCCACACCACACTCCACTCTAGATCCGACTACTGTGGCGAGCAGCAGCAGCAGCAACAGCAACAACAACAACACACGCAGATTTTCCATTTCTCTATGCAGCCTGAGATACCCTAACAAAGCGTTGACTGTGGCAAGTAACTTGTTGGGCAGTTAAATGTTAGAGAGAAATAGAAATGGAGAGAGAGAGCGAGAGAGAGGACAGAGACTGAGAGTGAGAAAGAGAAAAGAAATACAGAGAGAGAAGAAGACATATAGGTATATGTAGAGAAGAATGAAGACATCATGCAGAAAGATATAGATATAGAAAGATATAGATATAGAAAGATATTAAACCAAGAAAGATATATATACTGATAAAGAGAGAAAGAGGCAGAGAATAATAGACTGGAGACAAAAAAATACAGATAAGAGAGTGTATGATTGGGGGAGAGAAACAGTGACAATGACGGACGAGGAGGGATAGACAGATAGAGATATGAAAGGCGACAAAGATGGAGATATGGGAAGAAATGGAGTGAGCGACAGACAAATACACAGACATGTAGAGAGACAGTAGGAGAGAAAGATTAAAGAAAGAGAAAGAAAGGTGTGAAAAAGAGAGAGAAGGATAAAGGACGGAAGGGAGAGAGAAAGAGAAATGGTAGAGAAATACATTGAGAGAAGGAAAGAGATAAATAAAGGAAGATATAAATACATACTGAGTTTTAGGCTTTCATAAATCGCTTTCAAAACTGTTTCCCATTCTCACATTTAATACCCTGTTTTATTATACATATTTCCCTCGTTAAAGGGACTTTCGATTTTTTTTAGAGCATTTGTGTTTCGTGTTATTCGCTTTTTTTCTGCTGGCTGACTTGGCTATAATGTCTTTCTTACGCGATTGTCTTACGCTCCCCGCCATGCCAAGCCACGCCCCCCTGCGCTCCACACCAAAGTTAAACGTCATATATTGTTGTTGTTGTAGTTGTTGCTGTTGCTGTTGTTGTAGTTGTTGCTGTTGCGGCAGCAGCAAAACATTTTTGCAGTAGCAATTGGCTTCATTTGAAATTGTCTTCGCATTGTTATTGTGGCTCTTAAGCATATTCCAGGCTGTGTGTGCGTGTGTGTGTGTGTGTTTGCTGTGTGTGTGTTTGTGTTTTGGTGTGTGTTGAAGCATTTTCCCCTTGGACAGGTTTAATAAATATGTTCAAGGAAATGCTGTTTGGTAATTGTTCGTTGGCGGTTTTTTGTTGTTGCGACGGCTGCTGCAATTTTTGGCCAAGTTTCGTTTGCTTGGCTGCATCTCTCGCTGTCTCCGTTTTGGCCATTTGGCAACCGGAAATATGGCGCCGCAATGAACCTTTACAATCATTTATGAGATCTGCTCGCTTTGGTAATTGTTGCAGCTTCTTTTCTGCTAACAACAATATTTAAAACAGTTGCATTAGCTGCTTATGTAAAACATTTGCATAACTGCATGCCACACAATGTGTACGTGTGTGGGTGTGCGGGTGTGTGTGTGTGTGTGTGTGGGAGTAGCAGCAGTAAGTATGCTACACACACGCACACACAACGCGGGAACAAAAATTGAAAATGAGTTGATGCAGTTGACGGGCAACGTGTCGTATGCGCAATGTTCCTGCTGCTCCCCCTCCTGCTGCTCTTCCACCTCCTCCTGCTGCTGCTGCTGCTGTTGCCGTTGGCGCAGGTCAGTAAACCGCCAATAAAATCAACGTTGCCCAACGTCGCACAGCTCGGCCTGGACCCTGTCAGGCGCCCGGTTCCTTGTTGCACGTTGCCCAAAATGCAAATTGAACTCATATTTATTTAACTTGGGCTGGCCGAGGCCGAAGCTGCCGCTGCCTGCTCCGCCTAGGCCCAATTCATCAACAGCCGTCCGAGCATTAGCCGTCCCTCCCTCCCTCCGTAAGTCCATCAGGCTGTCTGTCAGCCTGGCAGTCTGACAGGTTCTGTTGCGGCTGATGTGCAGCTCCTGGGCGTATACTCTTTTGTCTAGGAATTTTTGAGTTTTGAGTTTGCATACAAGATGAGCTCTGTCGTGGCACACACACACACACTCACACACACACACGTACGCACACACAGAAACTGGATCTACTGCCGCCTCACTCATGCTGTGCGTGCTACCCTTTGGGTGCCGTAATAAAATGTCATTCGTCATTTGGTTTTTGCGTGTGCGTTGCCCGTCGCAACACCAAACTCAATCTGCCCCCTACACACACACACACACACACACACACACACACACACACACACACACACACACACACACACACGCACACACACACGCGCACACACACTCAAATGCGCCCCTGCACCTACTGGCCCGTCCACTGCTGCTGCTGCCAATAACTTCAGCTACGACAACTAATCGCATTGTCTGCACTTTTTGTATGCAGCACGCAGTCAGAATGCGAAACAGAAACTGAAACAGAAAACAGATCCCAAATCCGTAACACGTTATGTTCCGTACTCGACCCTACCACCCCCACACCCTCACCCGCCCGCTCACCCTATCCACACGTCGCATTTGCCGCTCGCATTTAACAATTCTATTAATTTGTTTTGTTCAACATAAAAGCGCTCGCACAGAAATCAAAACCAAACGTGTTGCTTCATCTGTACGCATTTACACTGAGCGAAAAAACGGTGTGCTTCTTTTTGAATTGAGCTGGACTTCAATTCGATATGTAACTATTTGTACACTTTTACCCAATTACCTTATGTCCCTTCCAGGTTCATTCACATTTATCTGCGAATCCACCCCTGAGCGTGAAAAGATTCCACCCGCAACTATGGAAAATTGGTGAAAACTTTAAACCCAGAATAAGAGATTAAATTATACCATTTGGTTTGCCCAAAGTAATTGTTTCTCACGCTTTTTCCGCCCATTCAAGTGAATTTTACACAATTGGGTAATTATTTTAAAACTTCGTTGGAAAATATTTGCACAAATATTTTGCCCACCGCCCCCACGCCCCCTTAATTGACATTTGTATTCGAATTGTGCGCCAAGTGTACATATATAGATTTTTACGTACCTATCCATATACAATATAATTTGTGGATGTGGCCATACACATCCTTTGCGGCCTGCTGAATAAATCAGATACAGTTTGGCAGCAATGCGTTTTATTATGACAATTTCGAATTTAATTTCTTATGCAATTCTTTTAGTTGTGTTTTTCCATTTGTTTGCGATTCGTTTCGTTTGCGTTTCGTTTAGTTTAGTTGTTGTTTGTTTTTAGTTTAGTTCATGGATTTGAATTTCGTATGCATAGGACAGGGATCTCGAGTCGGCCGTAAAATTCTCATCAGGAAACTGGTGTCCATTCTTTCAGACCAAAAAGTGTCCAACGCGAGCTTCTGCCATGACAGCAACGCATGTAATCTAATGCGGATATTGCTACTGCTGCTGCTGCTGCTGCTAGAGCCCTTCTCTCCGCTTCTCACATAGCTCCTGCTGCGTCTAAACCCGCCCACAATCAAGCCAAGCGCCTGCACAGATAGTCAGATATTGTCTTCGCTCCGTTGACGACGACAACGACAACAACAACCACAACAGCAGCGGGTTCCATATTTCCAAAATTCTACAAAACTAAAATATATCATTGTGTGCGTGTGTGTGTGTGTGCCCCCTCTGCGACCCTGGCGTATGCGTAATTTGCGTATGTTTGCAAAATGCAAAAGGGCTGCGTCTCCGTCTCTGTCTCCAGCGCCTAACAGAAAATAATGATAGGCGCAGGCACGGCGCCTCCACTCTGTCTCTGTCTCTACCTCCCTCCCTTTCCCTCCCCCTACCTCTCTCTCATTCTCTTCCTTTCTCTGTTCAGCTCTGTGCTCTGTGTTTGCATAGGGGCCCGGGCTGTCTTTTAATTGTCAATGCATATTTGGGTGGCCAGCTGGCCGCGCGCCCTCATTGGATTGTTTGCTTTTGGGGTCCGGCTCCATTGTGGCTCCGATTTATGATTTATTTTTTGTTGGGTCAAATGGGGCGCATTGGCTATATCCTTGGTGGGTTGGAAAGGGTGGGGGGAGGGGATGTTTATTGCCCGTCGCTCGTTAACCAACATTATGAAAATCCTCTCAAATATACCATTTACATTAGCTTTTATGGCACAGCATAAGCACAGCATTTACTTAGCCTCTATAGTTAGAGTATTTTTTTGAATTTCAATTGGGAGACAATTTTAAATGGCGTTTCCCCCATTCGTTTTATTCAAGTATTTCCGTCAACATTTTTCTGCTCCATCGAAAAGCCGAAACTATTATCGCCTCTCTCTCTCAACTAATACTCCGTGTTCTGCATTATTGGTTCTTAATACTCTGCATTCTTTATCCATGTTTTGACATGTCCTCCTGCTGCTGACCAGCTGGGAAAGTGTTGCATTCGACAGTCGTAAATTTGTTATCTTTGATCTCTTAGCATACATATCTAAGCTACCCGTAACGACAATTGTCATCAGCTGCATTATCTGGCGACTGTAACTAACGGCCCAGGCACAGGTGACGCTGCAAGGGGACGCCCCGCCAGCAGACAGAGAGAGATGGCAGATAGACAGGAGCTGCTCCTCTGACAACAGCCAACAGCCAACATCCAACAGCTAAAACAAAGCACATGACAAAACCCTCCTTTGTTCGCATTGTTATCGCCATGTCTCGTCCTGGCCAGGTTTGAGCCTTTGCCCAAAAGTGTGCCCAGCCACCAACACAATGATAATTCGAATGGTCATTATTTATATTCTTTGAAAGTGTTTTTGCGTATTCAAAAATTCTATTAAGGAAGTTCAAGTACAAAAGTTTTGTGCTAAGCCGCCCCCAAGCCCTCCCCCTTGCTGTTGTGCCCCTTTCTGGTTTGTTTTTGTGTTTGTTTCTCGTTTCTCGCAAATACTCGCTCACATCCTGAGAAGAGTATATTATCTAAGTATAAAGGACTTTGTCCTGACCGACGGATTGACTGACTGACTGACTGACCAAGAGAAAGTGGGAGGAAAAAGCTTGTCTGAAGCTCTGCAAGAAGCTACGTGTCTTTCAATTCTGTGCGTCGAACCAGCAAGCGAGAAGATGCTGGTTCAAATTCAGCAAAAATTGTGCTCTTTATATGTCTTTAACTACTTGGATATTATTCACAAAGAAATAGGCAATTATAATGAATAATAATAAATGGAAATGGTTAATGATTGGGTCTTATTTAATCTAGTTGTATCTTGATAGACTTGTCCGATTTGCCTGTTTAATGCCATAATTGAGCTGTGAGCCTGTATTATGCAGTCGGTTGCACTCGACTTTATACGAATCTAGTTGTTTTGTTGTTGTGCTCGTTGTTCATGCATGTCGATTGCATTACAAACGGGCCGCGTGGGAGGTGCAAACGCACTAGGATTGAAATTGGGTGTACGTTGGATTCGGCTGTTGCCTCTGCTGCTGCTGGCATGTCGTCGCCAACGTCAACGTCAACCACGTCATCATCATCATCATCATCATCATCATCATCATCATCGTCATCATCGCCATCGTCGTCGTTGTGTAGTTTTTGCGTTTATTGTTGCATTTCTGATGTGATTTTTAGTATTGTCCAGCGACGAGTGCAATGTGCTCAGCATTTTTGAATGTGTCCTGCATGCGTCTCTCTTTCACTTGCAACTGCTTCTCGCACCCCCCCTCCCTCAACACACGCACACACACACCTCTGGCTGCTCAGTGTGGGCGCTCCCTATGTTAAATTGTTTGCTTGATGCTCGATCAAAAATGACAAATGTATCTACAGTGTGTGCCGGCAGTAGACGCGCGAGCTCATAAGTTTGTAGCATATATTTATAACTAAGCTTAAAACTGATTAAGTTCAGCACAGATTATAAAAATGATTAATTATTATCCTCATTATCTTTCCTTTTGAAAGTTTTTCTTGCTGCACTTGTGCGCATATTTCTTGCCGCAACTGTATGCATCATATTGCACGCACACAGCTGCCTCGTTTGTCGCCTGCATTTGCTGGCAAAATGTTAATTTGAATTTGTGAGCATGTCATTAACACACACAAACACACCCACACACCCGCACACACACACGCGCACAACAATGCTTAGCCATACATATGCATTTGACAAATGCGTTGTTAATGATGCAAAATGCAATTTTCGAAAATTCACAAGTTTTGCTCTTTGATTTTGGGCCATAACGTAAAAAGCTGCGACTTTTGTTTGCTTTCGAACATTACCCAATATATCTCTATATATAGAACTGTTTATCCTGACTGGCCCATACCGTATACCCGCTTGTATCCTATTGAGACATAGGTGGAAATTTCCCACGCCCATAGGTAATCAAAACTCATCTGATTTTCACGTGGATTGGCTCTTTGGCCTCTTGGTCTTTGGCCTCTTGCAGAATTACTAGCTTAGAAAGGAAAAGTTTCTAAATTGAAGAACTTGTGGAAAATGGATAAGGATTCAAGCCTAGTTAGTCGCTCGAGAGGCACAACAATGAACAATGAACATTTTTAGCGTAAGAAATCACTTGATTAAAGCTGCAGAACTTGTTTAACAAGATGAAGTACTAAGAACTGAAGAACTCGCTGTAATTGGAAAAGGATTAAAGCTGAAATACTCGCTAGAAAAGATAAAGGATTAGAGCTGAAAAGCTTGCTCGAAATAGAGAAGGATTTAGGCTGAAGAGTTCGTTCGAAATGGAGAAGGACTTTAGCCGAAAAACTCGCTCAGTTAAACATTGAAGAACTCGCTCTTTTTGCAAAAGGATTTAAGCTGAAAAACTCGCTCACACTGCATAAGAATGAGAATCTCGCTGCAAAAGAATTGATGCTGAAGCAAACAATTTCGGGTACCACATTATTCATTTGTCTTTCTGTATGTATGCATACGTAGGTAGGTAGGCAGGTAGTGCGGCTGAAAGGCGATTTAAATATAAATTATAAATATAAACAACATAAGGTAGAAAGCGCAGGAGGTGGAGGGTGCAGATTTATATATAAACAAAACCTCAAACTAGAAGAAAACTAAACAATGTGCCGCTTTAATCAGCGCCGCCTCAAGACAACAGCAACAACAACAACAACAGCAACATCAGCAGCAACAACAACAGTTGCTAGATCAACAACTCTAGCAACAACTCAATTACCAACAACAACAGCAACAACAACAAAGCAGGCGGCAACAAACGTCCGCTAACATTCATCACCACAAAATTAAATTGCTTTTGTTTATATAAATATTTCATAGACACACATAAGAAGAAGACGACGAAGTAGAAGAAGACGAAGAAGGAGCGATATCTAGTTCTAGCTGGACGGGGCGCAGGGAAGACAGTTGGAAAATTTAAAGAAAATGCGCTGTTAAAAGCAATGGAAAATAAATTTTCAACACCGCCGCATTTGTTTAATTATAAATTTCTGTCAAGATTGTTTTGTTATTTTTCTTCTGATTTTTTTTTTCGTGCTCTCTCTCTGCTCAAAGGAGCGCCGCCGACGTCAAAGTCGTCGTCAACATGTTGCCATCGACACTAATACACACACACACACACACACACACACACACACACACACACACACACACACACACACACACACACACACACACACACACACACACAACACACATGCATACAGCAATGCAAACAAATAAACAATTACCGAGGGCTGCGCCGCCCTCGTGAGTTCCACAGTTTCCATTTTCCGATTTTCAGCTGCAGTTTTTGATGTTGTTCTGTTGTTTTTATTGTTGTTGTACTTGATTCGGTTCTGTGTGATGCGATAAAAACGCAACACATTCAAGTCTTTCGATTTTGATTTGTTTGCTCAACATTTATTGAAGATCAAAGCGAACAACCAGACGGGGACACACAGTTTACAGCTTGTCAACCAGTACAAAGTATAGTATACATATATATATATACCGTATATATCGGAATGTAACTGCAATTTTTCCAATTAATATATAAACAATAAATTGCTGATTCATACGCTTTTGTGTGCGACAGCCAAAAGCGCAAAGAATCTGTTAAATTGAGAGCGTCGAGCGTCTGAAATACTCTGAAAGATGTGTAAAGTGCAATCGGAGTATTACGAAATATCAAAAAAGAGCTGCCTAGTTGCCTCCTGCTGCTTCTTCTTCGGCTTTACACACAACTTTGCGTAATGCTTGCCTGCTTAAATTCGGTATTTGTGGTCCGATTCTCATTTGGTTATAATATAAGATGGTTGACATGTTTAAGAATCGAGCATACTGTGACTTTCGCTCAATTCTTGCGCCTTTATATCCATATAACATACAATGTCTCGAGTTCCTGCTTAAAATGTATACACATTGATATACGCTCCCATGCACTTAAGATCTCGAGCAGAGTTTATAATAACGTTGTCAAAGGGTATTTATGTATATACAAATCGTGCAGCGATTCGTACACAGGCTGAATTTAATTCTAAACAAATTATAAGCAAAGAAATAATAAAGAAATAGCCGGACAATACAAAGAAGTCAAAAAGATGTGAAGCGGATCGTTAAAGTTGAAGCAACCCCTCGCTCCGGCCCTGGCTGTTGGCAGTTCTCCTCCTCAACGTCGTCGTCATCGTCATCGTATACAAAACAAAGTCGCCAACTATAAAAATTATAGTTAATGTATAAATTTAATGGCAACTCGTTTATTAAAAATTTTATTTGAATTCTTTTATTTATACGTTTTATACGCTCTTTTGCGCACGCTCGCAGGCGCGCTGCAGCCAGCCGTTGCCGGCAACAATGTTGCCACAATAATAATGACGATGATGATGATGTTGCCGCTTGTTGATAATCGTGTTCGCCCGCGTTGCAATTCCCCCCCGCCCAGCCATAAATCGAAAGAACAAATCGCTGCGGCAAAGCCAGTAAAAGCAAATAAACCCAAGTGCAGACGTAATAAACTCGCCGATGTTATGAGCGCAACGGGACGCAGGGGGCACGCAAGGGGTGTGGTGGAGGGGTATGGTGGGGTGCTGGCCGCATCTGAAGTTGTACTTCTATATACTTGTAGTTGAGCGAAAATGGAAATGAAAATGAAAATGGTAAAATGGCACATGGAATGAGTGGGGTGTGGGCAGCGAGTGCAGCGCTGAGGTCATTATTGCAACTATTCAAATAATTCGCGCATGTGGGTGGCCAACCCCCTTCCCTTTCCACTCTCCTCGCCCACCCACTGCTCAACTAGAGATTTTGCCACTCGAAATTATGTTAAGTTGCGCGTTTTTTCTTTTATACATGTCATTTCCGGTTAACACTTTTTTATGCCAGTGTTTATATGACCCACTCGCTGGCATTTTCTGGCTGCAGCGCATTCTCTTCCGTTTTGTCGTTTTGCTCTGGCAAATAGTCGCATTGGTTAACTGGTTACAATGTTGCCGCCAAACGGAAACAGACTGCATCAAGAATTATGTCACATAAAGTTGCCATTTATTGAGATATGTTTATCCCAACAACCGAGAGTCTGTCAAAACTTAACCGGTTTTTGCTGTTTTGCTAGCATTTTGAGTCTTGTCGTTGCTCTAGATTAACTCAATAATTATGCATTTCAACTTTTGATTTTGTTTTCGTGTTTTCAATTGGTATCTTCTGATCGCTAACAAGCGAAAAGCTGAGATGTAAAATAATGTTTGTTCGCTTATATGATTATGAATGAATTCACAATGGGGGGATATATACCTTAAAGCGTGCTAAGGATATTTCCCAATACTATTGGGTACTTAGTGGTCGCAGGGGGTTGCAGCTTTTGGATGCCCCTCTTTGCGATGAGACCCTGGCGTAACGTCTGCTCAAGAAGTTGATCAGATCAACCTTTGCTAGGCGATAATCTCTTTAGAGTCTTTAGTTTGTTTCTTTTTACAATTATCTTCGTGAGTTAAAGTCCTTCCAAGTCGCTTATGTTCCAAATTCGAGTCCAAATTAATGCGATTTTCGTAATTGTAGGATGTTGATCATGGAGTTCGCTTTCGATAACTCGATAACTTGCCTCGATTCCAAGGAATCGATAGAAATCGATATTTAAATTCTTTTATTTGGGCAAATCTCTTGTCCCCAAAGTTGACATTGCATGATAGAATAGCATATTTATAGCATATCCGGTATCTTTCATTTTGTAGCTGTGTTCATATAATCAAGATGTTATTTATCTATATATGTTTGTTAGGCAGTATACATAAATATTAATTAAAATAGTTTCAGCTGCGTCTATTCATTAAATAACTGGATATGTTTAAAACGAAAGTCGTTCTAAACTAACTAAAATCATTAACTAGAAGTTAAGCTGCCTTGCTAGAGACTTATGCTAGGCCAAAACACTCTCACACCGGCTGTTTCTCTCTCTCTCTCTCTCTCTCTCTCTCTCTCAAAAACTCACTTACTCGAACGAGTTGAAAACTTGGCGATGGGTTTGTTCTACTTATGCCAGACTCTTGGCAACATTGTTGCAGCAGCTTGTTGAGCTAAAGGAATACGTTAGCGTCTTTGATTTCCATTAAGCAGGTAAATACCGTTAGGCAATCGTTTAGCTTAGACGAATAAACTAGATGGCTTTATAGAAGTAATATCAAAAACAACAACAACAACAACAAAAAGCAGCACACTTCGTCTCGAGTGGCAGCCACTCCTCAGCTCCTCCTCAGGCGTTGTCGGCGGCCTTTGAAAGTGTCGAGTGCCGAGTGACGAGTGCTCATCAGCAATGGACAACAACTTGCAGTCTGTTATCATATCTTTCACTTAAAATAAATAAAATTACAATTTAATAATATAACGATGAGGCAGTTGCCACAGCAGCAGCAGCAGCAGCGGAGGCAGCGGCAGCGGCAGGGGCAGCGGCAGGGGCAGCGGCGTCACGCCCCTCATCCATGCACCTGACAAAGGCAGCGGCACTTGAGCGCACAACAAACGCAACAAATAGTCAATTAATTATTACCACAACAACAACACGTAAGAGTGCGCCATTCGACAGAGCGCAACTTTGATATACCCTGGACTCAGCTATATACATTCTATATGTCAGCGGCTATGCTTTTGCTCCTTTTCCTCCTACACTTTGAGATATGGATCTTAAAGATATATGGGTATTTATTTTCCGATCTCTATGCAAATTAGGGCTCACAGATGACATACAAAAGTGTGTATAAACCAAAGCGCAAAGCTCTACCTTTATATTTGAGAGTTATCTAAACTTTGTGGGGGACTGGGAAAGATAAATACTTTAAATACTACGCCAGAACCTATATACCAAGTTTTGTGCATCTAACTGTTATAGTCCTCGAGTAAGGCTCAAAACCCCAATCTGAAAATCGATATTTATCGATATTATGGAAATGGGAAGAGCTATCGAACATTAGAATGAGCTTGTACTGCCTATGATACCTGTATACACATGAATATACGCACTTTATAAGCTCTCGTTACATACATCTTCACAAAATAATTATACCCCTTTTTACACATTTTCATTCCGTGCGTGGTATAACAAAAACAACATTTCTTACGAAAGTGTTTTAGCTTTTTTTCTGCCTGCTTGACTTTTATTTCTAGTTCTTTTTTTTCCACACATAATTGAAACTTGTCGAGTTTGATAGGCCGCCCCCTCCAGTCGGCCCCCGCCTCGTACTAGCTGTTGTTCGTTTTACCTATTTTATGTTAAGTTTCAGTTTGCCGCTCTCTGATATTGATAACCGGCGCGGTTAGATGATAATAATAATAATTAGTAATTATATTGTTGTAAAATAAACTTGTTTTAATTGCTTGCCAAGCGCCCAGATATGATATGAAAAGCAAAGTACAACAATTCAAATGCTTAACGGCGATAACAAAATAACTAAAAACTGCGATCGTAAATTAAACACTCTAAAAATAAAACACACAAGAAGTAATCAAGCGAGTGATTGTGGCATTTTTTGAAATTGTAATAGGTACACAAAATATCAAAGAATATTCGTAAAAGTCGATAGTAAACGATTTTCATTTGTAACTAGAAGACGATATCTTAGCAGGAATCTAGTATGTCGAGTCTTGCCACATTTTTAACAAAAAACTCTTGAAATTTTATCAAGAAAAGGTTAAGTTCTGTACTCAATACAAAGAATTAATCCCTTTCTGATGATATTGCAAGTGTTATCGATCAGCTTAACGATAACGATCTTATTGCTTCATTTCTATTTGGACTATCAGAGTTTACTCTGATATTATTACAAGTCTTATTGATCAGTTAATCGATATTATGATAAATCTTCTTGTAATAGGCAGTTTCTGATTTGTCAGTTTAATGCCAAGTCTTATCGATCAGCTGATCGATAACATAACAACTAAGTCTATTATGTTAAATATTTATACATTATTAAGAGGATTAGCTATTGCTGATTTATGCCTCTCGTGTTATGGCAAGTGCTATCGATCAGTTGATCGATAGTCGCATTTGTCAGAGTTTTATCGCCGCCTTAATTGTTGCCATTTGTCCAGATGTTGCAAGCGCAATTTGACTGTACCAAGAACTGAAGTTAACTAGCCAAGTAAATACCGTTTAACAAATCGAATGTTGTTTCGTTCGCAACATTTGCATCTGCTTTTCAAGGCGTTTTGGCGATTTCAATACTAGTGCCTGTTGTTGCCACTTGAAATGTTACATTAACCCAAATGCTGTGGCAGCCACAAGCCACAGGCTAGAGAGTTGATACGCGGTGCAGTTGCCTCGACTTTGACTCGAACCACAGCTGAAGCTGATGTTGAAGCTGATGTTGAAGCTGAGGCTGAGGCTGATTCGAAGCTGTTGCTGAAGTGGTTCTGCCCACATGATATACAAATCAAAGTTTGTTTTGCTCTTTCAAGGCGCTGGCCATGTTTGTCTCAATTAGTGGCATAATTCATGCTGTCGCAGCTGTCACTAGCTATGCCCCGAACACATAAAGGGTATATTCTGCTTATGAAAATGGATATAAACGAGTCTATTATCGATAAATATCGATTAGGGATACGAAATTGCTATAAAGGGTATAATTTGCTTATGAAAATGCATATGACAGACAGAAGAAGGCACAAAGTGAGTTTATAATTGCATTTTCTTATATCTCCTCTCATTTATATAACAGTTATCGATAAGTATCGAAATTTGAAATTGGATTCTTAGAGCTAGATGCACCACATTTGATATCAAGGTTCTCGTATGGCGTATAGAGATAAAAAGTATTGTACTTTTTGGATAGCTCAACAAAAGTTCCTTTGTAAAGGCAGATCTTTGCGCTTTGGTATATACACACTTTCCTATGTCACCTATAAGCCCTGAAAATGACATTTAGATCGGACTATATGTACCGAAGTTATTTGAGGTTCCATTTCTCAAAGTGTGCGGAAAAGGGCAGCTGAAGTCTAGAATGTACAGGGTACCTCTTAGTCGAGCACTGTCCAGACTCTTACTTGTTGTTATTGTTGGACGTTAGCTGTGGCTGTTTTTGTTGCAAGTTTGCGAGTTGTTTACACTCTGCACATATTTTGTCATTTAATTAAAGGCCAATCAAAATGCAGACAGCTTCGACTCATGCGTGTGTGTGTCTGTGTGTGTGTGTGTGCGATAAACAAAAACATTGGACGCGTCTAAATGATATCCGTTGCAAGTCAACGAACGGTGCGTGCAACATATGCCTAGCGGTAAACTTCCTTATATCAAATATCAATAAAAAGAAAAGAGCTGGAAAATGCGTGAAAAATTTATGGAATTGCAAATTGATAAATAAAATAGTGCGCATAATGTAAAAAGCGTTGACAGTTGTTTACGAGCGAGTGCGTCAGTTAGAGGAAGAGAGTGTGAGAAGGGGCAGGACGGGTGGGGAGAGAGGGGGCACACACATACGCATGCAACAATGTGCGGCGACAAAACAAAAAACTGGTTGCTGCAACATAATAAAATATTTTATTTAGTGTTTAGTTTATTTTGTGCAGTTGCCAAATTTATGTGCCACAAAGTTGCGGCCTGTAGAGTGTGGAAGTGATGAAGGAGGGGGTGGGGAAGGGCGGGGTGTGGCAGACAGAGAGCGAGTGCAACGCCTTGAATGTTTGCTTAAGATTCAGCTGCTGCCTTCGGGTTCACTCAAAAGATCGCTGGAAACTTTGTGTTTGCTTTAGCTAAACATTGTAAAAATATCTGCCACATATCGGGGCACATCTGCGACTCGAACGATCAGCGATCGGCAATCAACGATCGGACGTTGCGTCTTCTTTTTGGTCATTAAAATTGCAACGTGCTGTTTACTGTTGTTGCTGTTGCACCCGTTGTTTGCTGCCCGTTGCTGTGCCTGCCACATTTATTGCACAGGCGTTGGCTTTGTTGCTCGTTTTTATTAAATCAACGAAGCAATTGCAATTTAATATTAAAAATAATAACAAACAGCAGCAGCAGCAGCAGCAACAACAGCAGCGGCAGCAGCAGTTGCAGCTTCGCCTTGCTCGTATTGCATTCTTGCAGTTAATTATTTGCCCTCTCCCCCTCAGCTCCCTGCTTGCCCCGCCGCACCCCACCGCAACAGAACCAGAGACCACAGACTCGAGAGACGAGAGACCAGTTGCCTGTTTTTGCAGTTCCATTGAAAATGTTTTGCTGCACGCTTCGTCGGTCAATGCATGTCAGTTGTTGTTGTTGTTGTTGTTGCTGCTGCTGCTGCTGCTGCTTGTGTTGCATCTGCGTCTGATCTTGCAGCAACTTCCTACTTCTTGTGGCATTTGCGCAAATGTAAACAAATTAATTAATTGCCTTTACTTACAGTCTTTTTAGCTCTCGTGTCGATGACTCGCCACATCCATCGATGAGGTGCAAATAAAAACAACAAAATGAAGAGGAAGAGAATGAGATAGAATACTGCAAATGCATAAAATATATAAATTTATTGTGATGCATTGGCCATGCATAGAAGATATTCAAGATGTTCCGATTGGTAGCCAGAAATGCCTGAGACTTATTTCATCTTATTCGCCTGCAAGAAGAGAAAAACTACACGCAGCGAAATACTTTGTTTTGAATATCAGCGTGCATTTAATATAAAATATAGGGAATTGGAATTCGAAAGTCTTTATATACCCTTGAAGAGGGTATTCTAATGTTATCATGAAGGAGATATCTTTCTATCCCCGTCAAGTATATATATTTCAGATCAGCATCAAAAGCCGAGTTCAATAAGCCAAGTCAGTCCGTCCGTCCGTCCATCTGTCTGTTTCTCTTCTCAGAAAAACTCAGTTTCTCAGTTTTATAACTATAACTAAGTACAACTTTAATTTGCATGCAGTACTTAGCTAAATCGGACTGTTATCAAAATATCTTGAACGAACTTGGCATTTATTAGATTCCTTCTTCCTCCTGATAAGTATACATTAAACCGTATTAACATCACACGACCTTGCAGTTGGCACAGGACAGTTCGCTCTAAAGTCGGTTCAAATTATTATGTTTTCAAAGTTTTTTCACCAAGCTCAGTATTTACGAGATATATATATATACAATATTAACATATCTGCAAAAGGCAAATATCTACAAGAGTATTAAATCTTCGGCGATATGTTCTATAACTGTAGGGTGTTTAGATGAATTGACTAGAGGTCGCAGGGCTGTTACCTTTGGAGCTCTCTCTGTGATGGCTTCAACCTGGAACCTGGCGACCGCGTTCAGATGCCGCAACAGCTTTTCAGCGTAGCGTCTGCTGATTAAGTTGAACTGATCTCCGATCTGACTCTTGACAAAATAGATATAATGTATTCCAATAATTGCTCGACCTCTTTATTTTATACTTGTTTATTCAGATATGAAATTTATAACAATTTATGTCGTTCGAAAACTAGAGAATATGTAGATCCATGTATACCATAAAAATGAACCTGAATATTTTACTTCTTGGATACTGCCCCAATGCTTTATTTTAGTGTATAACCTGAACCTTTGGCATTTCCACATTTCCACATTTTCATGTCTTATTAATGCCCTGACAATTTTATCAAACTTCTGCACTCAACTTTTTGCCAGCGCCCAGCATACGAGCTTGTAATACTTGCACACTTAGTTTAAGTTTTGATTTATACAATTCTTTTTCAGTTTATAAGCCAATTAGAACAAAGACATTTAGGTGTCGGGTTAGACATTTACTGAAAAAGCATATTTGCGCTGAAAATACAAAGCTTACGAATAAGTCCAGAATTTGGTATTAATTCGTTTCAGATAAATCGAGTAGGGAATGCACTTGAGGAACACGATAAACAACTTTTTTAATTCCATATAAATTATTTTATCTGGTATTTTGTATAAAGTATTTATAGATAAAAAGTATTTGCTGGCATTCTAGTGGTCGGGTTTTTTTGCAACAAATATTTAAAGCTCTTATCGAAATGCAATCGAAAAACAACAATAAACAAATTGAAATTCTTGTGTTAGTTCGATTTTCAATTTGTGATTAACTTTGCGTAATTCGCAAATCTGATTTGAAGTCTCTTAAATGGATTATGCATGGCCTGCACATACATAAATAATTGTTTTGTACTTCAGTGCCGAGCGCAGTGTACACTATGCATAAATAACGCATACGCCATGCTGGCCCGACCAGCTGCAGGAGGCGAACGCACATTTTATAGACGACACTTGTGCTTAGAACGTTGCTATGGCTATATATATATATATGTGTGGGTGTGTGTGTAGTTGGTTGGGTATATATATATATATATATTTATATGTATATAAAAGTATGTGTGTGTGGCAACCACCCACACAGCGTGACGCTAGCTCGCTCGAGATTGGCTGCGTCAGCCAACCAAAAATCTTTACTGTTGCGAAAAAGTTGAACATTTTCGCACAAAAAGGCGCGGCCGACGACGACGACGACGACGATGACGACGAGAATGACCAGGACGAGGAGGAGGGAGGAGTGTGTGGCTGTCCAGGCACGAATGCGACGCACAAGGCAAAGGCAGGACATTAGATGACCAGAGCTGTGTGCGTGTGTATGTGTGTGAGTGTGTGTATTTGTAAGAGCTGCTGCTGAATTTGAAATTCAAAATGCCAGCCAGCTTATACTCCTTTTGCTCTGTGCGTGTGTATGTGTGTGTGTGTGGCCGTCCGTCAATGTCCTGGCGCAAAAATGCGTTAGTCGTTGCCGTCGAGGAGCTGCCCAAAAGTAGAAGGCACAACTTTTGGGTGCTCCGAGCCTGGCAAATGAAATGAAAGCGCGCGCGCGCGCGTTTGCTCGTGAGTGTGAGCGAGTGCGAACGCCAAGCCCGGACACGGACATGGACACGGATACGGACACGGAACCGGACTCAAACCCGTTGCCAGCCGCAGCTCTGTGTGGTGGTTCCTTTCGTGCGGCAGGCGAAAGGCGAACTCGAGGCAGCAGCCAGCCTCTGCTGGATGGGTCGGCTTCTAATGCGCAAGGATATTCGTAAAATGCAAATGTGCAGAAACGAAACGAAACAGACACACGCACACGCACGCACACTAATGCACATAGTCCATCTTGCTGCTGGTCAGTGGAAAAACAAAAAGCAACGGCACATCGTTAAGGTGGCGGTAATGGCATTTCGGGGCTACGTTCGACGATTTTGGACACCTACGAGCAGCAGAGCGCACCCATACACGCACACACACGCACACACACACACACACGGTCGTCTCCTGCGTGGTTTTTGTGCGTTTCCGCCAAGTCACAAAATGGCGGCTGCAGCAGTCGTCGGCAATTTGGCAACGCTGCCAACCCAAATGCAGCCCAATGTCCATTCTCCCCTCTCCCCTCTCCACTCGCCACTCGCCACTCGCTGTCCCATCCTCGCATCGGCATCATGAGGCAACTTTGGCTGGCAGCTGCAGCCGCCGCACAAAAAGGCGGCGAATGAAATTTCAGCAAAAGGCCTTTCGAATGCGCCAAGAACAAGTTTCACGATGCTCAAGCGCTTCTTCTGGGGAGTATAATAGATCCGATACTCTAGATCTAATATATCCAATACTCTCTCATATATTCCTTCCAATTTAAAGAAATCAATTTTTCTTAATATTGCTTATTAATTCGATGCGAAAAAATCTTTTCCACTTGTGACTTTAATGAATGATTAGATGGGCTTCTCTCCTAGCACTTAGCTGAGTGAAAAATGTGTGAAAAGATGTTGAGTGCTTGGCTAATGATCAGCGTGTTTTTCTTTGAATATCAACTATTTGACTCAACTTCACAAGCATATTACTTGCATTCACGAGCGTGGAAAATTTGTGAGAAAGTCTTGTGAAAGAAAGTATTATCTCCCTACAAAAGGTGCGTTAAGATAGTCCAGAAGAAGGCAGAAATCTGCCGTAAGGCTTGGAAAATGGGTGAAAACTTGTGCAGCCGGACTATATTTTTGCTTTAATAATGCAGTGAAGAAAATAAAGCTGAGGAAGGCTCTTAAAAAGTTTCACTTATCAAGGTGGAAAATGCATGAAAATCTGAATCGTGAAAACTTATTGTCTCTCTGGAAAGTTATTGAAACCTATTCAGTAAAATCTCATAGGCTATATTCTAGGACAGAAAATATAACTTTGCTTATGTGAAGCACTGAAACTAGGCAAAACTTTAACTAATATAAAAGAATTAAATTAAAATACAATACACGCTTTTTACACATTTTCAATGGTTTCCGGGTATAAGGCGCAGGCTAAAGAATGCAACCTAAAGTGAAATATGGGTGAAACTTGTTTGAGTGGAATGTGAATGGTTTATTTAAGAATTTATAGAATTATCGGTAACATTTCTGACTAATTTAGCTATATATTTTTGAACGATTCGCTTAAAAATAGCCTTCAAATAAATTCCATGATAATTGCATAGAGACTAAACTTCAGTTTATGCAAAGCTTTAAGGCTCTTGGGACTCTTAGTTCTAGGGCCCTATCATACGATTTTGGTAGATCATAAGTTAATCAAAATCGATTTTAACAATTTTGGAAAATCGTTGAAAAACGGTTAAGCCTGGCAATCATTGTTAGTTGCGTTTCTTGTCGAAATGTCTAGAAAATGTGTATTAATTTCTAAAACTCAACGCCTTGGCACACTGTGCAGGGGGCTTCTCGCACTGCTGCCACATGCGTTGCCCGCTGTCCGTTGCATGTTGCACGCTGCCCGCTGCCCGTTGTTGCCCGTTGTCGTTGCACGTTCCCATTGCTCATCAGCGCTGTTTGCTGCGCCGTTATTTTTGCCTTTCCTGTGGCACAGACTTGCCTGCAGCTCAGCTTCGCTCTTCTAGCCGTTCGCCCATTGTTGTTGTTGTTGTTTTTCGCAGAAATTTCGTTTCCGTTTCCTGGCCAAACGTGCGTGCCTATGTGTATGAATGTGTGTGCGTGTGTGGGTATGTGTTTGCGGGCGTGTGTATGTATTGCTGCCTCTGCATAGGGAAAACGAAAACAAAAATCTTTCAAAATGGCAGCGGCGGATGCCAGCTTGCACATTTGCACAACGTGGCCAGGCCTAAAACCTAAACTTGTGTGTGTGTGTGTGTGTGTGTGTAGTCCACACACTGGCAACCCCCCACATCCCCCATCGACTGTGCTGTGCCCAGGCTAAAGTCGCTGCAACTTTTCTATGTGGCAGCCTCTCGTAGTCAACGCAGTTATCGATGACGATGTTGACGACAACGGCGACGACGACGCTGCTGACGTTGACTTTGACGTTGATGTTGGGGCAACTGCCCGGCACAATAACAACAACAACAACACCAGCAAGATGAAGAAGAGAAGAAGACCAGTGCCCAACAATTCTGATGCATAACATTTGCTTACCTCAGCGTCGGAAATGACAAACACAGCACCCGGCGCGAAACGCTGTGCTAAATTAAAGTTTAACTCGGCTGGAACTTGGAATTTCAAGCACAATTTGCCATTTCAAACTAACGAAATACTATAAATAATAATTTGCATACTTAAAATAAGCTTAAAACGTTCTCAATCCAAGTAAAGCAATTCTTGATCCGTTTATTTTTATGAAAATAGAATAAACTAGACTTGGTTTCAGTTCAGAATACTTTGTACAAGTAAATGCAAGCAAAATATGCTTGAATTGATATTGTTCTGCTTAATTTAAGCGCAACTAATTTTTCACATATTAAGCGTGAAAATAACTCGTTTTATATATATGTTCTATGTGGGCAAATGCCATTAAAACTTTCTAGTTCAAAGAACTGTCCTGTCAACAGCAACAAACTTACGGAACATGTACAAGCACACACACGCACACACATAGATTCATATATATACACTCATACACTCACACACGCACACACACACACTCACAAATACCCATATGTGTGTATGCCGAATGGCTCATTATCGATACCGCACGAAATTCGCTGCTGTCCATTGTCCTGTGCCCCACTGTACAGGGTGCTGCGCTTTATGGGCCTAGCCTGCACTTAATTATTATCAGCAAATATGCAGCCATGTCCAGCGCCCCCCCGTAACCTCTCTGCCAACTGCCAATCTCCCCCCGCACAATGCAGTGCATGTGCCCGTTTCTGTCATCCTTTTCGCTACTTTTACTCCGATTCGCAGCCCACATGTGACTGCACTGCAAATTTTCTCTAAAACAAAATTAATTCCGTATTTTGTTTTTGTAGAAAATTTTGGCGTTGCCCAACATTACAACAACGGCGACGTTGACGACAACAACAACAACAACAACAACAAGGACGACGGCAACGTTGACTTTGCCAGGACTCGTGCACGCACAATTTCTGTCCCAAAAATACGCAGCCCAGCCCGTTGCCCGCTCGCTGGCTCTCCTATGCAATTTACGCCTGCAGGCCTCGAGGCCCGTTCAGCTGTGTGTACATTCATACACACACACACTCTCGCACACACACACTCACACACACACATCCGGCCGAAAGTTTTCTAGGTGCCCCAGACACTTTGCATGCGTATTTTGCACGCATTCTAGAATTTCAATTAAAAATAAATCACAAAAACGTTGCTACCCCAGCCGCAGCCCACACTCCTGCTCCTCTGCTCCTCTGCTCCAGCTCCAGCTCCAGCTGGAGCTGCCCCCAAACCAGACGGACTGCGCGTGTGTGTGCGTGTGTGCCCCGTTGCATTTGCATCTGCATCTGCATCTCGCGTCGCTGTGTTAGAAAATGCATTGCATTTTGCACACGCATCCAATTTCTGCTGCCGGTGCCTACGCACGGGCCCAGGCCCGAAACCCACACCCTGATCACACCCCCCTCACTGCCGCCTCCTTCCTGTTTTGGCTTCCTCAAAAACTCAAACCCGAGCTGCTGTTGCAGTTGCCGTTGCAGTTGCCTCTGCTGCTTTTGACCAGCGTCCATTGCCGCTGCAGCCATATCGATGATGCGCTGACTTTGATTCGCCTGTTGATGTGTGCCTGTATGTGTGCCTGTGTGTGTGCGTGTGTGTGTATGTGTGTGTGCATGCGTGTGTGCTGAATCCTGCTCCCTTTAGCTGCTTTTGCTGCGCTTTCTTTGCCACCCAACAACAACAACAAAGGTGGGCACAACAATGCGCTTGCCAAGCTGGCAGAAAACTTAATGTGTGCATTTTTGCCCACTGTTCGTTGCACGTTGCACAGCTTAAAACCACAACGCGCCCCCTCTCTCTCCCTCTCTCTCTCTCCCCCTCTCACCCTCTCTCTCTCTCTCTCTCACTCTCTCTATCTCCCTCTGTGTTATACATCAGCCTGTTAGCTAGTTCTCTAATGTTCACTTCAATTATAATGCACGATTTGCAATTTTTCCCGAGGTGCCTGCCATCTGCAATAGACCGATAGTGCAATAGGGCGATATTCTTATTATGCTCAACAGTGGTTGCTATAAGTTATCGTTAGTCAAAAATCAAGAACTTCTGTGGCCGTCGAACTATGAAAGGCGTGGTCGCTGGTTCAAATCCATGCTAGCTTGCTTTGCAAACTCAGTTTTAAAGCAATCGCTATGGAGCTTTGCCAGGAGTAGGTCTTTCCTTTGCTGGCATACGTCGGAACTAGGCGGATCGGACCACTATCTTTTGCATTAATGAATACAAGACTTTCTTCTGTCGATTGCAAAATAAGTTTTAGCAGGGAAATTATACTGATTTTTTCATAGAAGTCTTCTCTAAACTCTGCCCTCACAAGCTATACAAGCCTGCTTGCATGTGTGCAAAATAGTTAGCCATATTTAAGAGTATGTTTAGTCCTTCTCTTTTGTTTTATCTTAATTTTTCTTGTACTAAATTAATAGCAAGTTTTCTAGATACTGGTAATGTGTTTCGTGAATATTCCTTGAGTTAAAGTCAAGTTTTTAAAGAAATTTCCACATATCTATTTCCATTGCCTTTTATGTAGCTATCCATCCAAAAGTTGCATCTGTCTCGTAGAGATAAATGTAATTTCAACTCTTAATACCCCGTATTTCATTCACGAATTATTTTAATCCACTGTTTCTAATGTACTTCAAATCGTTTTGTTGAATTGAAAATCCTCTTCAGTGTCACGCAACGATCTCATGGAGTCCGGGCTCAACAGCAGCAGCAACAACTACAGCTGCAGTAAACATCTACAAAAACATCAAGCACACACACACACATAAGTACAGGCGAAATCATGTATAATGGTCAACACACGCACACGCATAGCTATATACAACTAAACACACACACACATATATACACACATACACACACATATATATATATATATATATGTGCAATATAATAGACGTACTTAGAAATGCTGCAGAGTCGCCACCCACAGCCCGTTGAAGCGACCGCAGCGCAACGTTGAGGGCTGAAGGGGTTTTTAGAGCACCTATGCCACACCCTCACACGCCCACACCTCCGCACAGTCGGCGCCCCCCTCGCGCCCACACACACACAGCTGCACACAGCTGCACTTCGTGTGCGCATTGCGCCTCGGCCTCGACGGCGAACAGCAAATGCTGCAAATGCCACATAAGTGCCCGCCGGGTGGTGGGCGGAAGGGGGGCTATTGGGTGGTAGGGGGTGTTTGGGCTGCTCGTTTGCATTAGGGGCGCGCGAGAGTCCAGTGTGCGTGGCGAGAATTCGTTGCCTCGATTTGCCTATAATTATGTGTGTTATATAACAAACTGCATTTTGGGCGAAATGCTCGCCTGTGTGTGCGAGTGTGTGTGTGTGCGAGTGTGGGGTGGGGGCTGAGTGGGGTGTTGCAGGCATTTCTGCCTGCATGAATATTCAATAGCTCAAATAGAGCATACGCCGCATTGGACGTCGCCTGCATTACTTATATATACATTTATATATATATATATATATATATATCGATGCCTGACTCTCGTAATATTGTCGATAATAAATATTAAATTGAAAACGCATTCCCCCCGCACCTCGCCTCCCAAATTGCTGACCAATTTTTCAGCCACTTGCCACACACTCGACTTTTTGTTGCAGTGTAACGGCTACATTATAATTTTGAACAGTAAAAAAATGAAGAAAATAAATCGCAGAGGCAAAGTTTAGCTTTCGGTTCTTAATGAGCGCCGATTTCTGCTGGGAGTATCGAACGCTGCGGATCGCTGGCGACTGTTCAATTTGATTCGTTTTTGCATTTGCCTGGCCCGTTTCTCGCATTACTGTAATTACACACAACCAACAGCAGCAGCAGCAGCAGCAGCAACAGCAACAGCAACAAAATGAACAAGAAACACACAAAATAATTCTTAAGAAACTCATAAAAACCAAAACGAAGCCATTACAATCACACATGAAAGAGGGCCATGCAGCAGGGGCAGCAGCAGGGGCAAGGGGCAGAAAACGGCTCACATGCAAACTGAGCAAATTATAGAGACAGAGAGAGAGAGAGAGAGAGAGAGAGAGAGAGGGAGAGAGAGAGAGAGAGAGAGGTAAATTTGTATTGCAATTTGAATACGAGTTGCAGAAGAATCATGCACATACTGAAGGGATCAAATATAGCCTGATATATGCACAAGTGGCAAGGGCAAAGATTCGTGCAACACTTGAGGTAAGGTTGTAGAGCAAATATTTGAGAATGCAAAGAATATGTGCCAGTGAGAAGGGGAAAGATTCCTGTGTAACAGTTGAGACAAGGTTCTGGATTAAACCTTTGAAGATGGAGGGAATACAATGTTTTTTCAACAATTAAGGCCGAGCTTAAGATTTGGTCAATAGACTGTGACAACAAATGAAGAATTTCTTCAAATAATGGTCAATATATAAAAGAAAAACCATCAATTTAAGTTCGCAAACATGTTTTGAAAGCTTGAATAAATTACAGCTTAAATTAACTTAATCTTGTCTTGATTCAAGCTTTTGTTAACTTCTAAACATTATGAGCTCAATTTGGATAGAAATTATACTTCTTCCCAGTCTTTTTATGCTTGATTCGAACTTATGGCCCAATGCTTTATTTTATATCCAAGTCTTGTACCGAAATTCTAGTCAGGCCTTTTTTTTAACAGTGTAACCCTTATAAATACTCGCTTATACTAAATTTGGAGCTGAAATAATATTGTCTTCCATTTCGAACTCAATTTTAGTTATAAACTTAACCTTAATTTAAACTTTTTACCTTGAGCCCAAGTAATATTGCTTCAAGGCTTAAATTTAATCTATTTCTTTTGAGGTTGAATAATATTGTTTTAAGGCTTAAGTACAGTTTTTTTTAGAAATTTCACTGAATTCTTACTCAACAGCTAAAAATACATATATATATATATATGTATTATATTGTAGGAACATTTATCTTTTGCAACTTGCTAATAACTTCAATTATAATTAAAATTTTCATATTTGCAATTTCAGGTTTTGTTATATCTAAAAAGTGTTTAAGAAAATGACATCTAGTACAAAAAAGGAATCAAGTACCAGGAATGTATTTCATACAAAGGGTAAGTGAAAATATTATACTTATAATAGACAATATCAATATAAAGAAAGGGGTTTCCATTTGACGATTGCTTGATTCTTGAAATCATCACGTGATTTTCCAAATTTATTCCCAGTATATATATACTTAAACACTTTTCTAACCCAGGCAGAGTTTGAATGATATTTATATTTGCTTTAAAAAGAGTTTCTCAAATGTTTATGAACTTGAATTTTGGTTAAAGACTTCTTGGTGAAAGAAATGAGCCTCAATGAAAATCCGGGGCTTAAGGCAAGGGTAAACTAGGTTCACGTACCGAACCTCAAGGCAGGAAGTTGGTTCGAATCGCGAACCGTGAATCACCCTCTAATTGCTTTGATATCTTTGAGCGGCGGATAGAAAATTTATTGAAATACTGTAAAGCTGCATGCAAAGCAGCAGCAGCTGCTGAGTGCAGCTCACGAGTTGCGGCAGAGCCACTCGCAGAGTTGGCTGCACACACACACACACACACACACACACACACACACACATGCACGTACTGCACAAATATATATTTTCATAATTTAGCTGCCTCGGCTGCCTTTTCTTAAGCTGCAAATCGCGGCAATCGTTAAGATCACGAAAAACAATTCAAAATTAATGGTAATAAGCAGTTGCTGGCGCGCCAAAGCAAAACAAAGGCCGGACCTGGCTGGCTGGCTACCTGTGGCCAGGTAGAGTGAGAGGAGAGAGAGAGGGGGAGGGGGGTGGGGTGAGACTGCTGCATGCCCCAGCAAAATTACTGCGTACAACAGAAGCCGTCTGACCGGGACTGCAGCAGAAGATGACTTGAACGGCAGCTCATTTGCAGGCTCCGCCGCTCAGCGCCAAACAGTAGTCCAGTTTCTGCTGCTTCTTACCTTACTTATTTTTTGCCAGCTCAGTTGTTTTTTATCCTCTCTTTTTTTTCGGGGCGTTGCGCCGGCGCTGAGTGGCAAACCCAGGAGCTGTAGCTGAAGCTGAAGCTGAAGCTGGAGCAGCAGCCGAAGACGCGGCCGTTGATCGATGGCTGCTTCTGCTGCTTCTTCTACTTCTGCTGCTGGCTATCTACCAGGTTTTTTTTTCTTCATATTTTTTTCGAGCTGCTGTTAGAAGTCGTGTCGTGTAGCAGCCCGGCAATCATACGATATTTTCAGCATCCAAATTATTATAATATATTATTATTAGCTGTTGCCTCTCTTATATTTTTTTTTGTTAGCTGTTGTTGCCCTGCTGCTGCATGTGGCTAGATAACGTGATGTTTCTTATGCCGCATGACTTAATAATGCTCCAAGTGTGTGTGTGTGTGTGTGTGTGAGTGAACGGGATATCGGGCAGGGCCGGGGCGGAAGTTCGTGAACCCGCGCCAGGCTCTGAGGCGGGGTTCAAGCATGATGGATAGTCAACTAAATGAATTTGCATGCGACAAAGCTGCGCTCTGCTAAAAGCCTCAGCCAAAAAAATCATTAGCATGTACTTGTGTGTGTGTAAAGAGCACTCACATTTATACAAACACACACACACACACACACACACACACGCATCAGACGCCCCAAAAGGCTTTGAATATGGCAGCAGTTGGACCAATCGAAGCACGTCGCGCCTTGGTTGGGTGTATTGTGTGTGTGTGTGTGTGTGTGTGTGTGTGAATGAGAGTGTATGTGTGTATATGTGTGTGTGGGTCTATTCTCAAACTCTGCCCTGCGACATTGGAGCCGTGTGTGCCTTTTACTTGCATTTTCTTTTACTTGTTTTTTTAATGCTTTTTTATATACATTTTTTAGTTTTTACTTTTTATATACATACATCAGCGCTCGCTACTGCAGTGGGTGTATGGAGGTGTGTGTTTGTGTGTGTGTGTGTATGTGTGTGTGCTGGCCACCCTTCACACACGCATGCCTGCAGCTTGGACCTGCCACATGAGCGTCGTCGTCTCCTGGCCGAGGCAGGCTTTATGTCAATGTCTGAGCTGCCATGTTGTAAGTTATGCCAGTTTACACTGTGGCGACAACAACAAAAACAACAGCAACAAAAAAATGTAGGCAAGAAAATTGTTTTCCCGACTCAGTGACCCTCCCCCCTCCATCTCTCTCTCTCTCTCTTCTGCACACACTCGTCCCACACTCCCACTGGCTGTGCGCATCAAAGGGAAAGCAAATTTCCATTGAAAGCTGCAGCGTTGCGTGAAATGCTTTACGAGCTTCGAGCTGTGCCTTCAGCCTTTCAGCCTGTGCCTGGCTGCTTCTTGAGTGCATTTGTCACACCTCGACAGCAACAACAACAACAACGACTAGCGCAATGGCAGCTAAGCAAGGCAAATGGATTTTTATGGATTGACATGACAGGTAATTGGTGCACTTCGCCGCCTGCCTCCACAGGCTTCATTTTCTCAAAATGCTGCTGCTCCTCTCTTCCTCCCGCCCTCTCTCTTTTCTTCTCACAATCTCTTTCTCGCTGCCTGATCCTTTGCCGTAAAAGCCTCGGCTTAATTGGGCTTTTGTGAGACTTGGCCATAGGCGCTGCTAATATGAAATTACCAATGTCAAGCGGAAAAGTGTGGAAGGCGGGGCTGGGGGCTGGGCTTGGGAACGCACGCACTTAATTGCAAGCTGCATAGTTTTTTGATATACCCTTGTTGAGGATACTTTAATTATGTCTTGACATTTGAGCGGGAATCTTTAAACCAATAAAATAACTTTATTTTAGATCCGATCAGATAATTGACCTCCGTTCTTAGCCTTAAACCTATCGATCATGAACCTTTTCCTATCGATATCAGCCCAATCGAAGAAATGTATAGAAATATATCCTTTATGGCAGCTAAAGACCTACAGCTTTCTCGTAGTTTCAGAAAATATTATCTAGTTATTTATATTTTACAGGTTACTTTCTTCTAAATATGAGACTTTTTTCGAACATAAACCATTTGTAAATAGAAAAACGCAAAATGCCTGAGATTTTGGAACCCGTTTGTTTTGAGTGTAGGAAAATTTAATCGAATATTAGGTTCTTTTCCTGGTTTTCAATATATCTTTAAGAGAACTTGGCAACTATTTAAGTCATATTATAAGAAAAGTCTTGTTAAAATCGGACCAGGATAGAAATGATTTGTTTTTCATATTGGAACATGTTCTGTTTTTCTAGATATCTTGAATAAACTCTGCAATAAAGAGTTGCACACTTCTTCTCGTATATCTGCAGAGTCGTTAGTCCCATCCTATGGAAGTGTGTTTAATCTTCGGCTTGCCTTAGCTTCTTGTTTTTCCATGCTTTCAATTGGCCACAGGGCTCACAAGGTGCATCGTAAAATGCAAAATAAAACTAAAAATAAAATTTAAAAATAAAAACTACTTACTTTCAAAAAGAGACGCAAAACAATTACGCTGACTATAATCAAGGATGCATTCCGAACCGGTCTCTAGGCCGAATTGCAATTATCGTTTCTCGACGCGAACCAGGCTAATGATGTTGTTGATGAGAAACATTCAAAAGGAGCCATCATTTACCATCTGAATAGAGGAAACGATAGTGTTAAAGAAAAGGTAGCATGTCCATATCGACCAACAAGCTATAACAAACAATAACAACAAATAAAGCCAAGTTTAACAAGTTTCCTTGGGATTCCATCTAAGAAAGATCAGTTGACCTGCAAATGAAAGACCTAATCCTCATGTTCAATGGGAATCTAAGATTTTGTTAGCCTATAGCAAGAAATTAAATGTTTAGGGATCTTATACGTTATACAACACTGCATATAAGGTGCGAGATAAGAAATAAGATAAGTGAGAAAAGGACACATAGCTTTAAAATAAGTTCCTAATTGAAAATTTTACTAGTTAATATATAGAAAACCTGCCTGTCTCCTATTTATTTATTGGCTAGCTGATCGTGATCTTGAGCAATTCGTTAATAAAACGAACTCTCGCGCTATGCAACACTGGAAACAATTCGCAGATAATTTGTAGATTAAATGTTCTGAGTGACAGACATTTTAGAGCAGATAATTTGCCTTCCTTCAATTGTTTTTTTTTCTTGCGTATTTCTTAAGCTACAGTTGGCCAAATTTTGTCGCATTTATTTGTGAGCTTAAGAAAAATTTGCACGCCTTGCAACACTAAGTGTGTCAAGTTTTTTGCTAGAGCTTAATGATTTTTTCTTATTGCTGTGCTTCTTCCACACATTGATTTCTGGGGCAGCTAGTAAGATATAGTTGGCCATCTTTCGTATATACATATGTGGGCTTATCAAAATCTTGAAATATTGAAAAACGTAGCGCACACACAGCTTTGCACATAAAACCAAGCGAAAGCAAATCAAATGGACTGTGGGCGGAACAGCTACCTAGTTTATAAGTGTGTGTGTGTGTGTGAGTGAGTGTGTGTGTGTGTGTGTGTGTGTGTGTGTGTGTAACAAAATAGATGGGCCAATAGACGTGATGAACGCAGCAAAAAAGAAAAACTAATCCTGCTTCAAAAAATGGAATCAACGTTCAATATGCAAAGAACGAGAGAAGAAGAAAGAAAGCTGGCAATTTATATATAGTATGGAATCGTATATAGCATGCTTAAGCGACTACACCTATTCGTACGATTTGCATATCCATGCATGTGTGCCAGTGTATGTGTGTGTGTCTGTGTGTGTGCTCAAAATTTACTTAGAGTTATTTATGCGAAAGCGACAACCACCACGAAAACAAAGTGAAATAAAAGCGAAAGAATAGGGAATGGGAATGCCCCTATTGTTGCTGCTTCTCCTTCTGCGCTATGCAGCAGTTGTTGGCCTGCCTTCCTGCCTGGCAGATATATTGTAATTAGTGAATCCAGCGTTTTCTTCAATTTATGCATTGGCCAAATCAATTTCAATAAAAAGCAACTACTGTGTCACAGATTGACGTGGTTCCTAAATCTAAATTGCATTCGCCCGCAGCACGAAATATATGCGATTCCTTCTTTCTAATCAAAACATTAAAGAAGCAGCTGTTCTTCACGTGCCGCAGCTTCAATACCCTGGCTGCAATGAAGGATATTTATGCCGAATCTTCTCCATTTGCCTGCAAGTAGAGAAGATTTGTCTAGACAGTTTTCTTTGACAAAGTGAAGAGGTGATGGAAGAGGTCACTCAAAAGAGAATATATAGAACTTTAATTTCTTATATTCATAGGAATATTCATACATATTTATTGCTTTCAGATGCCTGCTTCAAAGACCCTTAATGAAAAAATCGTTTGCTAGGGTATACAAATTGGATTCCTTTCTCTGCATATGCCCCCAATCCCCCCTTCCCATATGTGCGTGGGCCGCGTAATGTTTCACTGGTCAGCTAGTCGTTTCCTCTAGAGATATATGAAGGAGAATCTTTCATCTGCTCCTTCTGCTGCTGCACCTGCTCCTGCTGCTGCTGTTTCTGCTCCTGCTGCTGCTTCTGCTTCTGCTCCAGCTCCGTTTGGCTGCTGCGCAGAAAAGTGCGCTATCTTTTTCGCACGCCTCGAACGTGGCGTCGCGTCGCGTTGGGTCGTCGTTTACTGGCCACAAGTCTCCCTTTGCTCTGGTGCCCGGCAATTGCAATTTAGTTTCGTGGTTTGCCCGTCAACTTGTTCTTGTTCTTGTTCAATATGCCCATTGCCATTGTACATAGGCTCCAGTTCCCTCTAGCCCAGCTGCTGCCTCCTCACCCGCAGCCTATTGCCTCGCTGCGTTCATCTTGTCAAAAGCCGGCGACTTGCTTCGAATTTGAAAGTTGCGTTCGTTGTTGCGGCTGCTGTTGTGTGCGTGCCACGCCTAGAGAAGTCGCGTGCATATACTCCACACACACACGCACACACGCACGCACACATGCACATGCACACAAGCCCCCCTCGTTATGTGCTGCATAAAACTGCATCAGCTCGGACTTTGCCTGCGCCTTTTGCCTGCAATTTGTGTTGCACATGCATTGTTGTTGTTGTTGTTGCTGTTGTTGCTGTTGTTCCTGTTGCTGTTGTTTCTGGCCAAAAATATTTCACAGCCGAGGATCCATCAACAGCTGCCTCCTCTCTCTAGGCCCCTCGTCTGGCCTGTGTGGGGGCTCCTATGGTTACGTTTCTAATTAAATTTTATTTTATGCCACCTTTTGGCGCCTTCCACTTGGACTAGACGCCAGCTCCTACGCCTGCTGCCTCCTCTCTCCCGCTCTGTGCTTGGTTTTCTCTCTGTGTTGTGTGCATTGGCAAATTTATAGCGCTGCATTTGCTGCATCCTCACGTTGCAAGCTGCAAAGTCTGCAGCAAGCAAACGAGGCCTTCAATTTGGCTGTCCTTTAGCTCATCCTGCTGCTCATCCTTTGGCCAGGCTTTTAGTTAAGAACGCGCTCGGTGTGCAAAATTTCGCCTGATTGCACTTTGATGAAAACTCAATTATTGCGCAGTGTGCGTGTCCTGACCAGGACTCTGGCCCTGGCCCGGTCTAAAGTAACACGCTGACTCTCTGCCCTCCGCCCCCTGCTCCGGTGCCTAATTGAAATGCTGGGCTGCGCCATGGCCAGATCTGACATTAGCCACGCATTTGAGCCCATCGATCAAAGGCAGTTGCCGCATCTCGTTATCGCTGCCTCCTCAACACACGCGCATGGAAATCTTATGCCCCAGCTAGCTAAAACCCCGCACTCTGCCCCCCGTCCCAATGCTCACCCTTATGCACCGCTCACAGCCCCGCAGCATTAATGCAACTAAGGTGATATGACGAATGGGTGATTAGGTTTTTGTCATCTAACTCACCAGTTCACCAGCTCGCCCACACGCTGCTGCAGCTCAGTTTTCGTAGCAACCAATTTTTCAATACCCTTGCCACAAGGGTATTTATATTTAAGCACCACATGTGTTACGCACAGAGAAAGGCGTTTCTAGGCAGCTCTGACTCTTTGGAACTATTTTGATGAGGCCTGGCATAAAGCCATTTTCCTTAAACTAGTACATATGTAGAAGGGCGCCGGTTCAACTCTGCATCCTACTTGCCGACATTTTAAAAATTCGTTTTGACCAAGCATAATTCCTTTCATTGTAAGACATTATTTCAAAAGACTATGCCAATTGTAAATATCTTAAAATTAGTTAAATGTCGAGCGCGAGTTAAGAAATAAAAAAGTTTTATAGAACAGCCTTCCGCCAATATTTCACAATTGCAAGTGGAATTGGGGAAATTGCTGAAACATGTCTTCATTAATCTATATGTATATTTGTCTTACTTAAGAACCTTTTTTCTAGGCCCTAATGAATGAGTTTGAGGAGGAAATCTTGCTCACCAAATCTTCGAGCTCCATTTTCACAAATCGGGGTGAATGACTGCGAAAGGAGCTAAGCATCTCTCAAACGAATTTTCACGAAAATCTTTGCAAATATTTTTGAAGCCGAACGCATAAAACACAAATATGTGTCATACAAACGTTTAACACTCATTTTCCACCGTTGCGAGTGGAATTGTTGAAAACAGTTTCGACTGTACGTTGATTATTAATCAATCGATCAGTCTGTCAACTATTTCCAACCGTTTGATATATATTCTGAATCTTGCAATTATAAGTTTCCCAAGGGGACAATCAGAAATTGAGTTTTTGTTCGTTCAAGTGTAGAACTCTTATACCCGTTATGCAATTTACCTGCAAGGGTATCTAATCTTCAGCACCTTTGTGATAGCTGTGCCTTCTTGTTGCACACACACGCAGGCACACACATACGCCTTATGTGCGTTCATCCTGCCTCTATGCACAACATTTTCCAATGCTCGCTTTTTACGTGTGCCTCGCCTTTGGCGGCATTTTCTTTGCCATACTTTTCAATCCACACGCACACACACACACACACAAACACATGCACGTGTGTCTGTATGTGTGTGAGGGGCGATACCGCATCGTCAGCCGTGTGTGCGGCCATGTTTCGTTTTTAGTTTGTTTTTGCCATGTTCCTGTGCCTCTGCAGCCTGCACCACTGCACCCCTGCCCCATGCTCTCACCCATCTCACAGCTCTCATCCTGTGTCGTCGTCGTCCTGTGGCCATACATAGTTTTCTCTATTGAACATTTTACATATTAGAAATTTTGCAAATGGGCAACGCTGTGCGCCTACCGCACACACACACACACACACACACGCACACCCAGCCCAAAAGTTATGTGTCCGTTGCGAATGTGCACCCGCCTTCTCCTCTCCCTCTCCCTCTCTCTCTCTCTCTCTCTCTCTCTCTTTCTCTTTCTCTTTCTCTCCAAGCCAGCCAACGTACAAGGGGTACGCACACGCGTCCGGAACTGAATTCGGCGTCGCCATCGTCATCATCATCATTGTTGATGTTGTTGTTGTTGTTGTTATTCGCCTCGTAGTTGTAGTCGCTGCCTCGTCTCGTCGTCATTTCTCTGCCATCGGCCATCGTCGTCGCCGTCGTCGTCGTCGTCGTCGCCGCCGCCGCCGCCATCGTCGTCGTAGTCGCCATCGTCATCATCAGGCCTCGCGTCGCTATGGCTATTACTACGGACAGCTGCGGCTCCCCTGTCGTCGTCCCCTTGTGCCCCCCCAGCACCCAGCTTCCAGCTGCCGAGCGGGTGCGGCTTTTGATGCTTTTGCATCAATGTGTCCTCTTCTCTTTCTGTGTGCGTGTCTATTCTGACTGCTGCACTTAGCCAGCAGGTATCGACTGAGGCACAGGCACAGGCCCGGGCACAGGCACAGGATCTGGCATATACCCAGCACCCAGGACCTTCCTTTCCAAAAACAACTTTGTCCACGCTGACGAGAAACAACATACAGCATCCTGTGGCAGCCCCTTTATGCGTCGTCTATTGATAAATTGCACTGCACAAAATTATTCGATTGTACAGTTTGAATAGGCTCTGCTTGAATCATAAACGATTGAAAGATATACAAAAAATTATTAGTTTTTTCATAAATTTTATATTTAAAAATTAATCTCTCAATACAAAATATTAATATATTTAATTAATTAAATATATAATAATTATAATAAATAATTATCACTTGTTTTTTACTATTTTTTAGCTCAAAGAAGTTAGAAATCAATAGAGAAATTACCCGGCTTTGCCGCGTCTATTGAATATTCTTGAAAATGCAAGCGATATCAAAATAGTTTGAGTAATTCTCGCCAATTTCAGGCCAATAAAAAGCCATTCAAATGCCAAACACACTTCTATGCATTACATACATAATTGGCATGAAGCTCGCTTTGTCGAACATTAATACATTATAAATATATATACATTTTGTGTGTGTGTATTTTCTTTATTTCCTTTTTCTTTGTAGATAATAGGAAACTAAAATCCAAATACAAAAATTGCTGCTGAGTTTGAACCAGCGACCTGCCGCTTGTTACTCGTTGCAAGGTTATGCAGGTTCATGAAGTCACGTTTATAAATCGTGTAATTTGTTTGCATTGTTGTTAATGTTTGGCAATGAAGCTTTGACCTGTGCCCACATGGAGCACGAATTTTCCTGTCAAAACAAAGCGGCTTTTGTCAGCTTCCGAGTTCTAACGGTTTGAGCTGTTACCAAACAATCCTTCAATCAGTCAGATCCAAGTCTTGTTATTTACAAAGTTAAGTAGTTACGAATATGTAGGTAAGTTCTGTGATGCACCTGGAAAATATCAGTCCTCAATTGATCCACAGTTGAGCTGGTGCAAGAGTTCGAGCTCAAAACATATTTGACTAATTAGTAAAATAGTTTCTAGGTACAATTTGTACCTCAAATAATTATTCATAAAGATCTCTGGACTAGTTACCATTAAATTTGTAGCCCTGTAGCTGCCCAAAGGGCACCTAGAGCGTCATCAATGTGTCGCCTGTACTTTTGCGTTTCTTCTGCTTGCTCTTTGGTTAAGCCGTTGCCGTTGCCGCTGCCGTTTCTGCTGCTGCTGCTGCTGCTATTTGATGCTGCGAGTGGCGCTGCTCTGGCCAATGTATGTGGCTGCCCACCCACCTACCCCCGCTCTACTAGTCATTGCCCGCACAAAACTCTCTGCAGCTATTGCTGCACCCACACAATCACGTTTCAGCCTAAACAACGTAGCCGCTGCCTGGCTGCCTTCTCTGATACCTACTCCTAGTCTCGAGTGTGTGTCCCTGTGTGTGTGTGTGCGGATGTGTGTGTGTGTGTGGAGTCGTCAATATACCAGCTCCAGTTACAGCTTCAATTCCAGTTGCCAACACACACCATTCCACACCCCACACCCACGCACTCTCCTCTCTATTTGCATGTCTCTGTCTTTCGGTGTGTGTGTGTGTGTGTGCGCGTATGTGTGTGTGTGTGAGTGTGTGCCATTGTATGCATGCATATTAAATTCAATCGAATGTATTCTCTATACTCGATATTCCTCTATGCGCTGCGTTCGGCTCTTTTTTTTCTGCTCATTCTCATTCTCATGCTCGTTCTCGTTTTGTTTTCTATTCCTGTTTTTTTGTTTTGTTTTTGTTTTCTATGCTCGACTACTTCAGCATTACGTATACGTTACGTATACGTAACGTAGTGGCGCACATTCGTTAGAAATAGGCGGAGTTATCAACGTTTTTCAAGTTATAATAAAAATGCAACACATTTTACAGACATGCGACTATGTATATACATACATGCATACATACATATATATATATCGCATACATCTACATGTATTAGTATCCACACACACACACACACTCACACACACACACGCCCATGCAGGAGGCGCTCACTTATGACCCTTGCTCTGGCTACTTTCCATAGATTTTTTCCTTCGTTATTGGTTTGGAGTGGCGCAACTTTTTTGTTTCTGATGCTGCTGCTGCTTGTTGTTGTTGTTGTTGCTTTTGTTGTTGTTTTTGTATATGCATATATACAACAGACGTTTTTTGTTGCAGCGATTTTTTATTATTTTTCAATGCTCAAACTCGACGTCGCATAAAACTTGTGTTTTTGCTGCCTTCAGCTGCTGCTGCTGCTGCTTCTATTGCAGAGGATTGTGCCCCTGCCCTGCCCATATTGACACCCCCTCCACCAGCCCCTCTAGCCTTTAGCTCTTGTGCCCCATGGACACAGCTCGTTACAGTTGCCGCTGCCAGCCAAGAGCCTGAGAGCGAGACATTTTGCTAATGCATTGATTAAAATTGAATTTTTAATTAAAATATTGCGCTTGTATATGTGAGAGTGTGTTGTGTGTAGGTGTATGTGTGTTGTGTGTGTTGTGTGTGTGTGTGTGTGTGTGTGTGTGTGTGTATGTGTGTGTATGTGTGTGTTGTGTGTGTGTGTATGCGCGAGTTTTGTTTGTTTGTTTTGTTGCTCTTGTAGTTTCATCATTTTTTAAGCAGCTCAGCGAATTACACTTGCCCCAAAACAACATAAAAACCAAACAAAGTATCAAGGAATTGCATAAACAATCAAAAGAAATTGATTTTCGATATTGATTTGAACGAAATATTCTGAACAATTTCTTAAATGAATTGACTGAAATATAAACTTGAAAGCATTAAAAATGATGTGTAAACTAACTAGATAATATGCTAAGCACATGCTCAATTAATGTTCAGACGTTCATTCAAAGCTTTCCCAAAAAACACAAAAGAAAAGAACGTTCCATAAAGAAATCTTAAGTATATTAACTAAATCTTAGATGATGTATGTATTTATGAGATATTATTTATACAAAACTCGGAGTTCTTCTTCGCAAAGAGGCACACCTTTCACATCTTTTTGGTAGTTGGGCTATGTTGCTTAAGTTACCTTTAACCTGGAAATGAATTAAAGCCAAAAATCAATTTAAATACCATTAGCAAAAAGACAAATAAATCAAGTTCTGCATTGTTAAAGCCTGACAAAAACTCTTGAGCTGCCTTCAAATTGAATGTTAGCTGAAACAAAATTAAAATTGAATAAGTTTTTAATGGTTCTTTTAAGTAAGATTGACCTTTGGCATAAACTATTAAAAAAGGCTCAAACAAACAGCAAATAAATAAAAATAGTTATTTGATAATAAATAATAAGAATAAATGGCTTCAGATTTGATATAATAAATAATTGAATATATTTTTCAAGCAATTTACAAACAAATCAATTCCCAGAAAAGATTATTCAAGTCTCATTTGACTTATTTTCGATATTTAACATGTTCAAATAACTTGCGGCAAGCAAGTGGCACACACTTGATAAATTTATTTAACTGCATTCATGCAACGCCTGCTGCCGGATTTTGTAAGGAATTTCACTTTCGATATTCGCATTGATATTTGCTGAACTCCATTTCTCAAGCCTGTAAACTCAATAAATCACATGCAATTATGCAAGCAAAAGCATCCTTAAGGAATATTCACACTTTCACACGTTGCCACAAGTGGCAAGTGCCTGTGTGTATGTGCGTGTGTGTGTGTGTGTGTGTGTGTCGGCTTAGTTCTTGCTGCTGACCAAAAAGCCAAGCCACAAGTGTATTTGGCCATAAATCTCACAATTGGTTTCTTATGCAACTGAGAGAGAAAATTGAAAGGCTATTTACAGAAAATATTTTCTTTGCATCTATTTGCCAACAACAACAACAACAGCAGCAGCATGGCTTGGCCAAGAGACGCACACGCAATGCCTGTGCCAGAGGGGTGAAGGCGTCGCAAGGGGGAAGGGGGGAGGGAGGGAGGGAAGCTACTTTGCCTGTAGATTTTCCGAGACGTCGATACAGTCTATAAGTGAGCCAATAAATAAACACAAATTTTCGACAGGCAAACATTTGCTCAAGCAAAAACGTTCAAAGATGTTGTGCAGGTGTGTGTGACTGTGTGTGTGGCTGCGTGTGTGTGTGCCTGTGTGTGCATGTGTGTGTGTGCCTGTGTATGTGTGTGTGTGGTGTCAAGCCACAAACACCTTTTGCGTAAAATAAAGCAATCAAGCAAATAATGTTGCCACATTACACGACATATCAACAGCTTCCTGCTGTGCAGCACGCAGCAGAGTGCTCGGGCGAGAGCGAGATAGAGATAGAGAGAGAGAGCGAGCAGAAACACACACACATACATATACGCTTGGTTAAATTTCTTTAATAGAAGACACACACGCAGGAAGCTAAAATAAAATTGAAATCATGTCGCAAGCAACAACCTTGAGGAATGCCGTGCACACACACACATACACACACACACATAAGCACACACATATACACACACACACACAGCGACAGTTGTCTGGCAAAATGTCTCGACTCTCGACGCGACTCAATTCAAGTTGACTTCACTTGCCTTTGCCATGTGGCCATGCGGCATGTGGCAAGCAGACGAAGGAGCAACCAATGCTTAGCCTTGCTCTGCTGCTCTTCCCCCTCTCTCTTCCCTCCCACCCTCTCTGTGTGCACTTTCACTTTCTGCTACCCCTCAACCCCACCTTTTCTGTTACCCCTTAACTGCTGCACTTGCTGTGCCATATTTAACAAATTATCTGTAATTTCTCCCGAGCACAGCCGCAACGTCGCCATCTTTGCCGCCAGCCAGAGTTGCCAACTGTCGCTGCACAAAAAGTAGCTGCTGCAGCTGATGTTGAAAATAGCTAAAAGTAGATAAAATAACGTGTTCTTCATACAAGAACTTAATGTTCGCATGTATGACGGGATGATGAATATCTGTTTTGGGGCTTGAGGGACGGACAATAAAAAAATATAAGATATTAATGAATTATTAGATCGAAAAAAATCAAAATCAGTCCAAAAATAACTAAAATCGCGGTGAACTGTAACTTCCACCAAAACGGCAAAATTTAGCTAGAAAAGCAGCTGCTTTGTCAACACTGCCGCCAACCCCAATGCCAAAAGTCTGTCCGTAGCAAACATTTAAGCCAAAACCGTAGGCACACACACACACTGACACACACACACACACACACACACACACACACACACACACACACACACACACACATGGTATGGCTACGACTCGGAGTCAGGCAAGCCACTTGTCAAGATGGATAGCAGAGCAGTCGTTCTCGTCCTCAACGTCCTTGTCCTTGTCGTTGTCGTTGGCGTTGTCTGCGAGGCAGCCGGGAATTTTGGGCTTGAAGCAGCCGCAAGTGCTTAACTTCAGACAGAGTCGCACACACACACACACACACACACACATACGGGCTGGCACACACAGACATTAAGAGACACACAGACATAGCTCAACCACAGCCGCATTGCTGGCAAGGACATCAGCAGCCAGCTCGGGCAATCAGATGCAGTCCTTCTGGCCAGAAGGAAGTTGTTTGTGGGTCGCTCGACCGCCCGCCCGCCTCGCATACAAGGCTGGCCGAGAAGCGAGTCACCCTTTGCCGGGGCGATTATTGTCCTTGTGCACCCCCTCACTTGTTGTTGTTCCTGTTGTTGTTGTTGCTGTGGGTGTCTTCTCGCAAGATGAAAGCCACTTGCCATTCATGGCCGGCCAAGCGTCTGGCTTTTGCCTGCTGCCAAGGGTGGCTTCAGCTTTGACTCCGGATCCGACTATGACTCCGGCTGCTGCTGCTTCCGCCGGGGCAGCAGCTCCTTTTGACTGCGACCCGGCCAAACGACCTTGAGCCTTACAGTTGCACGTTTGTCAGGACTCGTTGCCCAGTTACTGTGGCTCATCTGTGGCTCTATCTTTGCCAGCAACCCAGCCCAGTCCAGACTAGTCCAGTTAAATGCCCGCCTTCCTTCCGAGTTGGCTAAGCGCCCGCTTTGCTTTGGCTTTCGCTCTTGCCACTTGCCACTTGCCGCTTGCCGCTTGCCACTTGCCACTTGCCACTTGCCTCATGGCTTTGGCCACTCCCTATTTAGCTGCAGACTCCAGTTTTGCATCCGTGTAAACTGATGTGTTAAGCTGTTAAGTGCCAAAGTAATTGTTTTCTTTCAGCAGCAACAACAACAACAACAACTTTGACATCCCTTTCACTTGCCACTTGCCACTTGACCTTGAGCTTGGGCATTGGGCGGCGCCTGTTGCAAGCTGTTCAACTGCCTGTTGATCTGCTGCCTCTTGTTTCTTGTTTCTGTCTAGTGGAACTTTAACTTCTGCTGGAGCGTGTTGTCCCAGTTGAAGAGCAGCTCGAGTTTCACACAATCCTAATTAAGCCAGCAGCTAACTAAGTAGAGGCCGTACCCTATTCCCGAGCTAAGGATTCCTGGAAGAGCTCATTGCTGTTCAAGTATCTGCTTTCCGAAGTATGAATATAATCAGGATCTAATGAAAATTCATCGCTTTACTTGACTTCATGGATTTGCTGTCATCGTATTCCAACCTGCTTCTTCTTATTCTTCCCTCCCTAATCACTCTCTCTCTCCTCTCTCGCTCTTTTGTTGTTTCTCTTTTAGTCGGGAACTCCCGACTAGAGCCCCTTAGTTGTTCACTATGTCCTTTTCCTTTGTTATTCTCTCTGTATCCTTTCTTCCCCTCTCTTACTCTCTGCATCGTTTATATTTCTCCCTTTTTGCTTTTTTATTTCTCCGCCTATCTTCAACTCGCTCTTTTGATTTCTCTGACTTTCTCCTTTTCTCTCTTTCTCTTATTTGAAATCCCTTTTTCCCCATTCTCTGTCTCTGGCTGTCTCTATCTCGCTGTCTCTCTCTCTCTCTCTCTCTCTCTCTCTCTCTCTCTCTCTCTCTCTCTCTCTCTCTCGCTGTCTCTATCTCACTGTCTCTCTCTCACTTTATTTACTCTCCCTCTCTCTCTCTCACTTGATTCTCTCTCTCGCTTAACTATCCGACTATCCTTTTCTCTCTCTCTCTCTATCTTTATCTCTCTCTCTTTCTCTTTTTATCTCTCTCCCTCTTTCTCTCTTTCTCTCTCTATCTTTCTCTCTCTCTCTCTCTCTCTGTCTCTCTCTCCCTCTATCTCTCTCTCACTTGATTCTCTCTCTCGTTTAACTATCCGACTCTCCTTTCTCTCTCTCTCTCTCTCTCTCTCTCTCTCTCTCTCTCTCTCTCTCTCTCTTTCGCTCTCTCTCTCCCTCTATCTCTCTCGCTTGATTCTCTCTCTCGTTTAACTATCCGAATCTCCTCTCTCTCGCTCTCTCTCTCTCTCTCTCTCTCTCTCTCTCCTCTCTCTCCTCTCTCTCCTCTCTCTCTCTCTCTCTCTCCTTTCTCTCTCTCTCTCCTCTCTCTCTGTCTCTCTCTCTCTCTCTCTCTCTCTCTTTCTCTCTTTCTCTCTCTCTCTCTCTCACTCTCTCCTTGTCGTTTATACTCTCTCCTACTGTAACTCTCCATAATTCTTTTTATTCTCTCCATTGCTCTCTGTCTCTATTTTTCTCTCTGTTGTTCTCCCTTGCTCACTCGCTCTCTCTCTCTCTCTCTCTTGATATCTCTGTACCCTTGCCGTCTCTCTCTCCTTTTCGCTCCTTTTCTCTTTTATCGAAAACTGTGCCTCATCTAACTTAACAGAACTTTCAATCCGACTATTCTTTTCACCTTCGATAAAATTGGTGAATTTGCCAACCCGAGAAAATAATGAAAACACTTTTGGTTATATTTTTTTACATTTACTTCTTCACTTTTATTCTGTTTCAGTTGTATATAATTTAGGTTTAACTAAAATAATAATATTAATATTAATAATAATGTAATAATAATAATGATTAATGCATTATCTTCATTGTTATCATGGATAATTCACGCATCAAGAACATCATACAATACATATGCATTTCAATAGCTGTGTGTGTGTGTGTGTGTCCGCTCACTGGGATTTGGTGTGCCTGTGTGCTTGTGTGTGTGTGTGTGTGTGTGTGTTTGTATTACATAAAATTAGCACACATACCATACGCATACTCATATCTGTATTAATACATATACACATATTTATATATATATATGTATATGTAAATATTTGCTTACGGGTCCTTTGCTTTATTTAGTTTAATTAATTTGGGGGTTATTACAATATAGAGAAAAGTTGTGCGCGCCTAAGACTAAGTCGATATACGTGTACGTGTACGTATATATACCCTATAGCTATGGAAATTTGTACATTATTTACATTTACATTTGGAAATACAATTGCTGTGTTTATTAATTATGTTTATGTATATATGTATATTTATTTATATTATGTACCATAATCTAATTACTTGAAAGACAACATTGCGTATGCGTAATATGAATATTTATGAGTGTGTGCGTGTGTGCGTGTGTGCGTGTGTTTGTGTGTGTGGCTAAACTAAACACTAAACTACATTTAAGAAATGCATAAGTCTCTAGTTGTTATTGTTAATTATAGCAAGTACATATATATATATATTTAAAAAACGATTTCTTTCTTTATTTATTTTTTCAATATTGGCAAAGAATAAGGCGCATACGAAATGCATAAATAAATAATTGTTAGGCGAGATCTTATCCTTACAGGAAAGTTCTGAAGTGCATGTGTGTGTGTGTGTGTGTGTGTGTGTGTGTGTGTGGGTGTGGCTGTGCGTGTATGTCTGTGTGTGGGTCAACGTTAATACTCGTACCGTTTTATAACTAGACTTAAGCTTAAGTTCCAAGCATTTGAAAAAATGAATTAGCAACTCGTTTTAAGCACTTGGCTTCACTTTTCTTTTAAGACTAAACGTTGGGCATATTAAAATAGCAGTCCAAATGTATTATTACCGTTGGCCTCTTCATAAGCGCCAACCCAGCGGCCAGGCCGCGCCGCTCCCACTCAATCCTCGTGCGGCAGCTCGGCGGCCTGCTGCTGCTCCAGCTTGATTTTCATCAATGGGGATTCGCGCATTGCCGCCGCCGGCGCATAGGCAGCCGCTGCCGCGGCCGCTGCTGCTGCTGCCGCTGCGGAGCCGGCGCCGGTAGCTCCGGCATCGGCGAACAGTTCGCTCATGTCCTGGCCGGGAAAGAAGTCCTCGAAGCGCGGACTCTTGTTAACCGACTTCTGCAGCAGCCCGTTGGCAATCGCCTCAAAGTCTATGCCCGCCGGCAGGCTCTCCAGAAAGCGTTTGTTGTACGCATAGCCGGGCTGCTCCTTGGCATGCTTGGCATAATGTCCGTGGGCGTGGTGCGCGGAATAGGGTGATGCGGCGCCCGGCCGACTCGAGCCGGCCGCCGATTTGCTGCCCGCCGACGAATTGGAGCCGCGCGACTGATTGCCATATTGGCGGGCGTGCATTGCCTCCTTCAGCTCGCGATCCCGCGACATCTCACGCTCACGCTCCCGCTCGCGCGATAGTTCGCGCGCATAGCTGGCCGCACTGGGATGCATTGCACCGGATCCTCCGCTGCTGCCGCCCCCGTTGCCGCCGGATGTGCCGCGCTGATGGCCAGCCTGCTGCGTGCTGGGAAGCACATTCAGGCCGGGCAGGCCCATCAGCCCCAAGGCGCTCAGATCGGGCAGATTCTCGGCGCCGCGGCGCTCGCTCTGCTGATGCTTGGCTGCCGCCGCCACCGCCGCCGCTGCCGAGACCTGATCCTCGATCTCGGAGCGCTGCAAATAGGCTGGCGACTTGTACATGTTCATCGACTGCACATGCGGCGACTGCTGCTGCTGCTGCTGCTGTTGGTGCTGCTGCTGCTGGGAGAGTATCTGCCTGCGCAGCGTCTCTGTCATCGTGCTCAGCGGATTGCTGCCGTCGGGCGGCGCCATCTTCACCGCTGCACTGTGATACCCATTGGCAGCAGCTGACGGGTTGCCTGAACCAAAGTGTGCCTGTTGAAAGTCAAAGAAAGAGCGAGAAGGGCAAAGAATGGGAAAGGTTGTTAAGATTGATTCTAGCCGAAGATGTGTTTGTAAGATGGAACTGAACTTGAATGCTTTTCCCCTTTTAATTTGAACAATCACGCTGGTTCAAACTATGTTTTTTTGTATGATTAACTAATTGCTTCAAGTTGAAGATATATTTGTAAGATGTGGTTCTTTGGTATACTTACACCATGCGCCTGTCCATTGGCATACTGATGGGCACTCATGTCCTCCTTGATCTCGCGATAGTCCCGAAAGACGACGGCCTTGATGACGCTGCGTATGAGCTCCTCGGGCCACATGCCCAGCAGAATGCGCTGGGGGCGACCGCGTGCCTTGGGCCGTGGATCGGTGCCGCCGTCCAAAGAGGGGCCCAGCATGTTGTGCACACGATTCGCATAGAGCACGAACGTGGGATAGGGTATATCGTATTTACGAGCGGCCTGCGACAGCGAGAGGCCCTCCTTTAGTACGCTAAATATGGCCTCGGCCATGGCTTCCGGGCGCCAAGACTTGAGCGGACCGCGTTCGCGAAAGCGCAGCTGTTGCACCAGATTCTGTTGGTTTGTGTTCCAGCACTTCTGCCACATGGACTGCAGCTGATACTGGTAGCTGTCTGCTGGAGGAAGCGGCAAACAGCAGTCAGAAATAGAGGGAAGAGGAAAACATATACCAAACTTAGTTGCCCTGTTCCGGACTATGCTAATTGTTTGGCAACAGGAAGCCCGCTTCCCTGCCTCGAGGACTGTCGCAAACTTACCCGCCACAGATGCGCCTGTTGCCGGTGCGCCCATCCAGCCGTGTCCGCTCGTCTCAATCATTTTGGCCTGCAATGGCAACAGAAAGAAGCAGCAGATAAGTAAAAATGTCGTTTCAGTTTTCTACGGCTCTAAAGTTCTCAGTTCTCAGTTCTCAGTTCGCAGTTCTTGGCGACTTGCAAAATGCTGGCCATAAAAGTTTATTAATGCCATAAATGTGGCCCAAAGCGTTTTGGTATGCAAACGCCAATGCGAATTAGTATACAAAGTTGGCAAGCGATTTGCTGCCGCTTTTGTCTTCAGCGTTTTTATGGCCAACCACAGCTATTTATTTATTGCTATTATTAGATATGTATGCCCCTGCCCCTTGCCCGTGTCCCCTTGTCCCTGTCCCTATCCCTGACTCCAAACAGTCGTATCTTAGCTACACGCAGAAGAAAAAGTTCAAGAACTTTGTGCTCAACTTTGCCAATCGAAAGTCTAGTCGAAAATGTCTTTAATTGAGCATGAAATTTTTATTTCAAGTACATTTTTCGCTCAGTGTAACCACAAATATTCGCTAACTGAAGCAAAACTTGAGTCGCAGGCAATTGCGACGGCTCTTAATATGTATTAATGAAAGCACAAGAGTGAAAAAATCAAACCGCGTGTTAAATAAATGAAGCCATAATTTACTGGACTATAACAAAAAAGAAGAGAAAAGTTAAATAGTTGCAGGCCGTGCTACAGGATGCATTGCCTAACGCTGACCGGGCCAACAGCTTGGCCCGGCCAACAGCTCGTCAGCGGGCCCCAACTGCACAGAGCCATGCATTTTATATGGCCAACAGGCAGGCGCTATACAAATTATGTGCAGCGGCAACAAAAACAGCATATACTAAATACACACACACATATATAGGGTATATGTATATATATATAGGGTATATGTGGCGTATATATGTTGGGGAGTGCAAGTCTTAAATATTTGAAGCGGGTTTTGGGCCATGTTTGGATTGGATTTGTTAGACTGTTAGCCGAGCATGTTAAGGAAAAAGGTCATAAAATGTATGAATAATTGAAATTGAAAAGTCGGAAGCATTTTTTTCTTCCACTTCTTCTTCTGCCCTCTGCTGTTATTCTACATTTTTTACGCGCCACACTAGACTACGAGGCACGTCGGCCGTCGAGTGCCGAGTGGCGAGTTCCGAGTGCCCCAAGGCCCCTTGCCACGAAACAAAATGGCGTTAAAAACGCTTTTTTATTTTAAGCATTTTGTTAATGGCAAAGCGTCAGGGCAGCTCAAGTTGTTATTATTGTTATTGTTGTTGTAGTTTTTAATGAGAATCGCCACAGTCGAAGTTGTTGTAGAAGTTATGTAAAACACGTAATTAGGCTTTGACACGGCAGTTAACTAGCCATATTGCATATGCACAAAGGGCTGGCGATCACTGCAAATATTAAACAACAAAAAATCTACGAGTGCTTTCTACATTGTATTCAAGCATCGAATAGTTTGCAATGGCCGCACACAAATGACTCTGTAGGCGGATACGTTGGTTGGGCAAGCTCTCATTCGTGGAAATAGCAAAACCTTGCTCTTTGCTGCTGCAACTAATATGACTTGGATGGATTGACAAAGAACTTTCAAGCTACTTTGAATAAATGCAATATATAATATATCTAGCCTACACAAGTCTGCCAAGCATATATTTGAACCGTTGTATACTCAACTAGCATAAACATAAATTGAACTCTTTCCCTGACTTCAGATGTTTTATAGCTTTGTTCTAATTCTTCACGTTACGAAATATCTGCAAATGGTTTATAGCTTGAGTAGCAGCTGTTGTGTGAGTTTGGGCAACCGAAGAGCACAGTCGCTGGTTCAAACTTCAGCCTAAATAGCATTCTCTTAGCCAAGAGCCGTTGTTCTAGTCATATTGAAGAAGTTAACTTGATCTATAACCATAACTATCTATAACTATTATCATATGTATGTATTCCATATACTAGCTTGGTGGACTTGAACCTGCAACCTTCTTGATAAATTGCTTCACTCACAATGAAAAAACATTTACCTAAAGAGTAAAAACATAGGGGAACTCATTTAACAAGAACGAAATTGAATTTCTCGTTTTGCGTTGACATTTAGTCGCCTTTAATAATTAAGTTAACATTAAGTTAACATTATAGTACCCAGTTTTTACTCGCCATTTACCTTGTAATTTACTATTTACCTTATAGTACCCAGTTTTCTATTATAGTAAATAGCACTTGCAATTATTCACACTAGTTCTTAAGTTCTAGTCATAAGTCAGACACATGGAATGGCTTGCAGCGCGGTTAACCATTAGTCATCTACATCGTAAATTTGCCAGTCACTTGCCAATGCATTATGGCGACCTCCCACCTCTCTCTCTCTCAACTCTCTCTCTCCCAACTCTCTCTCCCCCTCTCTCTCTCTAGCTCTCGCTCTGTTTATCATGCTCGCCCTTCCTGCCCTGAGCACTTGGCCAAGTCACGTCTAACAATTATAAGACTCGCCTGGCACACAATGCATACAGCATACAATATAATAAAATATAGCTGCTGCTGTGCTCAAAAATGTTTAATTAATTAAATTTTCAATTTCCCGCCAGCAGCAGCAGCAACAGCAACAAGAGCAACAACAACAGCAACAAATTTGAAGCGTGCGCGCATTCAACTTTCTTTCAACTCATTTAATTTAATTTGCGGCGCTTCGCTGCTGCCGTCGCTGTCGTCGCTGCCGCCGCCGCTGTCGCTGCTTCTGCTGCTGCTGCTGCTGCTGCTGCTGCGGCTCATCGTCTTCTTGTTCTTGCCAATTACTCATCGTGTGCACACGCCCCATTCACATAATAATTTATTTAATTAACTTTATGCGCTGCTAGAAATATTCTATAAAAAAATTATTTCTTTTTATTTTTTATTGATTTTTGTTTCTTTACTTTCGCATATTTGGTTTATATGTGGATACAGCCCATCAATCCAACTGCTGGGCGGCTGCCCTTGTCCTTTGCCAGCTCTTAAATTCCCCCTCCCCTCCCTTCACACACACACGTCTTTCAACAGCCTTCAAGTTGCGTCTCGTCCCACCGCCCGTAATGCTCGCCATGAAAACCCGCTGGATTCTAATGCAATTTTAATTTTATTTTTCAAGCGAGCACATAAACTGAACGCGCCGCCGCACCCCGCCCAAAACCAAGCCCCCCTCCTCTTACTCCGCACAGATAGCAATTGCTGGGCGCGCGGGGCATGCAACACTATAAACTACAGTCGCGACGACCCGCCGCACAAGCCACCCGCCCCCCATGTTTGTTGCCTAAGAACTTTGGCTATAGTTTTTCTCTGCCCAGCCCTTTGGCCCACTCCCCACACCCCCTTTCTCTCCCACGCTCTCTCTCTCTCTCCTACTCTCTCTCCCTGCACGTAGTATACTATATTTCTTATATTATATAACACTTTATTTATTATTCATTTTCGATTCGTGCTTTTACTGCAGCAGCGGCAGCGACAGCGACGCCAGCTGCGACGCCAACATTAACGGCGGCGTCTCAAGTTTGTTATTTCTCTTGTCTGCAACTTGTGCTCACCACAATCCACCCCCTGCACCGCCATCCCCTGCACCCACCACCGCACGCCACCTGCCTCTGCCATTTGCTCTTGGCAATTTCTTGAGCTGCTTTTGGCTCAGCTGCGTTTGCTGTGCGCCTGCTGCTTTGCAGCCTTCACTACTACTACTAGCAACTACTAGCCCCTGCTAGGCATGCCCCTGTCAGCACTCTCCTCCACCCGCTCTCTCACTGGCATCCCCTTTACCCCTGCCACGGCTTTCGACGCTCATTCATTCATTCATTTATTTATATTACTCAACCAACCGCACGCACACGCCCCGCACATTTGGCCGCCCCCAGCCTAATCCTGCCCCATGTTATCTGTCTCTCCCTCCCACCTTCTCTCTCTTTCTTTCTCTCTCTCTATCTCGTTGGGCTGGCTCCTGTGCCTGACAGTCGCGTCGTCTTTTATCCGCGTCCTGCGCCCGGTTTTATAGTTTTTGCGCTCATGCCATTCATTAATTTTATAAGAAGCAATGCTTGGCATAATAAATAATTAATTTAAATGGCAACTCTGGCTACGAATACGCGACAAAGTCCCAACATCCTGAGGACCTTCGTCTAGCTCTAAAGTGCCTCCCAACTTGTCTTACGCCAGTCTGACGCACCAGACCCGGTGACAGTGGTTAAAAATGTTAAGGAATCTACAAATACCTCAAAGTCTATGAAAATGGACTAGCAGCTATTTCGATTTGACATGGGAGGATTACTTGCTCGAGTACTAAAGAAATATTATAATGCATCAAACTGTACAAAAGTATCTCAAAATATGCAGGGAACAAGCTGAAATTGCAATTTTCCTCTTAAGCAAGAAACACTTCCTATAAGAGGACTACGAATCGAAGTTAGGGCTATAAAAATCGAACATTTTCTGTTGTTTTATCGGCAATTTTCAGACTGGGTCTTTGCCAAGCAGCTGTTGGCCAAAAGAGAAGAAAAAAAAGAAGCAAACTGTGTTGGGGGCTCATCTTTCGTTAAGTATGCAACTTCTTTGCTTAACTATGCAACTCCTTGGTGGTAGCCGCTGCCACGTTGGTGGTGGCAACAACTAAATATTTAATAGTATTTTATTGCACGAATTTCACATAAAATATGCATATTAGCCCAATGCATTATTCATGAAATAATGTGAAAAACACATTTCGCGCACAGGGCGAAGCCGCCAAAGGAGCCGGCGAGGCGTACGGGGCAGACGGGAATTATTTTGTAGGTGCACGTCTACGACAACAACGGCAACAACAACAACAACGACAACAACAATTGCTGCAACAGCAACAACAATGGCAACAATAATTGTAGTAATCATAAAATCAAGTGCGAGTGCATGAAGAGCTCCACTCTTCGCGCTGCAAGTGCTCGCAATGAAACTTTCGTTTCATTTTATTTGCCACAACAACAGCAACAACCATAACAACAACAAGAGCGACAACAACAACACTTGCAACAATAATTTAAATGCAATAAATAATTATACAGCAAGTGTTGAGTGGAGCGCGCATTGAGGTGTGTCAGGTGTTATTGTAGTTGTTGCCAACTAACCAGCAGCCGACAGCCCAACAACTAAAATTACAATAAAACTTTCAAATGGGGGCAGCTTACGACTGCGTCTAAAAAGGGCCAAGCCCAAAAAAGGGGGAAAAATACAGAAACATACCACGAAGTCTGCCTTCAAGTTGAGCTACCCCTCGCACTCGAACTTAGGGCTGAACAGAATAATAACTGAGAAATGCATGGCTTGCATTTAGCGATGGCAGCGTGAAGCGGGTTCTCAGAGGCACCTCAAGGATACTTTTGTTCAAATAGTTAGAAATCAAATGTGAATTCGAGGCCTTAAAAGCATATGCTGTCTGTATGATCTCAAGGAACTCAGAGTCTAACAGAGCTAGAGCCAGAATATATGGTATATAGGCACACGTATAAGGGATTTACTTATATATTCCTGCATATGCATATTCGACTCAATAATGCATATGCTGTCTATGTGATCTCAAGGAACTCAGAATATAAGACAGCTAGAGCCAGCATATATGGTAGAAAGCAACTCGTATAATATACACGTCTATACCTGAGCCGCTGCTACAGCCAACTATTTCCGATTATATCGCAGTCTGTTCTCAAGGAACTCAGAGTCTATTCGAGCTAGAGCTACAAAATGTTGTTTATGTATACAGGTATGCCAAATACAGCCCATGTTTAATTCATGCGGCTCATACGTTCTTCCATTCTTATCATATTGCTATAAAGAAATGTTCCTACAGGGTATTGCCCAGTCGTCTACTGCGTTTGTACACCTTTGTAGCGCTCATGTTGCCATCTCTAAGGGCAGGACTTGCAACATTGCAATGTTGCAATGTGTTGCTGTTTATTATAGTTGTTGTTGCTGAGTTTTATTTGTTGTTGTTGCCTGGCGCTATTTACTTTAGCTTTATTGTTGTTGCTTTTGTTGTTGTTGGTAATTGCAACTTTTTCCTCGCTTGTTTTTTATTTCATGTAATTTTTTGTTAGCCACATTTGATGGCGTCTCCCTCGCGCTGTTGCTGTTGTGCGCTGTTTGTTTCGAAGTAAAAATTAACCTTTTGCAAATAGTAATTTATTGTTTTTAGCATGCAGGATAATGAGGATATATGGCCGACAGTCGGTCTCCCTCCCCCCAAGACCATGCTGCACGCTTAAAGCTTACACATTGTTTGCTATTGTAATGGCCAGAGGCTTGCGTGTCCTTTCAGCTGATTGAAAGCGCGAGTAAGAAGGTTCGAGTGTGTGTGAGAGAGAGAGAAAGAGAGAGGGGGAGGTGGGGGAGAGAGGTGCAGTTGATGAGCTGTCTGCAAAGTGTTAAAACGCCTGCACACAGTCATTAAATATTAATTCAATATGTAAGTATGAACCAGACTTGAACAAAAGAAATGGCAAAAAAATGATATAGAAATGTGGCACCTATATCCCTCCCCCCCAACACCCACTGAAGCCCCCCACAGCGCCTGGGCCATCATCATCATTAGGTCGCTTTCAAATATGGCAGCTTTAAATAATATAAGATGGCAAAGCGCGGCATGGCCTTTCGGGCATATAAATATATGCATGCATGTGCTCAAGAGTGTGTGTGTGTGTGTGTGTGTGTGTGTGTGCTCTCGCTATGAATAAGCGAGCGCCAAAGTAAATACCATGGCACGGGACAAAGACAAAGACAAAGGCAAAGGCAGAGACAAAGCGAAATGCCATAGCAGGAAGCGGCTGCATTTCGGTCAAGCGCACAAATGTATGCTATGCCATTTAGACGTAATCTCACGCACACACACACACATAGACGCAGTCGCGGGCACACACACACACACGCATAGCTAATGCATATTTGAAAGCCTGCCTACAGGCGCAGGCGAGCCAATCGAAGCGGCCAAAGCCCCTTCAAAGGCACAAAAACTGCATGCACATGTATTAGTAATACACACACACACACGCTCGCACACACACACACACACACATGGCCGTGCATGTGCAGTCGCATAAAGCCTTGAAATAATATTTAATATTTAGAGAGACATAAATATTAAATGAATGCCGCTATGTTACTTAGCAAAATCCAATGCTATGCAAAAAGGTAACACAACTTTGCAAGCGGCGAGCTTGCACCCCTGCCCACTCCCCTCCCCTCCCCCTTTCGCCTGAATACTCTTAGCCCCACCAGCCACGCCCATGCAAGCCGCATATGGTATAAAACAAGAATTACAGCTAACACATTCCAGCGGCATTATTTCTCCTTCTCCATTTTTTCTTTATATCTAAACTTTTGCACTAAGAAAAACTTTTTTTAAGTGAAATCTTTTTTAAAAGCAAATTATATCTTTAAGCAAATTATTTAATACGAATGTACATGTCACAAGGAAAACTTATTTCAGAACTTCTTGCATTAGATTTTGTATTTGTTGAAGACTCTACGAATTGGCTTTTCTGCTTTTAACTTGACTTTTTCTTCAAGTGTATTTTGCCATCTGTAGGCCAAAAACTGCAGTCCAACTGTTATATATAGAGTATTTTATAGCCATGTCATGTATTTCTTTAGCCAAACGAGGACTCGCGCGCACATTTTTAGTTTCTGTTTCAGTTTCTGTTTTCAGTTTTCAGTTTGAGTTGCTGTTTTGTATTTGATACCTTTGGGAAGGTACGAGTCGAGTCGAGTCGAGTCGAGTCGAGGCGAGACGAGTCGAGTCGAGTCGAACTCTCAGCCGCCACGTCGAACGTTTGCCGGGGCCATACGAAAATCTTATGAAATATGCACGGCCTCTGTAATTTCTTATTTAAAATGCCATTAAATTTTTTGAATAGCATAGAGAGAGCGGCCCAGAGAGAGAGAGAGAGAGAGAAGGAGTGAGAGCGGGAGGGGGCTCTAAAACAGAGCGCAGCATGCACTCGGGCCCTGGGTAAATAGAGGCGCGCACCTGGACACGGTTACGTGCAACATGCCACATGTGTGTGTGTGTGTGTGTGTGTGTGTGTGTGTGTGGAGCGACCAGGTTAGACAAATATGGTTGGTCTGGCTGTGCAGCGACTGTTTGAGGTGCTGGCCATGGGGGAGCGCACTTCTAGTCGAGCCGAGTTGAGTTTTAAAATGCATATTTGATTGTTTTTCGTAGGCAGTTGCGCCTAAATGAATGCAATAGCTGAGCTACCGCACAGTGTGCGGCACGTGCGGCACGTCTGAGTGCGTACATGCAGCCTCATTAAAGTGCCCAACTGCTGCCGCTGCCACTGCTGCATGCATCTTTTATACACACCCACACACACACACACGCAGCAGCTGTCAGCTTGTATCTATAAGTAGGCTCAACTGTATCTACAGATACAGATACAAATACATTTATATAAAGATACACACATAGATATATATGTATATGTTTATGCTAATATATTGTCTTTGGCCAAGTTAATATTGATTTGGTCAAGCGAACGTTGCGCTCGCGCGCTTTGCTTAAGCTAATTAATATACACACCCACACACACACGCACTCGTATGTATCTGTGTATGCTTGAGTGTATATGTATTTGTATATCCATGTACATTTCGGCCCGGCCACAAAGCTCTCGATTGTCTCGCCGCCTCGCACGCAGTCAGTTTGATTTGCTGCACGGATTTCTAAAATAATTACAAATACACACGAATTAAATTTGCATTAGAGCCGCAACCAATTAGCCATTTGGCAGCAGCTTTTGGCGAAAGGGGTTTGCTTTTGTCTACAACTAGACTATATAGTACACTGGACAACATGGCACATGGCTTGAAATTGGTCTGTGAAGTGGTTATGGAGAAGTACAAAACCTTTTGGGTAATATATATAGCGAAGGTATTTACACTTCTTAAGTTATACGTCTAGATGTATGCACTCCAGTATAACTGAGCTGGGGCAGCAGCAGAGTTGTCTATCGGATCTCAAGGAACTATGACAGCTAAATCTGTCAAATGTTGTATATAGGCACACGTATGTCAAACGCAGCTTATGTTCATTTCATATGTCTCATAATTCCCATGACATTGCAATTAGATGAGATTTTAGAGGTTAGAGTTCATTTTAAGAGCTAGTGTCTACAAATTTGGTTAACTCTATTGAATACAAATGAGGCTTACTTTATGATAATATTACAATCTGGAGATGTTTGAAATTTGATGCTCTTAAATTGAATTAAATGGTTAATCAAAAGAGCAAAACCCTAGGAAATTTCATTATAATATTATTGTTTCGTTACGAATCTTATTAGACTCCACACTTTTCAAAGAGAAATATATATGTTTAGTCTATCTCTTTAACAGATTTCCTAGAAAACGAATGGCAAACGATCCAAGAACACCATCTGTTACCATATCTTTATTCCCTGAAGATAAACAGATGATTCCAAGTGGAGATTTTCGCAAAGAGATTTAATCAGAATTTGGGCAAACTTTAAGCAAACGTTTGAGTTTTCAAAAACGAAAGAAGAATAGATATAAATCCCCTTTATACTGTTCATTTAATGAAGATCTTCAAAAGTAGTCCTCGTAGAAAGAGGATGGGTTCAAGCTCTGAATTCTTAAGAACAAGATAGCTTGAAGAGACGACCTTACCTTCTAGATCTTAATATAGAGTAATGTTAAGATTTATTCTCAAGAAATCCATGTAAAATATCTTTAAGATTCGTTCTCAAGGAATACATCTTGAGGACCTTTTGGGTTTGATGTTGTTGTTGTTGCTTCTCGCCAAATGGTGTTAAGGATATTCGAAACATCTCGAGTGAGTTTTTCCCTATCTTCAGACTATCCTCAGATAGGGAAAACTCTTCAGACTATCTTCAGACCCATCGGACCCATGTAAATCTATTTGGACCAACGACACCCTCTACATTTGGATTCGTAGAAATCTGTTTAAATAATGCCCATAAACAACTCGCATTCATTTTAATTTCTGTTGTTGTTTTGTTTTGTTTAGTTTTTTTTTTTAGTAATTAAATAAAAATTGCTTTTTGTGCGAGCCATAAAATAATTTTCTCAAAAGCGAAATATATGGCTTATGGAGCATTAGCTGATGTTTGCATTTCAATAAAGATTTGTGCCTCTAAATATTGTGTGTACATATATCTATATATCCATATACTATATATACACACAGCAACAAGGTTGTGGAATCAACAGCAACAACAACAACAACAACAACAGCAACAACAACAAAAGGCTGCGTCATTTTTATTTGTTTCGCTTCAAGTGCAGGAAATTGTCTGTAGCCCATTTAAAAATAAACAATAATAAAATAAATAATTAAGAAATACGCTTTTTCTGCTTAATTATAAACAAAAAAGAAAAAAAAAGGAGGGTGATGATGATGGTCGGTGGGAGGGGAGGGACGGCATTGTGCTGAGCAAATTTTTGTTGAAAAGCGAGGCATTACATAAACGCTCGAAATAAATAATAATAATAAATGGCAGCGTTTAATAAGTGAATCACTGTGAATAAAAACCAACAACAACAACAACAGCAGCAACAACAACAACAACAACAACAACAACAACAACAACAACAACAACAGCAGCAACAACAACAACAGCAGCAACAACAACAACAGCAGCAACAACAACAACAACAGCAGCAATTACTACCTCAACACGCGCAGCTCAAATTAATAATATAAATATAAAAGCCAAAAATAAATTGAAAAGTTTTCTTCTTAGCTCTTTTTCTGCCCTTGTTGAGGATATTATAATGTTGTCATGAAATGTTTAAGGCTTAGCAAGAGACATCTCCAATCCTTATGGGGTATATATATGCTCGATCAGTATCAGCAAACGAGTTGAGATAGCCATGTCTGTGCGTCCTTCTTGAGCCTTTCTGCTGCAGGCAGAACATGTGTGGAAACTGGCCAGATCGAACAGATATCTATCATATAGCTGCTTCTTATTCGTATGCCGCATCTGCCACTATGTCATATATGTAGCTGCCATAGAAGCGATCGGTCGAGAAGTTGCTATAGATATGGCTGACTTGACCAGACCTGGACTATGTCATATATGTAGCTGCCATAGAAGCGATCGGACGAGAAGTTGCTTCTGATATGGCTGACTTGACCAGACATTGACTATGTCATATATGTAGCTGCCATAGATGCGATCGGTCGAGAAGTTGCTTTTGATATGGCTGACTTGACCTGACCTGCGACTAGTTCCATTATGATCCTCATATCGGACCCCTATACTAAATAGGCTAGATTCGGAGATATGGTATGATCTTATACTTAAAAACTTCAAGCTGCACCTCAACTAACTGCAAAATGCATATGTCTGCAAGAGTATTAAATCTTCGGTGTGCCTTTTTACTCTCTCGTTTTGTTTGCACTTTTTATTTTTGTCCACGCACGATCTAAATCAAATACCATTTGATTTTTGCACTCTTAATTGTTGCTGTGCAGCTGGGCAACTACAGTCAGCTCTCGGTTCGAGCCACAAAATACAGTATGTGAGAGAGAGGGCGTGGCAGCTGTGTGTGCTCACAAGTTGGCTTTAGAAATTCACAAGTCTCGGGCTCAAGTTTATTTAAGCAGTCGCGCCTTTTGTAATTTTTTGCTTAATATACGCCTTAAATCTATATATATCTGCCCATATATATATACATGTATATAAATTTATTTATATGTGCGCCTGTCTTTATGGACTTAACATTGTTATTTCAACAAACAAAATGCTCGATTGTTTTTGGTCTGGCCTTTTTATTTATTTTTAATGAGCCACATTGCTGGAAGGCTCTCTTGTAATAGTATTTTGCCATCGTTATTGTTGTTGTTGTTGTTTGAATATCTTTTAGTAGCTATTTGTCTAAGTTTCTGTTGTCTCTGCTCATCTAGCCCGTAGCTCATGCGTATTTTATTTTATTATGGATTTGCGTATATCTTTTCTTTTTTACGTTTATTTTCTTTATAAAATTGTATTTTATTTTTTTATGGCACGCCAATTACAGAGAATGCGTCAAAAGCACTCGGCAAAAGCGGCTCAGGGAACGAAACGGGAAACGGGAGGGGAACGGAACGGGAAAGGAACGGCTGTTAAGTTGGCTATAAAAACCATAAAAGTTTATCATAAATTGAAGATGCTCAGATTTATACAGCTGGCAAAATTTTACCAAGAATCTGTGTTCTACCTCTTGCCAATGTACGTGCTTTCACTTGTTATCGATAATTGTAGATAACATGCACGACATATCAGTTTATCGATAACTTCTAAGCTACATTATTACATGGTTATTGAGTTTCGTTTGAATGCTTTCGTTGCAATCCTCCCATTTTATTTAAACTAGACACTCGTGATAATATTTTTCTTCTTCGATTCTTACTTTTTGGTTTCCATGTTGGTCTTTTTCGAGGCATAACAAATATTTATCGATAACTTTTTAGATTTACACGATTCTATCGCTGACTTCTCGATAACAAGTTCTCGATAGTTGCTTTTCTTACCATCTCTCCTCTTTCTCTGTCTCTCTCTCTAACACTCTCGCTCTTTCTCTTTTCCTCCTTCTCTCTCTCACTTCGTCTTACTCTCTCTCCCTTCCTCCTTCTCTCAATCTCCCTCTCTCTCTCTCTACCTCTCTCTCTCTCTCTCTCTCTCTCTCTCTCTCTCTCTCTCTCTCTCTCTCCCTCTCTCTCTCTCCCTCTCTCTCTCTCCCTCCCTCTCTCTCCCTCCCTCTCCCTCTCCATCCCCCTCTCTCCCATCTGTGACGCATCTGTGCATAAATAGACAGTTGGCCAACATTCAGCTGAATATATTTTCGCTTTAAGCAGCTCTGATCTACAGCTCTTAATGGGTTATCCTTCTACTTAATCAGCGTCTTGCATTCATAATTCACACAAACAGTTTCGGCGACAAGAAATCGCAATAATAAAAGAGATGATAATAAAAATAAACCTGAAAACATATCGGATGCGGTGCTTCGCTTTGTCTTCGCTCGGCTCTCGAATTTGAAATTGACTTATTAATTAATTTATGCAGACACGTTTTAGTTTTATTATTTATAAATTTCTGTAATTTGCTTTTTATGTTTGTTATTTGTTTCAGCGGCAACAGACACAGAGTTATCTTTCGCATTTGTTGCTGTTGCTTATTTTAATACAAACAATTTATATTTCATGTCTCTTTCGGCCTTTCAAATTGGGCATAAATTATATGGCTTTAACCAGAAAGTTAAATCTAGTACATACATATGCATATATATATAATAAAAATATATGAATTTGATTTTATGTGTCTCGCATCTGAGCGCTATGAGCTGCATGAGTTTGTTACTTTTTATTATTTTAAATTTAAATAAATTAAATTCTATTAGTAAACATTGACGAAAATGTGCCACGCACTATTCCAGCAACAACAGCAACAACAGCAACAACAGCAACAACAACAACAACAACAACAACAACAATCGACAACAACAACAAAATAAATATACAATAACAAGATAGTCTTGATTAATAAATACGCCATGGCGACTGTTTAGATACATTTTATGGGGCTGCGTCGGCTATCTACAGTTTATGGGCGCATTTTGTGGGTGGGGAGAGGTGGCAGCAAATCTTGCGAGTGAACATAACCCGGCGTTGCATGGCCTTCACGCGGACTTCTTCAGCTGCTTTGATTCCCAATTATCGTGCCAGAATGCTGAGAAATGCTCTAAATACACTTTATATGCAAAAGGCAGAACTTTTTTTTTATATTTTTATTAAATAAATTTTTTTTATTATTTTATTGTATTGTTTGTCTCACACTCGAAACGCTGCGTCATAAACGTCATGTGCGCCATAAAAATTATGGAGCTCAAGATTATTTTCAAAGTTATGAAAAGGCCAAGAAGAAAACAATTGAAAGGCTTTCATTTAGCAAAGGTTCGAAAGTCTGTTTTGGCTTTTTCTGCTGTTATTATTATAAATAGATCTCTTATGGCTCATTAGGTCAGTGCGCACCCCCCGATGTTATATAATTAGCTCAGCACATGTACAACAACAACAACAACAACAACAGCTCGAACTCGAACTCGAGCTGGAATTCGACAACAATCCCAAAGAGCGTATCAATCAAAATGCCGCTATTTTTAAGCTCCACGAAGTTTGATTTGATTAGACAGCCGCCACACGCCGTCGTCAATGCAAATAGGCAACAACAACACGAACAACAGCAACAACAACAGCAAGAACAACAACAGCAGCAACAGCAACAACAACAACAACAGCAAGAACAACAACAATACAACTAATTCTCACTAATAGAAGTGAATAGCAACAAGAGCAACAACAACATTCCCAAGATCTCTCCTCTAGCCACAGGCAAAAAAGTATATTAAAATAAATTTTAAACATTTCGTTATTTTTTTTTTTTGTGTATCTTTTGTGTTATTTTTGTATTTTTTACATTTTTTTTTATAACATTTGCGCATGCGCGCAAACTGCCAAACGAGCAAATAAATAATTAATGCAAATAAACACACACAAAGCGACAGAAATCAAATGCTAACTAGTCCAAACACACAACTCGTAAATATCCTGTAAAATATACAAAGAGGCTTCTCTATAAGCCAGGCGAGCAAGAGTTAAAGACAAAGACAACAATTGTGCATAGAAAATGTGGCTAAGCATGAAATGAATAACATTTGTTTAGGCCAAGTTTTTCTTCAACCGATTTGAACAGCAATTTATGTGGTTACATATTAGGCCTGTGCGCAAAATACCCGCTCTGCCCAACGCGGCTCTTAAGGGGTATAAAAACGTGCCGCTAATAAACCGCTAAACATGCATATATATGTATGTATATCAACAACTCAAGGCGAGATTTGAGAACACATGTAACCGAAATTTGATTTATAAATATTAACATTTAAATAAATTAAGCAACAAAGCTAAAGATACTTTATATATATAAATTGGGAGCATTTAATGTGCACACAAAAAACGAATTCCAGCCAAAATGTAAGCCAAGCCCGTTGCATCCGCAAAACGCAAACTCATCGTGACTAACATATAAATATCTATATGTATATATATAATAGTAAGCTATGCATAAGTACAATGAATATAATTACAAATGTAATTCGGCTGACCGACGAAAAGGTTAGATAAAAGAAAAGGCCGAAAGGGCAGCTTGCGGCGGGTTGGAAATGGAAAACACATTCGACATACATGGAAAAGTGACGCACCCTCCAAAGAAAAACTCAGGCAAACAACAATAAAAACCATTAATTAAAACTATAAAAATTACACCAACACACAAGCTCAATACAAACTCGCACACACACGCACACACACTCACACACACACACATCATATGAAAGCAGGCTTGAAGAGGCAGAAAACAGACTCATATTTTATTAGACATTGGAACTCTGGACACTCTGCCATATAAATGTATGCCATATAAATGTATTAGATATACATACTTATAGTATTTAATTACAGAGAGCAGTCATCAAAGTATTGCCCACTTTAGATTATTATAAGAATTGTCTGCCTTGTCTTTGTCTTTATTCTTTCGCCCTGTAACACATAACATTTGCATACCCTAACATTGGATTTTAGCTTTTGGCATATGATGTGTCAAGTAATGCATTAGACTAATATCTTAGACGAGAAAGCTGACAGAATCCAGCTGGAAACGCAAGATTTGCCCTGAGACTTTCTCCTGGGTCCCGGGTAGAACGGACTTGGGATAATTTGATCAGACTAGGTATCCAATCGTTGAACTACCAACTGAGAGGTCACTGGTTCAAATCTCAATTGAAGCATTTCATTTTTATCTTTCTAATTGCACACTGACTTTTCGTATCAAGCCTCCTTTGTCTTTGTCCCTAAGGGTATTCAAACTTCGTCTGAAAGTCTTTTCTTTTGCTTTAATGAAAGCAGCGCGTTTTTGCTTTTAATTGAATCGAGCGCCTGCGCTACATATTAAATAACAAAAATATGCTTAATTATATAGTTAAAGAACGTAAATTACAATTTTTGTTGTTGTTTTGTTCTCTAAATAATTAAAGTATATATATAAACTTTCTCCGGCCACTTAATTAGAGGGTATTTTATCACTTTAATGACAAGTTCTATGGCAGCTTTTTTTTTGGGTCACATTCAGTTGGCTGGGGCATATATCAATTGTGCTCGGGCGGACAACGCGGCAGCAATTTATTATATCATTATTTAAAAAGAGCTCTTAAGTTGACTCACAAAATGTGCTTTTGTGGCACACCCCGCGACACGGCCATATTTAACACTAATAAACCAATTTCAGTTTTAAGCCGATGACATGAATCAGCCGAGAGGAATCGCAACAAATTTACAAACAATCGTTTCCTCAAAGCGATACACCACCCCACTCCCCCCTGATCCCCCCTGATCCGCGAACAAGTCGCTTAGTCAACAAAAAAAAAAGATAAAAATGTTTTTTTTCCATTGCAAACTATAAATTTAGAATACAATTTGAAATAATTATGCACATTTACATAAAACTTTAATAACTCGTCCGTGCAAAGCGAGAGCGTGAGAGAGCGGGACAGCGAGGGGCGTAGCGGGGGGGCTGAGAGGGTGCGAGGGAGAGCAGCGTGTGCCGCCTTCAGCTACGGATTTTGTATCTTGTATCTGGCGCACATGCAAATACAGTTCAAAGACCTGTTCGCTGTTCGAGCGAGCCGAAAAAAGGCAACAAAAACGAAAAATAAGAAGAAAAATACGAAATTTATTAAGAGAATAATTAAATATGCTATTTGAACAAATGCAAGAGCAAATATCAAGCATAAATGTGCTCAGATTTCGGTTCGAAAATAGATGAAATCAAAAATACAAATTGAAAAGTTAAAAAAAATAAATAAATATATGTATATGTATGTGAAACTTAGTCATGTGCCGTGGGCACAAACATGTGAATTAAAAATAAATACTATTCATTACGCTCGCGACTAAAGATACATTTGTATCTGCAGCGGACAGCTAAATTACAGTGCGCTGACGCAGCGTTTTCTCAACTTCATTACAAATATATCAACGAGCTCTACAGCATATACTTAATATTCATCTATAACTATATAACTTTATGCATATATATATAAATAGGTCTGACATAGACATAGATATAGACCATTGACCAAGTTGGCGGCATTTCAGCACAATTGTGACTCAGCCACATAAATTTAATTATAGCTCTGCGCAGACATTTATTTAGTTTTGTTTCAGTTCTCGTTATTAATCAGCTCGAGACATACAGATATATACATGTTTATGTATATCAAAAAATATTTAATTAATTGTTGCGCACATGAAAACTACAATTTATTCCTGGAAAAACTTTTGCGCTTGCGAAATGCTGAGTAACATGTGTGTGTGTGCGTGTGTGTGTGCGTGTGTGTGTGCGTGTGCATACACTGCAATAATTACAAATTGAAAGTTGCAACCAAGTTTACAAAACTTAACATTAATTAATCTGTCCAATATTGTTATAATCAATTGCTTAGTTAAGTACACTTGGAGAAAATATCAAGACTTTGGATATCAAGTCAAGCGCAAACATTGCCTGAAGCCTGAACAAGATCGCAATATCTAAAGCTGAGTAAAAGATTTTTATTATAAGATATCTAATCGTCTATCAAACCCTGCGAAACACACATTCGCATTCGCAATCGCTCCCCCTTTATCGCTGAGTGTAAGAGTTTGTTGTTCAAATGTGTTTTGTCAAAATTGAATTATGCGCAGGCCTCAGCGTGTAGTTTGTGGCTTGATATATATGAACACTAGACTGTAAAGAAACACGGGGCCATATATCTTTAGTATTTTTAAAATACCATTTATTATGAATGTCTTTCGAAAAGCGATTTGTGCGTGTGGCAGAAGCCCCTGCCACATGCTGAATAAAAATTAGCCGGCATTTAATTATCAATTTTCTGAACGCACACACATTTTTGCAATATATATATATTTGAATTTATAGTCGAGCTGCTGTTGAAATTAATAAAGTAAATTTGACCTCACACACACACACAGAGAGAAAGAGAGAGAGAGAGAGGGAGAGAGAGAGAGAGAGAGAACAGACCACGCGACAATATAATGAATGAACAGCGAATGCCAGCCTTAAGATGAAGATACAAACATGTATCTGTATCTGCATCTGTATCTGTATCTGTATCTGAAGATGAAGATACACACATGTATCTGTATCTGTATCTGCATCTGCCGCCGTAGCCGTATATCTATGTGCAAAATGACAAACGGCAGCGGCTGCAATTAGCACGCGGCGAACGTTGTAAATAAATGGCAAATGCAACAGCGGACCTGGCTTGATAAATGTCTTTGGCAGCGGGCAAAACAAACTGTGCAAATATTTGACAAAATACAACTATAAATATTGCCCAAGAATTAATGCGGCGTCGCACGTCGCCGCCAGACAAATAGACGACTCGCACACTGACACCAAAAAGTGCGTTGACAGCGGGCAGCAACAGCAACAGCAACGGCAACAGCAACGGCAACGGCAGCAACTGTTGCTGCCGTGCAGTCAGGTGGGGCATGGACAGCATCTCGGCAGCTGGCCCCAAGAATCCATCATTTCTATGAACGGTGTCAATTTAGCCACGGGGCGTGGTCAAGTGGTTGTCGTTGTTGTTGTTATTGTTGTTGTTGTTGCTGCGTTTTATCTGCCTTGTTTAAGCATTTTTTTCCCTATTGACTTTGGCTTTACAGTTAAATAAATATTGAGTTGAAAATGTATTCGTTAAGCAAATATTGTAAATACGATAGTTTTTTGTTTTTGTTTACCTCCCCAGCCAAGACGACGGCGACGACGACGACGACGACGACAACGTCGCAGACATCGAGTGTATTTAGTCTTGCATTTGCATTTTTGTGCACAGGTGAGCCAGGTGAGACGTTGCAGGGCACAGCCAGGGGGCAGGGGCAGCTGCAGGTGTGTAAGCCTTGTGTGTAGATCTCACAGATACAGCTAGTTTTATACGCGACCCATTTGCTATTAATGCGCGGGTGGCCTATTAGCATTTACATGTCAGGTATTCTGTTTATTTCATTTCTCAAAATTTGTTAAGAACCCTTCACCAGGTTTCCAGCTATTGCAACTAACAGAAAGTCCTGAGTCTACACCTAATATATTTACTTATTGCAGAAGAAAACCGTTGTTTTTTTTGGATACAGATCTTAGGAATATGGAAGAGCTACTTTATTAGTTTCTTTATTTGCATTCAAATGCTAAATGAGCACAGCTTTTGCCTAATTCATTTCCATACTTCCCAAGAACCAAGCCTGGAATGACAAACACTTGGACGAGATATAGAATCTTCCAGTTCCCAAAACTACCAAGACTTTAAACTATCAGAAACTGGCCAAAACTGGAAAGATTTTCTTGTTTGATGCATGTTTCTTTATGCCTTACACTCCCGATTCTGGCTACAACGAAATTGCTTTGTTCTGCGTAAATGTTCATAGAATTTTCACCATCCATACTGCCCACCAATCTTTTATAACTTTGCCAAAATTGAAGCGATTTTAATGTTTGATGCCATTTTGTGCACGGTTTATCTCGTATAGACTGCATCCCAAATTTCGTAATGCTCAATTAAATATTTCCCGAGTGGGGCCCTTGGCAAGCAGTAAAAAGTGTTTGGATTAGCCATGTGCAGGCGAGGCACTCGAAAAGTTTGGGGGGCGGGCCAAAGGAAAACCATTTGAGGAAACGTCTTGGAATAACTTTCTAAACAATTTCGAGCACAAGTAAATGCAGACTTTGCTACAGCCATAAAAATGCCCCCACGCAGCACAACTAATAAAATACATAAATAACAAATGCAGCAGCAGCAGCTACAACAACAACAACAAGAACAACAAATGGAAAAGCAGGAAAATACATTAAAAACCAAATACGAACATATGTTTCGCTTTACAAATTATATATCCAGAATCGTAATAATTACACGCAGCACTAGCTGCAGGGAGGAAACGGCAGCAGCAGCATTTGGAAGGCAATGCGGATGAGGCACAGATGATTCGATTTATTTAACAGATCTTCGCCAGAGCCAGAGATGTGCTGCGATGAGATGAGATGAGATGCGATGCGGGGGTGCGAGGGCAGACTAAATAAAGAAATGCATTCAAAAAAGGCAACTGAATTCGAGAAAAAAACAAAGAGCGGGCGGCAAAAGTAAAAGAAATAAATAATGAAAACAGAATTTTACTAAGGCAAACGCGGCTTGTTCTTGTTGTTGTTGTTGTTCTTGTTGTTGTTCTTGTTGTTGTTGTTGTTGTTGTTGTTGTAGCGCACAGTACACAGAGTAATAAATATTGATATGCGCGCACACACAGAGCTACAGATACAGATACAAATACAGATACAGATACAGATACACAGCTAAACAGCTACAGATACAGATACATAGCTACAGATGCAGATACACAGCTACAGATACAGATACATAGCTACACGCTGAGCAACTGGCCAAACATGCCATTTACATGTGTTTGTTTGATGCCTGCTGCAACGCCGCGTCGGCCTCCCCCCTTCCCTCCCGCTGCCCATCGTCCCTCGCCTCGCGAGTCCACAAGATGCATTTAATAATTTACAAATGCATTTGCAGCAGATGTGTTAAAATTCGTAAAGTAATAAAATAACAAATCAAACGCACACAACAACAACAACAACAACAACATTCGAGCTGCTTGCTGGAAGATGCATCAAACGAAACTGACACGCCCCCTGCACAACATGCCGACCGCCCGCCCCGTTTCGACTAAACACAAACGAGTGCAGTCGAAACTTCAAAGGCGAACGGACATTAGGTACAAATATTTTATTTACAGACCCGACTAAACAGTCATTGATAAATAAACAGACAAAATCGCTACACAGCAAAAAAATGCCTAGGTCTTAAAAAATGACTTGAACAGAAATCGAGAACTAGAAGAGCTGGATATGCCAAGCTAGTTATTGAAGGTTTTTGTAGAATATGTACAGGCTACAAATATTTCACTTTCTGTTATATGCCACATTTAAGCTCTGAAAACTACGTAAGGATCGGACTATAAGTTCCCGAGTTACTCAAGAATGCTTTATACCTAAATAGCTTAGGACAAAGGGAAAAAGAAGCACGACGAGCTGTATGAATATGTACATGCATAGAAGGCAGGTAGAATGTTTGCAACGGCAGCTTGGTCTTGGATGCAGGGTAACTCTTAGTCGGGCACTCCCAGCCAGATCTGACACCTGAGTTGTGGACAAGGAGCTCTCGGTGCTAAACTCTCCTGGTGGCCACTCAACTCGAGCCCAGTTGGCCGGGCAGCAAACGTAGCTGATGTAAGCTAATTTCAAGCCAAATTATACGCACACTTGGCGCCAACTGCTCGTGCTCAGTGTACAGTGCCACACAAAAGGATATGCAGAAGGCTCTGCGTGATAGTCGACCGCAGCGTCAAACAACTGGAAAGCAGCCCCAGTCGAGTGAATGGGCTCTGGCAAATCGAACATTTCCAGCAAATTGCTTTTGCATAAAGACTGCCGCGCCACTTGTCGAGCCCCGCCCACACTCCCAAGTGGAGTTTTCCAGCTGTAAATGCGCTTCACGTGCTCGCTGGGACGGGGGAAGAGGGGGGCAAATGCAGCACAATTATGTGCGCCCAGGCTCTATGTGCTGCACTCCTGCCTGCTGCTGACTGACTGACGCATTTGGCTAATATGCGGCCTAAGTGCAGTTACGGCTTTTTTAGTTAATGCCAAATTAGAGGCGTTTACTTTGCACGTTGTCCTTTTTTACGCAGCATTCGACGCTGTTTGTCCTCGCACGATGTGGGCGATGTGATGATGCAGCAAAGAGCAAAAAGAAAACACTAAAAATTAGCTATTTTGAGTGCTACTTCTGGCCAAAAATGGAGCAAAACGTGCTTAACAGCTGGCAAACTATATAATTTACCGCCAACAAAGTGCTGCGACCATATCTCAAGTCTAGCTCTAGAGACTAGCTTTTAACAACTTGACAAAGTTAAATGTATACAACTTTAATATCTACCTGATTGGCTGCATTTTAACACATTTTTCGCAGAGTTGAACCAGTAAGCGAGAAGTCGCTGGTTCAAAATTTGTTAGTTTTTGCTAGTTAAACGAAAGAAACAAGCCTTTATAAGAAAAGCACGTTGACAACGAGCTTCTGTGAATAAGCAAGTAATCCGGCAATTAATATTATGTCTATAAATAATTCCCATGGATTTGCTTTTATTATGTTGAAATTGTCTAACATATAATTTATGGATCACGCCCAGCATAATGCTCAACTGTTGCGTAAATATAAGCGCCTTAACATTATGTATCCAGTTGTTAGGTTTAAAGAAAATCGGCACGAGGGCAACAATTTTCCAGAAAACATTTTTCGACTGTCTTTAATTGTGCGAGATGCCAGCCAAAAAGTATCTACAAGATACACGAGACAGAGCACGCGTTCGTCTGTGGCTGGGTGTTAGTGTGTACGAGTGTGTGTGTGTGAGTGTGTGTGTGTGAGTGTGTGTGTGTGAGTGTGTGTGTGTGTGAGTGTGAGTGTGTAACTGTACCAGGCCAGCGTCACCTGCTGCTGCTGCTGCCAGTTATAAATATTGTATCGCCAGAGCCAGGCCTCATCTCCAAGAGAAGCAGCAGCAGCAGCAGCAATTGCGACTCGCCTCGCCTCTTGTGGCAGTTGCAAGCGCGCTGCTCAGCTTGCCTCTATCTGGCTGTGTGTGTGTGTGTGTGTGTGTGTGTGTGTGTGTATGTGTATTGTTGTTGATCTGTTTGTCTGTTTGTTTGTAATTGCGTAAACATACTCGTACATATTTTATTTTATATTTTATTGTTTCGCTTCGCTGCGCTGCGCCATAAGGGCAGATACCTATAATTTTCTTATGTCTTCGTACAATGAAAACACAGCAACAACTACAATAACAACAACAACTACAATAACAACAACGGGCAACGGCAATAATAATAATCATCATTATCATCATAGTCATCATCATCATCGTCGTCATAAAGACAACAGTCACCGACTTCGTCGCCGTCGTCGTCGACGTCGTCGTCGCCAACTGAACTAACGACACATAGAAATGTGTGTACCCTACAATAAATGTGGAGTATAAATAAATAAAATATAATGAAAGGCAGTCAAATAAATGAAAATGGAAATAACAAATGAAAATGACAAATGAAAATGACAAATATAACAAAACTTAACGCGCAGCCGACGCAGAGAAAACAAATGACGCGCGAGGCGCTGGAGCTGGAGCTGGAGCTGGAGCTGGAGATGGAGATGTAAATGAATGTGAATGTGAATGTGCCTTGAAAATGTGAATGTGAATGTTGTTGTTGCTTTTGCCTTTGCTGTTCTTGTTGTTGCTGTCTTCAATTTGCTGCCAATGGAAATTGTCTTTGTGGCGGACAACGACCCAAACAGAAGATCTTAAGACTGTGCCGGGAGAACGAGGTGTCAGGAAGCAGGCAATTAAAAGGAAAGTCAGGATGATATTTATATTATATTGGATATAAGAAAACGAAAAGCAACACATGGAAGTCCATTCAATGAAATGGAATGAATGGAATGGGACAAGTGTGACACGCAGTGGAGGGAAATTTGAATAAAATGCAGCTAGGCTTCAGGTTACTTTAGTAAAGATTATCGGGCAAATAAACATTCAATATTATATTGAAAACGGGCCAAACCGAAGATCTGATAGACAGAAAGAAGCATTAGGAGGTCGAAGTATAAAGGTATAAAATTAAGAAATGGAACAATTGGAACCTGGCAATGAAATTATATGGAATGAAGGTAAGTAGAATGAACAATAAGCGGAATGATATGGAATAGAACGTAAATGCCAGTAAGTAAATCGAAACGTAAGTGAATTAAATGAAACACTATTGAAAAAAATAAATGCTTAAGAATGTTTGAAATGGAACTAGTTCCAAGTAGCTGTAAACGCAATGAAACGAAATGGATTAAGAACAATGAAATGGGAGATTAACTAAAGATTAACGGCACACTTCAAGTGCCATAAAATATAATGAAAGCCAATGAAAATCAAATACAAATTGAGAAAATTGAAAAGAAAATTGAATGAATATAGTTGAGCCGAATTCTAGCTAAGGCTGACTCAAAGAACAAGTTCCGCATGCCAATAAATCGAATGGATAACAATAGAAATCGGCACGTTCCGACAAAAACCCAAAGCTTATCGGGGAATATACAAAAGAGTTTAAGAACTGCTGCCAAATGCCGATGACTTGTAAAAGACGAATCCTATGGAAGATATCTTGTGGCCGAAAATAGACTTTCTAATTGAAGGTATTTGTTTTTGTGTATTTACGGCCTAGATAATTATTGTTTTTATTTAAGCCACAAATAGCACGACATTGACGTAAATATGAAGAGCAGTATTTATATAACCTTTATGGCTCGACATATAATCGGTTTTTATTTAAACAATCACCGTTGAGCTGTAAATTGCGTTACGGTCTAAAGATAAATTATTCCAAGTCATTCGCGTCGAATCTATGACAATGGAAATGTTTAAACTAGCGCATTTAATGGCCAGCCGATTAGCTGGTATCGTGTTCTTTACTTCTGCCCCAAAACTACATTGTGCACGGGAACTACATATATGTACATATATACACATACATTGCATGGAGGAGCTCAGCTCTGGCCTGGCCTGGTACTCATATGTGGAGAAACTGCGACTGTGGGCGAATCTTATCAGCGAAATTACTTTCAAACGGCTGAAATCAACACAAAAACCCAAGATTACAAATTGTTATTATTATTATATTGTGTATTAGTTCTGGCCCGATAAGATCTATCAGGCATTTTTTAATACACATCCGTTTACTTTTTATTATTATTATTTTTTCTTCAATTTCTTGCTGTTGTGCCTTGTTGGCCCTCAATAAAATAAATTACTTATTTAGTTCTCGGCTACAAATTCTTTATAGCTGACTTTTTATGGCGCTTTCTTGAAGAGAGAAGAAGCAGAGAGCTAATGCACAACAAATTATCGAAAGACTGCCATAAATTATAGTCCACATTTGTTTCCTGCTCGATTGCATAAGAGCAAGATTTCTGTTTTGCTTTTACGAAATCTTTGATCAAATAATAATAAAACATAAAATAGAATATAAAAAGCTAGAAAATGCTTTAAATTTTATTAAGCTATAAGATAAGAGGGAAACCCAAAAGTGAAGCACAGCCAACTGATATTCTTTCACACTCGGTGGTCTTTGCCGGTTGGATCGAAATTTTAATGTTAAACCCTAAACATAAATTTGATTTATTTGTTGGCTGAGCTGAGTGTGGAAATCAATCAAAGCGGCCTAATGAGCCGACCCCACAGTTCGACACAGTCCGGAAACAGTTGACATCGCCGAGACCTCCAAGAACCCCGAAACTCGATTCTCACGATCCCCAAGCCCGGAGTCTCCAGGCGTCTCCCGGCGTCTCAACAAGTAGCTAATGACCTCCGCTCTGAGCTCTGGTCGCGGGAGTTCAAGCAACCTGCTTAGCATAAATCGACATCTTGGCTTAAACACAACTTGCAGACTCTGCGACTACTCGCACATTACAGTTATGACTAATACACGAGACAAAGAGAAATGTTTGCTCTCCCTCTCTCTCTCTCTCTCTCAATCTCTCTCTTGCTCTCGCTCTGTTTCTCGCCAGCTGCTCGCTGAGCTGTCAAAGAACTTTTCCGCACTTGGCAATTTTCAGTAATTTTCTTGCAAAAACAATTGCTTGGCATAAAAGAAAAACCAAAAAGGAGCTGCTAGCGTGAATGATAGCACCTGATATACCCTGTAAACTGTGTGAAAAAGAGATGCAAAACGTTAGACAAACTTATCAATCATACTGATTGACTGACTGATGACCAAATTCCTCTTCTTTACATGCTTACAAACTTTGTATCTACAAATAGGCTTGAAATAAGTCCAGCATAAACCTGTCTGATTGATTGACTGACTTTCTGATTGATTGCTTGATTGGCTATCAACTCTCTGCTGCTAAGGGTTAAATAAATACAGGAAACCTTCGTTGAAAACATGTGAAAACGTGTGGAATATGAAAGAAACGGTGTGTCCAAGAAAACCAGCTTCCAATTTAGCCCATCAACTACTTATGCAGCTTAGCTGACATACCCTTTATAAGCTCTGACACGTGGTATGCACACACAGGCGCCTTGCTGGGAGAATCCACCAAAAAGTCAAGGAACTCAAGTGAGCGTCACACAAAATGATGTGTAAACACGGCGAGCACAAGTTGAGGGGGAGTGTGAGAGGAAGAGAGAGCGAGACAAGAACTGGCTAGCAAATGTACTACACAGATGCCAGGCACAACAGACACTCCCCTGCCCTGGCACCCCCCCCCCTTCCCGCACGACGAGCTACTTATTTACAGCAGCCGCGGCATTTGCTACTTCGCGTAACTTTTGCTGAGTGCCTGGTATGTCAGCGCTCTCAGCACGTTGTGTGTGCGTATGTGTCTGCGAGTGAGTGTGCGTGTGTGTGTGTGTGTTTGGACTACAAAATTTCTTGTGAATGAAACCTCAGCCAAGCTCTCGCTCTCTCTCACTCTCCCGCTCGCGCTCCCAGGCGAGTTCAGAGAGCAAGTGCTGTGGCAAAGTTGCGACTCTATTAAGTAATAGGCGCTCAGTTTTTTGGCCAACGATTGGCACCTACACGCATTTCCGCACGTCTGTCGACTGTGCATGCCTGTTGGAAGGGGTGTGCGCGGGGGATGGCGGAGGGGGGTAGTCAGCTTGCCACCACGGGGATTTCCCCAATGATGATGACGAGGGCGACAACAACGCGACTTTTGCAAGTTTTCCTATTTTTTTATGTTTTGTTCCCAAAAACTTTGACTTTTTCTCTGCTTCTTCCACTTCTTCTGCCTCGTTTGCTTTGTGCTTTGTTGTAGTTGTTTTTTCTTCTTCTTTCTGTTATTACAATTTTCTCTTGATTTCATTTCAATAAATTAACAGAGCAACAGTAAATTGCGCCAGCAAAAAGATAATTAAGCGCAAAAATGAAGAAAATGGTTGCCATCGTTTTTTCTGAGCCTCCTCCTCCTCCTCCTGCCCCCTCCTCTTGCGAGCAAGTCTCAATTATGCAGCAGCTGCTGCTGCTGCTACATATTGAATACTTTGTTTCTGTCCATGAATATCCACAGCTCAGCATTCATATTCATAAGCCACAACACACACACTCGCACACACACTCGCACACCCCACTCGGCGAGCAGCGACTGCGACAGCGACGCATATATGCATTATTTATGCCACAAATCAAACAAAAACAAATACATTCAAATACAAATACAAATAGATATAGAAATATTTACAAAAACAAGAAGAAGAAAAACTAAATATACAGGCATTTCTTAAGTGCAAAAAAAATAATATGAAAAACATGCAACAAGAAAAGGAAAAACAAGTCAAAGCAAAAACAAAGCATTCAAAACTCAATGTCAAGCGTTTTACATAAAATAATCTTAGCTGCAAGTTCGAAACTAACTCAAATAATATTTAAAATATTGACGAGTCAGCAGTCAAAGTGCACTCAGCGAAAAAGTCTACACTGTCTACAATCAGGCACAAGTTAGTCGAAAGCTCGAGTCGGACACAAATTTGTGGAACACGCATGAAATGTTCATACACCAAATCAGCGAAAAAGTAACTAGTTCAAACATTGTATGCACAAGCTTAGTTATAAGACTTGCAAAATGAATTCTTAAGTTAAGTTTAGTCATTTTTCAAGCAGCAGCTCATAAAGTTCAATCATATATTGGACATGCGTTGGAAGAATATATGTACATATGTATAAACAAAATATTGAACAAATCTACTGTAATATAGGGCTATGAGGGCAAGATCATATCCGATATCTCTTTACAACAAATATTATGTTATATGATAATGATATATATTTCTATGCTCTAGACGCAAGTCAAGATGTTGCGACATACATACACATATATATATATATATATATGTATATATATGGACATAGATATGGATATCTATATCTTCACCCATTTCCATACATGCTTATTGCAACAATTTCAACAGCTTTTCCCTATCTTATATCCAAGTTTCTATACATTTTCTTGCCATGCATTTCTCTCAGTGCACCACTTCGTTGCATTTGGTGGGGCGCAATCAAAGTGGAATCAAAGCCGCATTAGTTGAAATTATAGAAAAACGCAATGCAACTCCTTGAGCTAAACGAGACACGAGACAAATATTTGCGCGGCTTTTGTTTGCATTGCCATCAATTTTTTCGTCATTTGTTTAACTAATTTTAATGTTTTATTATTGTTGTTGTTGTTTTCTTCTTCTTCTAGTGCCCATTTTCTTTGCTGGATGCGTGCATTGCGCAATTTGACGTCATTAGCATTAAATGTTGAATTATTTTTTCAAGTCGTTGACGCAGTTAATGTCAAGACCCCAGGCCCCTTCCCCTTTCCCTGCCCCGCACTTTCGACTGCAGCGCAGTTTTTTATACAAATAGAAAATCGGCTTTAATTTGCAATCTAATAGAAATAACAAGCCATGTTGTTGTTGTTGCAGTTGTTGTGTTAATTCGATGTAATAGACATGCATTTATGCACTTTTCCTATTTTGCCGTTTGTTTGTTTATTTTTTGGTCACACGCGGCGTATGCGCATTATGTAAAAATAATTCAACTCGATCGCATGCCCCTTTGGCCAACTGAACAATCGGTCCAAATGCCAAGCTACACACACACACACACACACACACACACACACACACACACACACACACACACACACACACACACACGCACACACAGCTACACATGCATGTATGTGTATATGTATGCATGTTTTGCATAGCTCCAATTGGGGTACAATGTACTTGGCTAGGTTTTTAAGCATTCTTTCTTGGAATTAATTAGCCAATTAGTTAATTATAATCTATATATTAATCTATTAACTGATTAGGGCCCGCTCAAGTAGCCATAACAATATAAATTTGCCGCTATCAAGATTATAACTTTTAATTTAAGCAATTATTGCTCGTGAATCGCTAATCAAATCAATTTTTTAAAAGAACTTTGTACTAAAAGAAATAGAAATGTTTCTGAGGCAACCAACAGCTTATCAAAGTAGTGAAAATTGGAAAAGGCAGCAGAAACTTGGAGCTCAAAAGAATTCTGCTGATTAATCTTTTCCTCTTTGCAAAAGTCAGATATATTCTATTCTATGTTGCATTATCACACTCGGAATTTGACGAATCTTTCCCGGTTTCTCAGCTCTGACTTCCTTTAGCCCATGCTTAGAAATTGCAACTAAATATTTTCGAAAAATGCCAAACATTTCCTTTTTAGTTGAATAATTGTGAGTCGCAAACTCAAATCAAGAACAAAAAACAAATAAAAACATATTCTCTTGAGAGTAAATTTCTTATTTTCAGTCAGTTTTTGTTCAGGCCTCGAACCCAAAACTTCTCGACTCTTTAAATACCCTAAGAAATATCAACATTTTACGCTTTCTACTTAATCCAAGTCTTTATTTTCTTGTTATTTTTACTTTCTGCTTTTTTAAATATTCCTTCATTCGTAAACACAAGGCTGAAATACAATGCTAGAACTAGGAAGTCTTGTATTTGCATTAATGCAAGTATGCAAATTCTTAAATCAATTTTTTCTACTTAATTCAAGGTTCAGTTACGTGAAACTTGATTGAAGAATATTCGATATTAGCTCAATTCTAAATTCAATTTATAAATACGAGACATAAATGAACAGCATTTCGAACTAAGAAGTATGCAACTTCATTAACCAAGTATTTTTTTAATCTTATTTTAAGAACTTTTCTTCAAATTTCCTATTTAGTAAATATAAAAACTTCAACTACAGATCTTTCTATTTTCTCTTTATTTAAGCAAGAGAATTCTCCGATTTGCAACTTAAAAGTCTTTTTCTCCTATTTTAAGAACTATTTTCTTAATCCACAACTCAAACTAAGAACTGTTGTACTCTCTATAGTTTCAAGTGTGTATCTGCTTAACTAAAGTAATTTTATCCAAGTCTCAGATTGTTTCTCCTCAATAATTTAAGCATATTCTGTCTTATTTCTATTGACTTTAGACTTGAATTAGATAAGTTTTCGGAGAGTCTTGAGATAGATTTAATTGGAATGCAACTCACCCGCTCCTCTTCGCGTATCATCTCAGCAATTTCCGGTTTGATTTCCATGTCATCGTGATGTCCGCCCACCGAGGAGGCGCTATTGCCTCCAACGGCTGTGCTGCCCGGCGCAGCGGCACCGCCAGCTGCGGCTGCGGCGAGGGAGGCGCCCAGAGCGCTGGCCATGGCCGCGTGCGAGTGGGCCAGCTGATGCTGGGCGGCCAGCTGTTGGGCGGCGGCGGCAGCCGCATGATGGTGCATGGACGAAGCGCTGGGCGGCGGCGGGGCCGTCGCCGACGCTGAGGCATGATGGGCCGCAGCAGCCACGGCGGCGGCCATGTGTGGAGGCAGCTGTGCCTGCGCCTGCGCAGCGCCTGCCGAGCCTTGATTCTTGCCGGTGGGCGAGCTGAGCGCCGCGGCGGAGCCGTTGCTGTGCGCCGAGGGCGGCGGCGGTGGCGGCGCCGGGGAGCAGCTGCGATAGGTATTGGCAGCCGAGGGGCCGGCCGAAGCCGAGTTGGACCCGGAGCTGGAGCAGGAAGTGGCCGAGTTGCCGGCTGTGGAGGCGGCCGAGCTGCTGCTGCTGGACGCGCTGGAGGCGCAGCTGGGCTGCTGCAGCGCTTGCGGATTGGGCGATGCGAACGGATTGCGCACAATTGTCGATGTGGTCATAGCCAGCGGTTGGCTCTGGCCTTGGTTCTGGCCCACGCTGGGCGTGCGCGTCTGCGTCTGCGGCGAGTCCGCGCGCAGTGGCAGCGGTAGCGGACTGGGCGTGGCATAGCTGCCGTCGCGGGAACGCTTGCGCTGGCGCTGATTGAGATCCAGCGCCGAGTCGCCGGCGCGCAGCTTGGCCAGCAGTCGGGCGCGTTTGGGCGCCACATGCTCATCCTCTTCCTCGCTGGCTCGCAATATAGCCGCAGCAGCGGCGAGCTCATCCTCATCCTCGTCCTCGTCGTAGACGGTCATGCGCTGCTCGGGCAGCAGCGAGGCGCCCGCAATGCCGCCCGAAGAGGCGGCGCTCGAGCCGGCGCTCACCTCGGCCAGGCCGCGTATCTTGAGCGTCTCGGCTACCTTTAGCAGCGGATTGATCTGATCCTGGCACACATTGATCTCGCCCTTGTACATGAACTCAACCAGGGCCTTGAGATCGCACCAGTTGACGTCGCGCATGATGATAATCGGATGCTGGCAGGGATTATCGTAGAACAGAGCCTGAAAGTACGGCGAACAGGCGGACAGGACCATTTTGTGCGCCTTGATGGACTGGCCCTCGCAGGCGAGCGTCACATCCACGAAGGATTCGTTCTGCAGCAGCTCGTCGAACACATTCGTCAGGTTCGACTGATAGTTGTTCCAGCGCAGGCAGAACTGTTGATTGTCCGCCGGCGAGCTCTTGCCCATGCCCAGACCGACGCCGACTCCGACTCCAACTGGCGCCAATTTCTGGCCGAGCTTGGGCTTCTGCTCCTGCTGCAGCATTTTGGCGCGCGTCTGGCCGAATTCAAAGAGGCCAATGGCCGCCAAATTGTGTGCGACCAGCGGCTGCGGCGAGACGGGCAGCGAGCGGGATTTCTTGGCATTTACCTGGACGCGCAGCTCCGGATCCAGCGCCTCGCTGTGGCCCACCACCTCGCTGGAGGTGAGTGGGCGTGGCGGCGGCGTCAGCGGCTGTTCGTGGAGCACGCTTGTCGGCTTGTCCAGCTCGTCCTCCAGCTTGACGTCCAGCTGCTGTCGCTCCTGCTGCTGCTCCGGTTCCGCGGACGGCAGCTGTTCGTTTGGGGCTTCGTCCAATGTTTTGACCGTCTCGTAGGCCGTTTCCGTTTCCATTTCCGGCTGTACTTCCGGCTGCTTTGGCATATCGGCATTAACCATTGTGTAGTCGCTGGGCTCGTACTGCTCGCTCTCGAGTTTCCTTTCAAAGTCCATAATGTCCTTGGTCATATCCATAGTTCTGCGGCTTGCTTTTACTTTGACAGAGTTCGCTTTTTCTTCAGAGTTTTTTAGTATTTCTCAGTTGTTTAGCACATTTTAGAGCTTTTTTCTCTCAGCAGAGATATTGATGTTTCTGTTTCTCTTGTTTTTCAGCTGAAATCAGAGAAAACAAAAAACACAAAATGCAAATTCGTTAATTTCAGTGAAATCGCTGAACAAACGGAAATCTTACAAATAAATAAAGATAAGTAAAAGTTTCAATGCAAAAACAAGAGGAAGAAACAAAAATCTCACACTTTTCTCACATATTTTAATTTATTGTAATAATTACTTTAATATATGGAGATCTCCAACTTTTAGCTAGCAAATAAGCTGGGCTTCGCGTAAGAAAATGCGCCGTCTTTGAGGTTTGAACCAGCAAATTTTCTTATTCAATCGCTTCAGTAACATTTGATAAGTAATTTTATAATTTGAATACTTTACGAAAAGTTAGATCATGCTGAATAAGGCTTGCGCTTAAGAAAATACACTTCTTTGATTTGAACCAGCAACTTTTCTTGTTCGGCTGCATTAGTTACATTATATTGGCTCATTTAGCAAACTCTGCTAAATAGTTTTTTAGTTAATAGAAGTTAGATCTCAGTAAATCTCTCTCATATGGCCTTTGCCTAAGAAAATAGGCATTACGAGGTTTGAACCAGCCACCTCTTTTGAATACAATCTTTTCTTCTCTTGCATAACTCTTTTACATAAGGGGCCAATATTTTCGGTACTCCTTGTCTCTTTTGCTCTATATCTCTCTCTGTCTTTTCTTCCCTCTCTGCTTCTCTCTCTCTCTCTTAGTCTCTCGTTCTCTCTCTCTTCTCACTTATCTGTTTCTCTCGCTCACTAGCACTCTCTTCTTATCTCTTTATCTCTTTCCTCTCCTTGTCTTTCTCTGGAGCACTTTCATTTCTCCCTCCTCTCCCTACTCCCACTCCTACCCCCCACTCATCTGTCTCTTTCTCTGCGCCTGCCCCCATCTGGCCTGGCGAATTATTATTTTATTAGCTAAGCGCACATTTATTTATGTTTCATTTCAGCCTAATTTATTATAGAGATTTTCCAAACAATTATTGCTTCGCACAGACAAATACGATATATCTATATATATATATATATATATATGGTATTATCTGTTTTATCTGCTGTGTATGTACACACACATACACACATACATACATGTTTATATGTATATATTATCTTTTCATTTCATTTGTGTTTCTGTCTGCGTCGCTTTATAAACAAGTGGAATACATTTATATTTAATTAAATATTATTATTTATGGCCGTTCAGCACATTTGCGTAATTATATTTATTTAAATAAATGCCTGTATGTATGCCCATACATATATTAATGTATTTATGTATGTGTGTGTGTGTATGTGTATGGCTGGGCATTTAAATAAATTTATTTTGTTGCGGCTGTTGCGCTCAAAGGGGGGCAGTGCGGGGCCGAGGAGCGGGCCGCTTGTCTAACTGCGCGTGGGAGGTCTGCAGAAATGTTTCACTTTGTCGCACAGAATGCGAGTGTGCGTGTGTGTGTGTGCGAGTGTGTGTGTGTGTGTGTGTGGCAATGCAAACACAGTCAGCCATAAAATTAATTTATTTTTATTATTATTGTTATTGTATTTCTTTTGCTGCTTCTCTTGCGACTGCGACTCTCTTGTTTTATGTTTATTATTTCATTCCAATTAAATCTGCTGACTGAGAGTCGCTTCTCATTTCTGGATATGCCCTACCAGCGGGTATTATACATTTATCATGCCATGCGTTGCCATTTGCCAGTCGCTGGACTTTGCGAAAGTGAGCTAAGCAAGAAGTTCAGCGATTCAGGGAAGTTCAGGGATCGCACTCCTACTTGGGCAGGTTCTAGACAGACGCTTGTCTAGAAATAGTCGGCTGAGCACGAAGTTAAGGGTTTAATTTAGTTTGAAGTAGAAGTAGAATAGTTTATTAAAAGTAGAATAGTTTGTTTCTTTAAATAAACTATGCTATGCCTTGCCAGGCTGATGTCTATATACTCTGCATCAACATCTACAGACGAGTCGATATAACTTTTTCTTTCTGTATAACTTTGCCAGAAATCGCAGCGTACTTTGGAGTAGGATAAATGTCTGGTATTAGAATCGAATCACTTTAACTGACAGGATATCTTCCATTTCCAGCATTCTTCAGTTGGGGCATAGCTCTCCGGACAGACTACAATTGTACCCAACTTTATCTCTAACTCTATCGCCCTTTAGACTCAACATTCCATAACCTTTTTGACCTTTTGGCCAACTTTTGTCTTTCTCAAGTTATCTCGCTTTACCCTGCTTATAAAAACATTTAAACTCTCCTCACATAGCTGAAAAACCATCTCAAATCGAACAACTACATAAGATCGTAAGGGATATGCGTCTTATGGCAACAATTGCTCGGAAAGAAGGCTTTTCTTTGAAGTCTTTTGCAAGTCCCATTTATTTGCAGTGTATTTAAACTTCGGCTTGCCTTTCTTGCTGTCTTCTTCTTCTTATTATTATTATTATTATATTTATTATGCAGAATGCTGCCCAATTTGGGCGCTCAAACAACAACAGCAACAACAACAACAACAACAACAATTGCCATAAGAAAATATACGCTGAATGTTTTTTTTTGCTGGCAACTTTTGCCTTTTTGTTGTTGTTGTTGTTGTTGTTGTGGCTGCTTTGCCATTATAACTTTTATTTATTGTTGTTGTTGTTTTTGCGCCTTAAATTTAATGCTTCTTGGGAAAAGCAAAGCAACAACAACAGCAACAACAACACAAACAACAAGAAAGCAACAAACCCAATAAAATAAACGAATAAAACGCGCAAAAATATTTATATGTTATTTTATATTTTTCTGTTGTATTTATTTTTTATTGTTTATGTTATTTGTTGTTGTTGTTGTTGTTGTTGTTGTTGTTGCTGCTGCTTTGGCCATTTCCTGTTTGGCATTTTTTTGTGTTCAAGTTTTTCTGAAACCAAAAACTGAAAACTGAAAACTGAGGCCGAGCCTGGCCAGCGCTTCCTTATCGTTGTTGTTGTTGTTGTTGTTTTTTGATTAATTATTTATAATGCGCGCAGCTGTTGCGCCGCATAAAAATAAAAATTAAAATTGAAGCACGGCAACAACAACAAAAACAACAAATAAATTAAATAAAACGAAAATGTGCACATTAAAAATAAAATAAAAAAAAAGGCAAGCCAAGCCGGCTGCGACAGCAATAACAACACACACACACACACGCACAACACATACAGGCACACACACATACACACACACAGGCACACACGCACACACAGGAACACACACAGGAACACACAGGAACAGGCACACACAGGCACAACACATGCACACACACATGCACACACAACATACACAGGCACAACACGCACAACACACACACGCACTACACACACTGGCACATCACACACCCAGGCACAACTTACACACAGGCACACACACACACACACACACACACACACACACACACACACAACACATACACACACACACACACAGGCACACACACACACACTTGGCCACGCAACAGTCAAAGTTGTGCTTCTTTTTTTATATCTCGCCTCCTTTTTTTTAATATTTATTATTTTTATTTATTTAATTTACGAGTCCTGCGAAGTTTGCACAGCACATTTGTTGTTGTTGTTGTTGTTGTTGTTGTTGTAGCTGACGGCAGCAGCGCGCACCTTTGTCTGTGTGTGAGTGTGTGTGTGCGCGCATATATAAATATATATTTTGTATTTATTTATTTACGCTTATTTATTATTTATGCAGGCAAATAATAAATTACACAAGTTGTTGCCGTTTGCTGGGCCTGGGCCCCAGCTTGCTGCCAGCCTTTTTATGGCCCTTAGCTCTGTCTGTGTGTGTGTATGTGTGTGTATTTTTTTGGCGCGCCAGGCCAAGACGCGGCAGCAGAAGCAGCAGCAAGGAGCTGCAAACAGGATGCGGCGCGTAAGTTTTGCTGAGCGCCCAAAACACAAACAACAACAAAAACACTTTTTACGAGCCAGACTGGCGCGCTCTCTATGTGTGTGTGTGTGTGTGTGTGTGTGTGTGTTTGAGTGTGTGTTTGAGAGGAGGTTGGGGGTGTGGCGTGTGGACGGTGTTGTGCACACGTTATAAATTTATAAATTACAATTTCTTGGCGTAGCAGCAAAAGGAGCTGGCAAAATGTGCGCAAAGGCGCCTCGATAATTTATAGATATGCGAGTATATAAATATCTATATATATATAAATAATTTATATACATATATAAATATATGTTTAATTTGCTGTCCATATATATATATATATAATTGTATTTGGAAATGTTTTATTTATAAGCAAGCCCGCATCGATTTTCATGCGGCAATTAAATGCAACTTTACGTGACGTGACGTGCTTTGGCCATACGTTACGTTACGTTACGTTACGTTGCGTTGTTACGCTGTTATTTGTCACACAACACACGGCCATGCAATTATTATAATAATCATAATTATACAAACATTTTCTATAGCTTAACAAATACAAATTCAACATACACAAATCTGACTGAGTTTTCCACGGACTTTTCCAAGTTTTGCTTGACGCACATTTGTTGTTGTTTCTGTTGTCGTTGTTGTTGTTGTTGTTGTTGAGTGTTTAGTTTGTGCAGCGCGTGCAACACATTATGTTGTTTCTATTTGTATTTATTTTTAATTTCTTATTTGTTGTTGTTTGTTGTTTCATTCACACATACACGACGACAACTACGACGGCGACGACGACGACGACGGCGGTGATGACGACGTTTAGCGGCACATTCGTTTATTGTTATTGTTATTGTTGCTGTTGTTGTTGTTCTCTGGCTTATTGCGTACGCTGCTCACAAAACGTTGCGTTGCATTCACGACGAAAGTTAAATACGAACTGATTGCTCGGCAAAAGTATCTAACAGATACAATGAATGAAACTCGAAACTCGACGTCGCTGCGCTGCCGGCGTCGCTGCCGCGCTGCGTGAGCGCGAGCGCCAGAGAGCGTGAGAGCGTGAGAGCGCTTGAGAGGCCCACAAAACACACATTTGTTATTCCGGTTGTTTGCGGCGAATTCGACGCGCTGGCCGCGACGTCTTAAGAGCAGCCGGCCTTTGACTGCTTAAGAGAGCGTCAAGTGTGCGCGCGCTCTCTTTGCTAATTAATCTTTTTTTTCAATTTATGCGATCTTGTCACAGCTTGTTAATTAATCATTTTTTATTTAAGCTACATTTAATTCAAGTTGCATTTTAGCATTCATATTTAGCTGCTGTCTTGCATCTGTCTTGCAAATTGTGGTCCCTAGGGTAGTGAGCGGGTGGGGGAGGGGGCAGGCCGTGGACGAGCCAATAAGGCAAATACATAAAAATCGCGAATAACATCAAGACACGCATAACCAAAAATTGCGCCTACTACAAAACAGGCCGAGTGCAGCAGCAGCAGCAACAAGAACAACAACAACAACAACAACAGCAACAACAAGAGGCGCATTCTTTTGGCCGGAAAGAAAGAGAGAAGCTGCAGCATTTGGTCCAGTAAGAAAATGTTGCAAATAGTTTTTAGTGCAACCCCCGACGACGGCAATCTTCAGCTTATTGCAGCCATTCATTGTTATTGTTGTTGCCTTTGCTGCTGTTGCTGCTGCTGCTGCTGCTTAGCCCAACTACTGCGAAAAGAGCACAGAAAAACTACAGCACTTGGCCACGCCCTCAATGCGAGCCAACAAGCGTCCAGCGCAATGGGTGTGAGCGAGCGCGCAAGCTTGGCGCTCGCTCTCTACACGAACAGAGCAGTCAAGCAGTCAAGGTGAGAGGCGACCCCCTCCAGCCCTCCGCCCATACCCCGCCACCTTCACGACAAGCACACTAACAACAGCGCGTGTGAGCGAGAGCGAGAGGGAGAGCGAGCCGAGCCGAGCATTGCTGCGGCGCTCTCTTAGACGACGGCGCTCATTGGCAAGGCCAAAAAGAGCAAAAACTTTGAGCGCAACAACAACAACAACAACAACAGGAGCAAAAAAAAAAGAAGAAAACAGCAAAAGCATTAAGCAGAAAGATGTGCAGCGGCCAAAGAGGAAATGCAAAATGCGAGCGAGTCGGCTTGTTGCTGTTGTTGTTGTTGTTGCCGCTCTTACTGTTCTTATTGTTGTTGTTGTTGCTGGTGACGTCACGCAGTAGGCGGCGCTACGAACGCATTTTTAATATGCAGCTCGCATAGTTGTTGTTTGTAGGCCTCCTGTAGCAGCAGCAGCAGCTGTCGTTGTTGTTGTTGTTGTTGCTGCTGGTTGACATGTGCGCAACCAATAACAACAACTAAACTAAAGCCCATGTGTGCGCGCGTGTATGTGTGGGCGCGTGTGTGTGCGTTTGTTTTTGTATATTTTGCATATTTTATTTGATTTGCTTTCTCGCTTTTTTTTGGCCTTTTTTGTGCTTCGTGCGCTTTTGCGAGCCGCTCGCACGCTTCGTGTTCAACGCCCATTGGCTGGCATTTTAAATATATATATATATATGAATTATATACATATATATATATATATATTTATATAGCTGTGTGGGCTTGTGTGTAGAAAAAAGCGTAGCTTCGTAAATATTTATAAGCGCCTCTTCGGCCTGCCGCCAGCTTCGGCAGACACGAAACTTGGCGAATTACAAAAGCGAATCAAAACGATTTGCTAATATTTATTTAATAGTTATTATTTAAAAAGAAAATGCTTGCATTTATAACTATGTATTTGAATTGAAAGCTCTTTTGCATGGATACCCTTAGTTCCAGTTCCAGTTCAAGTTCTTGTTCTAGCTTTTCTTCTAGTTATTATTCCCGCTCTTGTCCCTCTTCTTGTTCCAGTTCTAGTTCTACTTGTGGTTCTGGTACTAGTTTATATTCTAGTTCTCATTATAGTTCTAGTTCTATTTCTGGTTCTAGTTCCAGTTTTAGATCTAGTTTTAGTTCTAGTTCTAGTTCTACTTCTAGTTCTAGTTATATTTCTAGTTCTATTAATAGGTTTAGGTCTAGTTCTAGTATTAGTTCTGGAGCTAGTTCTTGTTCCCGTTTTAGTTTTCGTTGTAGTTCCAGTTCCAGTTCTAGTTCCAATTCAATTTTCAGTTCTATTTAGAGTTCAAGTTCTATTTCTAGTTATACTTCTAGTTCAAATTTTAGCTCGGTTGTTCTGTCAAAAAGTCATTATCTTTTATCAAATGAATACAGAATTGAAGGGAAAAAAGCACGAAAAAAACAAATTAAAAGAACAGATGAAAAGAAAAGAACTGATATTCGACCTGATAATCGGATATTCGCCTCTTATATGTCGCTCAAGATGATTTATTCCTTTCATATAAGAAAAAAAAATTCCAATAATAACTTTCTTTTCTTTTTGATTTTTATATAATATAAGAAATGTTTCTTTCTTCTTATAACGAGAGTTTACTTTAAAAAATTTCTAGTTACACTCCCGAGATAATTTTTGTAGAAAGTTAAGCATCTATCTTCCAAAACTGGAGAACTAGAAAAAGTAAAAGATGATTACTTAAAAATATTTTTAAAAAAGTCCCTCCTTAAGCAGAGCTTTTACATACATACATACAAATACATATATTAAAATATAACTTGAGGTATTTTACAGAGTTTGTTAAGGAGAATAAAGTATTTAACGTCCATTTCTTATTCTTTTTATTACAAAAGATTAAATGATCTAAGATGTTAGATCTAAGATAGAGTATCTTTCAGATATAAAAATATGTTTGATCTAAGATAAAGTATCTTGCAGATATTACAAACCCTCTTGAAAGGTTTTTGCCGGAGGGTAAGCCAGATCGATGGCTATGGCAAAGGACTCTTCAAGATTTATAAAAATGACAGTTTCTGTCAGTTTTTTTGCATTTCATCAAGTCACTTTCTGTTGCGCCGCTGAACGCCGGAAATGAAAGCCCTTTCCGCTTTGACAAGCTCAAAGATGGCAGCCGAAAAACCAAAAAATAAATAAAAAAAAAATGCTTAAAAGTGAAGTGGGAAAAATAAAAACTAGCGAGTATTGGCTTCCGTTCTGCCGTGGCGAGTAGGAAATTTCAAAGTGAAAATTATTGGGAAAAAGCGTGAAAAAAATGCGTTAGTGTGTGTGTGTGTGTGTGTGTGTGAGTGTGTGTGTGGGCAGCGGTGTGGAAACCACGTTAAAGGACATCCGCTAGCAAAGCGAAAGAGTTCATATTGGCAGCATCCAGCGAGAGAAGTCAAAGAAACGGCGACAGGAAATGGACATTGCCACTAGAAAGAAGCAGACCAGAGGCGACAAAAATAAAAACAGGACAAAATACTGTGCCATATCCCCGGAGATGGGGGCAGCTAGACAAAATGCTAACCTACAAATCGAAGTGGACAACAAACCACTCGGGCTTTTGGCAGCTCCTCAAAGCGGCCAAACTCTCTGAAGAGCTCTTCAGGCCTTCCAATGCCAGAGCATTTGATGTCTTCTGTCCAAGCAAACCCGAAACGAGGCTTACAGATTCGAGTGCTCTGCAAAGCATTCAAATGAAAGTTGCGTCCGTTTTGAGCTCCGACATATAAATGATAGCCTCCAGAGGAACACCACAAAGGGATCTGGGCTGGGCAAGAGTTAAGTGTGCCATCTGAGAATCTGTTAGCCCAGGGACAAAGTGACCCAGGACAACCAAATAGCAGGCATAAATCGATTTCCAAGCGAACTCAAGTTAACTTTCAGTACCTAAGAGACAGATCCAGCCGGAAAACATAAAAAACCTGGATTCCAACTATCGGCCGTGAGTTGAACCAGCGACATTTCGTTTATAAGCTTGCAGCCCTTATTTTGTATAGCTCTGTTCTATGCCTAAAACATTCTATATGCATATATTACATTGGATTTACTTAAGTTATATGCATTTTTATTCCAGGTCTGCCACGATCCATCAAAGCCGCGCAGGAATTATTTTTGGAACATTTGAAGATATTTCCACCGAGCAAGATCTTGCGAAAATTTAAGGTAGGAAAAGAAGCCTGACTATAATATATTAACATCTTTTAAGCAAAGTTAACTCTTTCAATTTGAAAACCTGAAAACCTTTAGGATACGACAAATCATAAGTTTTTCGCAGCTTTTAACTGTTTCAATGCTTTGGACAATCGACTGTGCGAGACTACGGAATAATCCTTAGGTCCTGGCGCATCCTTCGCGTTTGCTGGCTTTGCCAGTGAATTTTTTGTGTCCAGGGCGTAAAATTTACATCTGCGAATACTTGGGTCAAAGGGATTTTTTCGCACCCTAAACCCATTGCCAATATGTAGAAAGGGTATATTGGTTTTGTGCAAACGTAGGATATAGTCGAAAGGAGGCGTCTTTCTCTCCTTCGGCGTGTCAGTTTGTATGAAGCTAGAGCACGTAGCTTCTCCTCTTGTTTACGCAGATCTGGTTCCTATCAAATAATCAATAATTTGCTTCACTTTTCCATTAAATCGATAACAATCGATAGCAATCGATATCGATATTCGGTTATTCGAACATATCTCGTGGCATTTGAGAGCTAGAGACGCCAAATTTCGAATGTAGCTGCGAGTTAAGTATATTCAGATGTGGAATATTTTACTTTTTGTTAGACTCTACACATTCTAGACTATTTTGGGAAGTAACTTACTTTAAGGTAATACCTGCCCTGAACTTAGCCGTAGTTAAGCCCTGCAAATTTCTAAGGAATCGGAACATAAGTACCGAAGTTAAGCAAAGTCTGGGGCAAAGGGAAGAGGAGGAACAGCCGCAGCATTAAGGCAGCTAAAGTACTCGCGTGGGAGCCTTGCAAATATTGAGCAGGGTATCTGCTAGTCGGGCACTCCTCTCTAGTTCACTCTGACTTGTTTTTAGATGCTGCTGCTGCCGCTGTTGTGGCTGCTGTATTTTCAACTGTGGCAAGTTCTGCTTAAAGTGTAGATCACGCAAAATCAACGCAGTACAGAAAAAAAACGAAGAGAAAACCCAGCACAACAAACTACGCGTGTGTGTGAGTGTGTGTGTGTGTGTAGTGTGTGCCCCCTTTAACAATAGAAGTAGCCACAGCAGCGGCAGCAGTCGGTTCCGTTGGCTGACTCTGCCCCGGGCCTGGACCTGGGCCTGAGCCTGGTCCTGGGCCTTGGTCAATTGGTTAGTTGCCGTTGCCGTTAGAAAATTGCGCATACGACGCATCGTCCACGTTCTCGTTGCTTCTCGTCCAGCAAACAAAAAGTAAATACAAAAAAATATGTAAAAGCCGCCGACGTCGTCGTCGTCGTCGTCGTTGAAGTTTTCTCCAGTTTTATTTCCCCAAACGCCGCGCGACGTGCGCTACCTAAACAAAAGAGTTTCTAATGATTTTTGCGCCCTGTTTGTGCGCTGCACGCCTCCTACCCGCCCCGTCCCTCCTTTACTAACCACCTCCTCCCCCTCTGATGCACCCTCTGCTACCGCCGGCTGGTCGTCGCCTTTGCAATTGTTGTTGCTGTTGCAGACGGAAATGAAAATCGAAAAGAATTGTTAGCCCGCCTCCAAGCTCAGGCCAAAGAGTAGGCCTACACTTGCACCCCTCCCGCTCCCCTTCCCTCTCGCATGGCACCCGACTCCTCCTCCCCTCTAGCAGAGCCCCTGCTGCTGCTCGAACAATGCAAATAAATTCAATCGATGCTCGGCCCCAAGTCGCCGCTGGCTCTGCCCCAATCCACGTCCCCCTTCAACTCCCCCTTGTGCGGGCGCCTACCCCCACGCATGCATGCGTCAGCTGCGCCCATGTGCGTGGTGTGGTACGATGTGTTGGGTGGAGGTTGGCGGCTTGTTGCCTCAGCCGCTGCTAAAGTCGTTGGCTGTGGCCGGGCAACGACGCGCGACTCGTCCTCGCCAGAGGTTTAGAAAAGCAGCTGCATCTGTCTGTGTGCCCGTGTGTGTGTGTGTGAATGTGTGTGTGTGTGTGTCCAGCAGCCCGCATCGTTGCTAAGCTGCCAAATGAAAATCCTTTCGTTGGAGCCCTGACCATGGCCAGGCTCAAGTCCAAAACCAACATGGAGTCGGGCTAGGGGAACGGCAGCCTGTACTCGAATTTTCCATGCGATTTGCAAGCGCAAAATTTCCGCCAAAAACCAAACAAACAAAAACTAACACACGCACAGCCCTATCTGTGTGTGTGTGTGTGTGTGTGTGTGTGCCCACAAAGGCGCTGCAGGATGTCCAGCAGGAGCAGCAGGCGGCCAAAGGATGCGGCTGCTCTCTGCTCTCTGCTCTCTCTGCATTTTCTTGCCATATTTTTTTTGGGCCTGCTGTTCCTGGAGCGGATACGCAATTTCCAAGCACCAGGCTGCAGCTCAGGTGCAGGCACAGCTCCTGCTCGTGCTCCTGCTCGTCCTGATCCAGGTCCTGGTTTCGTTGCCCCAAAGACAACAAACAACATTTGGTCGAAGCAACAAACCAAAAATTTGTTTGAGCCAAAGCAAAATTTCGAACGCTGTTTGCCTATGCAGCAGGAAGGAAAACTGGTCAGCAGGTGGAAAAGTGGGAGGGGCAGGAAGAGTGATTGGAGGGGCTGGGATAGGGTGGGACCTGGGTTGGGCGCAGCTTGAGCTGCGAATTGGTTAGCCTGCTGCTGGGTGATGGGAGCTCCCTCTTTTTGTGTTTGTTATACCCATTAAAAAGGTCTAAAAGGGGTATGCTGGTTATTCGATTGAGATGCCAGATGCGTAGAAGAGCCTTGCCCCTTGGTATGTACACACTTGTCAATGACATAGTTAAGTCACAGAAAGGTAATTAAGGTGAAACTTCAAATACCCAAGTTAAGCTAGAAAAGATACCCTATAATTAGAGGCTTAGCGAGGAAGAAGCACCCGAGGCCTGCATGTGTGTGCATGTTTCCCTCCGCTCGTCTGCATAGAAAGAAGCTCAAAAGTTATTGTCAGCAGCTCTTCACTGCATTGAGGGTATCTTCTAGTAGGGCACTCCCCGTTGAATGCACTCTTACTATTTTTATTTTTGGGTCTTTGATTATGCGTTAGCTATGCAAAGCAGGCTGCGTCTGCCACAACAGTTGCCCCCAAGGCTTGCAACTGCTTTTACAGCAACTCGGCAACTGCCTCGCCATATTTTCATTTACAGCTGCAGCTCGTGCTCTTGACTTTGGCTTAACATCGTGCTCGTCCAGCAAATGCATTTGCCTAATCATTTGTCTAAAAGAAACTGACTCCAATTTTTTTGTGGCACAGGCAACGCTGGAAACTATGCAACAAGCGGCAGCCGCAAAGTGTCTTTGGCTGACAAGCGCTCATTAAAATCGCATTTAACACGACGCAAAAGCCGCAAAGATGCCACCACAGAGCACACAATTATCTGGCCGAGCCAGTTGCTGTTCTAGTTGTTGTTGTTGTTGTCGCTGTTGTTGTCGCCTGGCATTGTGGCATGCCACACATCATGCGCTCTGCTTTAACATACATAAATATGCGTGCTCAACTTATCTTCGACAGCAAAAGTTCTCATGCTTGGCAAGTCAGACTTGCCAAATGCCGCAACGGAGTTGAAATACCCTGTAAATTTTCACAAAGCCTCTCAATTGTTAAAATTTACTCCAAAACTGGGCAGATTTCAAACATACATAAATGAGCGAGCGTCGAACTAGCAAAAGAGAAGTTGACGGTTCAAATATACTTTGTCGCAATATAGTTTTCTTTACATAATTCGTTTTTCTAGTCTGACTTTTAAAGTAAATTACAACTTGAATAAAGTTTAGTTTCTTTTTATTGTGTACTCAAATTGAAACATAATTTTTGGTGAGCTTTAAACTCGAAAAGTCGCCGGTTCAAATGCAAGTTCTTTATTCTTATTGTAAGTAAGACCTTTGAGGCAACTAAAAACATGAATTGATTCGCTTTCTGGCTTTTGTTTTCTCGCTGTGTACCTCAACTTGACATTCGAAATTGAAACAGCATTTTCTGTGGTCAAACATCTCCTCTTAACTTAAGTTAAGCAGAAATTCATGCTGTCTATTTGGCAAGGGCAAACAACCAACTAGCTTATACGCAAACACATTTTTACATATACTATTTTATATATATATATTTTTATAATGTCCGCAAACAAAATAAAAGTCAAAAGCAGGCCGAGGCCCGCCGGGACTAGCCTGGCAGCCAACCGAGGCATTGTCTATGAAACGAAAACAAATGTGAAAATATGTGTATATAGAAAAATATTTTCTTTTTTCTTTTGCCAGCTCTCGCTGTGCCACAGGATGTTTGGCGTCCTTAGAATAAAATCCTTTTTAAATATATATATATATATATATATTCGTTTTTTATCTCACTTCTGCGTGCGAATGTAAAAAAAGCACAGCGTTGTCCTTGTCGAGGTTGCAGCTGAGTGGCTTTCCCTGAGCGTGTGTGTGTGTGTGTTTGTGTGCTTGTGTGTGTGGCACGCGCGATTTTGTGTGGCGCGTGCCTTTTGGGCGCCCGCCAGCAGCAGCAGCAGCAGCAGCACTTCCTTCTGGCCACATGGAGACCCTGGAATTCACTGTTGGCATATCGCTCTTAAGTGTTATTTGTCTACGTTTGCGCCAGCTCCAGACTGTGTCTCCTTCTCTGTCTGTCTCTGTGTGTGTGTGTTGTTGTGTGTGAGTGTGTGTGTGTGTATGCCAGCTTGTGTCCTGGGCGTGTGCTCTGGTAATTGTGCCGCTTATATGTGTGAATTAAATGTGCCGTAAAGGATCCCAATTTTCCGGTCACTTAACTGAAAACCGAGAATGTGCCAAAAACATGCGGATGCAAAAAGGGACTAAGGGGGAGGTGGGTATGGGGGGCAAGCGGGTCGCTGTTGGGCAACATTTTTGTGTGCTCGTGTTATCCTTAACCCCTCGCCGCTTTGGTTATTCACGGATCATGTGCTGATTGTTCATTTCACTAAGGACATTGTCTGACAAGGTTGCGACACGCCAAGCCCGCCAAACAAAGCCAGCGGAAACGTTAGAAAAAAAAGGATTTGAGTATTTTAATCAAGTTAACCAGGTTTAGCTAGACTTAACATGCGTATTGGGCCAACAGTTTTGAAAGACCATAATGTAATTAAATAATTATACTGATAAGTGTAATTTAGGCATCAACTAGCAAGCGCCGCTTAGAGGTCAGAGGAATTGCAGCTCTTGTGATAAATAACTAGCTTCCCTTACATTAAGTTAAATGTTGTATGTGTGTGTTGGTGTGCGTGTTGGTGTGTGTGTGTAAGTATATGCCTGCATATGTGTATGCATTTATGTATATATGTATGCATGCTTGTTTGTTTTCCAATTCCAAACGCAGACCAATTGTCGCTTAGCTGCAAATTTAAATGAAACGAATTTCTAGCAAGTGCTCTACTCCGTGATTCTCAAGAATTCAAGTAGGCTCTGTAGTTTTTCATTGTCCGATCAGTTTCAAACTCATTTTCAAAGAACTTTAAGCGAATCTTTTTATAAGTGCCACCGGAAAGGCCACAATATACCCTATATGGTATCCTATATAGATATAGGTCGAAATTTCCCATCCCCTTAACACGATTTTCATAAGGCTTGGCTTTTCGTTCATGTCCCTCTAAAATAATTTGACATTTAAATCTGACCAGTCATTTACGAGTCGAAATTCATGTCAAAATCAGACCCCTAGACTTCGTTTATAGACATGGGCCAACATTTCCCACCCATATAACTCTGTCAAATCTCATCCGATTTTTATAAGGCTTGGCTTTTTGTTTGGTTTGGCCTCCAGATCAATTTGGCTTTTTAATCTGGCAATATTATTCTTGGTCAAAATTCATGCTAGAATGGTACCCGCAATTTTCCTATAGAGGAAGTTCTTACCGATTCGGATTACCTAGAACAGCTAGAACTATATGTTTTTCATTCTGTCACGAATCTATCTATTTATCTTCCCCGATTCATATCCTCAAATGCACAGCTAGCAATACGTAACTCAGCTCTAAGCAAACTGTGGTTGTCCAGAGTTTTGAATGCAACTGAAATGCTAATTAGAAAGATCTTCGCACATATTGCACATCTATAAACGCATATATTTATATTTAAGCTGAGCGACTTAAACGGAAGGCTGAATGTGAAAAGCCAAAGGCATCTGGGGCATTTATGCACAGCTCTTAAGCGCCTTAGTCTGCCCCAGCGAGGGGAAGGGGTGTGGTTGGGGTGAGGGGTCAGAGCGTAGCTGGATAGACCGCAAGAATTAACCGCCAACGGGTCGTCGTGATAAGCCAGCTTCTTGGACTGGCCACAGACAGCACATCGCAGGCAGTCAAAACCGAATTCTGTGGCCCAACCGCATAATTACCTTGCCCAGGCGGCGACGGGCTCATGACAATTTAACTGCCTGGCATAATGTGACAGGGGCACAAAGATGCAAAGGACATAAGCACACACACACGCACACACACAGGACATCTCTGGCAGGCAGTCGCCTTTAGGTGTCCGGCAAATGTTATCCTTTGCGGTTTACACATTGCCATTTGTCGCTGTGAGGTGTCCGGAAGTCCGGATATCCGACAGCCAAACAATGTTTTTATTATAAACAAAGTAAAACAAATTAGCGGCAACAAGCCAAAAAAATACAAAAAAAAAGAAAAACAATCTGTAAAATAGCTAAAAAAAAAATCAACTGAAAAAAGGCAAAGTACGAAGAACAAGACCCAACCGACCTGTCAGCGCGCTGCCAGTGTGCGAAATGGTTGCTATTTTAATACCCTTTCCAGTGGGGTTCTTCTCTTATGAAAGCGACTATAAATGCCTATAATATTATATTACCTCTTATGGAAGCATCTCTTGGAAAATGTTGCATGAATGTGGTATATGCACAGTTACATAAAATAGATTAAATTGAGCCAGCCAATGAAAACACGGGTGCCAGTGTTGGACAACGCGTACAAGTTATCGATAATTGATGAACCCAGCATGCAGTTAAATTAGATGCAAAAATGAGTTCTCTAAATCTATATTAAGATCTACATCTACATCTAGATCTACACCCATATCTATATCCATTTCTTAACCTATACCCAGAAAGCTACAAAGTCAACCTACTGAATTCGAACCGGCACCTTCTCGTTTGCTGGCACGAAGGCCACGTAAGTTCATGAGGTAACATTTGCAAAGCACACATCTATGCCTGCCATGTTGTTGTTGTTATTCATTAATGCTTTGATCCATCACTTTCTCCGTTGGCAGTTCGAACTTTCTTAAATCCCGTCTCAGTGCTCGCCTTTGATTAAGCTTCTCTAAGAACTTTAGCTTAAGGTCTTAATCATTTAGGCAGCACCAAAAGTATTATATGCACAATATCATGTGTCAACTAATTCAACAGATCTTGTGGAAGATATAGATTCATATACAGATATATATATAGATATGGATATAGATTCTTATCGCTATTTGTTTCGCAGTATTATTCTGCTCTGTTGTCTGTCAGGGTATTTGAACTTTGCCAGAGCATATAACATTTCCTGCTCGTTTTTCATATGTTATCCTTTTACGGACACTTCATTATGTGGTTAGGCAGCGGGCGTAAAAAAGGTTCTTTATAAACACACAGATAAACGCACACACATAAATATATGTATATGTATGCATATATTATATGTATTTTTAATATAGTAATAAAAAAAGGGGCGGAATATGTTTTTTTGCTCTGCACAGTTTGTTAATTGTTTTGAGTTAATTTAATGCCAACAAGGATCGGCGGGTGTTAAAGGACAAACGTGTGCTGCTAATTACCAACGGGCAACAACAAGGACACGAAGACAGAAAGGACACGGAAAGCACACGGAGACTGGAGAGACTGCAGCAAGGTGTCTCAGCAAACGTTGGGCAAACGCACATTAATGAACTGTAACTGTAACTGTAACTGTAACTGTAAATGAAACTGTAACTGGGAAAGGACACGGTGCAAGGTGCGAGAGCCGAGCGGCGGCGGCTGCTGCTGCTGCTGCTGAAGAAGGACATCAACGCTTTGCTGTGCCGCAGTTAATTAGGAAATTAAATTGAGTAAAGTGCTTGAACGATTTGCTTGTTTGCCAGCGACTAACTATGAGTGTGTGTGTGTGTGTGTGTATGTGAGTGTGTGTGTGTGTGTGTGTGTATGTGTGTGTGCACACACGCCTCAAAAATAATTAAGCGTAAAAAAACAGTGCTAAGCGCTTGAGCTGCTTCTCTCTCCCGCTCGCTCACGCATTCCCAATTGATCTATGACAAGCAGTCAACCCCCCCCCCCCTCGCCCTCCTCCCGCCCCTCACACACACACACTAGCCCCCCTCTGTTGACGCCCATGCAAACAGCTTCTTGAGCCGCCAACAGGCTCCTCTTACGCACACCCGCCTCCTGACCCCTTCTTCCATTCGTGTTCCTCTGTGGCTGGGTTGAATTCTGCCGTGCAATCTCGCCTCCATCCACCCCCTTACAGAAGCCACCCCCCTCGCCAACCCCCTGGGCACTTATGTACAAGTGGGCGACGCCGTGCGTTGCCTACTTTTAGGCGGCTGCCATTCATTTTCATTTGCCCAGTGGATTTTTGCGCCTCTTTCGCCACGTTCCCGGCGCTTCGGCAGCTCGGCGCCGGCTGCGACTCGAGAGTGAGGCCTGGGAACTGGGGCTCTCCGGCACGCTCCGGCTCCAGAGTGGTTCGTCTTCGTGGCAATTGCTCTTATCGCTTGTTGCCGTTAGTTTTTTGGTATATAACGCGCGCGTCTGTGTGTGCGAGTGTGTGTGTGTGCAGCACGCACCAACTGGCTGCTCGGAAGGCGGAGCCAGTGGCTGCCTATCGGGCAAGAGATTCAATGTGGTTGCTTTGGAAATTGTTGAAGGCTCCTCTTCTGCTACAACTTCCCAGCAGCTCCTCCTCCGCCTCCGCCTCCGCCTCCCTCTTGCCTCTGTCTCGCTTCTTGTGTCGTTCTCTTACGCGCGCAGCGCATAAAAATCCAGGCCATTAATTATAATGGATATGGATATATGCATTTGACCGATGCATGGGCTTATATCAACTTTATCCGCTGACAACAGAAACACACAGAAAAAATGCGAAAAACAAATCTCTGAACATCAATCAAACTGCAAATCATGCTAAATTATATCAGACACAGATGACGGCGCATCAACTAAAAATTACCGAGCTCAACAAATAAACCAAAAAAGTCGCACAAAGCCGTCGACCAACTAAAACAGTTAAATAGTAGGACGACGAACAAGCATATACACTTCAAATTATATGGCATATATATAATAATAAATGTAAATCTTCATCTAATAACTATGACAAAAGAAATGTAGAGAAATCAATTACAATTAACAATTGATTAAATAAGTAGAATAGTATAACTTTAAGCTGAAGAACATAATATTAATTTACAGCAAAGATTTCTTCTAACCAGCAGATATTTGATATATTCTTATGGGAACTATATGCAAGAAGTTTTCATTTAGTTTCCCATGGGGTTAAATTGTAGAAGCGGAACCTCATATAACCTCACATATAATAAACTATATATATTTGAGTAGGGGAAACCTTTAACAGATATTCGAGAGTGTTCACATAAAGGAGCTGAAAAGTTATATACATATTATATATATATCATATCCGGGGATTATTAAAAACAAAAATGAAACACAATTTTGTTTGGGTTCTTGCTCTTGTTCCTGGTCTATGCTCTAGTTCCTTTCATAAAAACACAAATAATCTCTCATTTCTCCAAGATATTTCATTTCTTTACGATAAATATCATAAATTTATACATTAGCTCAGCAAATCGAATCTGAATATAGAAAACTCAGCTCAGAAAAGAGTTGTAGAATATGCTTTATAGATATATATCGCGGCAGAAGGTTTTCCAACATATCTACGCATATGAAGAATACTTCATTCTTCTATAACACGCTCAGCCTGGAAGCCTGGAAGCCTGAAGCCTGGGAGGAGACCAGAAATCGCTTTGTTTATAAATTGAATAACTTTATTGGCCATTGTAGAATCTAAGAAAAAGCTTATGCTCAGCTCTTTCATTTTGTATACACTGCAGTCGCAAAGGGATATTTTTTTTTTGTGCAAATGGCAAATAGAAAATGTTTTAGCGGAAATTTGATTTGAAAAAGCGTTTTGCCGGCAAATAAATGAGATTATGTGCTGCCAAAATGTGGAGGACACTAACGTGTCTAGAGTCCAGAGTCCAGAGTCCAGAGTCCAGAGTCCAGAGTCCAGAGTCCAGAGCTTGCATGTCTCTCAGCTCGGGGCAATCGAGGCATTAAAAAATGCAAAAAATTATATATCAAAGCAGTCGAGGAAGGAAACGGATGACGACGACGACAAGGACGAGGACGAGGTGAGGACGAGATGTCCGGACAGGTTCGTTGCACGTCATATGAAATTATTATATCGCACACACACACACTGACACACACACACACACACACACTAGCCGGACATTGAGGATATTCCTACGTGCTCTGTCTGGCAAAGCGCAAACCTTGGCCCGGCCAGCAGAGCCATGCAAAATAAAATAGCTTCAATCAAAAAAAATTCGAAATTTTGTTAGAAAATTGCAAAAAATTACACATACGTCATGTATGTGCCACAAAAAGACGCAACAAAAAACTATCAAAAGACACAGCAACCGAGGCGAACGACAACAGTATCGACGACGCCAGCGGGGGGGGAGATGGTAGGGGGAGTCGCCTCCAAAGGGAGCTTGGGTTAATGCACAAGGCCGCCAAACTAGCACGACTTCAGTGGGGTCCCTGGGAGAGGGGGGTTGGGAGGGGAGTTGAGAGGAGAGCTATGGAGCGTATACTTAATTTTGGAGGTTAAAGCTGCGAGCTGTTTGCCAAGGGAACTCTTCTTAGCATATATATATTATATACATCTTTTGTTGATCGATTATCGTTTGGATAAACTATCGTTTGGTCCAGTTATCGATGTGACAAGTAAATTATTCATACTGCAAACATATCGATAATTGACTCAATTCATAGTTTCCATTCGATATAAAAAGAGGGGGATATTTGTATACAAATATTGTATGCAATTATTGTTTTGTAACGCATCGAAGGAGATATATCTCGAACAGCAAAAGATATATATATATTTTAGATCAGCATCAACAGCCGAGATGATAAAGCCATGTCCGTCTCTCCGCTCGTCCGTCTGTCCGTTTAATATTCGAACTTGTTTCTTAGCATCAAATTTTGCATAGTTTCGTCTTTCTGTTGCAGGCACAGTACATACATCGCATCGGGCAACTATTTCAAACAGCTGCCATACGAAAAAACAGTCGAAGATTAGAAGAACTTATCTGTTTATCGAGATATTTTGAGCAAACTCGGCCTTTACTTATCTAAACTATGCTGTTTGTTCTATGGAATATGGAATAGAAGTAGAAAAATTTGTTTTGGCCCTGCTCTTTTGCCCATCAATTAACACACAGCAGCTGCTTGTGCTTTTTGCAGATGCCAATAAAATAGATCTTAATAAATCAAATTTCAGCTTTAATCATGTATGAGTAGTCCACCTACCCCCACCTACGCCCCCTTTGCTGTAGCAATAGGATAATAAGCGCAGACACAAGTTCATATATCAAAAGCAAAGCGAAGCCCCAAACACGTGGCGGCATGTCTGCAATTTCTGAAGAGTTTTTCTTTTTCAAATCTACACATATACATATACATATATGCGCACACACATGTATATATAGATTTATGTATAGATTTCTATATGGCAGGGGGAGTTTCCCACTGAAACTGAAAGCTAGACATATCCTTCGAACACTTATCGCGTTCAACATCATTTGCATGCGGCGAAATCGAAAAAACCTGAAACAAATAAAAATCATGAAATAAATTAGAGAAATACAAGAACATAAGCCCTGACGGGGAGGGAGCGGGGGCTGCAGCCGGAAATGTTAGATGCCAGCCGAAAAAAAGTTGCAAAAAATGCCAAAAAATCTATATATATATTTATAAATATACACACACATGTGTGTGTGTGTGTAGAGGCAACAAATATATGGGCAGCGCAGACAGTTTTCTAGTTGATTTTTTGCAATCTGCAGTTTTCTGCTGCCGCTTTGTATGAAACGTCGGAAATGTTGCTACAAGTCCCAAACCCAAGCCTCAATCTCCTCCACTCCACCCAAAACTCAAACCCTAAGCGAGCGCGCGTCTGTCTGGAGCTGAAGCTGCACCCGAGTCTCAAACCAGCCCCCCCCCCCCTCTCTTGATCGCACATACAGCCAAAACATGCTCCACACTTGACTGCAGCAGCGACTGCGGCTCTGCCTCTGCCAGTGTCTGGACACGTCGTTCACGTGTCCCCTCCCTCTGTGTGTGTGTGTGTGTGTGTGTGTGTGTGTGTGTGGTGTCCTTCAGTTGGCAACACCTCGCGACGCATTTGTGGCATGCGGCAGCGGCATGTGGCAACAACCACCGCGTTTAATCAGCGACAGCAGCCGCAGCAGCAGCAGGAGCAGAAGCAGCAGTCGTCCGTCTGCTTCTTCTTGGCCATCAGCATTTATTGTTGTTGGCCCTTGCCTCGCTGCTTGCCTCGCTGCTTGCCTCGCTGCTGGCGTCGCTGCTTGCTGCGCTGCCTGTTGTTGTTTAGATTTCTTTGTCCCTACGTACATATTTTTGGCTGTTTTTGGTGGCTCAACCGTTTCAATATTTGCACTGCCAGTTGCCACCACCAAACCCCGCCCCGCTTGCCTCTCAGCGGTTACCATTATTTCCTGCTGTGTCTATGCTCTGCTGCTTGCCCCCTCCCCCCTCACCACCCCATGCTGTCTTCTGCCCCGCCTTTAGCTGCCGTTGCGCTTCTATCATATATCATATTCAGGCGCAACACCTTGCAGACCCCTCACCCGCGACCACCGCCCCCTCTTACATACAGCTGCCCGCCGCACCTGCCAAATACTCGAACTTCTTTTGGCCCAAACGCTTTTTATGCATTTCCCATTATTTCACATTTCAATTTTCAATTTACCAATTTGTTGTTTCTTCCCATCTTTTTTTGTGCCAATTTATTAAGCTGTTTTTCTCCTCTTTTTTGTTAATTCATATTTTTCGCTTTGTTTAAGTTTTCTTTACGTTTTTGCAGCTTTAAGCATTCGCATATCTTTAAGCTGGCGTCAATTGGCTCAGAACGTTTGGACTGAAGCTGCGTGCAACATGTGGCAAGCTGCTGCTGCTGCTGCTGCTGATGTGGCGCGTGCCTAGTTGCCCTTTGGGGGCGTGTGTGCAGCACTTAACAAATCTTCAAGCAATAAACACCACACACACACACACAGGCAGGGGCTTAGCATGCGGCATGCAGCTGTGGCGCCCCTTAATGCATGCTGCAATAAACATGCAGCAAGTGGCAAGACGCCGCACAGCACAAATCTGAATGTGCCACACACACACGCACACACATACACAGGCGAGCAGGCAAGGACCTGCTCCTTTTCGCAGAGCTCAGACAACAATTTGTAAGCCAACACACGCCCAATTAACCAACAAGAAGAAGAAGCAGCTGTGGCAGCTATAGCAGTGGCAGCTCCTGGCCACTCGGACTCTGTGACTTTTGGCATGGCCTTGTGGCATGTGGCATGTGGCCAGCTGCCTGCTGCCCAGACGGAATCATTTTTCAAAGGGGCACACTTTGGGGCTCGCCACTTGACTGAGCATTTGCTTAGCAGCTGCCTCTCGCTCCGGCCACGTCCACGTCTCCGGCTCCGTCTCCGCCTCCGTCTCCTGCTCCTTCTTCGTCTCTGTCTCTTTGTGGTAAGTGCCACAATTGTGTGTCAAGGTCGTCTGCTGCTGCTGCTGCTGCTGCTGCTGCTGTTGTTTCCTGCTTCAAGACGATGCCCCAAACGTTGTGGCACGAACGAGCACAATAACGTCTCCAGCCCAGGCGAACATTTTCCCTGCAATTGTGTGCGTGTGTGTGTGTATGGCGAGTGTATTGTATGGCAAGCACTGTTGGAGGGTTGAGGCAAGCTGTCTGCTCCGGCAGTTACCGTAGACATTCTTGGGGAATACCTTTTAGCAACTCAGACTTGTCTGACTGCTGCTCCTGCTCTTGCTGATGTGTGTGTGCGTCTGTGTGTCTCTGTGTGTGGGTGTGTGTGTGTCTGTGTGTGTATGCTACTTATGACTGTTGTTTTTGCTGCTGCTGGCTTTTTATACCCTGAACCCAGTATAAAGAGGGCATATGTGCAACTGTTAGAGGCAGTTGACAGTATCTCTGACCCTCTAAAGTATATATATTGCTGATCAGAAGGACGAACTGAGTCAATCAATCCATGTCGAGTTGTCTGACTGTTTACCTGGCTATTCATCTTTCTGTCCATTGGGAGAATGTATATATTTAGGATATTTTATATATAAATATACCCCTATAAAACATGTTTAATGCCAGAACCTTGGGCTTAGGTATGTACACATTTTTCTGTGGCTAGTTAAACCATAAAATTTCATTATGATCAAACTTCAAATATCCAAGCTAAGCTAGAATACATACCCTGTAATATGGGGCTAAGCGATTGGCTATGTTGCCTTGTGCTTGTGTGTATGGAAGGAAGCTCAAATGTTTGCAGCAGCAACACGACCCTGTGCCTAGGGTATCTCCAAGTTGGGCAAGTCCCATCTAGAACATTCGTGTTTCACATTTATTTTGCTGCTGCTGTCGCCTGCTGCTGCTGCCGCTTGTCTGCCGCAATTTTACTCTCGAAAATTGTGTGAAAATTGTTTTTCTTGTTGTCTTGCAGTTGTTGTTCTTGTTGTTGTTGTTGTTGTTGTTCTTGTTGTTGTTGTCGTTTGGCCTTTTGCCTTTTTGTTTAAGATTCTGTGGTTTGTGCATTTGTAAATAATCTTGTTTTACATCGCATCCTAGACTGTCCGCCCGGCTCGTGTGCCGGGCAATGCCGGTCAAAGCTTAGGGGGCGGGGCAGCCAGCCGGACGGCTGCATAATTTATGTGTGAAAAGTCTCTCTTGCTCTTTCTCTGTGTGTGTGAGTGTGTGTGTGTTTGTGTGTGCATTTGATTTTGGCTTAAGAATTTGAGGCTAAGGTTTCTTGTGTGTGTGCGGCTGAGTAAGTGTATGTGTGCGTGTGTGTGTGTGTGCGTGCGGCAGCTTGAGTCAATTATGTTGCACAGATATCAAGTTAACAAATTAAATGCCTCTTTGCATGCCACAAAATGATTGGCCTTAAATAAACACTTTAATTGTTTGATTTTTGGGAGTAGCTTTTGAGCCTTTTATTGTTAATTATGGCAGGATTATTGAAATACATTCACAATTGCACACAAATTATTGTGAATGAGGGCTGGATGGCTTTAGAAGGGCATCTCATTCACATGTTTCAGACGCATTTGAATATATAAATAATGTTAATTTATATATAAATAAATAGATAATTATAAATGGAATTCCACAAAGCTTTTAGTAGCCAAAATTCTTGCTTGGGCTGAGTCTAACTTGGCTAAAAACTCCTTTATCCACATTTTCTTTATCCCACCTTTTCACACAAAACTTGAGAATAACTATTTAACCGATGGGGGACACCCAGTAGGCCATTTGAGAGACAGCTCAGGCCCATCCTTTTACCCAGGATGCCTGTTTTGACATCCTCCAAGAGGAATCCAAGCTAGGAACATGATAGATCATCAACTTAAAGGCGCAAATCTCTCAGCTTCAAAATTTACTGGGCTGCTTCCCGACGTCGGAGAAGGGCATAAAGATGCACAGAATTCTCGATCTGCTCGTTGGATAAAACCCAGACACAGGCTTCTTAGCGGTGGGTGCTGAGGAATGGAAAGACGGGGTGAGGGCCGTGGCACTATCATGCTAACGATTGCCATAGATTACCCGTACTCCTCAAGCCGAAAAGCGAACTCCTTAAAGGGCTCTGCCTCAGCAGCTCCAACAGCAGGCAGGACATCTCTTCTCTCCAACCAGAGAGCAGAGGAGTGCGCAACTATTGGAGCTGGGTAAGGTGTAACTCCTAGTCGGGCATGCCTTCTTACGTATGGTATATGATACGACTGAGCTAGGAGCTATTCTGCTTATTTACAAGTGAGAGTTGACCCGATTGGACGCAGTGCTCCCAAAACTGCCAATGGATAATAATTGAACGGGGCCTTTATTAATCAGAATAACAATAATTAATAATTAACAAAACAAGATACATATATATATATTTCGTTTCCTTAAATAATTAGACATTTATCAGATTAAATTATGTTTTGCCTGTTAACAAGAAATAAGTCTGAACTATTGCGATAAAACTGACATCTCAGGTTTGATTGGTAATCGCGCTTAGGCCAGAATGGCTAACAATTAAGTAATAATAGCAATAATAATAATATTAATTGAATTTTTTATTTCAAATGCCGTTTTCAGAGTTCTTTTCAACCTGCTTAAAAATGTTATTCAAAATTGTTACATAAAAATAGCCAACATTCCGTAAAATCAAACATAGATGGCGGCAGTGTGCAATTCCCAAAATTACCCTCAAAAATGCCCACACAAGACAAGGGTTCTTTTCCGCACTAAATGCCTAGGGTATTTTCTCTTTTATTCCAAAGGTCATTTTCCGCACTAAATCCCTGGGATATTTTCTCTTTAATTCCAAAGGTTCTTTTCCGTACTAAATTCCTGGGGTATTTTTCTATCATCCTATACAAAAACCAATAAACGTCAGCGCATGCGTTCCACTTGAATGCAAGGGACAAGGGTTCTTTTCCGCACTTAATGCCTGGGGTAGTTTCTCTTTAATCCCAAAGGTTCTCTTCCGCACTAAATGCCTGGGGCATTTTTTCTTTCATCCCAAAGGTTCTTTCCCGCACTAAATGCCTGGGTATTTTTCTTACATCCTATACAAGCACCAATAAAAGTCAGCGCATGCGTTCCACTTGAATGCTACTTTAACATCGTCTAAGCATTATATAATTCCAGTTTAAATCGATTCAGGTGCTTACAAATTAGTATAGAATGATATTCTAAACTGATTGCATACGAAATGGGAATCTCTTAGGTTCAACAACGAGGCATCATTTTATGTCCTGGTTTTCGAAATATACTTTTCTCGAATGACATTTTTATTGTTAGTTATTGTGCACATATTATGATAGATATGTTTATATATGATCCAGACACGCAACAGACACGCATGTTTATATTGAACACACACATGACACATAAATAGTTCCTATTTCGTTATCTCGTACATTCGCCCTTGAATAAACATACTATTATCTACAACTCGTATATATGTATGACGGCCTACTCGCCTGATCAGACGCAATTGCTGTGACTATCAGCGAGATTCCAAAATATAAAAGATTTCAATCATTCCTCGTTCTTATGAGCAATGCCCCAGCCAGACCCTGGGGACAGCTCATGCGCTTTGCGAAGCGGTTCCAAAGTTCGCGTCCAGACAGCGGACATTACGTAGTTTCCAAGCGGTTCAGAGCTATTTAGACGCCGCCACGAAATAGCCATAAAAATCGAACGATAAGAAATTATCAAGACTTATCAGCAAGGCGCCGAGTGAGAGAAAGTGCGAGAGAGTGAGAGCGAGAGAGCAAGAGAGAGAGAGAGAGGGCGGGCGCTAGAGAGAGCCAGGGCGAGCGAGCGAGTGAGAGCGAGGGCAAGTCCCTGACTGATCTGCAGACACATAAAAACGCATTAAGACACAAATACATATTGGAACATGGAAGAACATTAGGAATAGGAATCCAGCCTTATCGCCGACATGCCCGGCCAATTATCAGCCTAAGGCTGAGCGCTGCTAGAAAATCGAGCGATCCGTCTTCCATTCAGTTGAGTTCCAGCAAGAGCCTAGCGAGGTCTACACGCAACTCGATTAGCAGTAACTAATGCTAAACGCAGCTATTAAAATTGTTATAAAATCAAAATATATATATACATACTTAATATGTATCTAATCAAGTAATTAAACCCCAACCAAATCAATTGCCGCTTTTAAAGTGCAAAAGATAAACTTAAAGTTTGAATGAAACTAAAATAAATAATAAATTAACAATAAATATATATATATATATATATATATATACAGAATTCTAAATAAATCAATATCAATTTGACAATATATCGAATATACAGATATATATTCAAAAGTTAATCCCAGCTAAGCAAAGTCTTTAAAGTGCAAAGCAATCAAAAATTAACAAAATTATTAAAGAAACAAATAATTATTATAATATATGTACTAAAAGTATATATATATACATAGAAGAGCATTAAAATAAAATATAACTTAAAAACAAATACAAAAATATTATAAAAGCATAAATGTTATAATTGAAATATAGTATATGCTAACGGAATTCTAAGTGTGTTAGCATATTGAAATCAAAATCTAAAAGACAGTACATAGAAATATATATATAGATTTAGCTCTATATAATCACACACATTTCGCCTGACTGATAAGCCGGAGCCTGGTGCAGGCGAAAAAAACAAATATTCGCGACGCGTTGCAACTTTTGAACTCTGCGCTGCGATGATTTCCCATACAGTGAGGTGAGCATAGAGAGCTCTATATATATACATATAGAGAGCAGCATGTTGGACGATAAGCGAATATTAAAGTCGATTTGCCATTTGTAGAGTATTCAAGCTGATGTATATCGTGGCTGGCATACTGATTAGCAATGAGGAAATCTGCGATACGGTCGATCGCATACAAATCGCGCCACGCGTCGAAATGAAGCCCGAGCTGGAGCAGCGCGGCGGCGGTATGGCGACACGGCCGGAACGCGACTCGCCCAAATCGAAGCGACGCAGGAAGGTGAGCGTAACGGGACTGGCCGGCGGCATGGTGCGCGGCGTCACCAGCAAGGTGACCAGCCAGGTGACCAGCCGGATGGGCGCACGCTGCAGCTGGCTCTACAACATGCCCCTCATCCTGGGCCAGTGGCGCAGGCTCGCCCTCAGCTTCACCGTCTGGACCATACCCAACTGGCTGCTCGAGTACACGTCCAGCTACATCAGCCGAAAGTTCTTCATCAACAGCGACTGTGATATGATCTACAAATAGTCAAACAGCTCTATCCACATATGTGCTCCAGCACTTGGTCTGCGGCAACATAATTACTACACGAGCTGTCTTACACCTGCACGCAGACGTCTTTGGTAGCCATCAAGTATATAGTATATAACATGTATATACATATAGTTTAACTAAGTCCATGTGCTTATCAGTCTGTTTGTTCACCTGCCTGTTCTATGTGAACTAGTCGCGCCGAGCAGCTATGCTCTTCAAACTAGGTACAGCTGCTTCTCTAGAAAGCAGTTGGTACATATCCCAAAGCCCAGTCGGATCGGTTTACTACATCTTATATGAGACCACATCTTATAAGTTGATCAAGCGTCGGTTAGTCAATTATATTTTGGCACAAGTTTATATATCCTATAGCTGTCATAGGAACAATCGCTCGAAACTTTAGTTTCTATATGAAAATCCTAATCCTTTTCTAGGCTAAATCGGAATACTATAACATATAGAGTTTCAATAGAAAAGATCGTTTGCAAATTTAGATTTTGTATGATCAAATTTAAGCAACAGTTAATCAAAATAATAATAATCTATGTATTTTAAGCTACCAAATTATTATTTAGTTTATGATGGATAAAAAACTGTTGTGACTTGCTTTAAGATATCTTGAAGAAGCGTGACACTATATAATATACCTCCCTTAGGAACAATATGTCAAGAATATATAGATTACCTTTGTTCGTTCTTATAGATTGCAAGGGTTTAGTTGCTGTCCCGCTCACTCTCCAAATCTGCCCCAAGAGGAACCCTCTGTTCCCCTCTCTCCCTCTTCCATTTCTCCACTCAAAAGTTGACTAGACACACATAGAAGTGAAATTTATTTAAGATTTAGTGCTAAGATGCAATAGTTAGGCATAAGTTGAAATAAATTAAGTGTTTGCCAAACATTTAGACATCGATTTACATATTGAATATAACATAGATATATCTTTTAAGCTTGTGGTATATAGCATATGGTCCCAGCATAACAAGGTTTCCTATTTCGCGATGTTTGCCTCCTCTAATCGCCCTCGGCTATGTAGGGCTCCGTGTTGTCTGGACTGTTGCCGCCGCCGGCGCCGGCGGAGCGTACATTGAGGCTATTGTGCAGCATATTCGCTATGCTGTCCACGTCGAGATTCTCATCCGTGGCCGAGATCTTGCGCAGAGCGGAGCAAACGATGCTCAGATCTCCCTTCAGCTCGCTGACCACGGCGGTTATCTTCTGGGCATTGGAGAGAACCTCCACGCTGCTCGTATAGGGATTGTAGCGCACGCCAAAGGGACGCTGGATGCTCTCCGCAAAGGCTCTAGGAAGAGAGTCAAAGAGGCTATCGAAGGAGAAAACGAATGGTCACTTACCGCATTTTCTCCTTGGCCTCCTCGAAGGAGTCTGTATAGTAGTAGGCATTCTGATAGGATGTGATGATGCACTCCTCCTTGCAGGTCAGCTCCGGATCGAATTTCTTGATCTTATCCTTTGCCATTATAGCATGCTGCAGCTCCGCTACAGAGCTGAGCAGACCAGCACCATAAACCTTAAAGCTGTTGTCCGCCTGCTTGCACAGGCCAAACTCGACGGTGAAAAAGTACAGCTGCAGGGGAGAAAGGTACTTAAGGTGTATTCAAAAAGGGGGAACTAAAGCCAAGTATCGGTTAATTTATTTGAACACAACTCAGATACTCAATCAAACCGAAGGCTCGAGCCGCAGACGAACAAGTTCGATTAAATGCTGTTCGAACCACATGTTCGATGTTCGACGCTTCAAGCGAACTTGTTTGACTAGTTCGAGTATCCGAAACGCGTTTTTATATCAACTCAATGCAGGGCTTGTAATTCCAATCAAACCTACCGTGGCCAGCTTCTCAATGTCCGCATCGCAGGCGCCTAGCGAGGCGAGCCCAATCTCCTGGGAGAACTGGGCAAAACTCGAGTTGGCCAACAGCGGCATGTGGCCCAAAAGTTCGTGACAGCAATCACTAGAATTTGTAACACAATTAATACCCACACACACACACACACTCGCACGCACACACTCGCACACTTACGGCTCGGGTGTGTAGAAGGGATCCGAGGAGTGTCTTATATACTGCGTGCAGTGGAACACGCGAAAGGCCAGTCCGGAGAGAAAGTCACGGGGCGAAAGGTAGCCAGCCACGGGACGCAACTGGAAGCCCGTCTTGCGCTTCAGATAGCTGCTGACATCCTGCAGCTGCGGCAAATTGTCCTCACGATAGCCACAGAACTTGACCAGCTCCGGCCAGTTCTCCATGTATTCGGGCACCGCGTGCAGCTGATAGAGGCGATGCAGCTCTAAGAAGACGGTGCCCCTGCCACAACAACAAAGTTGCAACAACAACCACAACAAAAAATCCAATTGCCACTTACCAAGTTTTCACCTCCTCCGGTGTGTACTGCACGCGTGGAATGGGATTGCCACTAAGAAGAGGAGGAAGGATGTAACTGCGTTTTGGCAAAGGAGGGAAGTCAACATAGTTGGGGGCTTGAACTTACTGCTTGAAATTGTTGGCTATGGCCGAGAACTGCTCACGGCGCTTGCGATAAATAGGGTCCTTGAAGCCGGGATGGTCGGCATCCAGGTCGGAGCCATACATGAGCACATTCTGCGCCTGATCCAAGTCGGCTATCTTGCGTGGAAACCAAACCATGTCACCGAAGTCTGCGCCATAATGGAAAATAAATTTACAGAAGGCAAATCAAATTTCAAAACTTAAATGTCTCTGTATACCCTCTAATTGGAACTGGATAAAGGGTAGCTTAGTTCTTGATATTTCTATTGAACCCCTTTTGAAACTAGAGTTTTGAAGCTACTATTCAACAGTCCCAGGCGTTCTCCCATCCGTTTGAATATTAGAAGGATTTGGATGCAGGTACTCACCAAAACTGGAGCAGGCGGATAGGGAAGGCGCCCGGGCCAAAGTGTGCGCATTTACGGACGTATAGTTGACCGAGGCGACCTCGCGATTGAGCATTTTCACCACCTGATCCAAGCGACGTGGATCGCACTCAACATCCACCAGGACGTCGGCCTGATTGCAGGTCGCCTCCGCGGGCGACAGCTCCAAGTGCAGCACATTGATGCCCAGCTCCTGGAAGACCTGCAGGGCCCGAGCCAAGTTGCCCACCTGGTTCTTCAGGGTGAACAAAATGGAGATGCGCTCGCCGCCGGCTGCATGTTGGCGCCCTGCGTCGCCGGGCAGGCGCGCCGGCTCGGCGGAGCCGCCGTTGCTCCGTTCCTGCTTGTTGGAGGAGGAGAACAATAGAATATTGTCGCCTGGTGCCGAGGCATGTCGGGCGAGACTTGCGTGCGTTGAGGAAGCCCCCGCCACCGACGACTCCTTCTTCAGCGTGTGCAGCGGACTGCCCTGTTTGACGGCCCACTCCTGTTCGCCGCTGCGGTACAGCCACAGGCCCAGCAGACTCTTGCCCGATGCGCTCATTCTCATATGTTCTTATATGTGTAGGCTAGAAGAAATTGACCGGTTTTGCCCGGCTCAAATTAATAATGTTGAAAATGCAGAGGCAGCGAAATTGTTAGGTTAACTCGCGTCAAGTTCATGAATGTTAAAAACCTCTCAAGTTGCAAATTTAACTATCTAAATATTAAAATAATAATATTTTGTCTTTCGTTTAGTCGTTGGTTCAAACCCTAAGCTTCATATTGGAGCTCTTACCCTACTCTCTCGACTGCCTGTTTTCTGCTTTTATAATTATTTCTGCTTCTTTTTCTGGGAATAATATGAATTGAGATTAACAAATATCTCAATTTTAATATTGCCAGTCGAGTTGAACCAGCGACCTCTTGCTAGCTGCTCAATGCTCTTAAACTTATAACTTTTCGAATACATCAAAACCCAGTCTCGGTGCTCACTTTTGACTCAAAAGAAAGTTTCAGTAAGAAATTTCAACTTTCTAGCTCTATTGTCTATGATTTATACAATCAAGAATAATCCAGTTACTTTTTGGCTGTATCCAAATTCACTTTATTTCACTTTTGTTCACAAATTTAGCACACGCGTCGTATACGCAATGCAAACGTAACGGCAACTGCAAGATCCTGTCACGGCAGCAGCGCCTTTTATAGCCAGCGTTGTGGCATCACACACACACACACACACACGCACACACACACACACACACGCACACACACACACACACGCACACACACACTCACAGCCATTAAGATACATACATATTCAATTGTATTTATCAAGTGTGCGTAGCGAGATAAATTTGTTCAAGGATATAAAAGCTACAAGTGAGTTTCTTTTGCTCCTCCTCCTTCTGGCAGGCTCTCTGTCTGTCTGTGTGTGTGTGTGTGTGCGTGTGTGGGTGTAGCTCGTTTTGATTGGCCAAATCACGCTGAAATCAGGCTAGCTCTCTAACACATGACGTCATTTCACTTTCTAATCAGCAGCAACAACATTTAATGCGTTAGGAGTTCGAGTTGAACGTTTATTTTATTTTACTTTTTTTTGCTATTTTTTTTTTATTTTCTGCTGTCAGCGCTTGACTTTCAAATGCGTTCGCTTAATTTATGCGGGCATGAAATACCGTGAAACGAGCTCTGCATAACCCAGTGCAAGACTTATTGACAGGAGTTTCAATTGATTGGAAAGAACTCGAAAGCCAATTAAGAAAATACTCACAAAAAATAGTTAGGAGCTTAGGAAATACTTATGAGAGCAGCATTTCGAACTTATTAGGAAAAACTCTACAATCAAACGAGTTTGTTGTCTGAAATTTTAGATAAATTCCATAAAATGAAATTGAAGTTCTCTTCCGATTGAGCTCTCACGAGAGAACTCTGTTTCTCCTCGATACATTTATTTTAAGTTCCTAACTCTTAAACTTTTTAAAGCGGGTGCATCGAATCGGTTAAGATATAGTAAATACGAGTTTCCCTTCTTTCCTACCAGACTTTTTCAAGTGGGAAGAAAGTTATAACTCCTAGATACATTTATTCCCAATCCCCTAAACTTACCCGATGAAAAAATACATTGGATCGGTTATGAAATCTTAACTCTTTGACATTTCAAAACCGAGTGTATCGAATCGGTTAGGACTTCGAGTTCCCTTTCAGAGTAGGAGCAGAACTCTACCATCTGCATACAATTATTGCGAGGCCTCAAAACTTACTCGACGGAACAATACTGCGAATCGGTTATCAGCTGGAAAACCGCTTCTGTCACAAACTTTTCACTGGACATCAGTCAAGTCTACGGTATGTGGCATGCGGCATGACGAGGCAACCACTTGATGCGCTTGCCTTGCCTTGCCTTGCCTTGACAATGTGCTGAAAGTTGGGCCCAAGCGGCAGAGTCAATAACAGATAAATGGCAATTTCTTTTGCTTTTGCGGTTCTGCTTTCGGTTCGCTTTGGCTCGCTTTGGGCCAGCATTGTTTGCGCTTAGAGAAAAGCAAACAACGGGGGCAGCTTCTGTTTGAGAGGGAGCAAGTCAAAGTTAGCTACTTGGCTATTAAAATATGCGGGCACAGCCAGCACACACACACACACACACGTGCGTGTGGAACAGGAATGAGCTGATGTGATAAACGTAATGGCTACTACTCTTCCACTTGTTACCCCCTCCCCTCAATCAAAGTGATTGCTGGTGCCCAACAGTTGTGTGATGGATTTATAGCAGATGATTCTTAAAGGCAGGCGCCTTTAAAGACAGCAGGAACAGAGCGCAACAGGCCATTTCTCAAATGAATGAATGAATGGAGCTTGTGATTTCTGTTGATTTCCGTCTAATTAAGTTAAGGCAGCTTCTCGGCAAGGCCTGCTCAGCTTGTCGAGGAATAACTGACTGCTAAATGAATCTACTATACACATGCACTTTGGCAAAAGGGAAAGTACTTTTGCAAGTCACTGTGCCAAACTGGAGAACAGTGTTCGCTGTTTGTTGCTTTCGCCCAAATGGATGATCTCAATGGTGTACTTAAATCAAGAAGTACTTCAATTCGGTTTTCCGATTAGGTTATACCAATCTCATAGCTTGTCAAAGCTGGAGAAAGCATGTGTTGGATGTACGTTCACTTAACATATTCGAAGATTGAGTATTTTTCACTTTTAGATACCTGCCTCATTTTACAGCATAGAACCCTGCGCTTAGGTATGACTACATATTTCAGTGCCATATTTAAGTCCCAATTTCCCAATGTCATAACGATCGGATCTCAAATACCGAAGTTAGTCAGCCCTCACATCAAGTAAACTTAGAAGAAAATCTGTGATTCTTTTCCAAGGCAGCTTAGTTCAGGGCATTTCCCAGTCGACTAAAACTCTCGAGCTTCTTTTCTTAATGCCCAAATTTGAGTTCAAGTTTGTTTCCTACTCAAGTTGCGAATATTCAAGAGCAAACATTTTTTTTGCCAGAACTTGGAACTGGCTTTTTTCCGAGTGTGTGAGCTTGTGCGAGAGCTTAGTTGGACGTGTTGGTGCTTTCACCCTTTATTCAATCTTCATTAGGCCCGTCGATATACAAGCACAAATTAATTATACTTTCTTTTTTGCACTTTGCGTTTTCCGCTTCTTCTTCTTCTCCTTCTTCTTATGGCTTTCTGCGACTACTTATCTAATTATCTTTGGTTGGCAGCCTTTTAATGGCTTCCTAGTCTAACTCAATATTTCCTATTGAAATCACAAGCGCTTCAGCTTCAAATGATAGTTGTATGATTTACATATTATTACAGGTTTATAAATTATATTTTTAGTATAATTTTAAGCTTTGCACTAAATAGGATAGTTTACGTCGGGCTCTAGCAGCGGGCTGCCAAATACCAGACGAAGTTGGAGGATTAATCAAGAGTTAAAAAAATTCTTTTAAATTCTTTTAAGGCTTCAATTGAAAGGAGGCCAAGGCATTTACGGCTAAGATATGTCAAAATTCTTGTTATGGTTGTAGAGAATTGAACGATGACGAGGTTCAGTTCGAGACAAGTAACAGATTAGCAAATTATCTATAAAATTGAATTTTAAATGCTTGAGCAGTTTGTTGTTGGTAGAAGATGATATAGGGTATCCGCTAGTCAAGCACTTCCCACTAGCCATTCTCTTACATGTTTAAGCGTAAGATTTCTTATATAACTTGTCAGCTAATCGAGGTTTAATATGCATTTATTTTAGGTATATGCCATCCACCCTGTGGCGCCAGAATTCGAATGGACTAGGGCTTCCTTCCGCCCTGGAACGTGCCGCAGTGCGTCCGGCTGTGTTGCAAGCAACAGTATTGCAATTCGCGATACTCACCCCCGAATAAATGAATTTCGAAAGCGGATGCGCATGCGCGCAACTTGTCAACCCCCAAATGCAGTTCCCAGCCAGCTCCAGAACCTTGTCTGGTTGTAAACAAAAACAAGTTGAAAGCGCCGAGAGAGGGAGAGAGAGAGGAAGGGAGAGAGTAAGTGAGAGAGAGCGCCATGAGAGAGCTCTGGAGCATGCTCCTGACAGCTGAGGCTCGCGTAAATTTCCCAACTGCGAGAGGGCAGACTTTAGCTTTGGAGTGGACGTCAAACTGGGCTGAAGTACGAGAAATCGACGTCAAGGAAATTATTGATTAATTCAGTTTTGTAGTGAAAAAAAGTGTTGCGGCTGCTTGGGAGATGTTGAATTAGTTGCAAATCCTGGGCACTGGACGCGTACACAACACACTCGAAAGCCACTTAACACACATAGCTTATCGCCTCAATTTGTAGGCGTGGCAGCTGGATAGCGCGATGGCCGACAGCGAGTTCGAGGAGTTCCGCAGGCCCATCTTTGAGCCACATGCCATAAGCACCACATTCGGCAAGAAGAAAACCACACATGCATTTTACTCGTAAGTGAAAACCCACTTGAAAAATCAATTGAATGCGGCTGAACACGTGTGCGCTCGGTCCCCATTCCTGACTAACCCCGGACGCAGTCAGCCCTCGGGCAACAGCTGACCCAAGGATGCTGCAGTGTATCCAAAGATTCCATTGCGTGCACATGCAAATGCATATACATATACATGGCTTTACATATACATATATCTATATATATATATGTATTTGTGTACATGACGTATAACTAGCTCAGATTTGCTGGATTTTCAAAGCAGTTTTCCAATCATTTTCATACCTTGCGCAAAGCTTACTTTAATGATTTATTTACTTGCTGTAGAGCTTTGAAAAATGAATTCAAATCCAACTTCATTAAAAGTAAACTTTCGGCCAGACAACCTTCGACCCACATTTTCCATCCAAGGCATTTTACGAAAAGAGTGGGACGCATTTTCACAAAAACTCTAGAAAATGATTTTCAAGCCAAGCAGATGCAACGCAATAACATTCAACTCTTATTTATGTATTTGATTTTTCATTCATTTTTCCACCCATGCGAGTGGAACTTTTAGATGAACTCTTCTCATATGTATTACAACAAAAGAACCTATAAATTGTTAAAAATTCAATTACTTTTCCTAGCCTTGTTCATCAATCATTCAATCAGTCAGTCAGGACAAGTAAACTTTCCTCTAGTAAAAACTTCAACTAATCTCGCAATTATCACTTAAAACTCAATTTTGTGCAGTCTAACACCCAACGACGATCTTGAGGATTCGAATTCATCCAAAAGCGATGGCTCCGACCAGGAGGACGGCATTGCCGACAGCAAGCTGCAGCGTCAGGTGGAGGATGATGAGTTGGGCGATGGCCTGAAAGTCACGCTCTCCTCAGATGGCTCACTCGATACAAACGACTCGTTCAACTCGCATAGGCATCATCCATTGAATCACCAGGATGCCATTGGTGGCTTCATAGGAATCAACGGGTTGACCCCGGTTCCTGCTGCCGTGCCAGCCGTTGGCCCAATAAACAGCACAGAGCAGCTGTTGACGCCCAGCGCTGCGGCAACGCGACGTCGCCGCAAGCTGCCGGAGATACCCAAGAATAAGAAATGTAAGTAAGCCGGCAACTAGAGCGCTGCATCGATCAATTCACTTTCCGCGAACTCGAATACTCAATCGAACCAACAGTCCCGAGCTCCTGTTCTCAAATCGAACTAAGCAATGTTTGAATAAGCAATATGTTAAACACGATCACATTCAAACAAACGAAGCTCGAGTGCGCAACTTGTTCGAGATCACAAAGTTCGAGCTGCTGGAGTCAGCAACATGTTCGAGCTAACAAAGTTCGAGCTGCTGGAGTCAGCAACATGTTCGAGCTAGTCTTTCTTTCTTTTGGATCAACTCGTATTATTTGTTCAATTATCCGAAACGTTCTTTTGACTCGATGCATAGCTCTGGCGGCAGCCCAGTCACAAATTCAGTTACTACCTGCATGCCTGGTTAGAGATTCCCCCTCGTCCCACGTAGCTAAAGCTAATCTACTCATGGCCTCGTTGCAGCTTCCATTTTGCATATTTTAGGTGGCTCCAATGCCTGCACCCTAGCGGATGAGTTTCGCATGGGAGCAGCAGCAGCAACAGCTACGGCTGCAGCTGGAGCTGGAACTGGAACTGGAGTGGGAGCTGGAACTGGAGTGGCTGGATCTTTGGTGGCGCCGCGTACGAACCAGCAGCGTTCGTTTCTAACGCTCAAATGCGGCTATCTGCTGGACGAGGACTCCAGCCCGGACTCGGAACGCTTGCAGAGCCTGGGCGATGTGGACAGCGGCCACAGCACGGCGCATTCGCCCAACGATTTCAAGAGCATGTCGCCGCAGATCACGTCGCCGGTGTCACAGTCACCCTTTCCGCCGGTCTTTGGCGGTGTGCCCTTCGGCCAACTGGAGATGCTGGAGGCGACACACCGTGGCCTGCACAAGTTTGTGCCGCGGCATCATGACGAGATCGAGCTGGAGATCGGCGATGCCATCTATGTGCAAAAGGAGGCCGAGGACTTGTGGTGCGAGGGCGTCAATTTGCGCACCGGCCGCCAGGGCATCTTTCCCTCGGCCTATGCCGTCGACTTGGATTACAACGAGTTCGATCCGACGGTGCAGCTGGTCAAGAAGGAGCGCTACCTACTAGGCTACCTGGGCTCCGTCGAGACACTTGCCCACAAGGGCACCGGCGTCGTCTGCCAGGCGGTCCGCAAGATAGTTGGCGAATATGGCAACTCGCCCACAGGACAAACGTGCATTCTGGAGGTATCCGATCAGGGATTGCGCATGGTCGATCGCTCAGCGCCAAACGTAAGTCGGAATGTTGTCATATATATGCCATATGCTAGAGTCTTGCACAAAATCATTTCAAATGGCAATCGGGGAATTCGTTCGCGTGACTTGATTAGAATGTTCAACTCGATCGAGCACCCAACGAAACGAAGCTTGAAACGAATCCGAACGAAGACAACTTTTTTCGTATTCAAAAAAGGTTGCTAGCAAACGTTTTCGTGCAAGGCTCTAGATAGCCTATCCATTTCTCAAGTCCTATATCATTCTCTTTGCAACAGAACAAAAAGGAGAAGAAGCCCTGCATCGATTACTTCTACTCGCTGAAGAACGTCTCATTCTGCGCCTTTCATCCACGCGATCATCGCTTCATTGGCTTCATCACAAAGCATCCGACAGTGCAGCGATTCGCCTGTCACGTCTTCAAGGGCAATGAGTCGACCAGGCCCGTGGCCGAGGCTGTTGGGTAAGCTGCCCATCAATAAATGCCACACATTTGATCCAATCTCAACTGCATTCTCTATTCATTCTCGCAGTCGCGCCTTTCAGCGTTTCTATCAGAAGTTTATTGAGACGGCCTATCCCATCGAGGACATCTACATTGAGTAGAGGGAGCGCGATCGCGATGCTTTAAAGGATATACAAAAACCATACTTAAAATACAATATATAGTCTATATTTTTTGTGTGATTATCAATATGAATCAACAAAATTGTTTGGTCTTCGTCAAAAGCTACAAAAAACACAAACACAGCAAACACAAAGTGAAAAACCTTCAAAACCTTTCAAATAATATCATGCAATAATAATTACACAGAAACAAAAAGAAAAAGAAGAAGAATCCTAGACAGTTCTATCGAAACTCCGGATAACTCGTCATATTTGTTCGCGAAATTCTTCAAATTGTAAATAATTCATTTCGGTTCGTAAAGCACACACAAAAACGAAATAAACACAAAGAACACAGCGATTAGACAATTTAAGTGTAACTTAGAGAGAACCGCTAAAATTCAATTATAAAGCAAATATAATTAAATCGCGACTTCTTATAGCAATACCAGAATATCTATCTATGCACAAACCAGATGATAAGCTGTGCTCCTTCAACTTCAACTCCCGTCAAAAGGAGCTGGTTATCAAGTACCCGAAAAAAAAAATACACTTGACTACACTCAGAGAAAAGGTCCAGGAACTCTTAAGTATGATCCAAGTTTCTTAAACTTGTTTCAAGTTTTTTCCAACTGTAAGTACTTCGTTATTTATTTTTCTCAAATTGAAAATAGTTCAATTAAGGATTTCTTACTTCTAGTAACAATTCAAATCCAAAAAAAGCAAATGTTCAACAGATTCTTTCAAGCTTATAACTGGACTTGAGTAACCAATTTTTCTCTGAGTGTACTGCTTGTGTGGCCAAAGTAGTATAAGCCTTGAATCTCTCATCTGGCTTTTGTGCAAGTGTCGTAAGCTATATATATATAGATCAGGTTTTGATTTCTACAGAAGTTAATTTAAACAAGGCTCACTCCACACGCAAATTTTCTAGTATTACCTATTATTGAAAGCCCAGTTCTAAGATGTGTAAAACAATTATATATAAAGACGAATATATATGTACTTATACAGAAAACAAAAGAAAATATATATATATATATCTATAATTATGTTATGATTATGTTATATGCTGAAACGAATTGTAACCAGTCGGCACTGCCCGACTAGGAGCTACCCTGTACCTAGAGTCTAGAAATAGTTTTCTAGTTTTAAACCCAATCGGTACGAGTCGGACATTATCTTAAGGACCTTTCTGATGTCCTTTGGACAACATGTTGTCCCCGTCCTGCTAGCTTAGAATATGTTATAAAAAGGGTGAAAATCCTTCACGGAGCTGACTAAAAGAGAATTTTGTCTGTAGAGATAAAAGGCTGTAGATCGGCCGTGTGCCTGCCGATCATGACGTCCATTAGCCAATCGGTAGTCCTCATCCTCCCAATTCAGTATACATAATACAAAGGACGAAAGTCCTTCGGACAGCCTAGATATGAGTACAATTCTTTCGTTTATTAACCAAGCCATAGTTTGGCCATATCCTTGCGGATCCTGACAAGTCCTGTGTCAAACAAATCGTACGAACAAGGACTATAATCTGTCCAAAGGACAACACAATCGTCCTTGCAGTTTCCTAGAAATAGCCAATTTTCTAAAAAGGACATTTTTTAACTAGCCATAACTTGGCCAAATCCTGAAGGATATCGGAAGGGTATATCGTTTTGAACTCGTGTGGAGCAGAAGTATCGATTGGCATTCAAGGATTTCCAGGATTTAACAAAAAAAATTTTCGAAATTTTTCCTAGGGGGTAGGTCGCAAAATTGGCCAAAATCGAAAAATTCCGGGCTAACTTGGCCATTTGAAGGACTTTCGGGATGTCCTTTGGCCAGTTGGTAGTCCTCGCCCTCCCATTGAAGAATTGACAACCCAAAGGACGAAAGTCCTTTAGACAAAAAAGTTTTAAGGACGATTTTGTTTGAAGAAAATAAGCTCTAACTAGACCTTATCCTTGCGTGTCCTGTCGAGTCATAAGCCAAAATAATTGTATTAATTGGGACTACCATCTGGCCAAATTTCATTAAGATCGTCCTTTTAGTTTCGGAGATATTTAAGGATTTGTGTTTTTGGGCCATTTCGGTGCGCTCCGGGACACAAATTTTACAAGTCAAATTTCGAGTAAAATGATTCTTAGATGACCCCATATTTTTATGATGCAGATCGACGCAGGGGGTCTATAGGATCCTAACGCACCATGTCCTTTGAAAATCTGCAAGGACATGCCCAAGTTATGGCCTATTTTCCGCTTTTATAAAATTATTTATATATATAATTTGAATGTGTTTTTATCATTTCAGACTGCCAAATTAAGGACCACAAGGAGCTCTAAGGACCTCCACGGATGGCAAAGCTGGTTTTTCCAGGATCAAGCTTTAATTAAGCCAGATATAGTTATTTTAAGTTTCAATAAGCTCAAATTATAATTTATGCTCCATTTGTATAATTTTAAGAAAGATAATTAAGAAAATTTGCATAAAAACCAACAAATTTGTAAATTTAAACATAAATATATAAATTATTTAAAATAAAAAGGAGACTTCCTGTTTTTTATTGAGAAATTCAAAATTGAACGGTTTTTAAAAATCCATTGCATACCCGTAAGGGGCGTCTGTTGGCAGCCGCTGGCTGGCGAGATTTTTCTTAAAATCTGCCAAAATACCAGGCGAACAGAAATGCCCTGAAGGTCGACAACAAATATTTTTAGCTGCCGAAAAAATTTCGTTGCATACTCAAAAGGGGCGCCCTGGTCGCCGGCTGGGTCCCAAATTTTAGCTAAAATTTCCCAAAAACACCAGGCGAACAGAAATGCTCAGAAGGTCGACGTACAATATTTTTTCGGTCGAAAAATGACGTCACAGAAAGGGCACCCGCCTCGCGCGGCCCAAAATTGCACTAAAATTCCACTCAAATACCAGGCGAACAGAAATGCCCAGAAGGTCGACGAGTGGTTTGAATAAAAATTTTCATAGCATAGCATTAAGGGGCAAAAATGTAACTCAATTAAAATGAGCGCTGTTAACTAGCATTTTATGCAAAATGAGTGCTGTAAGCCGGCTGTTAAGCAACAGCTGCAGCTGCGTCTAATGTAAAAGGGCTCCTAAAAGAAAAAGCATACATGTTTTTGGATCATTCTGATCCTTTAGGTTCCCCAGGACTATATCGATGGTATGGCATAACCAAGGATATTCTAGTCAACTAGAAACCATCCAGGGGCGGGGCTTTTGCTGAAAGCGGCTGTAAAAGAAGGGCATACATATTTTTGGACACTGTCCTTTAGGTTCGCTAGGACTACATCCATGATATGGAATAACCAAGGATATGTATTGGTCAACTAGGTACCATGAATAGCAATCGTTTGCTGATTAAACGTTGTCGAAGTCCTTTAATACGTTCCTTGCCCTTGGGCCAGAGCACCGCGTACAAGGATTAGCTGATCCACCAGCAGTATGAGTATGGGCCCAAAGCAGATGGAATAGATGAGCGTAAGCTGATTCCGCCGATCTAAAAGCGACATCAATATTCGTTGAGAGGCTGAAAAATACAAAATGAAAAATATATTGGTTTTTGCAAACGTCCGATTGTGGAAAGACTTACCTTTAAGGATTCGCGAGTCCTTAAAATCAGCAGAAATAATATGTTGATTTGAGAATCTACGCAGATTGGCAACAATTTTGATATATACACTTTATTAAAGATTATCCATAGTATGAAACAACCGAGATCATCCAGGTACTAAAAGAAAAACAATGAATTAGTATCTTATAAGCTTTATGAAAAAAGACTTACCTTTAAATATTCATTAATCCTTAAATTCGACAGAATCCTAGAATCGACGCAGATTGGCCCATTTGATCCAAATTTAAATTCGATTTTGTTTAAGGTATATCCATGGCATGAAATAAGCAACGATATTGAATGTTATTTTGTCCCTGGCAGATGTAGCTGCAAAAATCAAAAATGAATTAGGAAATTTAGAAATTTAGCAACCACTTTCATGTTATCTTATAACATATTTTTAAAGAGTTTCACTCAACTGCAGGCCAAGGCGCGGCGCGCAGAAAACTTGAGCAAGTAATCCACAAACTCGAGTGAGCGCTGTTAAAAGGTAGATAACGCACAAGCACAAGCAACCATAAGTAGATATCGATTGCAAAAACACACACACGAAAACATATGAAGAAGGAGAGAGAATCACCAACTGTGTACATACATACATACATATATATATATATATATATATATATATATGTATATATATACAAATATATATATATGTATGTACATTCGTGAAAGTCTATCAAATCGATGGGCTTTTAATTTTTATTATACGATTCTATGGCTTTTAATACTTTCGACCCGTACAAGTCCGAAAAAGTATACCATTTGAGATACGGATGGCATTTACTTGAGAATTTTAACTTATAATTTTGTTAAAACGGCTTTACACTTATTCACGTTGCGCGGAGGCAAAGTGAACAGAAGTCGGCGCACAGCAACTGGAGTAAGCACCGTTCAAAAGTAGATAACGCATAGGCAAGCATACACATGCAAGCATAAGCAGATATCTAATGCAAAAACACACACTCAAACATATGTATGCAGAGAGAGAGAGACTCGCCAAATATGTAGAGACATATGTATGTATGTATGTGCATGCTTGCATTATCTTCTTATTCGTGGCGCTCTCACGAATTTCTTGCGAAATAAGGAATATTACAATAAAATAAACTAACATTCGATGGGCTTCTTTAAATTTTGATTTGACGATTTTGTGTATGTTAACAAGACCGCACACGATTATCATTGGAGAAACGAATGGCATTTACTTGAGAATTTTCACTTGATTCTTTCTAAACAGCTTTACTCGACTGCTGCCGTTTAACTAAAACAAAATCACGCAAAGTGGACAAAAGTCGCCACACAGCAGCTCGAGTAAGCGGCGTTCAAAGGTTAATATCTATTGCAAGAAACACTTACCCAAACATATGTACATATGTATGCAGACAGGATCGCCAAATATGCGCGGACGTGTGTGCATTGGCGTGCTAGGGGCTTATCTACTTTTGCATCACATCCACAAAGTAATAATAACGGGCTTAATAGACTAGCGCTGGCAGCTCAACAACATGCCCTGCTGACTAATAGGGCCACACTGACTCAGAATAATTATGCGCAGATCGATTAAAGCGGCGCTCACAAAAAAGAGCACTCGAACGAGCAGACGAGAACATCGCAGCCAGCAGTTATTGATTGGACCAATCAGCGATCAGCACCGAACAGAGTCGTGAGCGCGTGAGCGCAAGTCGAAAATGGACAGCGAACACACACACGAACAGCTGACCGCTGATCTCAGGCTTTGGCTGATCTCTGCGCACATACGTGTTTGTGTGGGT